>CM068957.1:84721510-84737537 GCA_035128595.1 Eptatretus atami | reverse complement strand
TGGCCTCCATGGCAGCCATCTTGAAATTGGTTTCCTCGATTTCGAGGAGAACGCCTTGTCCAATTAAATCCATTTTTGTGATGTGTGTTGGGGCTGGGTAGAGGAAGGTTCCTTTCGATAATGAGCGCAATTTGATTCTCGGCTGGCCCAGCAGGGGGGCAAAACTGAAAACCTAGAAATGGCTATTTCTCCTGAACGAATGGCTGGATCATCGCCAAATTTTATCACAGGTATATCTGATGAGGATACATGAAATATAACCCGGGTTTTTGATTTGACCTACTTTTCAAGGTCACAGAGGTCAAAGTTCATACTTCGGTGTTCGGGCGTCCGTCAACTTTTGGTTTCCGTCAATTTTGAGGAGAACGCCTTGTCCGATTAAATCCATTTTTGCAGGTATGTTGGGGTTGAGTAGAGGAAGGTTCCTTTCGAAAATGGGGCGCTGCGATTTTCAATGTGGCCTCCATGGCAGCCATCTTGAAATTGGTTTCCGTCGATTTCGAGGAGAACGCCTTGTCCGATTAAAATCCATTTTTGCAGGGTGTGTTGGGGTTGAGTAGAGGAAGGTTCCTTTCGAAAATAGGCGCGCTGCGATTTTCAGTGTGGCCGCCACAGCAGTCGTCTTGAAATTGGTTTTAGTCAATTTTGAGAATGGCTTGGCTTGTCCGATTCAATGCATTTTTGTAGGGTGTGTGTTGGAGTTGAGTAGAGGAAGGTTCCTTTCGAAAATGGGCGCGTTGCGATTTTCACTAGCCGCCACGGTAGCCATCGTGAAGTCTGATTGATTTTCGATATGACGTCCAACGTGCTCTAACTGACTGCATCATCGTGATATCACTGCTTCCTTTTACAATGCATGGGCTGAGGGGTTACACCCGCTTTGCGGAGATATTTTATTACATGTGTTGCCAAACCTCGACTCAGTCCATTTCGGTATATATATTTCACCTGAAACACCTGCCCAGCATTGCCAGTTTGCTACTACATTTGACGACATGCTAAGGGACTTGCTCATAGTGGGAGTGAAACAAGATCAAATTCGTCGGTGCCTACTTGCGGAACGGACTCTGACATGTTCCAGTGCTAAGGACATCGCTTTTGCAATGGAGTGTGCAGCCAAAAATGCTGCAGATATTGCTCGCTCCATCGCTTACCAGCCTGGAGCTGATGTGTCATCTGTCAATCACGTGGAACAACATCCAACCAGAAAATCCGACGCCATAACGTCTGGAAACTGCTTGGTGGCTGGTGCTGGTAAATGCTGTTTCCGCTGCAATGGTGAGCATTCTCCCACTACGTGCCGTTTCAAGAATTCCGCTTGCAACTACTGCCACAAGGTGGGCCATATTGCCTCTGCTTGCTTGTCTCAAAAACGGAGGGCAAGGAGAGAGGAATGCAAAACCTACCTCCTTGACTCAGAGCATATCCAGGAAGACATGACTGATGGAGACAGCCCTAACAGCCACAGTGTTCAGTTGTGTGACCTTTTCCACATAAAGTCTTGCAGACAGTCCATTCCTATATTGGTTATAATAGATATAGATGGACAGACTGTGGAAATTGAGGTAGACATGGGTGCTGCTGTCTCACTCATGAGTGAAGCAGCTTTCCATAACCTGTGGGGGAATTCTGAACAACCCAGCCCTCCGTTGGACCCGATCCGACTCACTACATATACCGGTGAGTCAATTCAAGCCTGCAAGTCGTGTGATGTCACAGTAACCTACAGCAACAAAACTCACCAATCACAACTCTCGGTCGTCCCCAGGGATGGACCCACACCTCTCGGATGAAACTGGCTTGATGTTGTCAAACTCATTTGGGAACACATCAATCGACTGCAGGCTTCCAAGCTACCAACCGTACTACAGCAACCTCACACGTTACTATAGAGAGGCTTCGCCAGTGCTTTGCCACTCATGGTTTGCACACATGATAGTCACTGACAATGGAACCTGTTTCTCAAGCTCTGAATTCACTGAATTCACCCGCCTGAACGGGATAATTCACAAGTTTATGAGCCCACACCATCAAGCTTCAAATGGACTCTCCGAACACTCCGTGAATTTCATCAAGTCTGGTCTAAATACGAGACACTGTGGAAGCCTTCAGACCAGACTATCATGTTTGCTTTTCGCTCACCGCATCACTCCCCACACTAGAACCGGGGTGACACCAGCTGAGCTGCTGATGAAACGACGTTTGCATACATGACTGGATCGTCTAAGACCAGACGTGGCATCGGTCGTGTATCAAAAATCAGTGGAAACAGATTTCATCATGACAAACATGCAGTACGGCGCTCTATAAACATCAGGGACCCGGTGTTTGTGAAAAAACTTTTGATGCGGAAAGGCTGGGCTACCAGGGAGGGTTCACAAAAATGAGGGACCGTTGTCCTACAAGATCAAACTCGAGGACAATCGAGTCGGCCGAAGGCACCTTGATCATGTCCGGTATCGGTCTTGTGATCCTGTCATCTTCACAAATGATGTCTCACCACTTTCTGAACCTGTGAAGAGTGACGTTAGTGCTGCAGATGGTACTGCACCACTCCCTGAAGCTGACCCCAACAACGCTGTTGCAGCGCCACCAGTGGGGCCGTCTGTCGGCTTTGTACCACGACGATCATCCAGAGTTCCGAAGACGCCTATCTGCCTCGATTTGTAGCCAATACTCATATATTCATGATCTTTGTATTATTTACTAGTGTCTTCATTACTCTTGTGTTCATCTTTTATGCATTTTCACACTTATGGGAGGGGGGAGATGTCATGTATTCATGTAGGAGATCAACCAGAAGTGGGGGCATCGCGAGGCGGGAACATAGCGGCACGATGAGGCTGGGCTCCTGGATGTTTCTGAGGTTTCTGTGTGTGAAGCACAATAAAAGATTGATGGTGCATTCAAACTGCTTTCCCTGCTTGATATATTACACCCTCTATACCTTTTCACAATATCAATATTCTTGGAAATCCACATTCATTTGACACTCTCATAGCACTTGCTTGCTTGTGCCCTAATAAATAAAAAAAACTCGATTCACAATGTGGCCTTAAAGTGAACATCCTAGTTTGTATTTCGGTGTGAAAGAAAAACAATTAACAAATTACATTTCATTGAAATGCATTGTCTGAAACTTCGGGATATGAAACTCGACAAGAAAGAATGATAAATTTTCGATCGGCATGTTTACCTTATGGAGGAGAAATTATTTTCTCAGATGTTAATTAAAGAATTGCAAATGGTGTCGTTTTGAGACGGCTGAATCAGCAAATGCCACAATTAAATTATGCAGTGAAGCGTGTATTACGCATGTCCGGGTACTCAACGGTGAATATGTCGGTCCCTCCTGGAGTGTTTTCAACCACGTTCACAATGTATGGCTCGTCTTTCCACTCTGGAGCATTATCATTCACATCCAGCAAGGTAATGTTCACCTGTAAATCAGATGGTAACCTGGGTTTATTCGGAATTTCAGATTTTTTTTTTTTTGCCCACAGACATTGAGGATCATGGAAGACATGAACATGAAAGGATGGTTTCAAAAAATTAGATGTGAGATTAAAAATTCTTGTAATCATATATTCTTAGGTTAGGCAAAATAATGTGAGTCTAGCAGTTAGTCAGTGAGTTTGATGACATTACCAAACAGGTACTCACCGTGGCAATGCCCGTCTTCTGATTCAAACCTACTCCTCCATCCACGGCACGGATAATTAGAATATACTGAGAAGACAGTTCCCTGTCGAGCAGTCCTGTGCTTGAGATCTTCTCCTGTGGTGAAATATAACAATAATAATATAATAAATAAGATATTTATAAAGTGCCTTTAACACGATGTCTCAAGGCGCTTTACAGAAAATTATCAAGTGAAAAAAAAGAAGAGAACAATGTCCGAAAAAAATAAACAATAATGCACAGATAAGCCACTTGATATGAAACAATACAGCAGTGGTTAAATGCAATCAATATATATTTTCATACCAATGCACAGTAAAAAAAAAAAAAAATAGAAAGAACTGACTGAAATCTCAAAGATGAAAATCCAACAGTGGATTACAATATTACTGTTTTCATCAAGTGAATAGTGTCATTGCATGTGATATCACCAAAATATCCGATGCATTCCTCTTTTCTAGTTATCATTGCAAATAGTTCTCCTTTAAATTGGACTCGTGAGATTGTGAATAATTGTCTCTTTTCTAAGAATGAGTTTGGAGCATTTCCTGGCTTTACCTTGACTTAATTTGTGGAGCTTCCTCTTCCATCTCAATTTCCTTCAAGATATTGGCTGCTAATTTTAGCAGATTAGGTTTCTACAGAGTTTCAAAATCCTTTGCGTCACAACTTGTTTCCCCAGCGGTTATGGATGAAATGAACCTTGCGGTCATATTTGATTTCATTTGTCACAGCAAACCAAAGGCTTTCAGGTCAATCAGCACTGAAAAAGGTCACCGCATGTGCGCTGAACCAATTTCACCTCTATAAAGCTCCCGATGAAAGTGTCCCCCAACTACTATTGAGGCTTTTTGGGTGTGTGCTGCTACAGCAGCTTCTCAATTTTCAACTGACAAAAAATTTGAGAATTTTTTGGTTAATTGAGAGGGAACATAATTCTCTCAAAGGCAGGTGTTTTGTTTTTTTTTCTCCACGAGAGTGAAGCTAAGAGAAGAGCAAGGTTAAATTGACAGTAAGGGTAGTGGGGCAACCAGCAAGAGAATAAACAAACAGGAATGGAAGAGAGAGAAAGGGGAGGAAGCATTGAAATCACCAAGTAAGAGGGATGGGTTTTCAAGAGTTAATGGGGTTAATAAAGATCATGAGTCAGGTTGGTGGATGACATGAGGTGGTGGTGAACTGTCTGCTTGAAGCACTGGAGGAAAGAGCGAGACAGAACAGCCTCTGGAAAGTGGGTCAATAGATGTGAGAGGCAAGAAACAAAGCAGTTAAGGTGTGCAATCAGCCTCTATTTTGCATGTTCAATCAGGATGGGGTTATTGGAAGAACTCGTGCATGTTGGTATTGCTGGGGAGGGACAGAGGACTGAAAAGAGCTGAATAACTTATTGAGAAAAAAAATATGGGTTTCAGCTTGCTTTGCTGATTTTGTCCAACTGTGCTGTGTTGGTGCAAAACAGAACTGATGAAACATTTTGTTATTTATATTATCGGTTAAAACTCAAAATTGGAGTCTCCTATCATAATGATTATTTTTTTAAACTTATTTTACAAAGATGGATGCTCATGGTAGAGGTGATGACTGAGGGCAGACAAGCTGGTACACCTACACGGGAGCAGAGGAGAAATAGCAAATAAAGAAGGGATAATTGGGCCAGGAATGAACAAAGAGTTAAAATAATAAGTTGGGATGAAAAATAAAATGTACAATTAAGCAACAAGTTCAACTTCAGTGAATTTTGCAGTAAATGTGTGAATGCAGCCTTGTCTTGCCTTTGCGATTTTTTTTGATTTTTTTTCGTATACCTTGTCGAGGCTCGTATGAGAGCTAATAAAGAAGGGAGAAGCTATAAGAGAAGAGCGATGCCAAACGTTTGTCTATAACTCATCACATAACAGCCAATCACAAACTCACAAAAGTTGGGATGCGGCAGCACCCATAGAAAATGCTGAGAAATTCACTGAAGTTGCATTTACTATTTAATGGTGTAGTTTTCATTTAACAGTGCAAAGTGATTAATTTTGCTGATAAGAGGTAATAAAGTCATCATTGTTTCACTTTAACCTTCCAAATGTTTCCCCATGCAATTATATCCTTCCAGAGAAGCAGACCTGAGCGAGGGTTGATGCGAAACTGGCTGGAGCCTTGGAGCAGGTGGATGACCGAGTGTTGTCCGTACTCAACAGATGCATCGGCATCCGTGGCATTCACATACAGCACTGTAGCACCTATATGGGGTATGGTTATCGATAGAAACAGTCAGACTTTGTTTCCAATTATTTTGCTTGGTGAATCTGAAAAATAACAATTTATAGTGAGTGAAAATTTTCACGATATAGATTTTGTTGGGTGAAGACCAAAACATAACATGGAGCCAATGATAGAGTCAGGATGAAGAATGCTTGTCAGGTTTATAAAAAAAAAGAGTAAAGTTGGTTATTAAGATATATTTGCAATGATGTATACCAAAAAAATCTATAAAGACCAGCATCATACATCACTGCTTAAGAAAAAATACTCTGTTCACGTACGTGTGTTAGTACAAAATTTGAAGTAGCTTTTCAGGTTTTTCAAAAAAACGAAATAATTTTGAAATGAATACACCTGTCCTTTTATTTATTAAGTTGCAATTAAAATCAGAGCTTCAAGTATGGATGGAATCAATACAACGTTGATTGAGGTATGCTAACTGCCATGGGAAGGAAGCAGAAGCTGACATTTTGGACGTGTTAACCATAATTCAGAGCAAAAGAACATTGGAGTGATGACACTAGACTTCTCAAGCAAGCCTAGTTATTCGTTCTACTCAGAGATTAAACTAACCTACTTCACATCTTTTACAAGACATTACAAAAAAAACGTTTCAAAATACACGATGTGGTCAATTCAGCATTGCAGCTTGTCCATATCCAGCCGCTGAGCTTGTCATCTAGAGTAAAAAAAATCAACCTTCAGTGTCTGCTCATAACTCACAATTTGAACATGTGAATGCTAAAAATATATCCAACTTACTACAGCTGCAAATATATCCCTTACAATAATTAATGGAAGAGATGAGATGCTGGTATAACACTTGGAACACGCAAGCAAGTCTCAAATTCTCACCTTGTCTCTCCAGAAGGATTGCCAAATCAACCCACCTATCAATTTACACAATTAACCACTAGAAGCAGTTCACTCTTTGAAACTTCTGAGCCTCACCATCAGTTACAACCTCTCCAGGGCAGACCATACATATTAAAGCTGACCTCCAAAGCAGGCTGCAGACTGTGAATCCTCAGTCATGCAAAGCCCTCCTTTGGTAAACCTGAACTCCTCATGGCTCACAGCCTACAACACTTTTTTTTCCATAGCACAATGCAGTACTGTTCTACCATATGGACAGGTGCCTCTGTTTCACGCCTGTCTATCCAGGTTGCTGTGGAATCCCAAGCTCTCAATGTCACAGAATCTCCCACACAGAAGCAGACGCATTGTACCCACTATTTTATCATTGCGAACAGATTAGTAACCTCAGTTTTCCATCAACTTTCCTCACATCTTGAACCCTCTGCTTTTTCATACATTCATTCCTACTCAGTCGTTACAGGTTACACAATTTCTTCCAGCATCCCCTTCCTTGTGAAACTGCCATAATCCATGCATACTACTCACCTCCACTTTTTGTTCCTCTTTCCTGCTTGTGTAACCTCCTTTCTCAGTCTATTGAATCCCACTCTTCCCTCCAGTGCTTCAGGTTTGCAGTACAATACCATCTCTTGCAATCACCAATCCCGACACATGATATTTTCTATCCTCATGAACCCTCCAATACTTCTCCATAACTCCTTGCTGGTTCCTTCTCTCTTTTTTCTCCTACTCATGTTTGTTCACCCCCTTGGTGCATCCACATGTTGTCCCACCGTCCTAATGGTAGTGCCTTTTCTTTTACCCTTCGTCACCTTTCTTACAAGCACATTGACTCTGGATACAAAGATAACACCATAGTCCTAATTCTACTTCCACTGGTTTTTAATGATTTGTTTTTCACCTCCCACTCTTTATTTCCTACCAGTAACTTATTTTACTTCCATTCTTTTATTTTTTTTCTCCCCTTTTCTGATATTTGCACGGAAATTCTTCAATGTATCTCTTTTCATTTTGCTCTTCCACCTGCTCTCTTCACCTCTGACCAATCCTTTTCTTGTATTTTTCCCTTCAAATTATTTCTTCTCCAACCCTGAAATTTTTCCACAGCTCGCTTTCTTCAACCACCACTCTCTTCAACTCCCATCCTGCTACCAACTTCTCAAAGTCCCTTCAGAATTCATGGCCCTGCACTTCGTCTACGACAATGAAACTGAGCTTTCCTTATCATCAGGGAAAAAAAATAATCAAAACAACTCACACTTTAGCCACTGACAAAAGCATAAATTGTTTATGAATCTGCCAGAATGTTTAATTGAACTAATAGTTAATTTAGCAAATGTGTCAGTCATTTTAGAACAGATGAGATATGAATATGCACAAATGTAGATGTACAGGGTGTTCCAAAAAGACACGGACAACTTTGTTTGTAAATATATTGAGAACCACAAATGATACAACAATACCCTTTGGTTTATGAATGAACGAAATGAATTAAATAAATGAACGAAAGTGGTGATTATATGACACAGAAACTCATAAAGTTTTGTGCACACTATCAATACACTTCAATGTGAGCTCAGTTTGTTGCGCGCAGGACATCAAGGCGGTACACGAGTTCTTGCCATGTTCGAATCAGCATGTTTGCGTCTACCAGTGCACATACATCTGTGATCTGAGAACGAAGATCCTGCAGGTTTGCCACCTTGGTGTTGTAGACAACATCTTTGACAAACCCCCGACAACAAAAAAATTAAGGGGGGTTATGTCTGGTGATCGTGAGGGCCAGGCATTTGGTCCATCTTAGCCAATCCAGCTACCTGGAAATTTTTCATTCAGGGTGGCTCGAACGACTAAGGCCCACTGAGGGGGAGCGTCGTCCTGTTGAAAAATTATATCGGGTTGCAGGTCTTCAATCTGTGGGAAGGCGAATCCTTCCAACATGTTCATGTAAATTGTTGAGGTCACGGTATCCTCTGCAAAGAAAAACGGACCCACCAAGCGGACATGGAGAAGGCCACACCACACACTGACCTTTGGACTATTACGTATGTGTTCAATGACCACGTGGGGGTTTTCAGAGCCCCAGATCCTCAACTTGTGCTGGTTGATCTTACCCGATACATCCCAGGCAAAAATAGCATTCCTTTCCTGCAGTAATTCTCTGCAGACTAATGTAGTAGACCTTTTACCAATTAGAGTATATGATAGTACAACTATCATATACTATAGTTCTAACTGTCACCTTTTTTGCTTGGGGAGAGCAAGCTTTGTCTGTGAACATGACCGTTTTCAGGTAATCTTCATCATCCTCTAAGCGACTGAGCATTTCCAAGACAAACACCTTGCATTTGGGTTCATCATTTGGTTTGAGTTCCTGCAGAGTCTGCACCTTATAGGCATAAAAATTCAGTCTTTTATGCAAAATCCTGTGTACTGTGCTGGTTGGTAGTCCCAGTTATCTGGCTGCGCATCAGATCGATTTTCTGGGACTTTGTTGAAATGATTCACGCACTCCTTCAACGTCGCTGCACTTGTGCTTGGTTAAGCGGTCCTTTTCTGTTTCTGACAACTTCCAGTCTCCTTAAACCTCCTGTACCACTCTCTGGTACTAGTCCACGATGGTGGATTCCTTCCATACCTTGTACGGAAATTACACTGAACTTTCGTGTTGGATCTTGTCTCGATGAACCATTCGACACACTGATCTTTCTCCTATGGAGTCGCCATTTTCTTTTACATTAAACCACCAGACCTGAAAATAAAGAAACCTTTCTGAGTTTCAGTATCATACAAACCAAAGGGTATTCCTGTATCATTTGTGGTACTAAATATATTAACAACCAAAGTTGTCCAGGTCTTTTTGGAAACACCCTGTATAACTGTTGGACTTATTCCTTGACCATCCTCTTCTTAAAGATAGTTCAATCTTATCTAAATGTGCAATCCCGAGAGCTTTCTCCATAGTTTAAAACAAGTTATTGCATTCTTCATCTAAAACTGAAAGAAAATATAAACTTTGACCTCTTCTAATATTCAAACTTCAGAACAAGCTTTTTGAAAAAGTCAAATGGTTGGATAAATTGCATGATGGATACGAGAACACGAGAACAGCACATAACTCTGCCAGGCTGAACAGTTCACGTTTTGCATCTCACTGATAAGGCCAGACGTGCTGACCTGAACCAAAATCTCATGAGCTTGTTCTTGTCATCTAACCAACTCATCCACCAAGTTTTGTCATAATCCATCCACAACGTTTTGAGATATCATGCCATATATCGTTTTTAGCTTTTTGAAAAAGTCAAATGGTTGAATAAATTGCATGATGATACATTCTATGCTGGAGCCTGTGAGACAATATCGCTCAAGTTTTGGTAATACCGATGACAAAGGTAACGAAGCAACAATTATTTCAATTTATAAAGTGGAAAGCATAAGGTGAGGCTTGGCTCGAGTTTGTTCCTTGAACAATATATGGCATATATACACACCATATAACACATAATGGTTTTCAGCATCAATCGCTGAAAAGTTACCCACATCAAATTGAATCACCAAAAAGTTTCCAGAATTATCCATTTTCAATATAAACTTGTAAACTTCCTTCAAATTATACTATGCTAGGTATTTTTTTTTTACCAGTCGCTTTGCTGACGTACCTGATCAAAAAATGACAACATGTTGTACTTCACAAACATTCTGCTCTACTCATTATAATTTGCCAAGGACATCTTCCATCTGCTTGGAAGTCAGTTAACATCACCTTCATCAACCATCCTTGCTGCTTATACATTGCATGAGCAAAAATCATTTCCACTTCGCTGCGAAGCTCAATGTTAGGTGCTTTGTTTTGAACCCCCGCTGAAAATGAGTGAAATTAATCATTTTGAAAATTTCGAATTATTCTCACACAGATTTCAACATCACCGTAATGCATAGTTTCAAGTTGTTTCAACTTTTTAATGCAAGAAGATTATTTGAAATACCAGGTACCACCAGTGGTGATATTACGATACATATTTACATTGAGAGAATTGGAGTCTTCCCCCCACCTTGAACTGCCTCCCCCAGATATGCTACACAGACAGAAACCATACTTGGGGTATCCTTAGGCAACATGTAAAATTTGGTTGGATTTGGCTCAATAGCTTTTTATTTAGTTTTTGAAGCATATGTAAACAAGCAAATAAACAAATATGCAAATTCACTTTTATAGAATCGATAAAACTTTTATTTAATCAAAACACCAATCACATTTCTCCCTGAGAAAATATTTGGCTACTATTCATCAGTTTTGACATCATCCCAAGTCTGCTGATTGAGTGGATGGATATTCTGAATCTCCGTGAAGAGATATTATGTTTCTGATATCCCCGGTGCTTCTGAGATAGTCTGATAAAGCATTTTGTGATGGAACTATCAGAGAGAGCGAGGGAGGGCTGAAGGAGGGTGGAGAGGGTGAGGGAGAGTGATGCATGAAAGCAAAAGTCAAACGATGACGCAAAAACCAAACAAACAAACAAGCAAATGAATGATCAGTTTATGAGCAACAAGCAGAAGCAGAATAGGTACAAAGGAGAGGAATCTACTTCTTCTTCTTCAACACCACCATTAGTCCACATTTCTTGTGGTGTCGGCCGGGGGAAGCTTGGCCCGAGTCTTCACGAACCGGCTGGCCACGCCTGACGTTGGACTCGTTAGGACAGGAATTTAGAATTTGGCCACGGTGCCAAAGATAGCTCACCTACTCTTCGCAAAGGACACCATGGGATCTTTAATGTTCACCGACGAATGCTGGCAGACAGGAAGCCCATTTAACGCAATCCGAGGGATGGCCCGCACATTGATGAATCACCCAGACTGTAAAACACCAGGCTGACAGTTTATAGCTGAGTTGGGAATCAAACCCAGGCTAGACAGCTTAGAGGCGAGTGTGTATACCTCTAGGCCATCCTGCCAGCCCTTACAAGGGAAAGGAATGGAGAAAGCAAAAGGAAAGTACAATTCAGTTGAACTCAGTGTGCACGGAGTTTTACTTCTGCATTTGATTCCTGTACGGGGAACAAAGGGATTTCATTGGAGATGGTAAAATATATGGCGTGATTTGGAGGAAGGCAATGAGATAGAATAGATATGGAAAGAAGAAGCCACAGATACAACAAAGTTAAAAGGCACAGGTGGATCACTGGGTCCTCCATACATGAAGCTACGTAAACCCTCAATTCTGCAAGCAAATCGATGAAGGGGAAACAAACACAACTTCTCCAAAGCCAGATGAGAGAACAGCACAAAGCCCAATGAAGATGTCAAATGGAGATTGATCAGCACTAAATCTCTGTCTGCTTGACAAGGGCCATGGGCTCCTGCAGTAGTAGAATGAAAATGGCATCTAGACAGGTGGGAAAATAACGATGCCAAGGTACATACTACTGCAGAGTCAGAGCCACAGAATGTTTCACCATGCACATGAGAACCCAATGATGAATGCAAAAGGACCAGAGTAATGGGAAAATCAAGTAAAGGGTTCAAAAAACCAGGCTATTGAATGCTGTCTGAAGAAAATAAAGACACAAAGGACAGCCCAAATAGGTTGCAAAACCACTGCTGTCAAGAAAAATTAAATAAGAGAGGAAAGTCAGTATAAAAACAGCAAAAGGTTGTAAAAGAATCATGAAAGGATCTCATACAAGTGAAAGCAAAAGACGTTAGAGAAGACATGAAAATCTGGTTTAGCTAAATTCTAAAAGAAGGGCTCATTAAATAAGAAATACAGCAACAGCTCCTCCTCAGCCACTGGTGATTCCTCCTTTTCACACCATTGATGTTTTTTCATGACGAGAGTGCAGTAACTGTCATTAGGGCCCTGTCACACCTTGACGTTTAAGCCAGCAATGGCAACGTATAAAAATTGATCTAAAACGTTGACGTACCGCTGAAATTTTGATGGTTTTTTTTGAGTTTTGGCGTATTCAAAACGTGTTGGTCGTTTGCATAACATATTAGTAACGGGCACAAGACGTTTCGTTGTGTTATACATAACTTTTACCAACGAATGCTTACCTTGTGATCGGCGTTCAAAACCTAAGACAAGCGATAGTTCAACTTACCTTTGCGCGCTATACGTATCGCCGGCGAACTCGTGGCGTAGCCTGTTGAGAACTTGCTGGAGGCGGATTGAAATCAAAACTGCCCGAGATTGTGAATTGTCAACATGCAGTCCACCTTGACGATTTTGCCAGCGTATGCCATTCTATGAAAAATGGGTTTACAACGCTAGGCACACGTCAAATACGCTATAGGAAAGTTGAGTATACGTTAAGATTATGCTCGAAATCATTGAAGTACGCTGGCATATTACCTAGTCCGTTCGATACGTCGTGAAATTTCAAGCATGCTGAAAAATTTTAAGACGTACTCGACGTAAGGCTCACACATTTCGCATGCGTTGGCATCTGTTTCTTGCACGTTCCGCGATCGTTTAAACACGGCGAACACACGTTACTTGTAGGTTAGTCATAAGTCGAAGCACGTCAAGTTAATGGCAACCATACTTGAAACCCAATTTATAACCGTTGAGTAACGTGCTTTGAACAATGAGTAACGTCAGCTTAGCCTATGTTTAACGTGCTTGGAAAGTATGAGTAACGTGCATTGAAACTATGTATAACTGGCCTTGAACCAATGGCTACCGTGCTATGAACGTAAGAGTAACGTGCGTTTAACCTATGTGTAGCATGTTTTGAACCTAAGTAAAACGTGCATCTAACCATTGAATAACATGCTATGAACCTATTTGTAACGTATGTATAACGCACATTGTCGTATGTAGACGAATTAAATTGACGTCTTCCGGACAACCACAGAACTTACTGAAAGTGTTTCTAACTTACATCTACGTGTACTGACGTATTGGCAGCGTTTAGGGGAATTGGTATATACAAATGGGCTTCACAAGAGGAACCCATCATTGTTCCAGACTCCATGTTGAGTAGATGTCAATGCCAGTAGTATCAGTAGTAGTAATACTATTAGCAGTAGTTGGTGTGCGTGACAGTAGTAATAGTAGTAGTAGTTGTAGTAGTAGCATTGGTAGTAGTAGAATGTCTACATCAGTAGTAGTAGTGGTATGTCAGTAGTAGTAGTAGTATGTCTATGTCAGTAGTAGTAGTAGTAGTATGTCTATGTCAGTAGTAGTTGTAGTATTAGTATTGGTAGTAGTAGTAGTAGTAGTAGTAGGTCCATGTCAGTAGTAGTAGGTGAGCGTGATGGGGAGGGTGTGGGTGATGAGGATCCTCTTATCGTCCACGAATAGGAGACTACTTTTCACCATTGTTCGATGTTCTTTTCGGCTAATTTTTTTTCCTCATTCCCACGATGAATAATTTTTGTTTTACTTTTTAAAGTATTAAAAACGACTTTGACAAATGCATAATGTACTAGTAATGAACACAGAACGCTTCGATAACTTATACATAAGTTATACCAACGATTGTTTATCGTGTTTTAGGCGTCTACAACCTATGCCCAACGATAGTCCAGCGTATGCATAGCGTAGGAATTCCCAAGCACGTTATTCATAGGTTATAAATAAGTCACGGGTACCCTAAACATTACTTTGATGTGTTTCGACGTATGAGGAACTTTCAAGTAGCGTGTTGCGAAGTGTGAACAACGTTTGTGTAGCGTGCTTACAAAACGTTACTCATAGGTTAGAAATAAGTTTCGGGTACGCGAATGTTACCTCTACGTGTTTCGACTTATGAGTAACATACAATTAACGGTGTTCAACGATCGCATAACGTGCCTAAACCTTATGGCCGGCGTAGCGAACGTGTGAGCCAAACGCCGAGTACGTCGTAAAATTTAAGCATTCGAAAAAGAGAGAACAAGCACAAAAGTCAACGATTAAAGCCAGCGTACAACGACTTATGGCAGTGTTTTTCAGGGTATTCCTAACGTATACAAAACTTACCAATAACGTATTCGACGTGTGCCAGCGTATTCGGCAAATTTGTAAAAAAACGGCATACGTTCGCTAAATCGTCAAGGTGTGACAGCCCCTTTAATAGATAAAGAACCATACCAACAAACTATTTCTTAATCCAAACCAACAGCAATATTAGAAAGTGGGAAACATAGGAATATAAAAATAATCTTTCCTCTAAGACATGGTGGAACGTTGTTAAGTCTGTCACTGGTGTAAGCTCTCCCTTCCATCCCTTACCTCTCCTAAAATGGCACCACAGCCGACTCCGCTCGTGAGAAGGCCAAATGCCTCAATTCTGTGTTGGCTTTAAAATCTTGTGTCCCCATTCCCTCACTCTCTGTACTCACTCCAGCCAGTCACACCTAACTGCTCTTGGACTCTGAGTCTTTTTTCACCTGAGAATGTGGAGAAGTTTCTGGCAACCCCCAACTCTGATTCTGCAACTGGACTGGACAGCATCAGCTCACGCGTCCTAAAAACCTGCTCTGCTGCTCTTGCACATAATCTTTCTACCATTTTCACTCTATCATTTGTCCTAGGTCATCTTCCATTCACTTGAAAATCAGCCAACATCACCCCAATACACAAACAATGTGCAAAAAGTTATCCCCCGAACTGCAGACCCATCAACTTTATACATACTTCCAATTATTAGCAAGGTCATGGAATCCATCATTGCAGTTGACATTAAATCCTTCATGTTTTTTCTAATGGCCTGATCTCAGATCATCAAATCGGAATCAGAGCAGGTCACTCTACTTTTGACATGCTGCTTCTGCTCTCCTGATAATGGATGGAGGTCCTCAATCCCAGATATGAGATCAGGGCTGTCTCTCACGAGACACATCTCAAGCATTCAATCCAGTCTGACATCCTGCCTTGCTCATCCAAACTCTCTGCCAATGGCATCCAAAATCCTTTCATCTCCTCCCTCTCTGTCAAGGATGGGGTGCTCCCAAGGCAGTGTTCTGGGCCCATTCCTATTCCTAATCTTCATCAATGATCTCTCAGACTCTCCGGAAAATCCACTTTATATATTTGCTAATGACTCCATCCTCTGCTGCGACATCGCTCATCCTTCAGACAGACAGACAGCAGCCTCTTACCTCTCTTCAGACCTTGACAACATCACAAGCTGGTCAAGCACCTAGAATATGTCTTTAAATCCTAACAAATCTCAATCTCTCTCTGTGTCTCTCTCTGTGTCTCTCTCTGTGTGTCTCTCTCTCT
>CM068957.1:84695422-84712971 GCA_035128595.1 Eptatretus atami | reverse complement strand
CTTAAGGGTCTAAGGTCGAAGGGTTCTAATAGGGTCTGAAGGGTCTACAGGGTCTTAGGGTTCTAAAGCATCTTAGAGGTGTTATGGGTCTAAGGGTTCTAACGGGGTCTAATATGGTCTAACAGGGTCTGTAGGGTCTGCAGAGTTCTTACATTCATAAAGGGGCTTCTTACATTCATAAAGGGACTTATTGGTCTTAGTGGGTCTTATGGGCCTTCGTGGTCTGAAGGGTAAAGGGGTCTAAGTGGTCTATAAGGTCAATGGATCAAAGTGGTCTAAAAGTTCTAAAGGTCGAAATGGTATGTTTCAACATTAATTACAGATCTAAAGGATCTAAAGAATCCAAACAGGGTCTAATGGGTCTAAACAGGAATGATGACAAAGAACCTCACAGAGATACTAAACATAAGGGCAATACCCCTGGGCACTCACCTGGTAGCAGCTGTATAATATAACCAGAGAACCACTGGAAGGCATGGATGACGCAGAAAATATGTAACGGAGAAGTAAGTAAATACCGATGGCTTTTCTTTTTATGCCGTGAATAAACTTCGTACATCACGGGTGATAAAGGTCGTCGTCAAGTTTCATCGGAATTGTGTGTGTAATTTCTAAGAAGAAAGCAAATATCTATTTTGGGGGGCAACCCCCATAAGCCCCCATAGGGCCTAATTTTTTTAATGCCATGAACAAGCTTTGGTACGTACACTGTGATGAACATTGTAGTAAAGTTTCATCAAAATTGTATATGTACTTTCAGAGAAGAAGTTGAAAGTACTTGTGGATGGACGGACGGACGGGTGGATGGACGCACCATCCCATAAGCTCCCCGGAACTACGTTCCAGATGAGATATTAAAAAAACAATTACCAGACATATTAAAATAAAAATAAACCTCTTCAATATTTAAATAAAAAAAAATTAAAAAAAAGAAGCGGTCAAAGTTGTGGAGACATCTTGCTCCTCCTTCTTCAATGAACATCGGCATATTTTTTCGATCGGAGGCAAACTTCATAACCCAGAAACATCAATGGCACGGTTACCAGCAGCCATTCGACAAATAACATCGAATTTCACTTATAAAGTAACACTTTTACATTGCCTCGCAGCCAATCTACAGTGGAGTACATTTCTTTAAGTGTGAAGCAAAGTCCAGTAATTCTTGCAGCGATTTTGCGATCTCCCAATTTGGTACTTTATTGATGTATTCCGGCATCTTTATCGGTCTTGTAAGTTCTGAAAACGCTCAAGAATAAAAGGTATGGCTTTTAAAACGAGGTATCGAGTTGAGACGACGAATATCAAGAAGTGGTATAATAAACGTGACAATATATTTACGAAATGACAAATAAAGGGGCGACGTAAACCGGGGTATTACTGTATTAGCAGAACCAAAAGGGACAAGAAGATAAATTAATGGATCCGACAGAAATCAAAATTACTTCACTTCTGGTCACAATGAAAAAAAAGTGAAATGGAACTTGGCCGGACATGCAGCAAGAAGAAGGGATGATGGGAGGACTACAAGAATTACAAACTGACAACTTATAGAACCTATGCAAGAAACAGAGGCAGACTAAAAATCAGATATGGAGATGACGTTGAATGTTTTTACTGGATTACCAATGATCTCAAATTGCATTGAAAGTAACAGCATGAGCCATGTTGAGGGAGGCCTTGATCCTGCAGTGGACTAAATTGGCTGGTCAAGTCTAGTCAAAGTGGGAGAAAGTTTCACGTAAATCAAAAACAAATAAAAATATCCTCATAGATTAACACCCATAAAAGTGATGTGATTGCGTACAAAAGCTTGCAGAATATAGCAGATTATTACCTCTGCCACCGAAGGTGAAGGAGGTTATGTTTTCACCCCTCTCTGTCTGTTTGTCTGTGTTTGGCTGTCTGTCTGTTTGCAAGATATCTCAAAAAGTTGTCGACGGATCCGGAGTAAATTTAGTGGACAGGTTTGGTGTGCGACGAGGACGAACTGATTAGATTTTGGTAAAGATCCGAATCTGGATCTGGATACGAGAATTGTTTAATTTTTAAAGTGATTCTTCACCATTGAGGGATGGGGCCAAAAACGATATATAGCAAGATATTTCAAAAAATGTATTTGGCCTGATATGTTTTCGTGGATCAGGCATTTCATGGTGGAGGTATGCGCTCTACCGACTAATGGAGAGGTATGCTCTTCTGGTTTAATTTGCAATACAATAGCACAAAAGCAAAGAGCAAAAAATTTGAGTAATCCACCAAAAATAATCCTGATTTACCAGACTCTGTGGAATTGCGGTTAGCTCCAAGTCTGAGAGGTCAGGGTGTTTCATTCCAACCCTGGTCCAGTCATCCCAAAGACTTTAAAATGTGTACGTATTGCTTCCTCGCTTGATGCTCGGCAGTTAGAAGATAGAGCACGGACAAACCCTGTGGATTGGTATCCCTTAAGGAGGGAGATTTCTCTTTATAAGCGCACAACTGGCTGCAGAGAGAAAAGCGATGCTGTCAATATCAACTTCGTGTGTGTGTGTGTGTGTGTGTGTGTTGTGTGTGTGTGTGTGTTGTGTGTGTGTGTGTGTGTGTGTGTGTGTGTGTGTGTATGTGTGTGCTCTTCCATGAACCTTAGACTCAAAAAAAGGAAATTGAATATTGAACCTCAACCCATACTCCCTGTAACTTTTGTGGAAGGTGAACACAAACCCTTTAATTGAGTACAATCCTAACATTTTGAGTTGGAATTGTTTGGACTTGTGATCACAATAGTTTGGACGAATTGGAATTCTTTTAAAATGCAGCACACTTAAGGAATTAAAAAAAAAGCAAAGCGTATTTGATGTATAGCATCACAAAACAAAGGTAGTGCCTGCAACAGGTGCGGATAAGCAGCTCCCTTATATAACAGTGGATTACAAACTGGCACGAATTAAAAAGGACTCAGATTTAAACACCTTTTGAAGGCTCACCTGCCATGATGTCCTCAGGAACGGCAATCAGGTATGAGCTATGATCAAACGTGGGAAAATTGTCATTCTCGTCCTGCAGGGGAAACAGGGTCAAATGAGGAGAATGCAACACCTGCACACACTGAATGTGGCTAAAAGGTCTTTTAATTATTTATTTTTTAAAGTAGAAACATTACCTCCACAATGTGACCATGACCCGATACATCTATTCTTTCTTGCAATAATGACAGGTGAATGTAGGATGGATGCAGATTTACTGTAATTAGGTGTCTCACTTTACAGGAGAGGGGGTGGATTGGGGTTGGAGGGGGAAAGGTGAGATACTTTGCTTTTCCTGTTTATTTCCTTTTTTCCAACAAATTACAATCACACACCATTCCTTCATTTCTGAACCAATCCTCTTCAAGTTTCGTATGGAAGTACATTGGTCCAATACACAGAACCGCATTTACCCAAGAGCAAACGGGGGACGTGCCCAGGAGCCTCCACCACCCAAAACGTTCCCAGGAGCCTCCACCACCCAAAACGTTCCCAGGGGCTTCCACCACCCAGGGGTTTCCACCACCCAGGGGTTTCCACCACCCAGGGGTTCATCCAGGATTAAGCCAAGCCATGTCGGCCCAAGCCGTCTGCAGAAGTGTTATCCAATGTTCACAATCGTTATGCCTTCCATTTCAGTTTTCCCTTCAACGTAAAACAAGGATTATCAAATATATATCCAAAGATTGCAGCTGATAGCGGTCTCGGGCCTTGAGAAGGCCGTAGTATGTACGGGCCTCAGGCCTCGAACAACTTTCCCTGAAGCGATCGTGTTGTTGTTGATGTTGATGTGAAGGTAATGTTGAGGTAATATTTCTTTTTCCGGACGTGATCTTGTCCATTGATGGTAATAAAAGCCCACAAAAACGCTCCTGAAATTACGTATTTCATCGAATAATTTAACTCGTGGAGCCTGCAATGTTCTGAAGGTAACGACGATACAAATAGAAAATGGAATCGGGGTGCCACAGAATGAGATACGAGTTTAGGGTGCTATCAGTGAAAAAGGTTGAAAACCACTGCTCTACTTTATCGTTCATGGCAGAAAGGGCCTCCACCACCCATGTGTTCCCCGGGGCCTCCACCCCACAAATCAGGCACTACAATACACCCAGGTCCCTTTTCTATTTACCCCCCCCCCCTTTTTTCCCCATCTTGTTCCTATTTTCAGGTGTCAAAGGTGAAACACTAAAATTAGTCGCTGGAGGTTTTACAAAGGAAAAATGGCACAAAAGGGCTTTCAAATAGCCCTGATAGGGATGTGGATAAAAATGTCAGATTCGAGTCAGTTTTGAAATTATACAGGGGTGAAAAGGCAACGATTTCTGACCTACAAAGCATTTATATTTCAACCAAAACAGACAAGACTTGACGCAAAAAATACCTTACCACAGCCCTTTCACACACTGATCTAGTGTCTTAATTATTTAATTTGGCAAAGGTTTTAGTGATCACATATTGGTGATGATGCACCTCGAGGTGTCGTGGATGCTTTTTTCAAACTCGGTCGTGCTGACCTTAACCTATTTTTGTTAATTTGAAAACCTTGGTTATGTGGCCACCTGTCGTATGTGCCCAAAATGCTCGACATTCAGGATTGCATTGAACAATATTTTGCGATTTTCAATAACCTTGATAATATGCTCACCAGCTTTATCCGGCCACTCAGCAATACTGTTTGCATTGACGAACATTATGTAATATTTTTGTTTTCTGCATTGTTTTTTTCAGTTTTAATGTTTAAGGTTTTAATAAACGCAGTTTAGATTTTGCATTGGTCAAAGGTCAGAGACTGTCAACATCATACTGAGAATTTACAACTGCTAAAACACAGATTTTGCATACTGTTATTTTTTTCATTACATTTCTTGATGAGGAGTGCAAATTAGGAGAGGCTGCGTTCACTTGGGAATGCCTACGATTCTAGTTTGTGTGTGTTGTGTGGCAGTGTGGGTGGTTCATGCATGATTAAAAAGTCAATCTAGGATGATGCATGACAAGAGTGGTTGCTGATCACCGTTCAAAGTTGCTGCTCACCATTGCATGATGCATTTGCAAACTTCTTGTGAATCAACACAAATAAAGTAAATCTTCATGTAATGTGTGTGTGTGTGTGTGTGTGTGTGTGTTGTGTTTTCTATGCACCCCTGAACTGGTGAACAGAATGAGTTGAAAACTTGTGGTTGTCCTTGGGGTCTGTGGAGGAAGGTTTTTAGGTGGTTAAAAAAAATTCATAGTCCCAGGGGTTCAGGGTGGGGAGAGAACCCAAATTCTCTCAATGTAAATATGTAATGGCATAGCGCTGCTCCTGGTGGGAGGGGGTATTACAAGTCATACTAAAAATGTGAAATAACATGCTCGAAACCTGTTGGAACAAAGCAATGCTCCTCAAAGGGGGTGCTTGGGGGAGGAGGGTCATGGGAGGTCAATCAGCAAGCGAGAATTGCATGAGACTACGGCTGTAGGTGCAATTAGGCCGCAATTGCTTGTAGAATTGGAATTAGGATGAAAGACAGAACTGACCTGGTGTTCACACCATCTGTGCGCCCCCGTTGGGGTCTCAGTGCAGATTAGTTAATAGCAAAGGGCGTTCTGCTGGAAATGGCAAGGCATATGCTCCCTGCAACGAACATTTTATAAGCGACACAGACAGACTCTCCGTGGAGTTGTAACAGGTGCTCTGTCAGCGGTAAATTTCACAAGAATGTGAACACTTTGAAAACGCAGACAGCCTGTTGGTGAAACCGACGTCGTAGTTTGCGTCATCTTCCAAACATGACAGTGAATTATGGGTTTTATAGCGGGCACATTGGGGTTTGATAATTGGTGTGAAAACTCATTACTTCATGTGGTTTAAAACATGGATTATTTCCCGTGATGCTTTAGTCACGCAATTACCAATGCTTATTCAATGAAACCCCAGTATTTCATTGTCGTGTACCTGCAGTGGCCGCACAGGTAGCCGCACTGAAAACCACCCGTCACACATTAGCACAAAGAAAAACGCACATCAGCGTCTGTTGCAATTCTACTTACATAAGCTTCATTGAACATTATTATTCTACTTACATAGCAAAGCACAACCATTATGGATTGCACAGCAACTGGTGCATGAATGTTGTTTTTTTGTCAATACCCTTGATACAGGGTTGTGGGTTGGCTCAATGCCCTGAACTTTTGTGTTTTACTACAATGATTGGAGATTGAAATCCCGACCCCAATGGGATATGAAATGCTAAACCAACCCGTGTATTTATTTGTGGGTTGGAAACTGCTTTGATACACAGTCCTCAATAGATGTGTACTTGGACCAGCCATGAGGCAAATAATTCAAGAGTATGATGATGATGTCAAACACCAAATCATGCACATAATCTGCACAAACAATATACTGTTAGCAGAAACGGTGTTTTGTGGATAAATAGTTTAATGATAACATGTACTACTATTGTGATTATAATTCCATTGAGGATGTAACTATTACATTGTTGGGCAATTCCCAGTAAGTTTTGGATGACCACCAGTTCGCAAATTATTTTGCTGTCCGCCAGTGTTGATTGATCATAAATATTTCCTCTCAAACTGTGCTAACTCCCACCCTGAACATTTGAACTTGCATGTGTATATCTGCTCCCTATGGTTGGTTCAAACTTGCCATTACTTGAAATGTGCCGTCTGATCGGAAGGCTGATATCAAAGATGGACTGGAGATGGAGGTGGAGCATAGGGAAAGACAATTTAAGGTCGTATGCAGACAACTGTTGAGACATAAAGGGAAATGAGGAGAGAGGGAGAGAGATTTTAGCGGTGGGAGAGTCATGGCACGATGATTGAGATTGAAAATGGGTAGGTGAGAGGAGAGGAGTCACATCCAACTTTTGGAGTTCATTGATTTTGCAGCCGCAGGGCACAGCAGCACATGCTCGGTTCCAAAGGGGATCAACGTTGTGGTTGTTATAAAACAGCGATTCTGTCCATTCATGAGTCAGCTTTTCGACAGCATTGTTTTACCCACTGCCAAAGTGCAGGAGGCTTTTCTGTCTGTTCCAACTGTGGTGCTTGATGACCATTGGTGCCCTCAAGGCTTTTTCACCTTTATCTATGAGACTGTATCAACATTTGACTACTTTTGGTGCTCTTTTGTCTGAGCAAAGGCACCGCTCTGCATAATGTCAATACCCTCAAAGTTTTTCCATGGTGCCAAAGGCCAATCACTTGCCGCCAGAGTCCTGCAAGCAGGTATCGGCTGAAACTGTCATCTCCCTCTTGCTCTGCGCTTTTGCCAAGTCACTCCCGATGTCCTGTTATCATCCCTGTGATAATGGAGTAGTCTTGTTCAATGTAGATTTGATTTGTTGGTTAAAATATGCCGAAAAGAACCAAATAGCTCTTCAAATGTTTTTATGCCTCCACAATTTATGAAAGAATGGTGAGAGTTATATTGTTACATTATGTGCAAGACATCCCAAGATTGGGTGTCTACAATAACATAAACATGGAGAACCAAATGCATAGTTTTCCCACATACATGTACAAGTAATGGCATTCATTTAACATAGTGTTATGGCAGTTAGTTGGTTGGTCCCTCTCATCATCATTAACCCTCGACAATAGGTTGTCCCAACCATGCATTGATCGGTCATCCATACATCTTGTAATTAAAATGCTGTATTCTGGGACATGCAGATTAATACACGAGACACAACACAGGAGTTAGACAAGACTAACACAGCCACTGAGCTGGGGGGAAGTTCGGTCACTTCCCGGGGCACTCTGGGTACCACCAACGCCACAATTGCGCCACCTTTCTCACTGCACTCAGCAGGCATTTCCTAAGGAGGAATTTCCTCTGTGTGAGATATGTGTGTGGCAACTCCACTACGAGCCTTAGATTCCATAAAAAAAATGAAAATAAGAAACAGCAGTCTGTATGGATAAGTGTGAAAAGTGACACCTTTTGATGATTCTGTGTTCCTGAGGTGAAATCTAGAATGTAGAAGTGTACTCTAGCCCTCGTGCTTATGCTATCACTAATCCTATCTGTATTCCTAAAGCTGAAAAATGCATACCCTTGCAGCAGGATGGTGGAGGACAAGAGTGACCCTATAGGGTGCTGCCCACTCTCCAAAATAACCGGAAAGCATGGGTGGCGAGAATCGTCGTCACATTGCTAAGACTTTAATCACTTTGAGCTCAGCAAGTCTTCTGCAATTTTGTCACAGATTTCTCATTGCTGTACTATCATTTTCATCCAAGAAATATTATGTGATTGCTTTTATGACCTCCAGGTGCATTTTATTTTATCACACTTCAGTGGTGGCACTCCACTATAGTGCAGCTAGGAAACTATCTCGAGGAATGTGTCTCAATAACAAAAGCAAGTCATGCTTAACATCATTGGATGTGGGAATACCATTCAAAACCAAGCCCATAACAAGACCTATCATTGGCTGTAGAAAACACATGCTAATTCTCAATGACTAAAAAAAAAAAAAATTAAAGCCTTCTGGCAATCCATCATTGTAAAGTACGGCCAATGAGAACAACCAAATGCAGCAACATCAGAGCTGCGACTGCCACGCTAATAAACTACTCGAAACATTCTTTAAAATAAAATAACAGCATAAAGTTGGACATCCTGCTTCCAGTTCATACTAAGCTTAAACTTACCCATAAAGTTGGTTCCAACGCAAACTGCATCCCTACAACAAAACCATAACCATAATAAAAGAGTGCAGCACACATGAATGCTCAGTGGGATGAGAAAAGAGTGCATGAGTTGGGAGAGCGGATAAACCTATATGTTTGAGGCATTAGAGATATCCAATCAGTGTTCATGAATGATAAAGTCTAACCAATCAGCAAAACTTATAGTAACGCATTACACAATTTGGGTGGTGTGGGGGAAGACGCTGCATAAATATGAGCATAACTAGCTTGAAGAGATGATGAAATAATCCCAGGTGATCATATTGCGTGATAAAATGCACACAAAAGTTCCTTGTAACCGAGATAATGACCCAAACATGATGATATTTTGAAACAATTTGATATTTGAAGACCGCAACTGAAATCGTGCTCAATTTCAGAGGCATTCAAGACAATGTTCTCTCAACTTGGATGTGGCACAACACACACACAGCTCATGGTACAGTAATACTCAAAGTACACAGCCACCTGGAAGCTCACGGAAAGGTTTCCGGATGAAAATGTAGCATGACGTCCAGAACATGCAGAGTGCTGTGTATAGTGACAATGTAAGTTACTCACAAAGACTTCCACAAAGACAGATGTTGAGCTGCTGAGAGGAGGCTGCCCCCCATCGCTAGCTGAAATTGTCAGCTCAATAAGTCCTCCAGGAACATTCTCATAGTCCAGCTCTCGTGCCAAGGTCACAACTATGAAAGGCGAGTTTTAGAGGACATTTTTTAATGACGTTTCTTGCAAGTTTCACCACTTTTTATCTCAAATATCAAAGCTCACTTAGAGCTGCTAATTGTTTATGTGAGTAAACCAGCATGCACAAATTGAAATAGTAATTTGAGGAGTCAATTCCAGGAACATGCATGCGACGCAGAAATCAAGCTTACTTTCAAGCTCACAGCATCGCTTCCGTCAAATGCATACAGTTAATTACATTCAATGATTATATACCAGAAACATAATAAAATATTGTCCAACCTCCAAAATGATCAAATGAGCCAATTTCACATGAACTTTGCTTTGTTAATGCAAGTTGCAATGTTTTGCACTTTTAGAAATTAAATCCATCACATAGGCATGAACATTTAACAACATAAACAGCCATTGCTTATAGTATGTTTAAATCTTATATAACATGTTGTAAACCATTGTACACCAAGTTAGGTTATTATAGGTGTAGGGATTTAGTATAATGTTAACAACAACAGGAGATGAAATGATTTCCATGATAGTGGCCAAAACAACCTTTTATTAAATACTCAGGTGACTTATTATCATGAAGTTTGCCCAGGAATATCTGTAGGCAGGTGCTAATGTACCACATTGAAAAGTTCCATGAGTCCAGTAATGGTCATTTTCCTTGTTTCCAATTAGGATGAATGGGTGTGGGTGGAGGGTCACTGGTCAGATGGTCACTTCATCGTTCCAGTCAGACGGCTGCTTCGTCGTTCCAGTCAGACGGTCACTCTTGGCGTACCTGTTTCTTGGGGGTGACGTCGACTGGCGTTCAAACCTGTTTGCGAGTGGGTGCACGGCAAGGCTGGGTGCTGGCAACGGACAAGGCACGCTCACACATTTCAGGACGTTTTTGTTTGACGGACGACTTCTCTTTGGTGAGCGAGATGGTTTCTCCCCCCCCCCCCCGAATGATCTGTTGGGCTACCCTTGTCTGTGTTTAGTTGTTAAGTAAGTCAATCCCCGATAAGCATCTGCTCTTTGTCTCTTTTCTTATCACTTTAATTGATTTGGAATTTATTTCTTTTTACCTCACGTAAATAAGTAGTTCTTTTTATTTGCTTTTTTTTTCTTATTAATAAATTATTTGTTGACGTTCCAACCTGCCCGTGCTTGTCCTTTCCTTCCATTGATCCAGCATTGTCCGAACCTATATGGCCTGGGAGGTAATTACCACACGACTTGACCAATAATAGTCAGCACGCACCAGCGGTTAAACGCTCGGCCGCCCTAATTGAGATCTAATCAAGATAAGATTGGTGCTTTGCTGAGGGCACGCTCCCTGTTCAGGTAACCACATGACTTCTAGTTAAACGGCATAATTATATGGTGGACATTGGAATTTGTGGTTAACTGGGTGGCGTTCGTGGTTCTAAAGCAACCCACCACAACACAAAGTTAATTGTGAGCAGTTGCCCCAGGTCCGACCTCTTCCGAGGACAAACGGGGATTAAACTCCCTCAAAATACACTCGGTACCCGTGGCTGTAACAATATATATATATATATATATAGTTTTTTATATATATATATATATATATATATATATATACATACACACACACACAACACACACACACACACTGATGAGCCAAAACATTATGACCACCTGCCTAATATGCCGTTGTCCTCGTGTGCTGCGAAAACAGCGCGAGCAGCCGAGGCATGGACTCTACAAAACCCCTGAAGGTGTCCTGTGGTATCTGGCACAAAACATGAAGCAGCAATCCTTCAAGTCCTGCAAGTTGCGAGGTGGAGCTGCCATGGATCGGACTTTTCGGTCCAGCACATTCCACGATTGCTCAATCGGATTGAGATCTGGAGAATTTGGAGGCCAGGGCAACACCGTGAACACTTCATCATGCTCATCAAACCATTCCCGAACAATGTGTGCAGTGTGGCAGGGCACATTATCCTGCTGAAAGAGGCCACGCCATCAGGGAATACCATTGGCATGAAGGGGGGTACCTGGTCTGCAACAATGTTTAGGTAGGTGACACGTGTCAAATTGATGTCCACATGAATGGCCAGACCCAGGGTTTCCAAGCAGAACATTGCATCACAGCATCACACTCCCTCCACCGGCTTGTCATCTTCCCACAGTGCCACCTGGTGCCATCACTTCCCCAGGTAAACAGCGCACACGTACATGGCCATCCACGTGATCTAAAAGAAAACGGGACTCATCGGACCAGGTGACCTTCTTCCACTGCTCCAAGGTCCAGTTCCGACGCTTGCATGCCCATCGAAGGCACTTTCAATGGTGGACAGGGGTCATCATGGGCACTCTGACCGGTCTGCAGCTACGCAGCCCCAAATGCAGCAGGGTGTGATGCACTGTGGATTGTGACACATTCTTCCCATGACCACCATTAAAATTTTCTGTGACTTATGCCACAGTAGACATTCTGTCGGTTCGGACCAGACGGGATAGCCTTTGTTGCCCTCATGCATCGATGAGCCTTGGGTGCCCAACACCCTGTCGCCGGTTTGTGGTTTGTCTCTCCTCGGACGACTGTCGTTAGGTACTCACCACTGCTGACCGGGAGCACCCCACAAGCCTTGCCGTTTCAGAGATGCTCTGACCCAGTCGTCTGGCCATAACAATTTGGCCCTTGTCAAAGTCGCTCAGGTCTTTACTCCTGCCCATTTCTCCTGCATCCAACACATCAACTTCAATAACTGACTGTTCATTTGCTGCCTAATATATCCCACCCCTTGACAGGTGCCATTGTAAGAATATAATCAATGTTATTCACTTCACCTCTCAGTGGTGATAATGTTTTGGCTCATCAGTGTATATACGAAGGCCAGTCAATAAGCAACCTTAAAACATTTTTCACAAATTGTTTGTTGCATGTACGTGTGTAAGAACTGTGATATTTTTCAACATAATCTCCATTGCATTCAATGCATTTTTTCCAGCGCTTTACCGAGGCCTGTATTCCTCTCAAAACAAAAAAAATATTTTGGCTGCTTGTGTAGGCATTCGTGCACCGCCTCTTGGATGTGGTAATCCGAAGGGGTGAGGTATCGCGAGTCGGGTGGATGAGGAAGACACTCAAAATGCATGTCCTCGATTGTTGCAGCTGTAGCGCGGGCAGTATGGGGCCGAGCATTGTCATGCTGCAGCAAAACACCAGTAGTGAGTAGTTCACGACATTTTGATCTGATTGCTGGTTTCGGATGATTTTTAAGGATGTCGCAGTCTGATGCACTGGTGACTGTGGTTTCTCTGGGCATGCAATGCTCTACAAGTGGGCTTCGACTATCTCAGAAGTGTCAGCATCACTTTTCCAGCGGACGTCTGTGTGCGGAATTTTTTAGGTTCGGTGAAGTTTGTGGCACCACTCTCTGCTTGCCCTCTTCGTTTCTGGCTGAAAGTAGTGGACCCAGCTTTCAACCCCATCACTCTGCACTGTAAGAAAGCGTCGCCTTCTGTTTCGTAACATCGCAGAAGTTCTTTACACGCGTCCACTTGCATGTAGAAACATGAGGTAAAGAAAGCGTGTAAGAAAGACACCGCACTGTAATCACCAATATTGTAATCCCCGCTGTGAGAGGTGAGGAAACACAAGGTAAAGAAAGCGTGTGATTAAAAACACCACACAGTAATCACCAATGTTGTAATCACCACTGTGAGAGGTGAGGAAACACGAGGTGAGGAAAGCGTGGGATTTGCCATGCCACCTCGAGTTCTAGATGGACCGTTGTCGACGTGGATAGATGCGATAACAATCGACATGAATAACAACGCTGGGAAAAACTGTCACAAGTAATTGGTCAGTGCTACGACCACTCGACTAATGAAGGGAAGAATGGGCACTCCCAATTGGTCAGTGCCGTGACCAATCGACGAGTGAATATTGCTGACATATCTACAGCGACACAACTTCGATTTCTCTATCAGATTATCAAGGATGACTTTTTCCCTCGTGACAGCATTTTGTGAATATACCTGCAGACGTTCTTTCCTTCAGAAAATATTTTCCTTCGCACCATGAACAGATGCCATCCGTTTGTCCAGTGAAGTGTTTTTGTGGAAGTGCTATTGGCGTAGCTTCTTCATGCAACTCACGTCTTGCTCTATTGTGTTGGACATGATGTGAATGTCCTCTTAATGTCCTCCTTTGCCGAGAATTAATTTCCCGCCTTTGTCGTGCATTTTCTTTGGTTTCTGCGGTTCTTCTCAGTCTGTGACACTCACAATCAATTTATTGCCATTGACGTGTTTGTTGTTCGGTTTCTGCAGATATTGCTCTTCTGCGATGTTTGGATTCAATATCCCACCTTCATCTCGTTTGTTCTTTGGTTTCTGTAGATCTTGTTAATCTCTGAAGCTTTGCATTCATTTCCTGCCTCATTCATACTTCAGTTTCTGCATTTCTTCTACAATCACGAACATTCTTCTCTTTTCTCGCTGTCAGCAACCGTCTTGTGTGCTTCGGTATATTGTACATATAAGCAAATACTTTTTATCTAAGTTGCAATAACATAAACTGTACAATTGATATTGTTACGAATTTGGAAGCCTTGTGCACATACACAGACAGCCGTCCCGTAGCTTAGTTATTTCGATAAGTATGTGTTTCTCGTTAGAATCCATCCCCTATGTCTAATGGGAATTAAGTGTACGTGCGTTGCGCAGTTATTTGATAGATAGGAATTTTACATCACCTTCATCGACAACAGCACCTTCGCTCCATCCTGACACCATAACGCTCGCAGTGGGCGGAGTTCAAAAGGGCCTGGCCTCTCTTTCACCCAATCAGGGAGATGCGAGCGAGTTCCCCGGCGGCCGGCCAATGAGCACAGCCCACGCAGGACCATATTCCTCTCCCTGTTTGAGGGGCGGTCAATCGTGATGCACCGACACGCCCCCCCCCCCCCCCCGACCAATCACGGGGACGACTGATTTTCCCCGGCGAATGAGGGGCGCAGTGACGTGAGACACGTCCCCCCCCCGACCTCAGGGGGGGGGGGGAGAAATAGACGGGACGGCACGGTCATCGAGTCAGTCTACACTGGTCTTCTGGTCTCGTCCTGCCACTAAGTCTACGCTGGTTCTCCTGGTCTCGTCCTGCCGCTGAGTCTACGCTGGTTCTTCTGGTCTCGTCCTGCACTGAGTCTGCGCTGGTCTCATCTTGCTGCTGGGTCTGGTCTGGTCTCCTGTCGCCGGCGTCTGCTCTCGTCTTGCCGCTGGGTCTGTTCTGGTCTCGTCTTGCCGCTGGCGCTGTGTCTGCGTCTGACTGCCCTGGTCCGTCTTATGGCGACCGGAGCTCCGGGATGGGGTGGATGTCCAGTCGCGCGCTCGCGCCAGGTAGCCAGCCTCCTGACTCCCAGCCGAACTATCCTCCACAGCTGGAGAGCCGAATAAAGACCATTTGGGTCCGTTTCTCTTGGGTATGCGATGTGTGTGGGCCCGTCTATAAGTAGGAATTGTTAAGTGCTTTTTGCTGTACATGTTGCATTACTTAGTCGGTTTAACTCTGCTCTTCCGTGTTCCTCCCCCCCCCCCCTATTGTAAATAAATATCCATTTGTTGAATGTTTCAGCTCGTTTCTGTCCTTTCCTTCATTGGTTTAGCACGGTGCATGTTGGGAGAATTAAAAGGCCATGCTGCAGTAGTTGTGCATTTGGACCGACGAGACCTCGGTAACCATCCGCTCGGGTTACGCACGGTCGAGCACGGTTACGGCTCGTCCCGTTCGAGCTCCGTCGAGGGTGTGGATCCTCGGTAGCTCGCGATGTGGGTCTCTAGGTATTTTGAAGATTGGCAAATACCTGTCCCATGTGGCTGAATTATTGACGATTTGCGGTCCTGTAAGGCAGTGCTTCTCAACCTTTTTCAACTCGAGGCCCACTCTGGCTCTGAGAAAATTTCGAGGCCCATCATACAGAATCGTAATGAGAAAAATGGCAATAAAACTAATGCCAAAACAAATCATTATGCTTACTTTAATGAGACACCTGAGCTTGCTTCTTGGAAAAAGATGGTCAAGTCGTGGTTTGATGGGGGACAGGCTCACACGCAAAGTGGCATTCAGAGTGTCTGTTTTTAGACTATTTCGTGCCTTTGATTTTGTCACAGTTACAGTCGAGAAGCCGATTCACAGAGATAGGTTGTGGTGAATGGTAAAAGAAATCTGATGGCACCTTTGACAAATAAGTGCATTCACTGCTTGCCAATATCCAGAATGAAGGAAGGTCTACTTGTGCATGCTGAAGCTTCAGACTACTGTCTGCAGAAAGTTCCATCAGTTCATTTTCAAGTACAACAGACAAGGCCACATCTTCTGAAGCAGGATCCACTGAGAAGGGTTCAAATCCAAAGGTCCTTGCCTTGGGTCCTCTGGAAAGTAGTTGCAAACTTTTGTGATAATTCGGTCAAATGCTGGATATGAGCCCAGATATGTCTGTATGAGGAGTGGATTCCAAAGTTTCACTCAGAAGTGGAAACATCTCAAGTCGTCCATCCTTCACTTTTCTGTTCCAAAGAACAAACTTTTTCTGAAGCCTTCAATTTTGTCAGCAACCAAGAACACTGAACTGTCCTACCTTGCATTGATATGTTGAGCTGATTAACTGGTCAAACACATCTGACAGGTAAGCCAATTTGCACAAAAGTTATCATTACTGTAATGATCAGCAAGTGGTGAGGTTTCTCTTCAAGGAACATGTGGACTTCATGTCTCAGTTCAAAGAGGCGATTAAGCATACGTCCTCTTGAAGCACCTCCTCACCTCACTGTGGTACAGAAGCTGCAAGTGATCAGAATCAAGTCTTTCACACAGTGCAGCAAAACACCTTGAGTTGAGTGCACTCTTCTGATGAAGTTCACAGTTTTAACAGCTACATTAATGACTCATTCAGTTCTGGTGACATCTGCTTGTTTGCCAGATTTTCTCTATGTAAGAAGCAGTGGGTCTCTTGGCATCTGCGCCCTCTGTTGGATCTGTTTTACAACACCACGATGGACTCCTGTCATTGATGCAGCACCATCTGTGCACACACGTACGCAGTTCTTCCAATCAATACTCTTGTCAGTGAAGTATTTGTCAGGCAGAGCATTACATCATCTGCAGCTGTTTTTGTGGGAAGGTCTTTGCAAAACAGTAGATCCTTTGAACATCACTGTCCCGCAGTACACTCACGAAAACTAGCAATAAAGCATTATTGCTAATGTCAGTAGATTCATCCAACTGAATGGAAAAATACAGACTGGCCTTTATTTTTCCACCAGTTGGCATTCAATGTCATCACTCATTTCAACAATCTTCTCATCACAGTATCATTAGAGAGTGATACGGACTGAAGTTTGGTTGCAGCTGCTCTCAAGAATTTCTCGACACATATCAACAGCACTGGGTAAAATAAGCTCCTCCGCGATTGTGAAAGCTTCTTGCTACGAGCAACCGAGCAGCAACCATGTAGCTGGCTTTCAATGCTGATTTTGACTGAGTTGTAAATGTTTAATCACTTTCTGCTGTGCCTGAAGTCCAGCCCTTTTCCTCTCAAAATATTCCTTTGGCTTACCTGCACTATTCGGGTGTTTTGTGTTAAGTGTCCTGAAGCTTTGACGGTTTAAGCGCTTCGTTTGAAGGATTTCAGCACATTCAACACACTGTGCTTTTGGCTCAACATCACCTGCCATCGTGAATCCAATATTTAATGTAATCGGGGTCATATTTCCTCACCACAACCTTTCGAGATTTTTCCGTAGTAGATTTGTCTTCTCCATCACACTTTCGTTTCAAAAATCGATCCATTTTCGGTTCAGGAAATTATCCGCGAAAGTTGAAAAGTTTACAAAAATTTCAAGTTCGTGAACGCATGAACTAAGTACAAGGCACGTACATGCATACACACACATCGCATATATGCGCACGTGCACAATACACACATACACACGGGATATAGTACGTTCACATATCTAGTTACAATGTAGATCGAACGCGCGTAAACCACCACTGCATAAACATGATGTACGTAAGCACAAAATGACTCAATCTGTCTCTCTCGCGCGCGCTCGCTAGACGGTTTCGGAAAGACGGAAGTACAAGCAGACCTAGCTGAATTCCAGCTGTGTCGTGTAAGTCTTACACTGTAA
>CM068957.1:84652500-84675257 GCA_035128595.1 Eptatretus atami | reverse complement strand
GAGAGAGATGGAGGAATCGCAAGCTCTTCCCTGTTCCAAAGGCTAACCATATCTTCACAGAAAGTCTCTGAGTTGCCATAACTGCAAGTACGACAACATCTGTATCAATGGTTCGGATTAGGATCCTGTCATTCCCTCTCTGTGCCGCATCAGCTGCATGGAGGAACATGCGGCCATCTGCCTCTTCTTGGCTGCATAGAGCAAGTGATTCTAGATTCATGCGTGGTGGAGCAGTAATAACCTCTGTTTCCAGTGTGACTACTAACTCTTTGCTCTGGTCTTCAACTGACTTGATTATTTCATTGGACAGGAAACTGAAAAGTTCTGTCTTGTTTTGGTCGACAGAAGAAAATTCTGCCATTGTCCAGGAATGCAACTGAGGTACCACACGTCGACGAACTCCCCTGCACGCTTTTCTCGGGTCATGCTCTTCAGACTTTCAGGCAGGTAACGGTCCCACACCAGGTCAAGTCGGGTTGCAGATTTGTACTGGGAGAGAACAAATGGGATGAATACCTCTTTGGCATATTCCCCAAAGGTCTTCGCTGTTCCAGGCTTTAGCATTTGAACAATCGCTGCCCCATCAAGTATTACGCATGTAACCTCTGGAGCCTGTGTACTTGCCGGTGCAATTTCCTCAATCATTGCAAAAGATCACTCTTTGTTCCAGTTCGAAGCTTCCTGCCTGGGACGGGATGGAGGGAAAGGCTGATTTTCATGACGGATAAAATCATCAAGGTTCCCTCACGTGTCTGACAAGCAATGTAAAGGCGGGAAAACAATTGCACATCGCTCTTTAATGGGGCTACCTTCTGTTTGTCTTTAGGCTGGGCTTTTCCTGATGAGCTGCCAAATAATGGCAACTTGTTGTGGGAGAGGACATCATTGAGAGGCTTTTTATACGCTCAATGAGCCTTTCTTGCACAAATGATTCCAAAGCCTCCTTCCCCTTCTGCAGATTTTGCACACTGTGAATAACTGATGAGCTTGCGATGTCTTTTGTGTCGAGGACAACAGTCAGTGGTTTCTTCAAGAAATGGATTATCATTGTTTTGTACCCTGCGAGTGTTGCTTCACCTTGTTCACCTTTTCGTTGACTGGGAAACTGAACCTTTCAGTGTTGTTCTGTTGACAAAGAATGCAGAGTTCCCACTGAGTAACTCACCATTTCAGCATCTGGCTTAGATGGATCCACAAGTTTGATGGCTTGCCATCTCCAGTTGCAGATGAACGGGCCTATGTAGGTTGATCACTTGTGCAGTCACCATAACAATGGATGATGTCCCTGAAATGAGTAGATGCATAACTACTACCAGTTTAATAGTTTGATCAATATTTGAAAGCATCAAAAATTTCTTTGTCTCTGAAATGTGAGCATAGACCTTTAGAGCAAAATAGCTGTGGATGGCAGGATTTCAAGATGGCAGCCACAATTTTCAAACGTTTAATGTCACCATTGCATTCCTAGAGCCCTAAAATGTAGTTATAGGCGTTTCAACTGTCTCGATATCTGTACTAGTTTAGGAGATATTTAACAAAACAGGTCCACGAGTGGCGGCCATTTTGAAATCCAAGATGGCCACCATACGGGGTGCAATTTGCGGTGGCCCCTGGACTAAAAATCTATTGTATGGTGTTACTCTAACCATGTGCCAAGTTTCATGCTTTTAAGGAAAGTGCACAATCAACCTGTTTTTTGGAGCTAAGCCGCCCCACTACTTTGCCTCTCCCCCACTATCCCTTTCTTTCCCATGTCTCTGTCTCTGTCTCTGTCTCTGTCTCTGTCTCTGTCTCTGTCTCTGTCTCTGTCTCTTCTCTCTCTCTCTCTCCCCCTACCTGCCCTCCTCTCTGTTAAGGAGAATGTTGAGGACTGACAATTTAGTTTTGAATTTAAAACAGCTTCCCCATTGGGTAGCGTGTATGAATCAGATTCTATCGATGCCAATTTGTATATGTATCTATCTATGCCAATTTGGAGTGAGCTGACCGGAGGGGTGCAAAGTTGCTGCATGTGTGAGCATGCAGGCAGGCCTTTGCCAGGTAGGTAGCGTGGGTTTTACATGCTCCTGCCGGGTTTATATAGAACCCTGTGGTTAAAAAGAAAATGTTTGCTATTTGGGTGCATTTTATCGCCTTTCTCTTTCTCTCCCTTCACGCTGCCTTTCCTTCCCCTCATGCTGCCTTCCATTCCCTTCCCTCACACTGCTTCATTCCCCTCCCCTCATGCTGCCTTCTCCTTCCCTTGCGTGACCTTCGCTTCCCTTCCCTACACCACATTCTTTCCCCTCATGCTGCTTTCCCTCCACTTCCCTCAACTTATCCCATCTCTCCTCTCCACCCCATGGACATCTCCCAGTGGTCTCCGTGTGCTGCTTTAACATACCCATTTCATTCAATCCTGTACTACCTCCCCCCCCCTCCCCTTCTCCACAGTCCCACTACCAAATGCAAGTCAATAACCACTCCCTCTATGCATACCCATTATTCAACTTTTTAGTCCGGTGGTTGTGAGATCGATCACTTCTCCAAGCACAAATAAATTACCAGTGGTCACATGTATGCCTGGTGTTGGATTAATGGTTCGGGTGGTGGTCTTGGATCCTAGGATCCTGAGTTTAAATCCCACTCAGCTGTTGAATTGGTGGGCTGACTCTGCCTGTCATCCTTCTGAGGTCAGCAAAATTAGTGTCAGCTTGCTGGTATCCTGTGTCGGAGTGGCGATCCATCCAGGATTGTGCTCAATAGCCAAGGAGACTGCTTAGGCAGCACCAACGCTCTGCACAGAGTTTGGTCCCGATGAATGGATGGATGGATGGTCACGTGTTACATTCTTGGCATGTGTACCAAATTGAGGATATAACGTTACCTGAACTGCCATTTGGCATGCTGCAGTTCAAATTCAACCCTCCACACTCAGGCCATCTTGCAGTGTCTTAACCACGATATTAGTCCAGTAGATTTAGCCCAGAATGGCTGAACCTGAAACAAATTGCAATAGTTTTTTATTACTGGGATCTTGTTCAGGGGTCACTCTGAATGTCCCAATATAAATAGAACAAAATAGGACCACCGGAAGTGCCCTAATTTGCATAAATTCAAAATGTCACCATTGAGCACTTGGGGGCTGATATCTCCTAAACGGTGCGTTTTAGACCCCATAAATGTATTATTAGCAGATAGGAAAGTGACCCCAAGGAATCCAAATATGTCGTCAAAATTTGTATATGATGTCATATAGTCAGAATGACGTCATAGGCATCATATATGACGTCATAGGTGTAAACAAATTCAAATCAAATTCAAAAGAGTTTATTTTCCCTTATCATATAGTATTCATCGGATTGACAATAAAACTATGCAACACAACATGGAACACAACAACCCCCTCCCCCATCAGGGTAACCTACTCCAGCACATTTCACCTAAGGTAAATGGACTCAACGGCCAGTGACTCTTTGTTCAGGTGATCATGAGTGTATCTGTACAATACATCAGATTTATGCGGCTATTTTTACACTGTGGGCATGACTGATTCCTTTTGCATGCTTTGTGTAGTGACTGCTGTAGAGTGTACTGTGTATATGGTGTTTGGTTCAGATTGTTTGTGTGGGGTATTAGACGTCGTATGTACGCGCATAGCATTAGGTAAACTACTTGACTGATTTCGTGGAATTTAGCATAGCTTTGACAATATCCTAAAAACTAATTTTCCATCCACAGGGCGACATCTACACCATGGATGACACAAAGTGTGCCATGTGCGAGAAACAGCTTGATGATGGCCGACAAACGTTTACTTTGACAGAGAAGGGTGCCCATAGTGTGAGGGAAGCTGCAAAATCAAGAGGAGTTGCCATCAACTGTGGTGGGGCAGAAGTTCCACTCTGAATGCAGACTAGACTTTGCAACAAGAAATCTATACAGTTTTCGTTAAAACGAAAGTTTCGGGAGGAGCCAGAGCCGCCAAGTCGCCGTTCTATTGAACCCATATTTAACTTTTTGGAACACTGCTTTCTTTGTGGGATGTCAGCAGACACCAATCTGATGATTCTTACCCTGTTCGAACGTGGGACTTCCAGAGGTCTATCTTTAAAGCATGCGACCAAAGGCCTCAAACGATCCTTGGGCAGAGAAAGTTCGGGACGTTTGGCATCTTGCATTGACCTTCACGCGGCAGATGCCATTTACCACATAGTTTGTAGTGTAAACTTCAGAACAGGGAAGCAAATACCACTCCGTTACAGAAGTGACACCAGCAGCATTATTCCACCGACTAAGCTAGGGAGGCGGACAAACATTCAACGACAAGAGGCATTCCTGCAGGTCATCGCTGACCTACAGGAAAATGACTATGAACAAACCACAGTCACTGATCTTGTTGATGAAATGTCAAAGATATGTGAAGACCCATACTCTCCAATGTATATGCGTGTAAAGTTATTTGAACATTTTGGAGAGCGGGTTGTGATCACGAACATAAATGGCAGACCGAACATTGTGACATTCAGGAAAGCTCAAGCGCAGATCCTCCAGGAATTTTATCAGGTCAGGTATGGGAGCATGTGCCAGAACAGCGAGTCGCTGCATCCACTTTCCGCCGGTACTCCAGGGGCCTCCGTCTGGCCTTCCCCAGGCAGATGCCAGGCCCATCCCCATCTCCTTGAGATGCTGGTCAACCTGCTGCAACCACGAGGCACGTGGTCGGCCCATTGGCCTCCTCCACTCACGAGACTCCCTCGCCGAGAGAATCTGGTGAGCAGGATCAGCGTCAGGAAAACGAGCCACATGTCCATACAGCCGTAACTGACGCTCACGGACCATGCAGGTAACAAATCTCATCCGAGTCTCTCTCAGTAACCGCTCGTTGGACCGGGAATGTTATGACACTCCTAAAATGGACAATGAAGCTGATGAGAAGCGACGAATAATTATCAAGACTGCAGGTGAACTCATCAAATCGGACATTAAAGCGCAGGACACTTCCAAATCAACATACCCAGACCCAGTTCAACTTAGGTCTATTGATTTAACTTGAAATACTTGCCAGAATCACTTCAGCTTATTTTGTCTGGTCTTTTCCAGGTGCAAATGACTGAAGGTTGCCACAATAGGCCATTGTATCATGCAAGCTACTAGGCCTCGAACCGTCCTTGCGCCCATCCCATTTGGGCTAGGTGTCCAACTGCACCATTTGTATGGTTCTAGATTTTTGATAGACAGTCTTTATGCTCATGGCTTATGCTTATCCTATGATGAGGTTTTGCGCTTCTCCAAGTCTGCAGCCAGGTCAAGTGATACGACCTACCCAATATCAGGTCACTTTGGCCACTACATTGCCGACAATGTAGACCACAACCTCCACACCTTAGATGGCATGGTACATTCCATGGTATGGGAATAGGTTAGCTTGTACACCAGAAGTACTAAGTCAGAAGCCAGTACCACGATTCTTAGCCTATCCAGATGATGGGGTCCCGGCAGCTAAGATTGCCATCCATTATTAACAACAGGTTTTTTGGGAAAAAGTCGTCATTACTTTTCCAGAAACTGCCTGATTTAATTGTCAACGATCTTACCTCCAACCTAAATCTTCTCTGGAAATTTCCTTGCCCCTTTGTCCCAGTAGACAGGGTGGTCAGGAACGATGCAAGCTATATGCAAGGGTGAACATCCAGGTAAATCATCCGTACACTTCCTTCCGATGATAGACTTAGACCCCACAACATGTCCTGCGTCTACTCTACATTGCTGTTTGTTGTCAAGAAAACAGGAAACACAGTACCATTCTATTCTGACATTTGATCAACCATTGTGGTTGAAAGCGTGACGATCATTCATCATGAGGACAAATCTAGCGAACTGAAGAAAGTAGTCCTCAAGTTAGGAGGTTTTCACCTCATGATGAGTTATCTTGGATCCATTGGACACCTCATGAATGCCTCAGGACTTCGGGAAGCACTTGAATTAGTTTATGCCGAAAATGCATAGACTACATCCTGAAGGGCAAGCCTATGCTAGGGCTATACGGGGCATACACTGATTTATGCAGTTCTGAATTCAATATTCTGTGTGAAGCATATGATTTCATGTCCACGAAAACGAAGAGTCAAATATGATAACATTGAGTGAAGAGATGATGTGCACCCAGATCTCAAAAGGCAGGTCAGCTATACGATGTCTACTTGCGGATGATATTCAAGCGAAAGAAGCATGCAGCCGTGACGTCTTGAAGAGAATAAGCCAGGTCCTGCAAGAACACACGTCAGGATCGCTGAGTTCCCGATGGGCCAACTGTGGCTAAGTACAATGTCGATGGTCGAGCTACTTCTCCAGTTTCTGAAGGCAGAACGAACAGGCGATTTTGACATCCACTTGTCCTCACTGCGGAAGATGTTGCCACACCTTGCTGCCGCAGGACATTCGCACTACAGAAGTCCGGCCATGTTTACCTGACAGACATGCTCAACTTGGAGAGACTAGCCCGGATGTTCACCATCAGTTCCGCTCTGGAAAATTTGTCATTCGAAGAACTGACAGGTTCTGGGCGGGTCTCTCTACTGACCTTGTAATTGAACAAGTCTTAATGCGGAGTCTGAAGTCAACTGGTGGATTGACCCGTGGTCGTGCATGGAGGAAACTCGGAGGACACGATGGTTGTTAGCTGTGCCTGCATGTGCATCTGTAAATGAGAGCATGCAAAATCTAACAGGGACCCATTATTGCACCAGCGAGCAGCACAAAGAGATGTCGTCTCGAGAAAAGCCGGGACTGCAAAGACACCGACACAATCTCAAAATTCCTTCAAGACCGAAATCCACTTGTCCAGTCAGACAACCTCAGGACATTGCAACTGGATCGTCGCACACAGTTCAGCAAACCCACATAAAGCAGAAGAAGTTGGTTCAGCTATTCTACAGAAGATGTCTGGCCAGAATATGTTCGAGATTCATTTAAGAAGGCAGACACCGCCAAAATAATGGGTCAGAAGGTGGTCTCTGCAGGCAATGAAACCATTGCTGTACCAGTTGATCCACAATGCTGTTCCAGCGCCTGCTCCCTGTTGCGAACAGTGAACCAAACAGAGATTTGAAGGGCCTGTTCAAGCACGAACTCTCAAGCTATCCTGCGTCTTGTTTGATGCCCACGGAGTTATGCGAGAAGCGAATAAGTCACAACTTGCCGACGCACTTGAGAGCTGTGCACCAACAGCAGTTGGAGGAGATGCACCACAGCGCATCCCTGAGTACTACGTACTCGATGGCGGATCTCTCCTTTACAAAATACCTGGAAGAAGAGAGACACCTACGAGGAAATCTGTGATCACTACATCACCCATGTCCAAAAGCACTACAAAAATGCCATTGTAGTATTTGACGGATACGCCCATGGCCCTTCCACCAAAGATGTTACCTATCAGAGGAGAACGAAGGGAGCTGTTGGTCCACGAGTTTCTTTTTCCCCCAAATGCCACTAACTTCAAAAAAGGAACACTTTCTAGCAAATGCTGAGAACAAGCAGTGCTTATACAATTGCTGATGGAAAAGATGGGTGAAAACGGCATCAAGACCCTAAGCACAGATGGTGATGCTGATGTCTTGATTGTGAAAACGGCTGTAAGGTGTTCAACGTCTGCTTGTACGCAACTAATAGGAGAAGATACAGATCTTCTTGCACTGTTGTGTGTCTATTGTGCGGTGATGATTGCAAAGGACTCGTCTTCAGATCAGAACGCAAGTGTGGGGAGAAGGAGGTGAAGAGGAGAGTCTGGGACATTGTTGGCCTCAAGAAGCAGTTGGGGAAAGAATTGTGTAGTCTCTTGCCAGTGATCCATGCCATTGCTGATGCGGCACAACATCCCGGATATTTGGGATAGGGAAAGGAGCGCCCGTGAAGAAATCCCAAAATCATCATGAGTTTAAGTCGCAAATTCTAAAGTTGGCTCAAGAAGGGTTGGGGGTAGAGGACGTAGATAAAGCAGGAGAGAGCGCTCTTGTCTTTCTATGTGGTGGAAAGATGGAAGAAAGCCTGGATGACCTGAGAGCCAGGAAGTTCTCGGAAAAGGTGGCTACCAGTGCCCGCAGTGTCCAAGTACAGACGCTACCTCCAACATCCAACGCAGCAAGATATCACTCACAGAGGGTTTACTATCAAGCCCAGGTTTGGATGGGGAAAGAAGAACTGAATCCAACGGATTGGGGGTGGCATTTGTCAGATGTCGAATGCAGCCAAGCAAGATGGACTTGCTTCCTGCACCGGAATATCTGTTGAAAACAATCCGGTGCCAATGCAAGGGTGATTGTGACACCCTACGTTGCAGCTGTCAGAAAAATGGCTTAGAGTGTTCACCATCATGCACGGGATGCAAAGGGACATCATGCACTAATAAGGGGGATGTTGCCACCGATATTGATTCAGACTAAGTAAAACCTCATCATGTGAATAAGCCAGGACATGTATAGGACAGACTCTGTGGAGGTATACATTTGAATTTGAATTTGTTAATGTACAAGGCATAGCTCATGGAACATATTTCAGACTAGGATATTTCCAAAGAACGTCATACATGTACTTCCTAAAAAAACATTGAGGAAAACATAAATTTAACATAAATTATATCAATGACGTCATAATGACGTATTTCTGGCATATATGAGTCATATACAAATTTTGACGACATATTTGGATTCCTTGGGGTCACTTTCCTATCTGCTAATAATACATTTATGGGGTCTAAAACGCACCGTTTAGGAGATATCAGCCCCCCCCCAAGTGCTCAATGGCGGCCATTTTGAATTTATGCAAATTAGGGCACTTCTGGTGGTCCTATTTGTCCTATTTTATATTGGGACATTCAGAGTGACCCCCTGAACAAGATCCAGCAATAAAAAAACTATTGCAATTTGTTTCAGGTTATAGTGTAATTCTACTGGACTATATCAGCAGATTTGAGTAAGGAAGGACTCGGTCAGGTGGGCATGACAATATAAACTAGAAGGGCACTCGGTAGAGCGCATACCTTCACCATGCAATGCCTGATCCACGAGAACATATCGAGCCCAATACAATTTTTGAAATATCATGCTATATATCGTTTTTGAGCCCTATCTCTCAATGGTGAAGAATCATTTTAAAAATTAAATAATTCTCGTGTTTAGATTTGGATTTAGATCTTCACCAAAATCGAATCAATTCGTCCTTGCCACACACACAACGTGTCCACAAAGTTTTATCCAAATCCGTCCACAACTTTTTGAGATATCGTGTTATATATTGGTTTAGCCCAATCTCTCAATGGGGAAGAATCACTTTAAAAATTATCAGATCCCGATCCGGATTCGGATCTTCAACAAAATTGAATGAATTCTTTCGTGTCACACACCCAACATCTCCACCAAGTTTCGTCTGAATCCATTCAAAACTTTGTGAGATATCGTGCTAAATATAGTTTTTGGCCTTACCTCTCAATGGTGAAGAATCACTTTAAAAATTCTCGTAGCCGGATCCGGATCCGGATCTTCACCAAAATCTAATCAGTCCGTCCTCGTCATACACCCAACCTGTCAACAAAATTTCATCCAGACCCGTAAACAACTTTTTGAGATATCCTGTACACAGACAAAACAGACAAACAGACAGACAGACAGAAAGTGGTGAAAACATAACCTCCTTCACCTTCGGTGGTGGATGTAATGAGCAAAGGCTGAACCATCTTTCATGTTTTCAGATGATATCATTATATCAGAGAATTCAAAAGAATTAGGAGTACCTCATAGTAAATTAATTAAACCAAGAAAGTAACAAATAGGATTGAAGATAATAATGCAAGAAACAAAAGTCATGTTTAACAACCATATTTATACAAAGCCAGTTCCTGTCAACCAAGTCCAACTACAAAAGGTTGATGAATAGATTGCAGCGTATTCTGCATCATTGAGGTGGCTTCCTTACAATAAAGCCAGAAAGATATGGGCCTTGACAAGTAAATGATCAGAAGATCCAATAGTAGTGGGGCAGATAACAGCAATTTTTGAGAGGAATCGTGCAAATGATGATACAAGCATCAAATTTGGCACATTTGTTCTCCAGGGGATTCTAATCAAATCTGCCCGATTGGCCATTTGAAAATCCAAATTTTGAAAAATTTGAAAAAAAAAAAAAAACTTCAAAAAAGTCAAGATCACGAATCAATGTTGGATGCTGGCTGAGATTGGTGAATGTTTCAGAAACATCATCATTGACGTTCCAAGTCTGCCATGCAGTTTTCTTCCTTTACCGCGGAAGGCAGACACGACGTCACATCCAGTGAACGCATGGAAGTATGGGATCCCTCTAGCTTTCTCAGGTCCTATTGCAGAAACGACCTCATGGACTGGAATCCATCGCGCCTTGGCTCCTTGGCCAAAGGCAATCCACATGTTCTCAAGACCTAGTTCCTGTAAGGATGGCAGTACAGATATTGCTATGACTAGTACGTCCGTGTCATTAGCCTTAATGATAATGGACTTGCTACCATCCGTCGTTCTATCCCTGGCGTGTACAAATATTCGAGTGTCAGCTTCTTCATGACAACATGGAGACACAGCATCCAGTGACTTCCTTGTGTTGCTAATGGCATCTTCTCCTTTTGTGACAATGACTGTGCTTGTCGTCTGTGCTTCACACATCTTTTCCGCAAGGAAGTGAAACAGCTCAGTCTTGTTGCTGTCATCTCGAAGAAAGCTTCTCCAGTTACTTGGAGTCTTACTGGTTCCTGTCACTCTTCTTCTGATTCCTTGCCCCTTTTCGACCTTGCCTCGACTTCAGACTTGACTTCTTGTACACATCAAACACTACGTCCACCCTCTCGTACCTGGCACCATAGGATTCCACCTTTGGGATGATGTCCCTCTTAGCATAGTCATCAAATATCTTTGAAGTGCGTGGAGGTAGGGCATTGATAAGTGCTGAGCATCAATGATGACTGCATCTCCCCTTGGTTCTCTGTCTGGGATGTTCACTTGCACTTCAAGAATTTCAGCCAGCTGTGACTTCAAATTTTTTAATTTTTTTTATTTTAAATTTTTCAAAATTTGGATTTTCAAATGGCCAATCGGGCAGATTTGATCAGAAAGCCCTGCAGAACAGAAATGCCAAATTTGATGCTTGTATCATAATTTGCACGATTTTTCTACTATCTACTACACTATAGGGACAAAAGAGGAACAAGAGATTGAATGGAAAAAGTACTCATTACTAGGTCCATGAGAGAGGATGCACCAGTCATATATATCTGGGTTTGGAAATTTTGCAGGAAACAACTAATCCAGGCTGGAAAATTTTGCAGGAACTAACTGGATCATGGAGGCAACAAGATAGAATAAATTGGCACCATCTTAGAGAGGCTTTCACTCCACAGTGGGCTGAGTAAAGATGATGATGAATGATGAGTGTGTTCATCCTTAATTAGCATTTTGAAGACAAATAAGTCAAGCAGACAGCTGTCAGTCATTAGGAAATAACAAAAATGTATAACGTATTATGTGGCAATTGTTTGCATTTATAGAGGCCCTTCGGGATTTTGTGGCAAGAGAACACTTGCCGATGTACCTCAATGGTGAAATTTCAGTGAACAGCAACTCAAAAGGGTGATTGTTAAGCTTGAGAAAGGAGTTACCCAATGTCAGATTTTGCATTTGGGATCAGTCAAAGCATTAATGGACAAGCATGAACCGGTCACCTGTGCAACATTGTACCCCCTGTTGCCAAGCAGTCATTATTACCTTTCGAAGGCATTATCGTGTTATGGAGAGGGCAACCAACATAAAGCAAGATTGAATAGAGCTCAGAAAGTTGAGGTTCATTCATTGTCCCATCTTATATTAGGACCTCCCAAGTGTTATGGGTGTGGTGTTTTTCGACTAAAACCGTTAGGAACTGACTTCACGAAGATGATATTCATTCAAACGCGCCAGCCAGCATACATTTATTTGACCACAGAAAATCATAGACGAAGCTTAGTCTAATGGATAAGCCTGAAAAAGGACATCACTTGTGATTGGAGGCCAGTGATTTGCATAGACATGTACAGGATTTGTTGAGAATTTCATGATGGCAAAGGCAAGTGTGGAGACATCGTGTTGAATGAATGCAAGCACAAACATCATTGAACATGGTGGCTACGGTGATTATAGTTTGCCGAGCGGGTGAGTAAAATTTAAATATCTGTAACAACATTTGCATTGACCTGCACATCTTTGGAAGAAACCTGAGAAGGATGAGATCCTTTGATGAGTCCACTCGCTGGTCCTATTCACCTGATAGCACCAGATCCCAAAAGCCGGGACTGTGCAATAGGACACAAAATATACTATTGCCTGGATAAACTGGGCTGCTCATTCATCCTTTCCATACATTATAAAACATGCTTGGAACATGATGCAGTTTAGTCTTTGCAGCACGAACTATGCATCCATGTAACAGACAAAAGTTAGGTGTTGCCATTATTCAGCAATGAAATTAAATGAACCAGCATTTGTCATGTTGCTGAGATATTGCCAAGCAGTCATTATTACAAAGTGCGAACAAACTTCCAACCGAGGTAAGAATTCATCCAGTGGGATGATGTTACTGGAAAAGAAACTTAACTCAGTTGTGATCAACATTTTCCTTGATTCGCTTGTCCTTAGCAACTTTAGTCGCATGTATACAACGTACACTATCTGCTTCGAGTGACTCCTTTCCAAAGCGAAGTATCCCTTTGACCGATTTGTCTGTTGCTGTAGATTGTTGCTGACTTTCATTCGTTTTGATTGGTGTTCATGTCATGTGCTTATTGCCATGTTCTGGTGTATTTGTCATGCTATTTTGATATTATGTACTCCACCTCAGCTATTTAGGTCGAGCCATTTAAACGATTGCTCACACCTGCTTGTCGTTATTTCCTCCCATCATCTCTTACCATCCTGTCTCCCACACCTATTCTAACTTAGTTTCTTTATATTTTCTAGGGAAAAAAAAGTAAGCACTCTAACCCCATTTTGTGCTTGTTTGATTGTTTGTTTGTGGGCCACATATTCAGCAGTTTGTAATTTAATTCAACCACAAACACTCACTCCCTTTGGGATAAGCCTGCAGTGGAGAGGTAGAATGGAAAAGGGGGAGGAGTGTGGGGTCATAGTGGGGGAGGTGGGGCAATATATTGTTGCAGGCCGGAGGTCCGGTGGCGAGAACGACCACAAGGTGGGGGAAGTTACATCGTCTCCCACCAGACTCCCGGAATTGTGGGCTGTCGCTCATGGACAAATCCGTGATGCGGCGGGTCACTTAACCGACAGTGGACGCCAATACCTTCACCGCGTGGCGTAGGGTTCTCTTGTCTCGAACCAAGTTACCTAATTAACCACACAGTTTCAACTACCGGGGAACCACGCCCTCAGAACGCCTTGCCTGAACCGGATCACTCTACCAACTACCCACTACCTTTCCGGTTCGGATGCAGTCGAGCGGACCTGCCAAGGACGTTCCGGCGAGGATGAACGGATAATCGGGAATAAAAACCCGGCTAAGCTCAGATCCGAACCATGCTGGACCAATGAAGGGAAAGACGAAAATGAACTGGGAACATTTCTACAATAATTTATTTACACTCAACTCACAAAAGGACTCAGAGCAGACTTATCGCGGGATATACAGGCAAGATTTACAATGATCAAAAACTTATACAATTCTACTTAAAGACGGTGCGACACACTCAGATGAAAATAAACCCAGGTGTATTGCAAAAGACCCCCGCGGCCAGAGAGGAAGGTGAGCTGATGTCACAGTTCTTTTGGGGTATCTGCACGTTGGAGGGAAGGGACCTGTCAGTGGTCGTGCAGCTCGGCCCACAGCCACACGCGCGGAGACCGTGGCCGCGAAGGAGTCCGGGTGGAGCACAGCGGAGTCTGAGGCGGGGATCAGGGCCGCAGACAAGATCCAACGAGAGACCCGGTCAAGGTCGGGTCGAGGTCTTCTCAGCTCTCCCACACTCAAACCCAACGGCTGTCTCGCTCCAATGCTCAACGCTCTGACTCTCCAAGCACTCCACGCTAAGGACGGTGTCACAATTTATCTCCCAGCCAAGAACTCTACCGTTCCTCCTCCAAAAAACTCTCTACTCTCCGGGTTTCTTCGTAATTTATGGATCTCCCTCAGCGGGGAGGGGCCTTGGTGAAACTGACGTCACTGTCCACCTTGATTGGATGGGGCTCCCATGGGTCCGCCCTTTCTGGGCGGGGTTTCGGCCAGGCAGGGAAAGCCCGCCCACTCCACGCGTGTGAGGACCCGCCAAGAAGGAACTACTGAAAGAAGATTTTGCCTCGGCCAACGGGCCTTCAGATACAGCAGGTGGACAGTGGATCGTGATGGGGGGGGGATATAAAGATTATTTAACCTAACTAAAAAAACATCGCAATGCACCCCTTCGATTTCCCACTAAACACAGGGAGGGGATCTGTCTAGACATGTACTCAACGGCATAACTAACTTTGGGTCAGCTGTATGTTTGAATGCATACAGTTCCTAGACCCGTAACAATATATATATATATGTATGTATACATAAATATGTTATATATATATGTATACATATATTATGTATATATATGTATATATATATATATATATATATATATATATATATATATATATACGTATATATATATATATATATATATATATTGTGCCATGGCTAATAATCCCCCTGCTCTGCAGAAGGGGTTAGTAAACCACTTGCGCTGTGGCATGTGTACAGGAAAAACGTATATTTGCCCCCCCCCCTCGTCGTAGGGTGTGGGGGGGGGATTTCTTTTATTTTTTTGCCCATGACCTGACCCTGGGTACTACAAAAACATGTGCAAAATATAGTAGAGATCTGCCTCGTTCTGTTTTTTTCTCTGATTTTCAGAAGTACAAACATACACATATCCATATACACACATAAAGAGGATGCCTTCCCTTCCTCTTTCTGCCCTCACCTTTCCATCACATTTGTCCTTTCATCCTCATTGTTGAAACGTTATTCCACTCCGTTCACCCTCATACTACTTCTTAAACAGCAAAAATAAAACATTTTCGTGGAAAAAAAGCCATTCTATTTGTTCCTTCTTCGCTCATTCTTGTTTGTTTTTTTCTCATTCCTCAAAAATCTGGTGATGCCTTGTTAAGTCGGTCTCTTCCAAGTGGCAGACTTCCAAGCAGATGAAGAATGTGTTTTCAGTGTCACTGATTGTGTACACAGTGTCGATGCTCATGGAGGAGCAAGAACACAGAACAGATCAAGAATTAACAGAAAGAAAAGAAAAGGGGAAAGAGAAGAAGGAGGTGGGGGCACCAACAGAAAACTTCAGATCTGGGTCAAATGTGGGAGCATGTGCCGAAGCAGTGCATCACTGAGTTAACTTTCCACCGGTACTCCAGAGACCACCGTCTGGGCCATCCACCAGGAAGATGCCTGGCCAATCCCAATCTCCTTGATATTCCGATCAACCTGCTGCAACCACAAGGTACATGGTCAGCCCATTGGCCTCCTGCACTCACGAGGCTCCCTCGCTGGGAGAGTCTGATGAGCAGGATCAGCATCTGGAAAACGAGTCACATTTCCATACAGCCACAGTTGACGCTCACAGACTACACAGGTAACAAATCTTATCTGAGTCACTCTCAGCAAATGCTCGTTGGACACAAAGTCCGACCAGTGATAGCCAAGGATTCTCCGAAGAGACCTGGTACCGAAGGAGTGAAGACTCCAACTCAATTCCTTGTTGAAAGGCCAAGTCTCACATCCGTAGAGCAAGGCTTGAAGTACTAAGGACTTAAAGACTCGGACTTTCGTCCTCCTGCATTGGTATCGACAGCACCACACCCCATGATAAAGTGAATCCATGACTCCGCAGGCCCAATCCAGACATCTATTGACATCTGGCTCACAATATGTGGAGACATGAATATCACTGCCAAGGTAAGTGAATCTCGCTGTGACCAAAACAATCTCACCACCAACAGGTACAGACAACATAGCAGCACCCAAGATGTCAATGAAAGTCTGGATCATAGTTTTGTCCAAGGAAACCTGAAATCCTAGTGGCTTCAACTCCTCGTTCAGTGCCTGGAGGGACCCTATAAGGATATTCAGCATCTCCACAAAGACGACTGCATCATCTGCAAAATCAAGGTCATAGATCTTGGCATTCCCAAATGATGTACAGCAGCTTGAGCACTCCGACATCCTCCCCAGATTTCAGTCCATACCAGTGCTGAAAAGTGTCGGGGCCAGTACACACCCTTGAGGAACTCCAGTAACAACTGGAAATAAGTCAGAGATAGTATCAACACACCTCACCAGTGTGACCACTCCTTGGCTTTTTTCACAAGATCCTGGCTATTCGTTGTTCACCTTGGGGTCTTGGTTTTCTATAGGTTTTCTTGGCGTATAGGTTTTCTATTATCATCGCTTTTCCGAAACCTTGTGAATTCGTGGCTTTTTTCATTGGCTCACCTTGGCATTTATGAAGATGAGGAGTGGTCACACTGCACCTCACAGCACTCTCAGTACCAGAGTATAGTTCAGACATCAGATTGATCAGTTTTGGTTGCGCCCGACGAAGAGAGAATCCTTCAGAGGGAATCCTGATTTACTGATTTTAACGCCTTGCGGATATCAACATAGGCTGCGTGCAGTCCCTCTTGAAAATGTCGTCTGCATTCGGTGAGGACCCGAAGAGCAAGGATAAGGTCAATTGTTTGACCTCTTTGGTGTAAAGCCTGACGACTATGGGTCGTCCAGCAGATGGTGGCGAACCATGTCAAGAATTATCCGAGCAAAGACCTTGCCCGGCACTGAGAGAAGTGTCACCCCTCGGTAGTTGTTGCAGTAAGACTGGTGTTGGCTTAGTGGTTAGGGTGGCGGCTTGGGATCCTTAAGGTCCTGAGTTCAAGCCCCGTTGGCCGCTGAATTAAAAATACACCAGGAGGTTGACTCAACCTGTCATCCTTCCGAGGTCGGCAAAATGAGCACCAGTGTACTGGTAAGGGGGGACACTGCATCAGCGGCATAGCTGCGTCCCAACCAATGATGCAACCAGCAGCCACAGGTTGCACTCGATAGAGAGAGAGAGAGTTGTTGCAGTCCTGGTGATCATCCTTCCCTTTCTAGAGAGGGACAACAAAGTCTCTCTTCCAGTCAGTTGGGATGATGCCTGTGCTACAAACAAAGCACAGAACTGCATGCAACAACATGAGTCCAGCATTTCCACCAGCCTTGAGAAGTTCAACATGGATGCCACAGATCCCAGGAGCTTTACCCCCTTTCAACTGGTTTACCACAGCTTGTGTTTCCACAAACAAAGATGGTTCCCAGTTTATTGGAGGGACAGCAGTCGGGATATTAACACCCTGACATCCAACTCAACAGCAAGTGGGTCAGCCTGGCACAGCTGCTCAAAGTAACTGGCCCAGCAGGCCTTCACTTCAGACTCCTCTGTCAAGAGCTAACCACACTCCGCTCGAACTGCAGTCCACTGAGGAGCATGCTTGGAGGAACACAATGCACAAATTCCCCTGTAAGCAGGACGAGAATCACTTGACCACAGGTGATGCTTTTTGCCTTCACAGATTCCTCGCACATAGGCCTCCTTGTGCACACTCAGTGAATGTACAGTTTTATGCCTCAGCTCCCTGAACAGCTCAGCTCTGCCATCAAGCCTGGCCCTGCAACTGTGGTCAATGATATCCAGTGTCTCTTGAGAGACAAAGTTCTTCTTCACCTGATGGTAGGTACCAAGACTACCACTGGCAATATCAAGGAGGGTAGTCTTGAAGGCACTCCACAGCTCTTTAGTATCCCCCAAAACAACCAGACCCCCCAAATCCTCACTCAGCGTGTTTGCAAACTCCTCAGCTACCCTCTCATCCTTGAGCTTGCCAACATCCCATCCAGCCTAGGCTGGGGTGGTACCATTCTCTTCAATTTAAGCTGAAACCTCAGAGTTGCTACAACAAGCCTGTGTTTGGTATTGAGGAACTGAGCACTCCGGTTGACCCTGCAGTTCTGGATCATCCTCCAGCGACCACCAACAAGCACATGGTCATTCTCCTATGCCACACCACCAGTGTTGGAATACCAAGTCCAGCAATGAGCCTGTGTGTGCTGAAACCATGAACCAGCCACACGAAGTCCATGACTTCTTACAAAGTCAAAGAACTTCGTGCAATTCTGGTTCACAGTTCCAGACCCATGGGGATCAACACATGCTACATAACCATCCCTGTCATTGCCAATGGATGCACTGAAATCCACCAAGACCAAAAGAGGATCTCGCCTGGTGCACTGATCAACCACAGACTCGAGCATGGAATAGAATGTCTCCTTCACAGTGAGATCACTTGCTCAGTCAGAGCATGCACAGAAACCAGAGAAATGACACCCAAAGATTCACAAATCCTCAGTCTCATAATACGCCCATTGACCAGTGTTACCTCAATTATCATGGGAGTAAGCTTGTTGGACACAGCTACAGCAACTCCTTGGGCATGGTAACCATCAGAGTGACCAGAGCAGTCGTAGGTGTAACCACCCACCATGATCGCACCACTATCCAGTCTCTGAACCTCAGAGAGCGCTGCAAGACTGATATTCAAACACTGGAGCTCATATGATAGCAGAGACAGGTGATTATCCTATCTTTGAGTGAGAACATTCCAGGAACCAACCTGAAGGGACCGCCTAAAGTTAACCTTTAGTCGTAGATGCCTTTCAGGAGAAGAATAGAACTTGTTTCAAGGCAACTGGTGGACAACACCTCACCACCATCCCACCAAATACCACCACAACCCGACGCAGGAAGTCTCCCCATGCTTTTCCTCCTATCATCAAAGAATGGGGGTCCCAAAGACTTTGTACAAATCCCATCATCTGGTGAGCTTCTCTGTGAAGGGCAGCTGCACAGGAGGTACTCTCTCAGAGTGGATTTTCAGTTTTACTTGCTATATTTGTGTGTGTTGCGGAATAAAGTGTTTTACGGTGGCTGGAGAGCAAATCCTTTCACTGACCTCCTAGAAAAAAGGTAACCCAACTGCAGGAGGTCATCCACAGACACAGTTGAGCACCAGATATGGATGGCTGTTGGCTCACAAGGAGCTCCACTGCCATTTGACAGGTTTTTCAGGAATTTCCACTGCCAGGAAACCTGGTGGAGGAGACGGTTTAGTCACTGATAACCCGACCATGAAACAGATTAGTATAGGTTTACATGGCACCTGAAGCGAGTCACAGATCTGATCTGACCTGACCCGCCTTGACAACAGCAAGTAAGTATGAAGGGCAAAATAGAAGGAGACTTGGATAAATATGTGATATGGGGAGGAATGAGTGCTGAGGGAGGGTAGGGGTGGACAAGATGGAGATAGCTGCAAACTCTACATCACAGAAGTGGAAGGAAAAACTAGAAACACAGAAAAAGATGGGCTTGGGGAGGATTCATGGGAGTAGAAAAGATCATGGTTGTTGATGGAGGATGACCTGAAATGATGGTGAACAGGTTTCTTGAAGCCCTGCAGGCGAGAATGAGATTGAAGAGACTGAGAAAGTTTGTTCCAAAGGCAGGAAAAAAAAAAGAGTTAGAAATGAGTGGAGTGAGCAGTGAATCTGAATTTCGAGCATTTCACCAGATAGAGATAACAGGCAGACCATGTGCACCCCTGCAGAAATGTGGGGCGCGGCGAGGTAAGGGAATGAGCAAAGAAAGTGTAGATAGTACAAGACCAGCAAGGAGGCGAGAGATGACAGAGAAACCACCGACCTATCTGCAATGTGAAAGTGATAGGCCCATACACTCAGCCTCAGCATGGGTGATTCCAATGATTTTGAAGCACTTTGTTTCAACGGTGTCAAACTGAGCAAGGTGTGAGGTAGGAGTGCTAGCCTACTCAGAAAAGCAGTACTCCATCAAGCTGCAGATGAAGGTGGTGTAGGTAAATAAAAGTTCAGTTGTATCAAGGAGAGACTTTGCACGACAGAGGATGGCCAATTGGTGACTGACTCTGGAGGCCAACTTAGAGATGTGGTTTTTCCAAAGAAAGATCATGACTGATAGTGAGGCCCAAAAGTTTGAGTGACAAAACTTATTCAACGGCATTGTTAAGGAAGTTCATGAGAGCTTTCGCCAGACAATCTTTTTGGAGAAATACAGTAGATTGAGAGTGTGAGACTTGTCAGGATTGACTGAAAGACATAGTCCATTTGTTTGACTACCTCGTGGTTCTATCAAAGCCTGCAGAGAGAGAAGGGCTCCTGCCTACATATTTGAAGGATGAAGGATGTTCTGGCAGAGAGGGAATCATCAACAGAATGATAAAGAGGATTTTCCCAAGAATCAGAAAGAATGATGATTAGATGTAGGATGGGACCAAACACTGCCTCAGGAAACTCCAGCCTTGACAGGGAGAAGAGATCAGAGGATCCCGTTGAGAGTCAAGCATTGGCTACAAGAGTTGACAAAGTCAGCAAGCCATGTGTGGAGATGGTCTTGGATGCCTTAGGCAGAGTTTGGAGAGCAAGGTGTGGTGCCAGTCTACACCGAATACTTGAGAAATGTCGAGAGAGACCTCATGTCTGACATTGAGAGCTTCAATACATTGTTGCGAGAGCAGAAGCAGCATGTTTAGAGTGCAGTGAGCAGGTCTGAATCCAAAATGATGGTTTGAGATCAGGCCATAGGAGAAAAGGAAGGACTTGATGTCGACTGCGATGATGGATTTGAGGAGCTTGCTGATGATTGAAAGTAAGCTGATAGGTCTGTAGTTAAGGGGATCGGTGTTTCCAACTTTTCATATAATTTGGTAATGTCGGTGGAAGGAAGATGACCTAACTAGGGCAAATAATAGGGTGAATAGAGCAGATAGAGAATGTGCAAGAGCAGAAGAGTAGGTTTTTAAGACACATGCACTGATGCCGTCTGTGCTAGTTGCAGAATCAGTCAAGGGTTGCCAGAAACGTATCCATCTTCTCTGGTGAAAAAGACACAGAGTAAAGGAGTGGTTGGGTGCGACTGCAATAGGGTGGGTTCAGAAAGCGAAGGGTTTTGGACCATTTTTGGAACCAAACATTGAGGCATTCGGCCTTCTCACGAGCAGAGTCAGCTTTGATGCCATTTTCAGCAAGGGAGGGGATCGAGGGGGAGAATATTCCAAAGACCGACTTAACAAGGCACCATCAGGTGTTTGAGGAAGGAGACGAGTTTGAAAGTTCAGTCAATGCTGGTCAGATGTGATTTTCTGGCTATCCTGATTATGGACACATTTGTTGCGGGTTTTGTGGGGTGTTCTGTGGTTGCATTTGGTTTGATTTGCCTTTCAGGAAGAGAGAAGGCAAACTTTTTTTTCAAGGCAACTGCCTCACCACAGGATTCAGTGGAGCATGGGTGGGAGGAAAAGTATGTTAACTAAAGATGAGATGGGATGAATCTCTGCATAACAGAAAGAGCAGGTTTCAGTGTAAGAATTCCCAGGCTGAAGTAATATCGGGGTTGGCAGCTATAGGAGACCCGTTTAGCAGTTCGACTGCGGATTGCAGTCCCTTCCAATCAGACTGAGTAAACTGACAGACTCACCAATGCTGAGACAGCTCTCTAAAAATAGCCAGAGAGATGCAATTGTTAAGCACTCAAATTATATCAACATTTTAACCACTTATGAACTCTCACTCTTTACTAAACAAATTTCCTTTCCCTCGAATTAGACAAAGAATCCTGAAAGTGAAGTGGCATCTGGACACAGCTTGTGTGTGTAAATATATATAAACTAGTGAGGTGCCCATGCTATGCATGGGAGGGGCTGGGCAGCCGCTGGACAACTGGTTCGTGAAGGACTTGGGCAAAAAATGGTGAAACGACAAATGCCGAATCCGCGAATATATAAACAAATATACTGTGCATTATATATAAGTATATATTTTTATATATAATGTATATCTCATATATGAAGCCCTTTCAAACCACTGACTGAATGACTCACTGACTGATATAAAAGATCGGTACCTTCCGGATGATATAGAAAGATGAAATGTTGCATGTCGATGGACAGCAAACCCAGTACACCGGAAAAATCACAGAATCCTCAAACATCCATAAATATAAATAAAATAAATAAATATAAATAAATTAATTAAAAATTGATTAAAATGCAGGTGAGCGACCCGAGACAATGGCACGGTAATTTTGTGTGCCGATGGAGATCGAAGCCGATACACCAGGAAATATCACACAACTGTTGGAAATCATCCATAAATGAAAATATAAACAAGCAGTCATAGACTGGTACTACGAAATCGTCAACTTGACTCTGACCTTGTCTAATAAAAGCTGTCTCTAGAGAAGGTAGCGACGCAAACCAGAAGTTTCTACGATGATTCTGTACCAAACCATCAAAAATCGAATGTTTGACCTCACCGTGACCTTGACCGTTGACCGATTTTGACCAAAATCTAATCAGCACTAGCCATCACCCTCCTGAATCACATGGTGTAATTTGACATTGGTAGCTTCTTCCTTTCTCGAGTTATCGTGCCTACAAACAAACAAACACACAAACACACACACAAACAAACACAAACAAACACACAAACACACAAACAGATGACGGAAGTCATCAATATACTTACGAAATCTTTAGATTAGATATAGATATTAGATAGAAATCTTTAGATTTCGTAAGTAATAAATGAAAATAAATAAAGGAAAAGTCAAA
>CM068957.1:84634953-84646197 GCA_035128595.1 Eptatretus atami | reverse complement strand
TCTTGCAAGCTACAGGCAGGCAAACATGGTCTCCACTTCTCTTTCTTCTTTTGTATGCAGCAAGTGGCTATGGGTAGCATCATTTGCCGGTGGCACTACTGTGCCGTTGATGCAGTGCCTCCTGTAGGTGAGAGCAGAAATTTTGGCATTTTGGCAGGGTTCCAGAGATAACTCACTTAATTGACGCAAAAGACACAGCGGAATCTTTAACGTCCACCAACTAATGCCCAAGTTTAACACCCTTACTGATGGAAGGCACACGCACATTGATCAATCGCCCTGCCTGTGAAATACCAGGGTGACGGTTTAAAGCTAGACTTGACATTTTAACCCACGCATTTGAGGAATACAATTTCTGCCTTTGCTCACCAACAGCACATGAACACGTTATTGCTCAATGAGTGTCAGAGCGTTTGAGAAACAGACGATTGAGAGCAATCCTCAGGGCATCAATGAGGCAGCTCGGTGTTTACTGATCGACGTAACAGCTCCAACGTGTACAATGGATTATATCTGCAAATTAACCATATTGTACGTGATCCGTTACTGTCCACTAATGTCGCAGATGCCTGCTCATCAGTGTGACGTTTTCTTAACGTCATTTTTTTGCATCTGCAAAACAAACTGTCCTCAAACTTTAACAAATTGGAGCAGCACTGTGCCTGAGATATACATGTTGGGCATTCTATTTTGTGTTTTTTCACTTTGCGTTTCATTATTGCATCAATGCATCATTCTTATTTATTTGCCTGTTTGTCTTTCTTGTTTATTCATTATAATGACTGGATGCCCTGGCGGTACACACACTTGCCTCGAAGCTGTCTAGCCTGGGTTTGAATTCCGACCCAGCTATAAACTGTCGCCCTAGTGTTTCACAAGCAGGGCGATTCATCAATGTGTGTGTGTGTGCCAACCTTCGGATGAACGTTAATCTGGGCATCCCATCTCCTGGTATTAGTTGGTGGAAGTTAAAGATACTGTACCAAGGTGTCCTTCGTGAAGAGTGGGCAAGCTATCGCCGGCACCGTGGCCAAATTACAAATTTCTGCCCTAACCAGCAGAATGTATCCATCTAAAAGAAGGGAAATATATCGAGGATATTTGAATATTTTGCCAACTTCATGACTTATCCATATATCATGGGCAGTGTCTTGAACAATGCTATTGATAGACAGTGCCAGACTCAAATATGAAGCAAGCACATTTGGGTAGTTTTAAAACTTAATAATTACCCGAGATTATAAATACATAAACGGTTAATAACTTAAATATAACAGAAGTTGATTCTGTGGTTGCATCCACAATGTTATCCACATATAAACAAAGTTACAAACCATCAGGGAAATCTACGAGTCCATGAAAATCTGGAACCAAACAGTTTACAGGAAGGAGAGTGTGGAAGGAGGAGGTAAAACAGATGATCTCTGTGAGAGATGATGCATGTAACAGTTCAGTAATCACAGCAAGTACCATAGTATTGAAAAGTACAGTATACAGTAGGAATGTGCTTTCAAGTATACATAGGTTGATGAACAAGTCAATGGAAGGAGCTCGGAAATGCAATAAACAGAAGTTTAACTTCAAAAGATGGTAGAAACATCCTCAGTGATTCTTACAGCACAGCATCTGAAAATATTCTTGATGACTTGGGTCAGTGGATGACATTTCATGAGAAGTCAAACTTGTTTTAATGAGCTTGTGCTGAAACAATGTAGCATTCCTGCAGGACACACGTGTTCCACCATCAACCCCTTCTGGTAAAATTCCCAAAATCCAGAATCCTGCTCACCTCCACTCATTCGTTTGTCTCTTTTCCTGCCTGTGGAATCAACTTCCACATTCTATTTTATCTCAATCTTCCTTCCCAGTCTTCAACGCAGCTGTTCGCCACCATCTCAGACCCCCATTCAAAACCATGATATTTTCTACCCTTGTTAACCCTCCCACCCATGAGCCAACCTCCCTCCAAATTTCCAGTTTTTCCTTTTTCAGAGTTTGCTTCTGTATCCATCTTGCCCACCCAATGCATCCTCCCCTACCCCTCATTCCTCCCCACACCCATTGTTTGTTCAAGTCTCCCTCTATTTTGTCCTACAACCCTGCTGTTGGTGTTCCCCACCTCTCTCTCTCTCTCTCTCTCTCTCTCTCTCTCTCTCTCTCTCTCTCTCTCTCTCTCTCTCTCTCTCTCTCTCTCTCTCTCTCTCTCTCTCTCCTGTTCCTTTTGTTCTGTTGCGTCCTGGTCTGTTTAGTGTTCTAGCTCTTCCAGGAACCTTGACTTTGTATGCAAAAAAAGTATTGGTAGTGGATATAATCATCTTACAACAAAAAATATTGACAGAATGCACTGGAAATTGGAATGGACATCTCGTCTGATGTCATTCTTGAAATTGTCCAGTACTTAACATTTCTGTGATATGTGACCCTTTCATGTCTGCAGATCCCACAACGCATCCATTGAGATGTAAAAGGACTTCTATTTTAATTTTCAAATATTTTGTTTGGAAACACGATTAAAAGAAAAATCCAAGATAAAGAGTACATGTGGGATTATATTCAAGTTTGGAACATGCATAGAAATTGAGCGATGGTTGAACATTTGAAGGCATTTTATATTTTCCTACAACTCGGTAGCATTTGATAGGAAGAAATAAAAGGTAAAATTAAACATTTAAATGAAAGATTTTTGATACGAGTAGGTTATTGATGAATTATTGTGTAATATAAGTGTTTTCTTTTTTGGAAAGTAAAGCATTTTTAATGAAAGTATTAATTCGAGAGTAGAGGAAGTTGGCTACATGAGTAAAGTATTAATCTACTTTTTGTAAAGTAATGGAAAGTATTTTCTGCTAAGTTAATTTACAGGAATAAAAAAAAGTACTGTAGCTTTACTGACTGCATATGTGAATTGAAATGCAGGAGGCCGTTTGGCCCATCACGCCTGTGGCCCATCCTTAACTCGTCAAATTTAAAAACTGTAGTTATCAATTTGTACAATGAAATACAGGGAAAGTCGGATGAAAAAATTGCATCGATGTCCGTCTAACCATACATACCAATCCCAATATCGCGGCACAAACAGTCTGCTCGAACAGTACACGTTGCACAGCACAACGGAGAGAGAAAATTCAACACTGAGACAGCACATCTCGAAGTAATTATTTATTATAAAACTAAGCAAGGGGAGAGGGGATTATTTGAGAAAATACACGAAATGGAGGGGAGGACCAATGAGGCACTCACGGAAAAGGAACACTCGTGTATACCGGCAACTGCCAATCAGCATCTACAGTATGTTCCAGCACCAGCCATGGAAGACACTTGCAGAGTAGCACCAGCTAATCAAGCTCTGTGAGTGCACCTATTTGTAAAAGTAACTGGCAGACTCACCTGGACACGAATAATGCTCGTGCCAATGGTGGCATTCTCAGCAATATTTGTGTTGTAGAGGGGCAATTTAAAGATGGGTCTGTTGTCGTTTTCATTCAGCAAGGTGATGCGCACTCGAGCCGATCCAACGTGAGTCCCCAAAGTTTCATTCGCGTAAATCTGCCAGAAAGGTTGTGATGTCAGTGTAGCAACAGAAGAAAAGCAAAGGCGGAGGAGGATAACTGCTTCGCTACACCATGATATCCTTTCAAAAGTTGTAGGACATACTTTTCCAGTTGGGATAATTACCCATGAGTACATCTGATTTTTATCATTGTGAGAATATTATGAGAGAATATAGATAGTCTGAGAATACTGCATTCAATCACTTAGCTTCAGAGCATCATGTTCCAGAAGAAGCAGGTAATGGAGTGCCAATGAGGAGTGATAATCGGTTATTGGAAAATGGGCACTTCCCAGCTAAGGAAACCTGGGAATTTTCTAGCATTTACTCAATGTGTATGGATGATATTCATCCAAAAAGGCTTTTGTTGTATCTTACAACTCTGTGAAAATACTTCACATGAGAAACAGATTGAAACTTTTAAAAAGAGAAAATTCCCTTGTATTACAAAAATAAGAAAAATCAATACAGGAGGAGGCAATTTGGCTCATCAAGCCTGAGCAATGGTTTCCAACCTATAATTGTTTTACCAGACTCAGTGATGTAATGATAAAAGAGTCCGCTCTGAGTCTGGAAGGTCTGTGGTTCGAACCTGACCCCAGCCAAGTCATAACCAAAGACTTTAAAAATTGTACATGATGCTTCCTTGCTTGACACTCAGCATTTAAAAACGATAGAGCACGGACAAACAACCATAGGTTGGCAACCAATGCACAGCCTTGATGAACCTAATGGCCTCGCCCTGCATTGATGTTCTTAGTATGGGAACTCATATTATTATGCTCAAGAAATTGAACGACGATTTAGCTCATTGAGAGTCAGTAAACAGATGTAGAAGTACCTTTGATGCTACCTTATTCATGACAGCTGTGCTCTGACTCTCAACAGGATAAAAGGGTACTGCTTATCAGTATAAATCCCGACGACATAGTTCAGTCATATTACGTTTAAATACAGGGTGTGAGATCGAATCACTCACCATGAAGTCATAAGATGGCACGGTTTCAAAATCAAGTGGCATTGCAACTCGAAAAGATATGTCTGCTTTTCCTCGCGCTGCCCCCGGAAGCACAAGGAAGTCCTTTGCGTTGTTTCCCACCAATTGCAGTGAAAAAGCTGCATTGTCTGCCTGTAAGGTATAATAAAGCATGGCCGGTGGGATTGCAGGTAAATAAACATCTTTGTAAAGGGATTGTTGGAAGTTCAAGCAAAATAAATGCACCAATTGCGCTTGGATGATGTTTAATGCATTATCTGACTAAGCAAGGCTTTGTTTTACCTCTGCAATTGCTTTTGTTATATAATTGTCTTTTTATGTGTAAATAAACTAACATTCTATTTATATTTTTAGCAAGTATGTTATTTTTAAAGTTACGGTTGAAAGCCGTTTTCTTTCTCCATATTCTTAATCAGTTTTGTAAAGCCATCACCATGTGAGTTATTTCTATATACAATATATGTCTGAATGCCAAGGAATGAATACAAAACAGGCAAATGATCCTAAGTTCCACTATACACTGTTGGGATATAAAAAATAGAAGCGTATCACTTATTTTAAAAATTCACTCATGCCGTTGATGGAAATCAAAAAATCAAAGATGCACAAAATTGAGCATCAGGTGCATAAAAATAGGACCATTGGACCTATAGCTTATCTGGGCACTGGCCTAATGTTGTAACCCAAATTTGGTAGCATTCTGACTGGTGTGTCTGGAGAAGAAGATTTTGGAGTGAATTTGCATGAACGCCATTTTGACACAGTTCTGGTCAGATGATCAGCATGACTTCCGCAATTTAACATCCCTACCCTGGCCTAATGTTGTAACCCAAATTTGGTAGCATTCTGACTGGTGTGTCTGGAGAGAAGATTTTGGAGTGAATTTGCATGAACCCATTTGACACAGTTCTGGTCAGATGATCAGCATGACTTCCGCAATTTAACATCCCTACCCTGGCCTAATATTGTAACCCAAATTTGGTAGCATTCTGACTGGTGTGTCTGGAGAAGAAGATTTTGGAGTGAATTTGCATGAATGCCATTTTGACACAGTTCTGGTCAGTGATCAGCATGACTTCTGCAATTTAACATCCTACCCTGGCCTAATATTGTAACCAAATTTGGTAGCATCTGACTGGTCGGTCTGCAGAAGAAGATTTTTGAAGGAATTTATATGATTTTCCCAAAAATTGGCTGTCAGCCATTTTGACACACTTCTGGTCATGTGATCAGCATGACCTTCACAATTTAACATTCCTACCCTGGCCTCATGTTGCAACCCAAATTTGGTAGCATTCTGACTTGTGGTTCTGGAGAAGAAGATTTTTGAAGAAATTTACTAAGTTGGCCATTTTGGCCGAATAAAAAGTCATGTGACCAGAACAAGCATTGCAATACCCGTTACCAGTCTGGAGCGGTACACATTGCTGCCAAATTTCAGCCAGATCAGCCCAGAGATTTGGCTGGAGAAGTCAAAATAGGGGACGGAAGGGGAGATGGACGGATGGATGGACGGACAGACTGACAGACGGACAGATGGTGTACGATGACAATACCTTATCTGGAATTCCAATTCCAGATAAGTTAAAAATCCTGGCAACAAATGTTATGAGCCCTACACAAAAGGTAGTGTATGAGGAAACACGCACATGGGGAAACCAATTGGCACATTATGCCTGTACCCATGTGGACACTTTTTAGGGAGTATGCATTTATTACATTTGCAAATATGGTGAAAATGTAGAGCATCACTTTAAGCACCATGTAAACACCAGTTCAAACCCACTTCCTACCCAACCCACTCCCCCTTTTCCTACATGAAGTATGCCTTGCAAGTTGCTCTGCTGTTTAATACCACACTACCAGAGCATCTTCTGCAATTGTTGAAGCTTAGGCCAAACGGAAAGCTGTTAGGAGCAGAGTATGTTTTGAAACAAAGGAGCAGAGTACAAGGTAGTTATTACTTTTACATTGACCTAAACATCATGGAAGAGCTTGGAAATACAAGGCAATGTAGGAGAATTTCATTACAAGATGCCAGTGCATTTAACATTAATTTGTAAAAACAATGGACATGAAAAGTTCATTCTTGTGGATGCATATCAAACCAGAATTAAATTATGAAATCAGACTGCTGGTTGTATCAGTATTGGCAAAGCTCATGATGCAGTTGTATCAGATGCCCCTTGACAACGTACTACCATGGCAGCTGCAGGGAGATAAATTATTTGGAATTTTGTCATGGTACCCGACGAAAAATACATATTTTTCAAAAGATGCAATAAAATATTTCAGGTCCACAGACATGAGAAGCTTTTCATAGTTAATGCAGCAGATGAGTTGAGCAGCTCAATGTCTCCTTCCACACTCCCCCCCCACTTCCCTTAAAGCCGACACACTATGATGCAGCGCTCTGTCGGCCATGCATCAGAACAGCAGTTGCATCAAATTCAAACTCGTCAAGGGTCAAACCCAGGACCAGACAATGAAGAAATTAAGATAAAAAACGAAAGATATCCTGAAGCCACAAATAAGCAGAAAATGAATGGTGAAAATCATTCAATAGGAAGAATAATTATAAACAAACAAAAAAAATTATTACAGTGGACACAGAAAGGTGCATCTATGAACTGTTCAAAGGAGCAGCAGTTTGTATAAGTGGACTGATGACATCTAATCTATATTGTAACAATATCCATATGTAGGAAACTGTGAGGCATGCGATATGTAACAGCAATTCCACCATGCATTGTACCCATAGCATGATCTACACTTTCAAACCCTTCCAAAACCGACATGCTCACCACACCTCGTACACATGTTACTCAATAACAGCATGTGATATCCTAAAATTTATTCCAACATAACATTCCTCATCTTCAAATGCTATCTGATGGCAGTTCAATTTCAGTCTGACCAAGAAGCATAACATTTAGTATTGAGCAATTTAAAGATCTGTAAATATTGCAATTTCAATTTTTCACGGTAGATGCTGCCTTTTCAATTTGAAAGTTCATTCGCCACAAAGACAATTCAATCTGAAAAAGTCAGCAACACAAAACATTTGGTGGTTATTATTCATTATTAGTCCCCTACCGGTATCACTAGAGGGACTGTGGGTTTGCTCTCCATCTGTCTATCTGTTAGTCCACCCCGCCTGTGGTTTTTCAGACTTTTTCCCAGACCCTATAGCATATTCAACTGAAACTTGGTGCATGGCTTTATTAAGATAAGTTGGAGAACAAATTCGCGTTTCAGGGCGTTTCGTCAATTTTTCAGAGTTATGCCCTTTTGAGACTTAGAAAATTCAGTTTCTTCTTCTTCGTTTTGGTTGTGGTATCGGCTCGAGCACGTGTCAGAGCAAACAAATTTTTATCTCTGGTTTGTTATCGTAGTTGTCTTTATTGGTTTCTATTCTACAAAATATATCAGTAAATGAAAACTGATTTTCCTTCTTTTTTGCCGAATCGACCCAAACAAGGTTTCTTCTTCTTCATTTTGGCTCTGGTATTGGCTCGAGCTTGCATTAAACGCAAACAAATTTTTATCTCCCGAACATTCATTGGGACCGTTGAAGGACATGGATTGCAAAGCAATCCTCGCTCTTGTTATTATCAACAATATCATGAGTATGTGCAAGATCTGTATGATGTATCCAAAGAGGCTCATCCCCTTTGGGGTCATTAATGGTAAACCCCCGTCATGAGTCCAAGATAAGAGCTGAAAAATTCACTACAAAATTAGACGATAATGATTACATCTAATTCTGGAGGGCGGTAAGTAGAGAAACATCCAACACACACTTCGCTCGCCTCACTGTTGGTGGGGCCTCAGGACCAGCTAATGGTGTTGCCATGCAGCAAGACCATTTTAGTTGTTTGTTGAATTTTGTGCATAGTGACAAGCATGAGTTGATTGTCATGGAAACACTGTATGGCTCGCTCATTGATGATGATAATGTTTCTGTCACTGCATATGAAATTGTTGATATTGTGAGAGATATGAAATGTGGCAAATCTGGAGGGACTGACGGACTATCTGCAGAGCATCTAAAATTTGCCGATGCTTGGCTACTTGTGCTTCACAGTCTTCTCGTAAGTGCTTGTTCATGATCATTTGCATCAAGCCCTTACCACTGGTGTTATTGTACCCCTAGTGAAAGTAAGGCTGATGATCTCTCCAGGACGGCCAAATATCGTCCTATTGCTCTTGCTACTGTGGATCAAAAGTACTTGAGTGTGTCTTTTTAGCCAGTTGTACCAATGCAAGTATTTGTGATAACCAGTTTGGTTTTTTTGAAAGGGTCACTCCACTGATTTAACTTTGTTTGTGTTTAAGCAGGTTATTGATTTTTATGTGACACAGAGAAGTCCTGCACAGTATTTGGTTGTTTTTTTCTGGATGCACGGAAGTCTGTTGACAGAAATAATCACTGGACGCTGCTCAAAAAGTTGTTGGAGTGTGGTGTTTCTACGTGCTTTGTATGTCTTTTGCAAAACTGTTTTGGGAAACAAAAGTCTATGGGTTGGTGGGGGAATATGTTGTCTGGTGCCTTACGGGTGTCTAATGGGGTCAGACAGGGTGGTGTCATGTCCCCCTTTCTGTTTCAGGTGTACACAGATGATCCGTCAAAAAGTTTGAATAGTGCAACGGTTGGTTGTAAAGTGTTAGGAATGTCTGCCAATAACATTTGTTATGCTGATGATATGAGTCTACTGGCTCATTCTTTGTCTCCTCCTTGCGGATGTTATCAGAGATTTGTGAACAGAAAGCTGCTGAACTTGATATTCTGTATAACACTGCTAAATCAGTATGCACGGTGTTTCAGACTCGACACGTTAGGTTTGACCACTTATCTGATTTTACTTGTGCGGTGGCCTATTGAAGTATGTTGACAGGTGTACATACCTCGGTCACATCATCAGTATTGACATGCATGATGATCACGACATTAAGCGACCATATCGCTCCTTCTGTGTGTGAGCAAATATGCTGATTCGTAAGTTTTTTTTTAATCTGTTCTGATGAAATGAAGTGTAATTTGTTATCCTACTGTCGCAACCTGTATTGTTCAACTTTGTGGAGCAATTTTGTTCAGTTACAGTCATCCATGCGTAATATCACTGTCTTCTATAACAATGCCTTTCGATGGTTGCTGGGCCTTACTAGCCAGCATCGCGCTTTCCAAACTTTTGTAAATCATATTGTGATGTCTTTTCAAGAATTGTTCAGGAAGTCAGTGCATAGCTTTAAAAACCATGTCATTCTTATTGACAACATGCTCATGAAATCAATCATGTTGTTGACCTTAGTGCTTCATCACTTGTGCAGAGGTGGGATAACCTCCTTTTGTGTGAAACGAGTACTGCACAGTGATGATCGATGTATGGACTTTGTGTCTGAAAAGAAGAATTATTATTACGCTGGGAGAGTGGTCGAGGTTACTTTGTATCTTTAAATGGGGACACAAACCCTTAATGTCCTCTTTCCCTCCCATCACTCCCCCCGTCTCATCCCCCAACCCAAACTACCACCATGTCATAGCTCGTTGATGCTGAAGATTTGCACCACTTTTACTGGCAATTTGTTTTTACAATACATTAAATGTGAATGATATGTCACGCTTATATCGTACACGTACACACTTTGCATGCTTACATCTGTATTGGATGACGTTTGGTTTTTGTCACATTGACGCTTGAACGAATGGCGATTAAACAAAATAAATTGAACTTCATTGATGAATCGTGGCATTAACACAGTATGCCTCATACACAAGTGAGAGAGAGCACAGTCTCGTATTTATTCTCACCCAAGCAGAAGTAAAGGATTGACTGAAGTGGATTGAAGCCTTAACTTTCCTGAACTAAGTTGCCGCAGCCACCTGTGCTCGAGAAGTAATATTGTACTCATGAAGTCTTTATCTGCCCATAACACAGCGGTCGGTACTGTGCATTGCTTCGAAATACATGTTAAAACAGTTGTTATTGTAACTTTCAATGACAATTCTAACACACTAACAGGGATCTGCAGAATGTCCGTGCAATGTAAAATGTGACTGAAAATCCTCAAACCCTAAGTCATCAACCACCCCCACCTCCCAATCCCCAAGTCCTCAACCTCTGCCTTCCCAACCCCAAGTACATGTCCTCATCCCCCCCCCACCTCCCAAACCTAAGGTGTCAATCCCCTCCACACTTCAAGCCTTCAAACCCCCCTCACCCCTCCACACCACAACTCAACTCCCCCCCCCAAGGCCTCAACCTCCCCCTCCAAACCCTAAGGCATCAATCCCTTCTGCATTCCAAATGTTTAAACCCCTTCCTCACCCCTCCCCCACCACAACTCCTCAAACCTCCCCAAAGCCTCAATCTCCCACTCAAACTCTGTCCCATCTTTGTACCCCCTCCCCCCCACTTTTCAATACCACTCTGTCCTCCTCTCCTCACCCTCCCCATGCTCATAAAAGCAAACGAGTGTGCCCACATATATCAGAACAGCAGAATATTTAACACTTTCCTCTCCCCTATCATACGATCACCGACATCACCGAAACTGTGACTGAACCAGCTCCGACATGTCATAGCGGTCACGGTCGCCTAATCCAATTCTCAATACTGCGAGATATGCAGAAACCCCATGGAATTGTAACTGTCAAGTGACCATGAAACCCAAAACCAATTACCTTCTTCCTGAC
>CM068957.1:84623639-84634943 GCA_035128595.1 Eptatretus atami | reverse complement strand
ACCGGGGAACCACGCCCTCGGTACGCCTTGTCCGAACAGGATCACTCTACCGGATCGGATGCAGCCGAGCAGCACTGCCAAGGATGTACTGGCTAAAGTAGGAACGGATCGTTGGGAATAAGGACCCAGCTAAACTTAGATCCGAACCATGCTGGACCAATGAGAGAAAAGACAAAGCGAGCTGGGAACATTTCTAATGACAATTATTTATTTACAAGCGAGCGAGGAAAAGCATGTGGCACAACAAAGATTTATTGGGTATGTAACGCAGGGAAAGAGGAGAGAGGTGTGGGGTGCGACAATAATACAAGCAACTTACTAAAGCAGACACAGTGCAGACTTGACGCGAGATTATAACAGTAAACAAAAATAAGGATCTTCTACAGGCTTACTTAACAGACAGGTGCCAGCACACTCCAGACACACACACACAACACAAGAAAAGAAACCCAATGAAAAGGGACTTTTGCAGCCAGGGAGAGAGGGGAGTTGAGGTTATAGCTTTCGGTACCTGGGCGTTTCGGGGAGGGATGCTCCATGGTGTGGTACCCAACAATAGTCGCGTTGTTCTGGCCACAGCCGCACATGTGGAGATCGTGTTCTGAAGGAGGAGCTTGAGTGGGAAGGGCGGAGTCCAGAGTGCGAGGGTGGAGCAATAGGCGGGACCAGGCAGGAGGCGGTTCGTCGAGGCGAGACGTGGGTGGAGTCAAGAAGCAGGAACACTCCACGTAAAGAACACCACACTGAACACAACACTTCACTCAACACACCCTTTCACGGAGGACTTCTTTGTGTTTTATAGAGCCCGGAGCTCGGGGATGAGCCATGCCGAATCCGACTCATCGCCTGAGTCGGCGTTCTGACTGGCCCCGACCCCTCACGTGGTCCGCCAGCCTGGGCCGGGGTCGAGCAGACGCCGGTCCAGCCCACCTACCTGGGTGCTAAAGCGTACGTGATTCACCGCACATGTCTGGTTTCGGGTAGACGGTGGAGCTCAAAGCGCTAGTCCAGCCCAAAGCACACGTCGCAGATTTTGCCTCAGAAACGAAAAAGAGTGGGGATGAAAAAAAAAGAGAAAAATGATTAATAACCTAACTATTAGACCATCGCATGCACTCCCTTGTCTTCCCCCTAAACAAAGGAAGGGGTCTATCTACATGTATACAAATGGCATAACTGTTCGGGACACCTATTTGTTGTATGCATGCGTTCTGAGAGCGGTTCCGCAACTACCCCCTCCTTTTGCTAGACTCGCCCGAGTCGTCAACATTCGTGTGGCATGCAGTGTAGTTTCCCATAGTACATTTTACCTATGGATCCCTGAGTGCGACATTTTGAATACATGCCAAAAAAAATACCTAGTGCGTGCTTAACTAAACTAACAGACTCATTCGGACAACTTAACTACATTGCCGGAACTAAACAAACAAACAGGTGGGTTAGAACGATATACATTTCTAATATTTACATTACCCATGGCCCAGGACCTGTGACTTGAGGAGAGAACAATAAAGGCAACATTCGGGGATGAGCGCAGCAGCAGGCAATCGATGATCAGGCATCTTCAGGGCTTCAATTGTCCTTTGTTTGTTGGTTATTATATTTTTCCTGTTCCTGGCTGCTGGAGGCAACTCACCCTAACATGGCAGGCCACACACCATCTCACAGTCCATTTGAACTGGCCTTTATAAACAACAAGGAGATGTCCGGGCTGCACAAATGCAGTCCTGGTAACGTGGCTTGCTGCAGGGCAGTCCTTGCAAATACTTTCACAAAGATGGTCCTGGCGCACACGGTAAGGTTATGTGATATGGCAAGGCAAATAAAGGCATGGGCAGGTATGGCAAATGGAGTCAAGGCAAAAGGCAGAAAAAGGCATGGCAAATGCAGACCAGGTAAGGTGCAGTACAATAGCAGGTCGGCACATGAAGCTGGCCGGCCTCGGTGTGGTCTCGTGAGGTTGTGAAGGGAGTGTAGTGGGTTGGCCGGTCCAAAGACGGGCTCGGTCCTACCCTACGGTCTCCCCCCAACCTATTGCCTATTTCTGTCCTTGTCCATACCCACCCCCATTAACTTGTAACAAAAAACAAAAACTAAATTTAGACTGTTTAAAAAAATAATAATAATAATAATTACGTGTGTCCCTAGCCCCCTTATTGTCTTTGTTCGGCTAACCTGTCCAAACTGTCTATCCAATCCCCAAGATCCCTTTTGAAAGGATTGAGGAAGAGACAAGTGAATCTGTCTCGAGGCCCAATGCAGCCTCAGAATAGCTCCCACAGGTTTCAGAAATTTCCAAGATGAGTCCAGCAGCCTACGAACAGCGAAGGGATGGATGGTGTGAAGGGGTACACGTTGTCTATCTATCCTTGCTATTTATTAAACTTTAATCTATCCCGGGGCTTTTCAACACGCCTGTCTCTTTAAACTATCGGTTCGAGCAACCACGATTCCCGTCGCCTGTGTTGGTTGGTGTTCGTTATTAATTTGGGCCTGGCCCACGAATTGTCTCCCGTGCTCTTGCAAAATTTCGTGGCTGGGCAGCGTGGCTCCACTGGCAGGTCTACCCACCTGCCGAACTCGATCTTCGAGGCGGTTCATCGAGGCGAGACATGGGCGGAGTCAAGAAGCAGGAACACTCCACGTGAAGAACACCCACACCGAACACAACACTTCACTCAACACATCCTTTCACGGAGGACTTCTCCATGTTTTCTAGAACCTGGAGCTCGGGGGAGGGCCATGCCGAATCCCGACGTCATCGCCTGAGTCAGCGTTCTGACTGGCCCCGACCCCTACGTGGTCTGCCAGCCTGGGCCAGATTTCGGGCAGCCGGTCCAGCCCACCCACCTGGGTGCTAAACTGTACGTGACTCGCCGCACATGTCTAGTTTCGGCTAGACGGTGGAAGCTCAAAGCGCTAATCTAGGCCAAAGCGCACGTCGCAGATTTTGCCTCAGAAAAGAAATAGAGTGGGGATGAAATAAACAAGCTCAAATGAGCTAAGATTCTCGTCTTCTTAATGATGACGTCATAAAAACGAATATGACGTCATTGTGATGTATCAGGTCTGCGATAAATTATCTGTGCTAATGCCCGGCTTGATTCCCGTAAACTAAATTCAAACAGCTTGCCTAGTTTTGGAGATAATGGTATAGGCGATTTCCATTAGCAGCGATATTATGACGTCAACTTTTTTCTAGGAAGAATTTCCAAAATCGGAGAAGGTTACTGCCTGCGCGTGACTTTCTGCATATACATGGCAAGTTTCACGAAGATCCGATGAAAACTCTGGGTTGTGAAACAAAAAATGTCAAAAAATAGGAATGACGTCAAAAAAATTGATATGACATCATAGTGATGTATCATATGTGTGATAATTCATCTCTGCTAATGCCCTGTTCGATTCCCACAAACAGAATTCAAAAAGCTTGCCTAGTTTCGGAGATAATTTTTTATGCGATTTCCATTAGCGGACATATTTTGACGTCATAACTTTTTTTTCTAGGAGGAATTTTCAAAATCAGATATGGTTACTGTGTGCGCGGGGTTTTTTACATATACATGCCAAGTTTCAGGAGGTTTCGATGAAAACTGTAGGCTGTGAAACAAAAAAGTCCACAAGAAGGAGATGAAGAACAACAACGTGAGTAAGACTTAGAAATCCTCCACGAGGATCTAAAAAGTCTACAAGAAGAACAACAATGTGAGTAAGACTTAGAGATCCTCCACGAGGATCTAAAAAGGGAAAAATGATTTAATAACCTAATGATTAACCATCGCAACGCACTCCCTTGTCTTCCCACTAAACAAAAGGAAGGGGTCTATCTACACGTATGTTAATAGCATAACTGTCTCGGGACACCTATCTGTTGTATGCATGCGGTTCCGAGAACCGCAACAATATATATATATATATATATATATATATATATATATTATATATATATACATTATATATTAAAAGTAAATAATGATAGATGTTTTCTTTCACAATATCGCAAGATTCCCAGAAGTCCTCAACAAATAACTTTATAATGACATGGGTTTTTATGGTTCCTGGTCGAGTCGTTTAAGAGAAAATAGTCGGAAATAATAGCAAGGATCTGCGTAACCTCCGCAGTAAAAGCCCTGCTAAAGAGAATGACACATAGTTATTTGGGAGGTGTGTAGACAACAGATCACTGCCTCGATCGCTGAGGTTTATCTTCACAAGGCCTGTGACCAATATCAGCTCAAAATCCTTTTAAATGTTGCTTTGGTCATTTTACAATGAAGGGAAAACTCATAGGGAGGGCATGGCGATTGTGAATATGACAGCTGCGAAGATATCTGATTTAACATCGCAGTAAGCACCAACATGGCAGCTGTTGTATAGAAATTGTGGGTTGTGTCAAGTGAACCGTCCAACAATGGGGGGAACTCAGACACAGGCATGCACACACGTCTCCTTTTTAGTATCGACAATTGGGTATTCAACCTTGTGTGAATAGAAGTGGAAGCAAAAATAACTCACAGGAAAGTTGTCTTTTGAGACTTTTTAAATTGCTCAAGTGGTGTCTCCAAATACACGACTTTCAAAATGACGTATGAATTCCAAATGAGGCATTTTGCGCATGCGCTGTCTCTCTCCCTCGATGATTGTGATCAAAAAGTTTGGTGAATGTCAGAAAAAAAAATCATTTTATGAAGCATTAACTACTTACATCATTAATTCCCTTCAAAGTACTCCCCCTCCCACACATACACACTTGTTCCACCATTCCTGTCACCGTCGGAAGCATTTCTGGAAGTCCTCTTTGTAATCACCTTCAGAAGATCTGTTGTGTTGGATTTGATGTCTTTGATCGTGTCACATCACTTCCCTTTCATCATTTTCTCAATTTGGGGAATAGCCAGAAGTCGCACGCAAACATGGAGAGTAACAATGTGACAGGGCAGGTTGACATGATGGAGGAGCCACCTTTTCTTCCACTTTTGTGATCTTTCCATCTGAATGCCTCTCGCAAACATTTCATAACTTCCATGTAGAAAGCCGCATTAACGGTAGCACATTTGGGAAGAAATTCTGCGTGAACCTTTCCTCCCATGTCGAAGAATGCAATCAGCATTAACTTCACTTGCGATCTGAGTGACACCTTTTTCGGTATCGGTGACACGGGTGTCTTCCACTGGGAGTTCTATGCTTTCGTTTCCGGCACATACCCGTAAACCCACGACTCATCACCCGTTATCACCTGGGGTAAGAATGTTGGATCCGAAATACATCGATCAAACAGGTTCGATGAAATGAAGACACGATTTTCTTTTTGTCGTCTGTGAGGATGCACGGAACCAACTTTGATCTGACGCGTCTCTAATTCAACTCGTCTGTCAGGATGGCGTGAACTGAACCAAACGAAAGACCGGTCTGTTCCGCGATTTCTCGAATGGTTAAACATCTGTTTTCATGGATGACAGTGCTGACTTGAGCGATGTTTTCATTGGTTCGTGCTATTGACAGATGACCGCTTCTTTCATCATCTTCCACTGACTCATTTCCTACCTGAAACCTTTGAAACCACTTGAAAACAGTCTTGTTCGTCACAGTTTCAACTGTGTCGACCATTACAAGCATGTTGTGTGTTTCTGTAGCCATCTTGCCAAATTTAAAACAAATTTCTGTTGCTCAAACTTCAATATTTTCTACAAAAGCCCCAGATGCTACAAACACATGCTCACACAAAGCAATGCAATGGTGCACTGGCACATCTTTGTTGTATGCTGGCAAATGGAAGGTTAACAAAATAGCCCCGCCCACTGACCTCAACAATTTTCACACATTCAATAGTAGTGGCACTATTCACCAATCCTTTTTTCCTGGTGCATCCTGATCCATTCAGTGTTCTAGCTCTTCCATGAGCCTTAACTCCATATGCAAAAAACAGCCCTCACAGCTTCCGTAGCTCCCGGTAAATACCATCATTTTAAACTTCCCTTGTGCATTCACAAGCCCCAGATACTTGTATGTCCTTCCCATCAATGTTCAGAAGAACCTAATCCAGATACACAGTTCATTCACTGGGAGCGGTCCATCAGTGGTTGTGTCACACACATCCTTCCACTCAGGCCTTGCAGCAACCTGCAGAGTCGGAAGTTTTGCAGTACGAGCACGTGCCAGTTCAGAGCTGAGAAAGTTCTTCAAGTCTTTCATTTGCAAAGGCACAGCTTTTTCTCTCAGGTACTTTTCCAAGTATTTTCGGCTTCTTTTAAAAGCTTGGTGAGGAATTCCAAGGAACAATCCTTATCCCGGACACATAATACATATTATTTTGCCCTGAAATTTTCAGCTTCCTGGGGTTTCTGCGCATGCGCACCAAGCATTTTTGGGTAGACTCCGACATTTCCACGCGGACTACGTCAATGTATACTGAAATCATTGAATCGTTTAGTTTTACGTAACAAGGAATAACAAGGAAATGCAACACAGTAGGAGGCCATTCAGGGTTCTTGCACAACCCCCCTTGATAAGACCCCCACCAACAGTACTCCATACACAATCACCCATCAATGCTCAAACTAACTAAAAGTCCTATCAACATCCCTATACCCCTCTTGCTCCATAACTTCCAGGTACCTATCTAATTCTAAGTTAAACTTATCTACTTTTTCTGCTGCCACTACCTTTCCAGGGAGACCATTCCATTTATTAACTACTCTCTGAGTAAAAGTCCCCTGCCTTGCAACCATCTTAACTCTGCTCTTCTTTACTCTCAAGCTATGGCCCCTGGTTCTATCACGGTTGCGTGATGCACGAGTTTTTAGCAAATACACTTCATATGAAAAATTGTCAAATAAGCAACCCCATTTCAGGAGCGACTGTCAAGGTAACTGAGATGATATTCAAATTAGCTTTTCAGTTGTCCAGCCTGGGTTAAAATATCAGCCCAGCTATATGGAATGTCACCCTGACAGTTTACAAGCAGGGTGAGGTAGCAATCAACATGCATGTAGGGTGAGGTGCACCATGCAGTGGAAATACATGAAGCTTGAGGATCTATCTGCTAGCACTGGTTGTTGGTGGCCATTAAAGATCCCACTGTGTTTTCATGAAGCGGAGGTAAGTTATCGCCAAACACCCTAAACACATTATAAATTCCTGCCACTTACAGCTGCGTATCCTGAGATGAAGCAGTGATCTGTGTTGGATGTTTCTATCCTTGAAACGTTTCTGCACTTGTCATGAACACCCCTGAAGCTCTGTCAAGATTATAGGCTTCCAATATTATTGTTCCAAAAGGGATTAAATCCCACTGTTGGATCCCTAGACACCATCCTACCATCTATACAAGGTTACCATTAGGATATGAGTGCTCTTTTGTTACAGTGGGCAAACTATATCGGCAAAGCGCACTACAGTCACCTAACTCTACAGGGAGTATTGTGAAATGGTGCCGCGCACAGCAGACATGTAGTTTCATAACAGTATTTAGTTTAAGATAAACAGCATTTCTGTGAAAATATGGAGCAGCAAACCAAATCATATGGAACAAATTTTTTAAAAAAGAAACACGTTCATCACACATAAGTAGTCAGATGTGTGTTTAGCACAAGCTATGGGATACATCGATCATTTGATTAAAATTTTTTTGCGATTGTGGCCAAATTATCTTCCTAACAATTAATGCAATAAAATGCATTATCCTAATACAGTATTATCAACATGATGAAATCCCAGGACTCCAGGTGACACTAAATATCAACAATCGTTTAGCTACTTCTTTTAGTTAATATAGCAGTTGTGAACAATAACTAAGTTGTTGAAGTACAGCTGTTTGCAAAAGACTTTATTTCAATGAAATATTTGAATTTCTTAAAAACTGAATTACATGTTGTGAAAAAGAGGTGTTGAGTGAGTTATGAGGATAGGATGCATCTTGCATAAACCTGCAGCTGTCGATTGTAAAAACCTTGTGTTTTGTCCAATTATGGTCAGAAAAAGGAAAATATATATATATTATTTTTTTGTTTCAGAAATGGTTGCTTAAAAGCTTCCTTTGTTTTCAGAAAACAACCAAGCTAAAGGTAACCAGGTGGACATTATTCAAAATATTGCAGCACTAAAAGGCTTTTGTGTAACTTTGCAAATTGATCCAAAATGCACTTTCCATTCCATAAACAAAGTATGTCTTTGCATTCTCTGTTTAGCTAAAGAGACTGGAGGAAAGAAACACGATAAATGGGGCTCAAGGAGACTTGCACAGATGAAAGTATGTTATAGAGGAACAAGGCAGTGACAATAAGCAGTTAGACTTGATTTTGTAAGAGTCACAACACATGAGTTGCTGGATGAGTTAATGTGTGATCAGATGGTGCCAGATAAAGATGAAAGGTATGAGAGGAGGTTAAACCAGATTGAAAAGCAGTGGAGAAATGGAAGGAAGATAGGCTCATGCCAGCCCACTGTTGTAAGGGATACCAGCCTCAAGTGGAAGAGCTGTCGATCGAATCCTCGAGGGAGCATTGCGTGCATGTGTGGAGGATATCAGCAATCCGGTTAAGAAGACATTGCCTGCAGATGGCCGATAGCTTAATACGCAGCGCTGGATTTCAGTCAGTATAAAATGTCATGAAATGTCCAACGACAATGCCTTGCACGCTTGCTTGAGATTTGGGGCATTCAGCCATTGCTAAGTCAGCAAACAAGAGAAGCATTGACTATCGTAGAGTGGAGATTTCGGAGAGTTGTCTATGCAAGGACCCATGTGAAAAGTTCAAAGCCAGGCAAGGATATAAAAATAAAATAATGTGACTGTTCAGTTTCAATGTTGAAATGTAAAAACAAACAAAAAAGCAGCTTCAGTTCCGAAAATTTTGAGTAAAATTGTTGCACGGAAAGATTTGCAAAAAATAATCATTTTGTGAATTGACTATTTCAGACCAGAAACTTTTGACACTTCCCTTCTACTTTATGAAAAGTTTTACCTGGAGACATAACTTTTATAATCAGCACAATTTTACTTATTTGACTATGTAAGTTTAGGGAGGCCATTTATCACAGGGTTTTCTGTGGATAATGGTAAATGTTTTCACAATTTCATTTTGACATGAAAATAGAAAAAAGTGCATAGTGTGCACGATCCTCAGTAATGCAGGACCACAAGGCCTTGAGTTTAGTGATACCAAAAATAATGTGGAACAATATCTCACACATTTAGATACCCAAAAGGATTTAAAACACACACACATACACAAAGAAAATTTTTTTTAAGACAACTTGCAAAAATGTCAAATTTTAAAGCCATGGCACAGATGGAATTCCAAATTTCTGGTTAAAGTAACGAGATGCTCTCCACAACTAGAGAGTTCATTGAAAACCTTAAGTTGTGGAGAGCATTCTTGTTGCTTTAACCAGAAGTTCTAAATGCTGTAATATCAATGTTGTATTCCATTCTTCCATTGCGTTCTCAATCAGTTTCATGTCTGGAGTTGATCATTCAATCAGGAGTTGATCTTGTATGTCTGTAGCATTTTATCACTTTGAATGTGGGAAACTATCAAAAGCTTTTTTGGTGTCCATCCTGGCTGTGGACAATTTTGTTCTTCTGGTTTTACAGTTTTGGAGTCTGGTCTTGTTTAGTAGTAGGGAGTCTATTGTGCCAAAACATTCTTAGATTTCTTCTGTTCTGTCTCTGCCTCTAATCCTCCTTGTTGTGTTAGGTAGTGGTGTATAATTTCTGTAAGATTCCGTTAGAAGTTTTACATTGTTGGTAAATATGTTAAAAAGCCTGGTGTTGGCTTAGCAGTTTGGGTGGCACCAGGTCTGACTTTGAGCCCCTGTTTTTCCCCATTGAATTGACACCGGGTGGGGTTGACTCAGCCTGTCATCCTTCTGAGGTTGGTGAAATGAGAACCAGTGTCCTGGTAAAAGGGGCATTGCATCAACAGCATAGCTGGCCCTCAACCAATGATGCAACCAGCAGCCACAGGCTACACATGAAGAAGAAAAAGTGGAATATGTTATTGGTCTATACTTGTGAGTTAGTTGGGTTTCTTCAGATTTTGGGATAAGAATTGTGTTACCTTATGTGAGCCACTCATCCATTACCTTTTGCTGTTCGATAAGTTTGTTGACTGCTCGAGCATAGTGATTACCCACGCATGCGAAGCGAAAAGCGGATTAAGCAATTGGTTTCACTCCTGTCTGTCTGTCACTCCATCTGTCCATCCCGAAACATCAGTTTATGATCGCGGAACAACTTAATTTGAATCGGAAAAGTCGGAAAAATGAATTTGAAAAACAAACCTGTTGTTTAGCAGTACTTTGTTTCTGAATTCGTTTCAAATGCACATTCGCAGAGAGGAGCGAGATAAATTTTCCTCCAACTGTTTTTAGAACATCATAAAGGACACTAACAACAGGCACAAATACTAATTTAACGTGATAAATAAGGGGGTGTATAAGACTGCATCAACTGCTCTAAACTTCCAGATATTTTTTAAAGCCACTTTTAAAATCATTATTTTATTTCAATTTCATGATATCTTACTTTGAAGACTATGTGGGTTAAGGTTTTCTATGAAACTCTCTAGTTGTGGAGAGCATCTCGTTGATTTAACCAAAAGTTTGGAATTCCATCTGTGCCATGGCTTTTAAGATTTGGCATTTTACAAGTTGTTTTTAAAGTTTTTTCTTTGTGTTGTAGTGTGTATAAAATCCTTTTGGGTATCTGAATGCGCGAGATAGTGTTTCCAACATTGAGCATCTCGTTGCATTCAGAACTTTCTGCGAAAGTAACGAGATTATTAAAATATACCAGGGGTGAAGAAAGATCCAGGATCTTCCAGGGTGACAGCATTTCCAAGAAATGTTTTGCCTGGCTCTGGACAATCTAAGCAAGTTCATTCATGAGCAAGGACATGGATACATGCTAACATCCAATCAAAGAACGCCCAAAGAGACAGGAAAGGTGAGACATCTACTGTACATGGATGATTTGAAACTCTTCACACCAAATGTCAAAAAACTGGCAGAAATGGAATTGGGATCCAAACAACATTTAAATGGCAATCGGCCTAGATATTGTGCTAAGTGCACATTCATACAAGGCAAACCAACAAAAATTAGCAACATAAAATCGACCTAAATACAACAATGCAGGAGCAAGAGAATGAAGCATCATACAAATACCTCTGAGTAAGAAGAGGGCCACTAATATGTTCACAATCAAACGTGAAAAACAATTCCAAAGAAACACCAATGGAAAATAAGTCTGATCCTGAAAATGTACCTTTCCCCAAGGAACAAAATCAAAGCCATAAAAAA
>CM068957.1:84609203-84621146 GCA_035128595.1 Eptatretus atami | reverse complement strand
TATATATATATATATATATATACATTATATCATTAAAAGTAAATAATGATAGATGTTTTCTTTCACAATATCGCAAGATTCCCAGAAGTCCTCAACAAATAACTTTATAATGACATGGGTTTTATGGTTCCTGGTCGAGTCGTTTAAGAGAAAATAGTCGGAAATAATAGCAAGGATCTGCGTAACCTCCGCAGTAAAAGCCCTGCTAAAGAGAATGACACATAGTTATTTGGGAGGTGTGTAGACAACAGATCACTGCCTCGATCGCTGAGGTTTATCTTCACAAGGCCTGTGACCAATATCAGCTCAAAATCCTTTTAACTGTTGCTTTGGTCATTTTACAATGAAGGGAAAACTCATAGGGAGGGCATGGCGATTGTGAATATGACAGCTGCGAAGATATCTGATTTAACATCGCAGTAAGCACCAACATGGCAGCTGTTGTATAGAAATTGTGGGTTGTGTCAAGTGAACCGTCCAACCAATGGGGGGAACTCAGACACAGGCATGCACACACGTCTCCTTTTATAGTATCGACAATTGGGTATTCAACCTTGTGTGAATAGAAGTGGAAGCAAAAATAACTCACAGGAAAGTTGTCTTTTGAGACTTTTTAAATTGCTCAAGTGGTGTCTCCAAATACACGACTTTCAAAATGACGTATGAATGCCAAATGAGGCATTTTGCGCATGCGCTGTCTCTCTCCCTCGATGAGTTGTGATCAAAAAGTTTGGTGAATGTCAGAAAAAAAATCATTTTATGAAGCATTAACTACTTACATCATTAATTCCCTTCAAAGTACTCCCCCTCCCACACATACACACTTGTTCCACCATTCCTGTCACCGTCGGAAGCATTTCTGGAAGTCCTCTTTGTCAATCACCTTCAGAAGATCTGTTGTGTTGGATTTGATGTCTTTGATCGTGTCACATCACTTCCCTTTCATCATTTGTCTCAATTTGGGGAATAGCCAGAAGTCGCACGCAACATGGAGAGCAACATGTGTGTATGAGGCATACTGTGTTGGATGGAGAGCAACATGTGACAGGGCAGGTTGACATGATGGAGGAGCCACCTTTTCTTCCACTTTTGTGATCTTTTCCATCTGAATGCCTCGCGCAAACATTTCATAACTTCCATGTAGAAAGCCGCATTAACGGTAGCACATTTGGGAAGAAATTCTGCGTGAACCTTTCCTCCCATGTCGAAGAATGCAATCAGCATGACCTTCACTTGCGATATCGAGTGACACACCTTTTTCGGTATCGGTGACACGGGTGTCTTCCACTGGGAGTTCTATGCTTTCGTTTCCGGCACATACCCGTAAACCCACGACTCATCACCCGTTATCACCTGGGGTAAGAATGTTGGATCCGAAATACATCGATCAAACAGGTTCGATGAAATGAAGACACGATTTTCTTTTTGGTCGTCTGTGAGGATGCACGGAACCAACTTTGATCTGACGCGTCTCTAATTCAACTCGTCTGTCAGGATGGCGTGAACTGAACCAAACGAAAGACCGGTCTGTTCCGCGATTTCTCGAATGGTTAAACATCTGTTTTCATGGATGACAGTGCTGACTTGAGCGATGTTTTCATTGGTTCGTGCTATTGACAGATGACCGCTTCTTTCATCATCTTCCACTGACTCATTTCCTACCTGAAACCTTTGAAACCACTTGAAAACAGTCTTGTTCGTCACAGTTTCAACTGTGTCGACCATTACAAGCATGTTGTGTGTTTCTGTAGCCATCTTGCCAAATTTAAAACAAAATTTCTGTTGCTCAAACTTCAATATTTTCTACAAAAGCCCCAGATGCTACAAACACATGCTCACACAAAGCAATGCAATGGTGCACTGGCACATCTTTGTTGTATGCTGGCAAATGGAAGGTTAACAAAATAAGCCCCGCCCACTGACCTCAACAATTTTCACACATTCAATAGTAGTGGCACTATTCACCAATCCTTTTTTCCTGGTGCATCCTGATCCATTCAGTGTTCTAGCTCTTCCATGAGCCTTAACTCCATATGCAAAAAACAGCCCTCACAGCTTCCGTAGCTCCCGGTAAATACCATCATTTTAAACTTCCCTTGTGCATTCACAAGCCCCAGATACTTGTATGTCCTTCCCATCAATGTTCAGAAGAACCTAATCCAGATACACAGTTCATTCACTGGGAGCGGTCCATCAGTGGTTGTGTCACACACATCCTTCCACTCAGGCCTTGCAGCAACCTGCAGAGTCGGAAGTTTGCAGTACGAGCACGTGCCAGTTCAGAGCTGAGAAAGTTCTTCAAGTCTTTCATTGTGCAAAGGCACAGCTTTTTCTCTCAGGTACTTTTCCAAGTATTTTCGGCTTCTTTTAAAAGCTTGGTGAGGAATTCCAAGGAACAATCCTTATCCCGGACACATAATACATATTATTTTGCCCTGAAATTTTCAGCTTCCTGGGGTTTCTGCGCATGCGCACCAAGCATTTTTGGGTAGACTCCGACATTTCCACGCGGACTACGTCAATGTATACTGAAATCATTGAATCGTTTAGTTTTACGTAACAAGGAATAACAAGGAAATGCAACACAGTAGGAGGCCATTCAGGGTTCTTGCACAACCCCCCTTGATAAGACCCCCACCAACAGTACTCCATACACAATCACCCATCAATGCTCAAACTAACTAAAAGTCCTATCAACATCCCTATACCCCTCTTGCTCCATAACTTCCAGGTACCTATCTAATTCTAAGTTAAACTTATCTACTTTTTCTGCTGCCACTACCTTTCCAGGGAGACCATTCCATTTATTAACTACTCTCTGAGTAAAAGTCCCCTGCCTTGCAACCATCTTAACTCTGCTCTTCTTTACTCTCAAGCTATGGCCCCTGGTTCTATCACGGTTGCGTGATGCACGAGTTTTTAGCAAATACACTTCATATGAAAAATTGTCAAAATAAGCAACCCCATTTCAGGAGCGACTGTCAAGGTAACTGAGATGATATTCAAATTAGCTTTTCAGTTGTCCAGCCTGGGTTAAAATATCAGCCCAGCTATATGGAATGTCACCCTGACATTTTACAAGCAGGGTGAGGTAGCAATCAACATGCATGTAGGGTGAGGTGCACCATGCAGTGGAAATACATGAAGCTTGAGGATCTATCTGCTAGCACTGGTTGTTGGTGGCCATTAAAGATCCCACTGTGTTTTCATGAAGCGGAGGTAAGTTATCGCCAAACACCCTAAACACATTATAAATTCCTGCCACTTACAGCTGCGTATCCTGAGATGAAGCAGTGATCTGTGTTGGATTGTTTCTATCCTTGAAACGTTTCTGCACTTGTCATGAACACCCCTGAAGCTCTGTCAAGATTATAGGCTTCCAATATTATTGTTCCAAAAGGGATTAAAATCCCACTGTTGGATCCCTAGACACCATCCTACCATCTATACAAGGTTACCATTAGGATATGAGTGCTCTTTTGTTACAGTGGGCAAACTATATCGGCAAAGCGCACTACAGTCACCTAACTCTACAGGGAGTATTGTGAAATGGTGCCGCGCACAGCAGACATGTAGTTTCATAACAGTATTTATGTTTAAGTATAAAACAGCATTTCTGTGAAAATATGGAGCAGCAAAACCAAATCATATGGAACAAATTTGTTTAAAAAGAAGACACGTTCATCACACATAAGTAGTCAGATGTGTGTTTAGCACAAGCTATGGGATACATCGATCATTTGATTAAAATTTGTTTGCGATTGTGGCCAAATTATCTTCCTAACAATTAATGCAATAAAATGCATTATCCTAATACAGTATTATCAACATGATGGAAATCCCAGGACTCCAGGTGACACTAAATATCAACAATCGTTTAGCTACTTCTTTTAGTTAATATAGCAGTTGTGAAACAATAACTAAGTTGTTGAAGTACAGCTGTTTGCAAAAGACTTATTTCAATGAAATATTTGAATTTCTTAAAAACTGAATTACATGTTGTGAAAAAGAGGTGGTTGAGTGAGTTATGAGGATAGGATGCATCTTGCATAAACCTGCAGCTGTCGATTGTAAAAACCTTGTGTTTTGTCCAATTATGGTCAGAAAAAGGAAAATATATATATATTATTTTGTTTTCAGAAATGGTTGCTTAAAAGCTTCCTTTGTTTTCAGAAAACAACCAAGCTAAAGGTAACCAGGTGGACATTATTCAAAATATTGCAGCACTAAAAGGCTTTTGTGTAACTTTGCAAATTGATCCAAAATGCACTTTCCATTCCATAAACAAAGTATGTCTTTGCATTCTCTGTTTAGCTAAAGAGACTGGAGGAAAGAAACACGATAAATGGGGCTCAAGGAGACTTGCACAGATGAAAGTATGTATAGAGGAACAAGGAGTGACAATAAGCAGTTAGACTTGATTTTGTAAGAGTCACAACACATGAGTTGCTGGATGAGTTAATGTGTGATCAGATGGTGCCAGATAAAGATGAAAGGGTATGAGAGGAGGTTAAACCAGATGAAAAGCAGTGGAGAAATGGAAGGAAGATAGGCTACATGCCAGCCCACTGTTGTAAGGGATACCAGCCTCAAGTGGAAGAGCTGTCGATCGAATCCTCGAGGGAAGCATTGCGTGCATGTGTGGAGGATATCAGCAAATCCGGTTAAGAAGACATTGCCTGCAGATGGCCGATAGCTTAATACGCAGCGCTGGATTTCAGTCAGTATAAAATGATCATGAAATGTCCAACGACAATGCCTTGCACGCTTGCTTGAGATTTGGGGCATTCAGCCATTGCTAAGTCAGCAAACAAGAGAAGCATTGACTATCGTAGAGTGGAGATTTCGGAGAGTTGTCTATGCAAGGACCCATGTGAAAAGTTCAAAGCCAGGCAAGGATATAAAAATAAAATAATTGTGACTGTTCAGTTTCAATGTTGAAATGTAAAAACAAAACAAAAAAGCAGCTTTCAGTTCCAGAAAATTTTGAGTAAAATTGTTGCACGGAAAGATTTGCAAAAAATAATCATTTTGTGAATTGACTATTTCAGACCAGAAACTTTTGACACTTCCCTTCTACTTTATGAAAAGTTTTACCTGGAGACATAACTTTTATAATCAGCACAATTTTACTTATTTGACTATGTAAGTTTAGGGAGGCCATTTATCACAGGGTTTTCTGTGGATAATGGTAAATGTTTTCACAATTTCATTTTGACATGAAAATAGAAAAAAAGTGCATAGTGTGCACGATCCTCAGTAATGCAGGACCACAAGGCCTTGAGTTTAGTGATACCAAAAATAAATGTTGGAAACAATATCTCACACATTTAGATACCCAAAAGGATTTAAAAACACACACACATACACAAAGAAATTTTTTTTAAGACAACTTGCAAAAATGTCAAATTTTAAAAGCCATGGCACAGATGGAATTCCAAATTTCTGGTTAAAGTAACGAGATGCTCTCCACAACTAGAGAGTTCATTGAAAACCTTAAGTTGTGGAGAGCATCTTGTTGCTTTAACCAGAAGTTCTAAATGCTGTAATATCAATGTTGTATTCCATTCTTCCATTGCGTTCTCAATCAGTTTCATGTCTGGAGTTGATCATTCAATCAGGAGTTGATCTTGTATGTCTGTAAGCATTTTATCACTTTTGAATGTGGGAAACTATCAAAAGCTTTTTTGGTGTCCATCCTGGCTGTGGACAATTTTGTTCTTCTGGTTTTACAGTTTTGGAGTCTGGTCTTGTTTAGTAGTAGGGAGTCTATTGTGCCAAAACATTCTTAGATTTCTTCTGTTCTGTCTCTGCCTCTAATCCTCCTTGTTGTGTTAGGTAGTGGTGTATAATTTCTGTAATGATTCCCGTTAGAAGTTTTTACATTGTTGGTAAATATGTTAAAAAGCCTGGTGTTGGCTTAGCAGTTTGGGTGGCACCAGGTCCTGACTTTGAGCCCCTGTTTTTCCCCATTGAATTGACACCGGGTGGGGTTGACTCAGCCTGTCATCCTTCTGAGGTTGGTGAAATGAGAACCAGTGTCCTGGTAAAAGGGGCATTGCATCAACAGCATAGCTGGGCCCTCAACCAATGATGCAACCAGCAGCCACAGGCTACACATGAAGAAGAAAAAGTGGATATGTTATTGGTCTATACTTGTGAGTTAGTTGGGTTTCTTCAGATTTTGGGATAAGAATTGTGTTACCTTATGTGAGCCACTCATCCATTACCTTTTGCTGTTCGATAAGTTTGTTGACTGCTCGAGCATAGTGATTACCCCACGCATGCGAAGCGAAAAGCGGGATTAAGCAATTGGTTCACTCCTGTCTGTCTGTCACTCCATCTGTCCATCCCGAAACATCAGTTTATGATCGCGGAACAACTTAATTTGAATCGGAAAAGTCGGAAAATGAATTTGAAAACAAACCTGTTGTTTAGCAGTACTTTGTTTCTGAATTCGTTTCAAATGCACATTCGCAGAGAGGAGCGAGATAAATTTTCCTCCAACTGTTTTTAAGAACATCATAAAGGACACTAACAACAGGCACAAATAACTAATTTAACGTGATAAATAAGGGGGTGTATAAGACTGCATCAACTGCTCTAAACTTCCAGATATTTTTTAAAGCCACTTTTAAAATCATTATTTTATTTCAATTTCATGATATACTTACTTGAAGACTATGTGGGTTAAGGTTTTCTATGAACTCTCTAGTTGTGGAGAGCATCTCGTTGATTTAACCAAAAGTTTGGAATTCCATCTGTGCCATGGCTTTTAAGATTTGGCATTTTACAAGTTGTTTTTAAAGTTTTTTCTTTGTGTGTATGTGTGTTATAAAATCCTTTTGGGTATCTGAATGCGCGAGATAGTGTTTCCAACATTGAGCATCTCGTTGCATTCAGAACTTTCTGCGAAAGTAACGAGATTATTAAAATATACCAGGGGTGAAGAAAAGATCCAGGATCTTCCAGGGTGACAGCATTTCCAAGAAATGTTTTGCCTGGCTCTGGACAATCTAAGCAAGTTCATTCATGAGCAAGGACATGGATACATGCTAACATCCAATCAAAGAACGCCCAAAGAGACAGGAAAGGTGAGACATCTACTGTACATGGATGATTTGAAACTCTTCACACCAAATGTCAAAAAACTGGCAGAAATGGAATTTGGAATCCAACAACATTTAAATGGCAATCGGCCTAGATAATTGTGCTAAGTGCACATTCATACAAGGCAAACCAACAAAAATTAGCAACATAAAAATCGACCTAAATACAACAATGCAGGAGCAAGAGAATGAAGCATCATACAAATACCTCTGAGTAGAAGAGGGCCACTAAATATGTCACAATCAAACGTGAAAAACAATTACCAAAGAACACCAATGGAAAATAAGTCTGATCCTGAAAATGTACCTTTCCCCAAGGAACAAAATCAAAGCCATAAACCAACTTGCAGTGCCAGTATGCCAAGACAGCTGCAGAATAATAAACTGACCACAAGCGGATATCAACAAACTAGATATCAAAACCATGGAAACTCCTCGCTATCCACAAAATGTTCCATAAAAATCAATGCATCCCAAGAATGAATGTACCTGCCAAGATAAGAAGGAGGTAGTGGTCTTATTGAGCTCAACCAAGTGCACAGTGACAACAGTAGGATTGACTGAGTATGTGAAAAGTTCAACAGACCACTGAATGCAATCCACATGCAAACATAAAATCAGCAAGCCAGACTAACCCACCTTGAAATCTTTTCCAAACACAGGTGCGAATCGAAGATATCACACATGAAATCGAAACAGCAACGAATACAGCCCCAATGATTGCAAAAAGACAAAAGAAGAATACAAAGCGAAATATCAACAGATATATACCAACAACTGTGAGAACAATAGAAAAGCATGGGGGGAGGGGTAAGAGTTTGACAGATTGGGATAAACAAAGAAGGCTCATTGGAATGGCTATGAAGAGATCAGCTCAAAATGGAGAACAAATCATAATAAATGCCCAAGATCAAGAACACCAATGGCTTTTAGAAAATGGCAGGACTGAGTCAATCGGACAAGTGCAGGTTCTGCAAGGTAGAAACAGAAAGTACAAGTTACTTCCTATCGAGATGTAAAAAACTAAAGTCAGAACAGCTGTGCACACAAGGACATAACAAAGTACATAGAGTTATCCACCGGCGCATCTGCAAAAATTTCCATCTCCCAGTTCCAAAAAACTCATGGAAACATGAACCAAAAGCAGTATTTGAAAACCAAAACATAACGCTCACCTACAACCGCTGATTTCATTTAGCGTGAATGTAGAAAACAAAGCATTGCGACTGGATATAGGACGTCGGTACAAAAAGAAAAGACGACATTGCTCATTGAGGTGTCAGTACCCAGCGATTTTGGCCTAAACAACACAGAAATCCGGCTTCCTACTATTAATTTGCAATTGCTCACTGGCATTGACACCAATACAAATATTTATTTTGGACCCTAGGCATCAATACGCGACATATATCGAACAAACACTTTCAAATGGAGCACCTCGCCATAAATGCAAATTGTTTCTCCCAGCAGGTTGTTGCTCAGAGCCAAATTGCTTCTCATCTGCACAAGAACTGCTTCAGCTTGATGAGAGAAGACGCCATTTTCATTTTTGTCGCCTCAATCCCTACCTTGTTCAGAATCCTGTGCGGGCATGGATAACTTGCTATTCAATAAATTTACCAATTACAAAGAACTCAAAAATGAAGTCAACAGATCTTGGAAGCTGAAGAGTGCCAAAATTGTACCAGCGATAATTGGAGCAAAGGGAATGATAAAGATCCTCACACAGATCGTAAAAAACATCGCTGGGACTATTACTACAAACGAACGACAGTTGAAAGCTGTACGGGACACAGTGACGATCTTGAAAAATCCGGAGATCCAAGTAGTTTGACTACACAAGAACTGCTTTAGCACTTTAGCAAAGCAACAACAACACAGCAACCCTGCCTCATTGACATTCTGCAAGGTGCAGCTCTGACAGCTGCGGTTTAAAATTGGTGGGAAGTTACAGGCAAATTGCATGAAAAACCATGCAGTGCAGCCCTGCAGCACTACCCGATGTATGTCACAGCAAGATGCTCAGCATGGAATTGGAGGACGTTGTGGATAAGCAGCCACTTAGTAAAGGCTTCAGATAAAAATTCTTATCCATTTGCCAAAAGCAATTCCCACCTCCACTGAAATAATTCAGCACCTATAACGTGGGGATGTTCAAGAAGTTATAGGTATGAGATGCTCACAAAAGTCCACCAACAGAAATGCTGAAAAACGTGCTCACATCAGATGTGCTGAAAAATGAGTTATGTTGATAAATAAATAATATATTTATCTATTTTATAATTACATATACTTATGTATTGAAAAATAAAACAAACATTGGCATGTCATGGACTATTGTGAAGCTCTCATTTGTATAATTTTTTAACATCCCTCAGATGATCTGCTGAGCACAACTGGCCCATTCCAATCGGTTAGGTGCCAGAAAGATCTGGGGGATGTTTTGAGGTGTTTACAATAGTCCAAGACATTCCAACATTTATTCTTTCATGAGATTTTGTGGCTGTATCCATATTGCCCACTGCGTAGGTCCTCCACTAGACGACATTCTTCCCCACATCCATTATTTCTCCAAGTCTCCCTCTATTTTGTCCCCAAACCCTGCTGGTGTGTTTGCATCCCCCCCCTCTTTCTGCTGTTACTTTTGTTCCATTATGTCCTGATCCATTCCATGTCCTAGCTCCTCCATTAGACTTGATGGTGTATACCAAACTTTAGCGAAGAGCAGGTGGACATCATATATATATATATATATATATATATATATATAATATATATATAATATATATTAATTATACGTATATATATATATATATATATTGTTACGGCTGTGGAAATTCGCAACCACCATTCAGGTCCCGTAGGTGACGTATCTTTTAAGTACATGTATAGTTAGCCCCAAACCGTTGTTTGAGGGAATTAATGTGATTCATTCGGGCTGCGACACTTTGAGTCAGTCGTTTTTCTTTCTTTCTTTATTTTTGAACCAACCACGTCTCAACCACAACCACGCCATCCCCACCACAGCGCCGACCGCGCTGCGGCCGCGCCGCCTCCGCCATCTGCGGACTGCATCTTCGCCACCCGCCATTTCTTCTCCGCGCTTGGTGTGGGGGGAGAGACGGGGAGGCGCAGCTGGCGCCCGATTGGTGGACGCGCGGTGTGACGCGGCCAGGGAGGAGGAACGCCCCTCTTCGAGACCTTTCTCGAAGCGCCTCGAAGGGGGGTGGAGCAGGGAACGGGGCGGAGCAACAGGGCGGAGCATGGGGCGTATAAAGGACGCCGACGGAGAGGCTCAGAAAAAAGGCTGTTCACGAGCGCTGACTTCCCTGTGCCGGTGGGGCCGACGAACTGCGTCTGCGCGGCTGAGCTGAGAACCTGAGGAGGCTCAGAGGAGGCTCGGTGGAGCTCGTGGAACTCGCGGAGCCTGAGGAGCTCGTTGAAGTCGAGCTGTGTCATCGTCGAGTCGGGTCGAGTCGGCAGTGGAGGACGGCGAAGGAGACGGAGCCCGGAGTTGAGGTCGTGGGAGGAGGACTCGACGGCCCACCAGGGAAGTCGCCACTTCTTTTCTTTGGGTTTTTGGGCAAATACTGTGGGAGGCGCCTGTCTTGTGAAGTAGAACTGTTATAAGTGTTGCCGTGTGTACGCGTTAGTCGGTTGTAGCTCTGCGTCATCGTTGCTATATGTGCATACTGTATGGCTGTATATGTGTGCTATCTGTGTGTGAAATAAATGTGCTTTGTGTTGAATTGTTCCCGTTTCGCTGCGTCCTTTCCTTTGTTGGGTCTCCATCTTGCTTCACGTAAAGGGTTCGTCGTGGGCTTAAAACGCCCGATAATTAATCTGAACCGTCAAGGTCGACGATAACTCCGCTCGGTTACTCCTGTAGCACGGAACGAGCCGCTTAAGCGGTTCGTGTCCGGAGTCGACCTGTGGCGTGGTACAACCCCTCGGTAGGTTACCCGTGCGAGTACTTAGGTATATCGACTTTCGGCGATTCACCTATTTCGCGCGGGTAGAATGCGGACTGGGTTGTGGTGAGGTTAAACCCCACCCGTGACTAGCTCCTTGGCGATAGTTCCAAGAGGGTCACGACTGAATTGTCCGTACGGTGGGCGAGACGTGCCGCGATTCGAGTCACGTGGCCGTTCGCACGCCGGCGGGCGCGAATTCGCAACAATATATATATATATATATATATATATATATATATATATATATATAAATATATATATATATCGATATGAACAAAAATAAAACTTTCTAACAACTGACTGACTGATATTAAAGATTGGGACCATCCAGGTGATGTCGTGTGCTGAAATTTTGTGTGCCGATGGACATCTTAGCTGGAACACCGGGAAAAAAATCACAGAATCATCAGAGAACATCCGTAACTGAAAATATAAATAAATGAAAATAAATAAATGAAAAAAAATGCAGGTGAGCGACCCGAGATGTTGGGGAAGCACAGTAATTTTGTGTGTCGACGGACATCGAAGCTGATACTCCAGGAAATTTTTTTTTATAAAAATCGCAGAATTGTCGGACAACATCTGTAAATGAAAACATAAATAAAAAGAAAAAAAAGAAAATTCAAATGCAGTTGAGTGACCTGAGACAATGGGGAAGCACAGTTCGCATGCTTACACAATGTGTAAGCACATCCCGCTCGTAATATATAAAGTTCATTCTAACCTCTGACTGACTCACTCACTCACTCACTCATCCATCAGGACCATACTCTGTGCAGAGCATTGGTGTTGCCTAAGCAGTCTCCTTGGCTATTGGACATAATCCTGGACAGGTCACCACTCCGACACAGGATACCAGC
>CM068957.1:84591929-84604585 GCA_035128595.1 Eptatretus atami | reverse complement strand
GTTCTGGTGTGTGTGTGTGTGTGTGTGTGTTGTGTGTGTGTGTGTGTCTGTGTGTGTGTCTGTGTGTGTGTCTGTGACCGCTGTTTTCTCGACAACCACTGGTCCGATCTAATGAAACTTGCCAGGTATATTGCTGGGGACCTGTGGATGTGCCTTTTCAAGGTTTGATATTAATCGGACAAGTGGTTTCCAAGTTTATGGCCATTTATTTACCAAACAATGACAAGACACTTTGTTGCGTGGGCGTGGCCGATGGGGAAGGGAAGCTCAGCCACGGTTCCCATACGGGTTACACGTACGGGCTTCCGGAGAGTGATGACTTCGTGTATTCTAATAATTTCTCGATTTCTTATGCGCATATTTATAGTAAACACAATGCCCCAGTTATGATCGTTTTCATATTGAGCGGTGCCATACATTTCGGTAACATCAGAGTGAGCTGGTGTGCTTGACCAGGAAGTAAATTTTTCTCTCTCTTCTTCTCTTCTCTTTTTGTTTATCCTTGCGATGACATTGCGAAAAGGCAAAATACGTTGGCGCTAATTGAATATTTGGGCATTAAAACTAAGTTGCGAATATATCGTAACTGCGAATAATATGCGAACTTCCGGGCACGCACGTTACGGGCACTCGAGAGCGAAAAAACGGCCTGTGTGGGTTGTTGTTTCTTGCTCGCAGTTTGAATATTTATTTATTAATTTATTTTTTTTTTTTTTTTTTTTTTTACGGGCACTGGATAGCCGTATCCGCGGCTTATTTTTCCTAAGGGGATAGACCTGCACAGGAGGTCTATCTATATTCCAGCAATCTCTGTGCGTGTGTCTATCTGTCTGTCTGTGACCGCTGTTTCTCGACAACCACTGGTCCGATCTAATTGAAACTTGCGAGGTATATTGCTGAGGGACCTGTGTATGTGGCTTTTCAAGGTTTGATATTATTCGGACAAGTGCGTTCCCAAGTTATGGCCATTTATTTACCAAACCAATGGACAGGACACGGTGCTATTGACATCACAATTGATCGTCACAATTCTTCTTTTTTTTTCTTTTTTTTTCTTTTTTTTGCACGTACTGGCCACGCACGTACAGGCACGCACGTTACGGCCACGCACTAGTATTATATACTTATATAATATCATATATATATATATATATATATTATACACATACAGTACATACTTAAGTATTACTGTACATACCACATATGTTGTTGTTCGTCTTTTGGTGCTCCCGTTTAGGGGTCGCCAAGCGGATCATCCGTTATTGATCCGCATACTGACTTGGCATAGGTTTTACGCGGATGCCCTTCCTGACGCAACCCTGGGTCACCTCTTACGAAACAGGGATAAGGATTGGGTTTCTCCATGATTCCGGACTTGACCCTACACCCTCTCATAGGCGCGCCCAGCGCAAGCTCCTGTCCTCAAGCGATCTCCAACCCAGCCTCCGAGTAAGCCGGATTACAGGCGCACGCCACTACGACAACCGGTTTATGTACATACACATATATGTATTGAAAATTAAAAATGTTGAGTCGACTCTTGTGGCAATTCATGAAAATTTAGTTGTGTGAAAACGAATTTGTTCTTTTTAATCTCGATATGGGCGATATTAAGTTATTGAAGATGGAAAATTAATAATGGCCCTCTTTAATTTTTGAAAATATAAATGGGATATTTGGGCCACACTTTCTCCTTTCCTGCTGAAAGGAGAACATGAACATGTACTGAGCTGTATGTGAAGTTCAGGTCAGGGTCAGGTATGGGAGCATGTGCAGAACAGCACGTCGCTGCGTCAAAAGTTACCTCAATTACATGGGCTGGTCAGCTTACTTGGACACAGCTACAGCAACTCTGAGATATGTAACCATCAGAGCGACCCAAGACCAATAGTAGGTGTAACCACCCACCATTATCTCGCCGCAATCGGTCTCGAAACCTCGAGAGAGTTGCTGGCAAACCGCAGTTCCAAAGCTTGGCTCAGATTGATAACAGAGGACAGGTGATCATCCTCTCTTAGGGGATAGGACATTCCCAGGCACCCACACGAATGGGATCGCTCAGGTTACCCAAGGAGACGACTTCTGGTGTGACGGACACCTCAGCACCACTCGGACACACTCTCCCGCAATCTTGACCCAGGGATGTTTACCCCCGTTGGTTTCCCTCCTTTCATCAAAAGATTGGGGGGTCCCCGAAGGCTTTGCTCCCAATCCTGTCATCCGGTGAGCTTTGCCTTGCGAAGGGAAGCTGCACAGGATGGTACTCCCACAGAGTGGTTTTCTTTTTCTCTTTTCTCTTTCTGTGAATCATGTGGAAATCTCACAGAGATGGAAAATTAAAATGCTTTACAAATCTATCAATGTCAAGAGTGGACTCAAAGAGGTAACACACATATGTAGCCAAATATTTATGAAAGTTAATATGAGAGGGTGCATTGCTTTCTCCAAAATGCATTGAATTAGATACATCGTTCATCTCCGAAGCCCTGGATTTGTTCTCATGCCTGTTTGTTTCACACTGCCTTGTTGGACCACAAATGGGCTACAACCAGCATGATGATGAAATAGTGCTTTTGGGAACACGACTGCTTGTTGTTACAAAATAACTCTCTAGTATGCACATTTAAACAACCACCTCAGCAAAAATATTGACTGTGAAAAGTAATTGGATCTTGCTGGCAAATGAATGCCATGGAATTTGTTCGACAAAAATAGATAATTTTGGAGAGGGGAAGATGTCACCTGTGATTTGATGACAGAGAATGATCATGGTTGGGATAAACTTTAGTTTATGCCGAATAGTTTTAGCGAACAGCATACGAAAAGGTCAAACATTTTGAAAATTATTCTTTCATGCAGACATGGCGAATCAACACCCAATGCATGCGTCCACAATAATTGGTGGGTTCGATCCCTGCTTTAAAAAAAATCTTGCACAATTTAGAGCTTTGTATGTTTATGATGCATAGTGTAACAAGGAATCCAATGTAGTTGGCTGTGCAAAAAAAATAAACATCGAAACTGGAATGAAATCTCTATGAGACAATATACAAGTGGGTTGTTATGACTTTGGCCAGCATCCTAAATGACTTGCTCACATTGTTGATGAAGGATTAAGAGGCAAGTCCACATGTGCATGTCGGGTGCCATATCAAATGACAGATTGCTCTACTGTGCACATGGGGAAAGATAGCTTGCTTGGCCATCTGCTGCCAATGTCCCCTGCCATCGGGAGTGCACGACTGTAAGGAACATTGGTATTGAAATAAAAATCATGGGGCCAATGTATCATGTAGCTTGAGAATATGTTCATCCAAGGGTTGCAAGATGTTTGTAGTCAGGGACAGTGTGCTCCATGTAACACATCACCGGAACGTCTTTTGTGTATGTAATGGCCTGTGGGTTTTCCTGGACATTTTGCGAAAATTTGTTCAACAAAATAGCAGCTTCATTGCAGCAACATAGCATTCACAAGCTGTAATGAATTTAAATGTTCAAGAGGAGCATACAAGACAACTTTCCACAAACAAATTTTATCATTTGCTTCTTTTAAAACCAAATTCAGTGGTGTAATGCGTCGAGTGTAAGCTCCAAGTCTGGGATGGTCGGTGGGTTTGAACGTTCTTCCGAGTCATACAAAGTATTTAAAATGTTTAATAGATTTAAGTACATTGCTGCTTTCTCGGCCTTGAATGCTCAGAATTTAAAGAATAAGAGTACGGACAATCGTCCATACGTTGGCATTAATAGCATTAGGCGTTTGAGGGCTGACAGCCTCCTCCGGCATCAAAGTTCCTTGTAGGGAAACTCGTATTATTTAAACAGGGTCCAAGTATTGCCTTCAAAGCCAGATGACAAAAGTCCAAATTCCAATCAAACTTTCAATCACCTCCCTTTTGTAATCCAAAGACGTTTATATTCCAATCGAATTCCAATCCATTGCGGACCATACACTGTGCAGAGTGTTGGGCTGCCTTAAGCAGTCTCCTTGGCTTTGGGCAATCCTGGATGGGTTCGCCACTCTGACACAGGATACCAGCAAGCTGGCACTCATTTTGCCGACTTCAGAGGTGACAGGCGCAGAGTCAACCCACTGATCTTAAATTCACATCTGAGTGGGATTTGAACGGTTCAGTATCCTAGGATCTTCCCAGCCCCCCACCCTAACCATTTCACCGAACACCAGGCAACACCAGGCATATACTTTAATAATGATTTACATTTATATGTGTTATCTAATTAATACTGTCACCTGCCTTTTCTTCCTAATTTTGTCTATCAGGTGGGGATGAGTATTTGGGCAGCGCTGTATCTTATATAGACAGTAATATTGTGTAGCCAACTCAGAGGGTGTTGATGGGCAACCACATTGAGAGGCTACTAGCATCAAATGTAGATTCAAAGCAGGAAAAGCAGAGAAATTAACACTTCCAAATACACAACATATCTCCATATACAATCGTACCTACAAGTTTTTGTCTCAGTACTTAGTCACTCGTCTGGAAGAACATAGAAAAATCACTTTGCATTGCATTCATGGGAAAATAAATAAATAAATAACAACAATCAATTTGTACAATTTTTTACCCCTTAATGGCGCAACGCCCTTAGGTGGAATGCCAAAATCCATAAATATCGTTTTAAAAAAAATATTTTTTTTTTGAAGGAACATGCACTTTTACCTTACCAGTTCTATATTTTATATATAAAAGTTTATTCGGGGTGTTACCAGAATTGTTCCACTCAAAGTAACTTGATGTAACATTGCGATTTTTTATTTATTTTCTTATTTATATTGCCTAATTACTTGTTTTTTGTAAGCTCCTTTTCGCTCATTTCCGTTATTCTATCTTTTTTACTATTTTATCCCTTTTGTTTTGTTCAAGTTATACATTGTTTGATTAATTTTTTTTAATTCCTTGCATATGTTATTGGATACTCATATGTTGTTCTTTAATTATTAGCATGTTCCCCCTGTCTCTCCGCTCATGGAAGACTGGATTTTTGCATCACTTCTGTTGGTATTTTCTTGAAGAATTTGTGTGTGTCTGTTCATGCGGCCATAAACTTTATTTACAATTTGAGGCTTTTTGCCATTCAATTTTCAACCAAAGATTTAGATGAGAATATGGAGGAAGAAAAATTTAATATTTTGTTAAAAGGCCAATGGTCAGACATTACCTAAAATCAATCAATATTCATCCCGTCACCTGAAATTCTAATTTAACCATTTGGCTTCGCATTTAAATTTTTCAAAATAGCTATATTTATTGGCAGAATATGGAGAAACAAAAAAGAAAAATTCTATATATTTGTGCAAAAGGTAAAAATGTCAAAGGTCACGCGTTCACATAAGATCGTCAATTTTTCATCTCATTGACCTGAAATTTTAAGATTTAGCTAATTGGGGCACTGAATTTTTCACATGTTTAAGAAGCCGAATTGTTTTGGTTGTTCTTTTAAGATCAAAATGTCAAAGGTCAATGTTGTATAAATATGTCATTTTTCATTTTATAGTTGTTTCATCATTGTTTAGCATACCAAAGAAGAGTTGAATACAAGCAGACATGGACGGCCTTTGCATTTTCGATGTTTTCTATAGTTTACAATTGGTATATTCATTGCAACATTATTCATTTTCTCATGGATTGTAAAGAATTTTTATTTTAATGATCATTTTTGGTTCTGTATACATTTTATTTTATCATGTAATTCACGATTGAAATTTGATTGCTGTTTGATGCGATGGATTGATAAAACCATTTTATTATTACTACATTATTATTCATGAAGTCATGATGTTTGATCCAGCTGGTCAGGATTTATTAAATGACAACTATGACAGTGACTGATAAATACACCTGAGACTGGCCTGGGTATCCAGAAGCTTAAAATTGAAATCTTAATCTCTTAGTCTTCAGTTTAATTTGAGAAGCCAGGCCCAAAATCTTAAAATAGAGCATCTGGCCCCAAATTTGAGCATGCGCACTCAAAAAAAAAGCCATAGACTTCTGGAGGCCAGTTCAGTCTCCTCTCATTTATGCCATAAACAAACCCATACACAAAATGTATGCAGAGAACCAGAAAACTATGCATGTATATGGAAGACACTAAAACAATTTGACCTGGTTTGGACAGATTTGTGACACCATGAGGACAATCCATATAACAAGGAATTACAAGGAAATTATGGCAGGAAAAGGCCATTTCGGCCCAATCAAGCTTGCGCCACACCCAATACAGATCAAATATCCATTCAATACCCCTTCCTTCGTTGCAGCGTTTTGGCGCTGGTTGATCATTGGTTTAGGCGGCACAGATATGCCACTGATTGCACCCAACCTATTACCAGTACACTGGTACTAGGTAATAGGTAATAGGTAATGGATTGCCCCCCTATTACCAGTTACACTGGTACTTTTTTCACCAACCTGGGAAGGATGACAGGCTGGTCACCCTCCCGGTGTTATTATCGCGGAAACGGGACTCAAATCAGTACGCTAGAGGTTCCCAAGCCACCACCCTAACCGCTAAGGCTTAAGCCAACGCCAACCCATGTTGAATGTTGGATCAATTAGTTTGAGGCTGTTTAGAGCTCCATCTGACACCTTTGCTCTGATACCTGGATCCAGTATGAAATTCCATATACTGTGGTTAATTTATCAATGTCTAATAATTCCTTCTGTAATTGTGATGTGTGAACAGTTTCTCCAAGAGTCCAGATCAATTGTTAAACAAAAAAAAGTCACATGTTCAGTACCTCTTTAAAATGCAGGCATCTTAATTGGCTTGAAACATTTCGGTGAAGAAGTTGATGGGAGAGTTGATGAAAAATGAGTGTATTAATTTAAAATTTAAATACCAAAAGTGTAAAATGAAGTTTGTCAAAGAGGAAAGTTGTTGCTTAATATTAAACAGTAAGGTCAGGATTGAAGGCAGCAATTCAGTGTCGAAAAAGTTCAGGAACTTTCTAGACTTCTGTTGAACTAGTCACACAGCTCCTATATATTCTGCCTCTCAATGCCTAATTGTGTGCAAAAGGATTGTTGTTTAAGGGTGATGCTTTTACTACTACCAACCACGCAATTCTTGGCGCCTTACTTTATTTTAATGCCCACTCTCGACTTTAAACCATCATTGTTGCTAAAGTCTCCACCATTTGTTCCCAATTGATTTTTCTTGTACCACCCACTTAGCCTGCGTCATTGGTCCACCACTTGATATGAAAGTGGCAGGGCAAAGCCGACCTGAGATATTTCAGGAACCTCGACAGTGTATTCGGATATGGTGAAGGTCGCGTTGAATTATCAATTTGCTCCTCCACCCACCGTGAAAGTCCGTATCCAACAAAGGACAGAGGACAAGGCGCCATTTGACTCAATTTTCTGTGGCCTGTCGGTGTGGAAGAACAGGTTGAGTTCATTGAAGAAATAAGCTCTCTCATTGCTGTTCATTAATATGAACCATTACAAAGATTTACTCAAAATTGTTGAAAAGGCCATTTAGCCCCATCAAACAGCATCACAAAACTTACTTGAACATTTAGAGGTGCTCATATTTTTCAGCAGTTATTTAACCCAAATCTCCAAAAACTTTAAATAAAACAAAAGAAAGGAAAACCATCTCTATTCTTTTGTTAACTTTACCCAAAACGAGGTGTTTCGTGAGTGAGGGTGGTGGACCTTGACCCCACTCTTTTCAAGAAAAATAAACAATAACATTATCATACCTTAATTCAATTGTTAACCTTCACTGTAAAAAAATTTTAAAACGGTTTCCATCTTCTAGTTGCAGTTTCTTTGCAACTACACAGATTATTCTCGCTCTGCTAGATCCTTCTTCCTCTTCCACACATGGGTGGATGAGTTTCGTGGTTGGTATCAAATTGATATCACCACCAACCATTATCATACTTCATCCTTGCGTTAATCAACCAGCATTCACACACTCACAAGCAACACCACCGATCCGGAACACTCCCAGCACCATTTGCCCCACCATTTCAGTTTAATATTCCTCCCAATTCCATATAGATAGATCATCATATTGTGAGGTTCTCCATTTATGACACTGATCTTACCATTCTAGATATTGTGGGCCGAATTTTATTGAAAGGTGTTTAGCGAGGATTCTTCTTGCCAACACACATCTAACCCTTAAACGCTGACAAAAACACAGTTGTACACGCCAGCTAAATCACACATCCAATAGCAATTTTATAAAGGCGAGATAAACAGCCATTTAGTTGTGATCTAAACAGCCGATTAGCCTGTGAAACACCCACATATCTCCACATCCAATGAAACGATTTGCACTTGCATTAGAATCGCAGCACCACGGACAATTGATGCAGGGGATTCAGCCATTGACTTCCTCATCATAGGCTGATCCAGGTCATTCTTGCAATGGATTCAGAGCCAACAAAATTATTCTTTCAAGGTCTGGCAACTCCGGACAAATTGATATTAGTCATATCTCCAGAGGATTTGCATCCCATCCCAGATTTTCTCAATGCACGTCGAAAACTTCCCCGATTCCTATCTCTAACCTTCTTCTTCTTCTTGACCTAATTCAAGCACTCATCACGCATCCATATTCACAATCCCATGTAACTACTAATATTACCCCTGCAAATTCTTATACGTCCCTTTTAATATAGTTGTTCATTCAATGAGACTACTGTAATTAGAACTGCTAACAACTATAGTTTTAAACTCAGTTATCAGGTGTAATACACTACAAGTTACTGTAATTCAGAACTGCAACCAACTATGTTTTTAACTTCGTTATTAAGGAGTAATAATCTGTAGACTGCCTGTAAATTTATAACTATAACCATAGAGGTTTAAACTTTTAATATCAAATAGTATATTCTCTGCAGAGTATCTGTTGATTAGAACTGGAACCAAACTTATAGTTTGAACGGTAGTATAAGGAATAAGTCTCTTGCAGACTACTGCATTATAACTATAAAACTAACTGTTCATTTTTAAACTCTTGTTATTAAGGAGTTATTCTCTGCAGATCTGCCTGTAATTACAACAACAACCAACTTACAGTTTTAACTCACAGTATTTAAGGAGTAATTTCTCGACAGACTCTCCAACTGTGTTTTAACTCTGTACGAGGGAGTAATTCTTTGCCAGACAACTGTAATTTAGAAACTATTGACAACTAAGTTTAACTCCAGTATTTCAGACAGTGTGTAATTAGAACTGTAACCAACTATAGTTTTTAACTCCTAGTATTAAGGGATAATTCTCTTGCCACACTCTGTAATTACAAACTGTAGCCAACTTTAAGTTTTTTAACTCTTTGTATTGAGGAGTAATTCTCTACAGGTTACTGTAATTAGAACTGTAATCACTTCAGTTAACAGCACATCCTTAATGCAGACATAAACCACATAGTGACCTATAGGTGATTCTAAGTTAACTTTAAACTGCATGCAAGGAAGTATATATAATATAAGGTAAAACTGCAGTTCTAACTAAACCATTTTTTTTTTTCCTAAATGCTTGCGTATTTGCTTTTAAACGACTTCAAGGCCTCAAATGCCCCTGTTAGCCTATGCCCGCGCTGAGTTCGTGAAGTTTATTTGGTATTTGAACACTTGCCATTAGGTTTTGATCCACATTTAGATCATCAGCCTTGTTGGCAATTGGAGACGAAACTATTGAACAAGTGATCTTTGCCATGATTAGTGATTCTACACGCATATTACTCTATAATGCCTTTTTGGTAAATTTGTTTAACAGAACAGAACAGTTCCTCTCACAGGAAGTTTCTGATTCCTCTCTGTCTTCTTGATTTTCTCTCCCTTTGATCTAGCATTTTCTCTTCTTTCCTCTTTGGACAGGCCCACCTCTGTCCCATTGGGTGGAAATTGCTGTCTAGGTCTCAAAACTCTATTCATCACTGTCCAATGTCCACACAAAAAAGGGGGGCCCCTTTCCTTGCCCAATGGATAGCACCGGCGCTGATTAACTACCATTCTGCCATCACCCATTGATTTATTATACGTTGGTGTACCAATCCACCCAAGAGTCGATAACTCCAGATAACGAGGTCTGAAAATAAAGTTTCCAGAACTGATGTTTTTTTCTCAAACAGGTTGCAGCACGGCTTTTGATTTCATAATTGAACGTGCATCGTAATCTTCCTGTCAGTACTGTTTTAACCGTTTGTATCGATCGCGTGTGTTTTGTTGCTCACTGGAGTTTTGTTAAAATTAAGTGTTGCATTTATGTTTCTGAAATGAATGGACAAATTTATGCGAAAAAGCAATTATCATCAAGTTTTGATAAAACTAAACAAAAATGGCCCGGACAGTTTGACAAGTTGAAGACTAGTGTGATGGTGAAGATGCTAATGTCAAGATCAAGTGTGTTGAGTGGGTCCAAGAGGGTTTGCTGAACGAGAATGGACGTGAATGATGAAGCGCGGCGGTCGGGGACATCAACGTTGCTAAAAAGGACAAGGAATGTCGAAAGGGTGGAGATGTTGCTCCATCTGATCCGATGTCCAAAACTCCAATGGAAGGAACATCGTTTTGCATGAATAGAAGAGATGCCGCGAGAGCCGCTGACAATGTAGGCTTAAATGGCCTATTCAGATGACGACTTCAAGGGTGCAGCGACCATTGGCAAGTGTGTATGGACTTCCAAGGAGATTACTTTGAAGGCGACCACTAAACATAATTTGGTAATGTTACAATAAAATTTTTCTATTGCTTTATTCTGGAACTCTATTGTCGAACCTCATATACCTCCATTTACCGCTAACATCTATGAACTTCGTAACCATCCATTCCCAACTCTCTGCTCTCGTCTGTTGGGACTTTAATAGTTACATGCCACGTGAATTGATTATCAGCTCTGAAACAACCATGGGATTGCAACTACAACTGGTAAATCCTCACTTCTTGTCTGTAATAACTTAATGGTGCCATCCACACTTTTCTGTTACTCCTCTGCACCTCCTTGGCTTCAGTTGGCCATTTTCTTGTCAAGCTCATATCTATTTTTAAATATTGTTTAGAAAGCAAACAAACACCACAGAGACATTGCTGCCCATGCAGGCCAAGTGGCAGAAACTGTAATCTGCCATCTCAAAATAAATGCGGCAGTTAGCTTCATTGATATTGATACATCCGAGAAAAGCACTCTTACACCAATTCATGCACTGCGTATATCCTGTCACATCTGTGACTATCCAATCCAACATTCTGAGCCCAATACACTAGCTGGATCTTGTGGCAAGCGGTTTGCACAAAAGTAACATTTATCTCAACATGGAAGGCTACGCAACGGGACACAAATTTAAGTCACTCTCACAAGTATCTCACAACTGATGCGGTAACTTTGTCCACTCTCACAACAAGGCTCACAACAAATTGTCTCCATCCTTTGCCAAGCTAGACATAATCTTGCTAATTTTCAAGGTTGATCTCTCCAACAGACTTACTTCCTCAAAAGTCCTTGCGTATGTTCTTGTTCACGTCAGTCTCCGGAGTTATACTCCACCTCCTCCCCTGGTCATCGCTTTAAACAGTCTTACCGTCAGACCCTGCTTGAGACGAGGGCAGCAATGTCTCAACTCAGAGTATGCATCTCAAATATGTGAAACGAGCCCATCACACTCTATCTCATTTACCTCCTCAAAACTTGCGCCGTTTTGAATCTGTGCCTTTAACACATGAAAAGGTAAAGAAATGTTCCTTCTCCAACTCGATTTCTTCTATCATTGCGGGCTCAAATGAATTGATGTTTGTGTTCTCAGATCTTTCCACTGTGTTTTGATCTCTCTCTCACACACACACACACACACACACACACACACACACACACATTGCTGGAATTATAGATAGATGAGGTAATTTATTCACGACAGCTTCACTCCTTTAAGACCCCTTAAGACATTTAGATTCCTTTATGACCCTTTAGACCCTGAAAACACTTTAGACCAATTGTTGACCTTTTAATATCCTTAAGCCACTCTAGATCTCTCCACACCCCTTAGAAAAGCTAAAAAAAAATATCCCCCGAAAATCGTTTTTCACGACCTTTTTCGTGCACCATTCATGTTGTATCATAAGTTGCAATGACGAATGGAAACTGATTTCCCAAAGTGAAACTGATGCAGAAAAGTGGAATTGAAACTATTGATCTATGGAGCATCGAATGGTAAACCAGAATGAAATGCTGTGAGAAATACTGAATGGAAATTGCCAAAAGCAAAGTTATGGGGAGTATAGAGAGAGGGGGCAGGTTGGGGACTGAAGAAGCAATGAGGACAGGGATAGGTGCCTGTAGGTGGTCGGTTGGCACGGAAAGAACTTTGGTGATCTTCCATCAGGCGGTAGACCCAAAACGTGCTGAAATATGTTTCCCAGCTGAGCTTTCATAATATGACCCTCACTCCCAAGCAGTACTTCGGAGGTACAACAAGCATGGATTGGAAATCTTTGCTGGTGGAATGGAACGCAGTTGCCAAGGTTACCTGCTCCACCTACTGCGATATCTGCACACTGAATTCCCGTTTCTACCAATACACACTCTTTTGAGGTGAGACGTCAAAGATCATGTCAGTGATGGGTACCCTGCTTGTATATGTATATGTATGTATATATATATATATATATATATATATATATA
>CM068957.1:84572718-84585281 GCA_035128595.1 Eptatretus atami | reverse complement strand
AGAGAGAGATCAAAACACAGTGGAAAGATCTGAGAACACAAACATCAATTACCATTTGAGCCCGTCAATGATGAGAATCGAGGTTGGAGAGAACTTTCTCTTACCTTTTCATGTGTTAAAGGCACAGATTCAAAACGGCAAGTTTGAGGAGGTAAAATGGAGATAGAGTGTGATGGGCTCAGTTCACAATATTTGGATGCATACTCTGAGTTGAGACATGCTGCCTCGTCTCAAGCAGGGTCTGAGGTAAGACTGTTTAAGCTGAGCCAGGGGAAGGAGGTGGAGTATACTCCGGAGACTGACGTGACAAGACAGTACCAGGACTTTGAGGAAGTAGTCTGGTTGGAGAGATCAACCTTGAAATTAGCAAGATTATGTCAGCTTGGCAAAGGATGGAGACATTTGTTGTGAGCCTTGTTGTGAGAGTGACTTAAAGTTACCCTCAGTTGTTGAGATACTTGTGAGAGTGACTTAAATTTGCTGTCCGTTGCGTTAGCCTTCCATGTTGAGATAAATGTTACTTTTGTGCAACCGCCTTGCCACAAGATCCAGCTAGTGTATTGGGCTCAGAATGTGGATTGGATAGTCACAGATGTGACAGGATATACCAGTGCATGATTGGTGTAAGAGTGCTTTTCTGGATGTATCAATATCAATGAAGCTAACTGCCCATTTATTTGAGATGGCAGATTACAGTTTCTGCCACTTGGCCTGCATGGGCAGCAATGTTCTGTGGTGTTGAGTTTGCTTTCTAACAATATTTAAAATAGATATGAGCTTTGACAAGAAAATGGCCACTGAAGCCAGGAGGTGCAGAGGAGTAACAGGAAAGGTTGGATGGACCATTAGTTATTACCAGACAAGAAGTGAGGATTACCAGTTGTAGTTGCAATCCCATGGTTGTTTCAGAGCTGAAATCAATTCACGTGGCATGTAACTATTAAAGTCCAACAGACGAGGAGCAGAGAGTTGGGATGGATGGTTACGAGTTCATAGATGTTAGCGGAAATGGAGGTATATGAGGTTCAACAATAGAGTTCCAGAATAAAGCAATAGAAAATTTTATTGTAACATTACCAATTATGTTTAGTGGTCGCCTTCAAAGTAATCTCCTTGGGAGTCCATACACACTTGCCAATGTCGCTGCACCCTTTGAAGTCGTCATCTGAAAGGCCATTTAGGCTCATTGGTCACGGCTCTCCGGATCTCTTCTATTCATGCAAAACGAGTTCCTTCATTGGAGTTTTGGACATCGGTCAGATTGGACTAACATTCTCACCCTTTCGACATTCTTGTCCTTTTTAGCAATCGTTGGATGTCCCGACCGCGCTTCATCATTCACGTCCATTCTCCGTTCACAAACCTCTTGGCCCACTCAAACACACTTGATCTTGACATTGCATCTTCCCCATACACTAGCTTTCAACTTGTCAAAACTGTCCGGGCCATTTTTGTTTAGTTTTATCAAAAACTTGATGATAATTCTTTTTCCATAAATTTGTCATTCATCTTCAGAACATAAATGCAACACTTAATTTTAACAAAACTCCAGTGCAGCTACAAAACACAACCGATCGATACAACGGTTAAACACAGTACTGACAGGAAGATTACGATGCACGTCCAATTATGAAATCAAAGCCAGTGCTGCACCTGTTGAGAAAAAAACATCAGTCTGGAACTTTATTTTCAGACCTCGTATCTGGAGTTATCGACTCTGGGTGGATTGGTACACCACGTATATAAACAATGGGTGATGGCAGATGGTATTATTCAGCCCGGAGCTATTCCATTGGGCAAGGAGGGCTGTGTGGACATTGGACAGTGATGAATAGAGTTTTGAGACATAGACAGCAATTCCACCCAATGGGACAGAGGTGGGCCTGTCAAAGAGAAAGAGAGAATAGCTAGATCAAAGAGGAGAGAAAATCAAGAGACAGAGAGGAATCAGAAACTTCCTGTGAGAGGAACTGTTCTGTTCTGTTAAACAAATTTACAAAAGGCATTTAAGAGTAATATGCGTGTAGAATCACTAATCATGCAAAGATCACTTGTTCAAAGTTCGTCTCCAATTGCCAAAGGCTGATGATCTAATGTGGATCAAAACCTAATGGCAAGTGTTCAAATACCAAATAAACTTTCACACGTCAGCGCGGGCATGGCTAACAGGGCATTTGAGGCCTTGAAGTCGTTTAAAGCAAATACCAAGCATTAGGAAAAAAAAAAATGGTTTAGTTAGAACTGCAGTTTTACTCTTATATTATATAACTTCCTTGCATGCAGTTTAAGTTAACTTTAGAATCACTATAGGTTCACTATTGTGGTGTTATGTCCTGCATTAAGGATGTGCTGTTAACTGAAGTGATTACAGTTCTAATTACAGTAACCTGTAGAGAATTACTCCTCAATACAAGAGTTTAAAACTACAGTTGGCTACAGTTGTAATTACAGAGTGTGGCAGAGAATTACTCCTTAATACTAGAGTTAAAAACTATAGTTGGTTACGTTCTAATTACAGCACTGTCTGGATAATACTGGAGTTTAAAACTATAGTTGGTCATAGTTCTAATTACAGTTGTCTGCAGAGAATTACTCCTCGATACGAGAGTTAAAACTACAGTTGAGAGTCTGTCGAAATTACTCCTTAATACTGGAGTTAAAACTGTAGTTGGTTGTTGTTGTAATTACAGCAGTCTGCAGAGAATAACTCCTTAATACAAGAGTTAAAATGACAGTTAGTTATAGTTATAATTGCAGTAGTCTGCAGAGACTTATTCCTTAATACTACCGTTCAAACTATAGTTGGTTCCAGTTCTAATCACAGTACTCTGCAGAGAATAACTATTTGATATTAAAGTTTAAACTCTAGTTGGTTATAGTTATATTTACAGCAGTCTACAGATTATTACTCCTTAATACGAGAGTTAAAACATAGTTGGTTGCAGTTCTGATTACAGTAACTTGTAGTGTATTACACCTTGATACTGGAGTTAAAACTATAGTTGGTTACAGTTCTAATTACAGTAGTCTCCATTGAATAACTATATTAAAGGGACGTATAAGAATTGCAGGGGTAATAATGGTAGTTTACATGGGATTGTGAATATGGATGCGTGATGAGTGCTTGAATTAGGTCAAGAGGAGAAAGAAGGTTAGAGGATAGGAATCGGGAAGTTTGTCGACGTGCATTGAGAATCTTTGAGGATGGATGCAATCCTCTGGAGAATATGACAATATCAAATTTGTCGCGGAGTTGCAGACTCTTGAAAGAATAATTTTGTTGGCTGCTGATCCATTGCAAGATGACCTGGATCAGCCTATGATGAGGAAGCAATGTGCTGAATCCCCTGCATCAATTGTCCGTGGTGCTGCGATTCTATGCAAGTGCATCGTTTCAATTGGATGTTGGAGATATGTGGGTGTTTCACAGGCTAATCGGCTGTTTAGATGCACACAACTAAATGGCTGTTTATCTCCCTTCATAAATTGCTAATTTGGATGTGTGATTAGCTGGCGTGTACAACTGTGTTTTTGTCAGCGTTTAAGGGTTAGATGTGTGTTGGCAAGAGACCTCGCTAAACACCTTTCATAAATTCGGCCCACAATATCTAGAATGGTAAGATCAGTGTCATTAGAATGGAGACCTCACAATTGATGATCTATGCTATTATGGATTGGGGAGGAATATTAACTGAATGGTGGGGCAAATGGGTGCTGGGAGTGTTCGGATCGGTGGTGGTTGCTTGTGAGTGTGTGATGCTGGGTTGATTAACGCAAGGGATGAGTGGATGAATGGTGGTGGTGATATCAATTTGTACCACCACCACTCATCCACCCATGTGTGGAAGAGGAAGAAGGATCTCACAGAGCTGAGAATAATCTGTGTAGTTGCAAAGAAACTGCAACTAGAAGTGGAAACCGTTTTAAAATTTTTTACTGTGAAGGTGTAACAATTGAATTAAGGTATGATAATGTTATTGTTTATTTTTCTTGAAAAGAGTGGGGTCAAGGTCCACCACCCTCACTCACGAACACCTCTGTTTTGGGTAAAGTTGATACAAAAGAATAGAGATGGTTTTCCTTTCTTTTGTTTTAATTTAGTTTATTTGGAGATTTGGGTTAAATAACTGCTGAAAAATTGAGCACCTCCTAAATGTGTCAGTAAGTTTTGTGATGCTGTTTGATGGGGCTAATGGCCTTTTCACAATTTTGAGTATCTTTGTAATGGTTCATTAATGACAAGGCAAATGAGAGAGCTTATTTCTTCAATGACTCAACCTGTTCTTCCACACCGACAGGCCACAGAAATTGAGTCAAAATGGCGCCTTGTCCTCTGCTTTGTGGATACGGACTTTCACGGTGGTGGTGGAGGATGTCAATGATAATTCACCGACCTTCAACCATTCCGAATACACTGTCGAGGTTCCTGAAATATCTCAGGTCGGCTTTGCCCTGCCACTTTTCATTCAAGTGGTGGACCATGACCAGGTAAGTGGGTGGTACAATGAAAATCATGGGAACAAATGTGGAGACTTTAGCACAATTATGGTTTTAAAGTCGAGAGTGGCATTAAAATAAGAGGCGCCAGAATTGCGTGGTTGGTAGTAGTAAAAGCATCACCTTAAACAACCAACCTTTTGCACACAATTAGGCATTGAGAGCAGATATATAGGAGCTGTGTGACTAGTTCAACAAGATCTTAGAAAGTCCTGAAACTTTTTCGACACTGAATTGCTGCCTTCATCCTGACCTACTGTTTAATATTAAGCAACACTTTCCTCTTTGACAAACTTCAATTTTACACTTTTGGTATATTAAATTTAATTAATACACTCATTTTTCATCAACTCTCCTCAAACTTCTTCCGAATGTTTCAGCCAATTAAGATGCCTGCATTTTAAAGAGGTACTGAACATGTGACTTTTTTTTGTTTTAACATTGATCTGAGACTCTGGAGAAACTTGTTCACACATCACATTACAAAGGATATTATTAGACATTGGATAAATTAACCACAGTATATGGAATTTATATCTGGGATCCAGGTATCATGAGCAAAGGTGTCAGATGGGAGCTCTAAACAGCCCAAACTAATTGATCACATTCAACATGGGTTTGCGTTGGCTTAGCCTTAGCGGTTAGGGTGGTGGCTTGGGACCTAGCGTACTGAGTTTGAGTCCCGTTTTCCGCTGAATTAACACCGGGAGGTTGACTCAGCCTGTCATCCTTCCAGGTTGGTGAAATAGAGTACCAGTGTACTGGTAATAGGGGGGGCAATCCTATTACCTATTACCTATTACCTAGTACCAGTGTACTGGTAATAGGTTGGGTGCAATCAGTGGCATATCTGTGCCCCTAACCAAATGATAACCAGCAGCCAAAAGGCTGCACACGAAGGGAAGGGGTATTGATGGATTTATTTGATCTGGTATTGGTGTGGCGCAAGCTTGATGGGCGAATGGCCTTTTCCTGCACATAATTTCCTTGTAATTCCTTGTTTATTATGATGTCCTCATGGTGTCACAACTGTCCAAACCAGGTCAAATTGTTTTAGTGTCTCCATATACATGCATAGTTTTCTGTTCTCTGCATACATTTTGTGTATGGGTTTGTTGATGGCATAATGGAGAGGAGACTGAACTGGCCTTCCAGAAGTCATGGCTTTTTTTTGAGGGCCATGCTCAAATTTTGAGGGCCAGATGCTCTATTTAGATTTTGGGCCTGGCTCTCAAATTAACTGAAGACTAGAGATTAAGGATTTCAATTTTAAGCTTCTGGAACCCAGGCCAGTCTCAGGTGTATTATCATGTCACTGTCAAGTTGTCATTAAAATCCCAGCTGGATCACATCATGATCTTCATGGAATAATAATGGTAGTAATAATAAAATGGTTTATTCAAATCCACGCATCACAACAGCACATCAAATTTCACGTGAATTACATGATAAAATAAAATGTAACAGAACCAAAAAATGATCATTAAAATAAAATCTTTACACCATGAGAAAATGAATAATGTTGCAATGAAATACAATTAGTAAACTAGAAAAACATCTGAAAATGCAAGGCCCGTCCATGTCTGCTTTGTATTCAGACTTCTTCTTTGGTATGCTAAACATGATGAAAACAACTAAAAATGAAAATTGACGATTTTATACAACCTTGACCTTTGACTTTTGATCTTAAAAAAACAACCAAAACAATCGGCTTCTTAACATGTGAACAAATTCAGTGCCCCAATATGCTAATTCTTAAAATTTCAGGTCAATGAGATGAAAATTGACGATCTTATGTGACGCTGACCTTTGACATTTTTACCTTTTGACACAATTATGAAATTTTGTTTTCTCCATATTCTCATAATAAAGCTATTTTGAAAATTTAATGACGAAGCTCAAATGGTAAATTAGAATTTCAGGTGACTGGGATGAAAATTGATGATTTTAGGTAATGCCTGACCATTGGCCTTTTAAACAAAATATTAAATTTTTCTTCTCCATATTCTCATCATAAATCTTTGTTGAAAATTGATGGCAAAAGCTCAAATTGTAAATAAAGTTATGGCCCAGACAGACACACACAAATTTCTTCAAGAAAATACCACAGAAGTGATTGCAAAATCCTGTCTTCCATGAGCGGGAGACAGGGGGACATGCTAATAATTAAAGAACAACAATGAGTATCCATAAAATGCAAGGATTAAAAAAAATTAATCAAACAATGTATAAACTTGAACAAAACAAAGGGATAAAATAGTAAAAAGAAGAATAACGGGAAAATGAGCGAAAAGGAGCTTACAAAAAACAAGTATTAGGCAATAAAATAAGAATAAAAACATAACATCTGCAATGGTAACATCAAGTTACTTTGAGTGGGAACAATTCTGTAACACCGAATAAACTTTTAATAAAAATATATGAACTAGGTAAGGTAAAGTGCAGTTCTTCAAAAAAAAAATTTTTTTTTAAACGATATTTATGGGATTTTGGCATTCCACCTTAGGGTCGTTGCCCATTAAGGGGTAAAAATTGTACAAATTGATTGGTTGTTATTTATTTATTTATTTTCCCCATGAATGCAATGCAAAGTGATTTTTCTATGTTCTTCCAGACGAGTGACTAAGTACTGAGACAAAACTTGTAGGTACGTTGTATATTTGGAATATGTTGTGTATTTGGAAGTGTTAATTTCTCTGCTTTTCCTGCTTTTGATCTACATTTGATGCTAGTGCCCTCAATGTGGTTGACCCATCACACCCTCTGAGTTGGCTACACAAATATTACTGTCTATAAAGATACAGCGCTGCCAAATACTCATCCCACCTGGATAGACAAAAATTAGGAAGAGAAAGTGCAGGTGACAGTATTAATTAGATAACACATATAAATGTAAATCATTATTAAACGTATATGCCTGGTGTTGCCTGGTGTTGGTGAAATGGTTAGGGTGGGGGGCTGGGGATCCTAGGATACTGAGTTCAAATCCCACTCAGATGTTGAATTAAATCAGGTGGGGTTGACTCTGCCTGTCATCCTTCTGAGGTCGGCAAAATGAGTGCCAGCTTGCTGGTATCCTGTGTCAGAGTGGCGACCCATCCAGGATTGTACCCAATAGCCAAGGAGACTGCTTAGGCAGCACCAACACTCTGCACAGTGTATGGTCCCAATGGATTGGAATTCGATTGGAATTATTAAACGTCTATTGGAGTTCAAAAAGGGATGGTGATTTTGAAAAGTTGATTGAATTTGTGACTTTTGTCATACGTGGCTTGAAGGCATACTCTGACCCTGTTTAAATAATACGAGTTCCCTTACAAGGAACTTTGATGCCGGAGGAGGCTGTCAGGCCCATCAACGCCTATGCTATTATTGCCAACGAATGGACGTTTGTCCGTACTCTTATTCTTTAAATTCTGAGCATCAAGCGAGAAAGCAGCATGTACTTTAAATCTTTAAACATTTTAAAATATTTGGTATGACTCGGAAGAAGTTCAAACCACCGACCTCCCAGACTTGGAGCTTACACTCGACCAATTACACCACTGAATTTGGTTTTAAAAGAAGCAAATGATAAAATTTGTTTGTGGAAGTTGTCTTGTATGCTCCTCTTGAACATTTAAATTGCTTAACAGCTTGTGAATGCTATGTTGCTGCAATGAAGCTGTGCTATTTTGTTGAACAAATTTTCCATGTCCAGGAAACCCACAGGCACCATTACACAAATAGACGTCCTGTGATGTGTTCACATGGAGCACTGTCCCTGACCTACAAACATCTTGCAACCCTTGGATGAACATATTCTCAGCTACAATGATACTATTGGCCATGATTTTTATTTCAATACAATGTCCTTTACAAGTCGTGCACTCCTGATGGCAGGGGACATTGGCAGCAGATGGCAGCAAGCTATCTTTCCCCATGGTGCACAGTAGAGCAGATGCTGTCATTTTGATATGGTCACCCGACATGCACATGTGACTTGCTCTTAATTCCTTCATCAACAATGTGAGCAAGTCATTTAGGATGCTGGCCAAGTCATACAACCACTTGTATATTGTCTCATAGAGATTTTCATTCCAGTTTCGATGTTTATTTTTTTTGCACAGCCACTACATTGGATTCCTTGTTACACTATGCCATCATAAACATACAAGCTCTAAATTGTGCAAAGATTTTTTTTTAAAGCAGGGATCGACACCATTATTGTGACGCATGCATTGGGTGTTGATTCGCCATGTCTGCATGAAGAATAATTTTCAAAAATGTTTGAACCTTTTGTATCTGTTCGCTAAACTATCGGCATAAACTAAAGTTATCCACCATGATCATTCTCTGTCATCATCACAGGTGACATCTTCCTCTCCAAAATTATCTATTTTTGTCTGACAAATTCCAATGGCATTCATTTGCAGCAAGATCCAATTACTTTCACAGTCAATATTTTTGCTTGAGGTGGTTGTTTAAATGTGCATACTAGAGAGTTATTTTGTAACAACAAGCAGTCGTGTTCCCAAAAGCACTATTTCAATCATCATGCTGGTTGTAGCCCATTTGTGTCCAACAAGGCAGTGTGACAAACAGGCATGAGAACAATCAGGGCTTCGGAGATGAAGATTGTATCTATTCACTGCATTTTTGGAGACAAGCAATGCACCCTCATATTCTTTCATAAATATTTGCTACATATGTGTTTACCTCTTTGAGTCCACTCTTGGACATTGATAGATTTGTAAAGCATTTTATTTTCCATCTCTGTGAGATTTCCATCATTGTATTCACAGAAAGAGAAAGAGAAAAAGAAACCCACTCTGTGGGAGTACCTCCTGTGCAGCTTCCCTTCGCAGGGCAGCTCACCGGATGACAGGATTGGGGCAAAGCCTTCGGGACCCCCAATCTTTGATGAAAGGAGGGAAACCACGGGGTAACATCCCTGGGTCAGATTGCGGGAGAGTGTGTCGGAGTGGTGCTGAGGTGTCGTCCACCAGACAGCGGTCTCCTTGGGTTAACCTGAGGCGATCCCTTCGTGTGGGTGCCTGGAATGTCCTATCCCTAAGAGAGGATGATCACCTGTCTCTGTTATCATCTGAGCTCAAGCGTTTGGACATCGGTATTGCAGCACTCTCTGAGGTTCGGAGACCGGATTGCGGCGAGATAATGGTGGGTGGTTACACCTACTATTGGTCTGGTCGCTCTGATGGTTACATACTCAGGAGTTGCTGTAGCTGTGTCCAATAAGCTGACCCCAATGATAATTGAGGTAACTTTTGGACGCAGCGACGTGCTGTTCTGGCACATGCTCCCATACCTGACCTGACCTGATTCACATACAGCTCAGTACATGTTCATGTCTCCTTTCAGCAGGAAAGGAGAAGTGTGGCCAAAATTATCCATTTTTATTTTCAAAATTAAAGGAGGGCCATTATTATTTTCCATCTTCATAACTTAATATCCCATATCGAGATTAAAAAGAACAAATTGTTTTCACACAACTAAATTTTCTATGAATGCTCACAAGAGTCGACTCAACATTTTTATTTTTCAATACATATATGTGTATGTACATAACCGGGCGTAGTGGCGTGCGCCTGTAATCCGGCTACTCGGAGGCTTGGGTTGGAGGATCGCTTGAGGACAGGAGCTCTGCGCTGGGCCGCGCTATGAGAGGGTGTAGGGCAGCCCGGAATCATGGCGAAAACCCAATCCTTATTCCTGTTTCGTAAGAGGTGACCAGGGTTGCGTCAGGAAGGGCATCCGGCGTAAAACCTATGCCAAATCAGTATGCGGATCATAACGGATGATCCGCTGTGGCGACCCCTAACGGGAGCAGCCAAAAGACGAACAACAACATATGTGTATGTACATGTATATGTAAGTATGTACATGTATGTGTATATAATATATATATATATATATATGTATGTATATATACTAGTGCGTGCCCGTACGTGCGTGCCTGTACGTGCGTGGCCGTACGTGCAAAAAAAAGAAAAAAAAGAAGAAAAAAAGAAGAATTGTGACGTCAATTGTGATGTCATAGCACCGTGTCCTGTCATTGGTTTGGTAAATAAATGGCCATAACTTGGGAACCACTTGTCCGATTAATATCAAACCTTGAAAAGCCACATAACACAGGTCCTCAGCAATATACCTCGCAAGTTTCAATTAGATCGGACCAGTGGTTGTCGAGAAACAGCGGTCACAGACAGACAGATAGACACACGCACAGAGATTGCTGGAATTATAGATAGACCTCCTGTGCAGGTCTATCCCCTAGGAAACATATAGCCCGGATACGGGCTATCCAGTGCCGTAAAAAAAAAAAAAAAAAAAAAAATAAATTAATAAATAAATATTCAAACTGCGAGCAAGAAACAACAACCACACAGGCCGTTTTTTCGCTCTCGAGTGCCCGTACGTGCGTGGCCCGGAAGTTCGCATATTATTCGCAGTTACGATTATTCGCAACTTAGTTTTAATGCCCAAATATTCAATTAGCGCCAACGTATTTTGCCTTTTCGCAATGTCATCGCAAGGATAAACAAAAAGAGAAGAGAAGAGAGAGAGAGAAAATTTACTTCCTGGTTCAGAGCACACCAGCTCACTCTGATGTTACCGAAATGTATGCACCGTCTAATATGAAAACGATCATAACTTGGGGCATTGTGTTTATCTATAAATGCGCATAAGAAATCGAGAAATTATTAGAATACACGAAGTCATCACTCTCCGGAAGCCCGTACGTTGTAACCCGTAATGGGAACCGTGGCTGAGCTTCCCTTCCCCATCGGCCACGCCACGCAACAAACGTGTCTTGTCATTGGTTTGGTAAATAAATGGCCATAAACTTGGGAACCACTTGTCCGATTAATATCAAACCTTGAAAAGGCACATCCACAGGTCCCCAGCAATATACCTGGCAAGTTTCAATTAGATCGGACCAGTGGTTGTCGAGAAACAGCGGTCACAGACCACACACACAGACACACACACAGACACACACACAACACACACACACACACACACACACACACACACACACACACACCACACACACACACACACACACACAGATTGCTGGAATTATATATAGATATATGTATATATACCAGCAAATACAATCCGTTGCTTCACTAACGGGTAAATAAAGTGGAGGGGAGTGGGGGGGGGTAGAGTAGGGGGAGAGAGAGAGAGGAGGCAGGTGTAGGGTGAGAGGTAGTGGGGGGGAGGTGGGGAGAGCGACACTCACCAAACGTTGCTATTCACTGTGGGAGGGAGGGGTGCATGAGAGAGAGAGAGAGAGAGAGAGAGAGAGAGAGAAGAGGAGAGAGAGAGAGAGAGAGAGAGAGAGAGAGAGAGAGAGGACAGACGAGACATAGACAGAGACATAGACAGAGAGATAGACAGAGACATAGACAGAGACAAGGAGAGACATAGAGAGAGACATAGAGAGAGACATCGAGAGAGACATCGAGAGAGACATCGAGAGAGACATCGAGAGAGACATCGAGAGAGACATCGAGAGAGACATCGAGAGAGACATCGAGAGAGACATCGAGAGAGACATCGAGAGAGACATAGAGAGAGACATAGAGAGAGACATAGAGCATAGAGATAGACAGAGAGACACATACACACACCACACACACACACACACACACAGGCAGAGACAGCGAGATAGCGAGAGAGTGTGGGAGGAGGGGACAGAGTGAGAGAAAAGGGTGGGATGGAGGAGGGGGAAAATAGACAGGTGAGGGGTGGAGGTGTGGTCAGCAAAGAGAATAATATGTGACGCTTAATGACCGAACACGAACCCCCTCTCCCCCCCCCCAAAAAAAACCAAGTTATGATCGTTTTCATATTAGACGGTGCATACATTTCGGTAACATCAGAGTGAGCTGGTGTGCTCTGAACCAGGAAGTAAATTTTTTCTCTCTCTCTCTTCTCTTCTCTTTTTGTTTATCCTTGCGATGACATTGCGAAAAGGCAAAATACGTTGGCGCTAATTGAATATTTGGGCATTAAAACTAAGTTGCGAATAATCGTAACTGCGAATAATATGCGAA
>CM068957.1:84523572-84563498 GCA_035128595.1 Eptatretus atami | reverse complement strand
CAAGCGATCCTCCAACCCAAGCCTCCGAGTAGCCGGATTACAGGCGCACGCCACTACGCCCGGTTATGTACATACACATATATGTATTGAAAAATAAAAATGTTGAGTCGACTCTTGTGAGCATTCATAGAAAATTTAGTTGGTGAAAAACAATTTGTTCTTTTTTAATCTCGATATGGGGATATTAAGTTATGAAGATGGAAAATAATAATGGCCCTCCTTTAATTTTGAAAATAAAAATGGATAATTTTGGCCACACTTCTCCTTTCCTGCTGAAAGGAGACATGAACATGTACTGAGCTGTATGTGAATCAGGTCAGGTCAGGTATGGGAGCATGTGCCAGAACAGCACGTCGCTGCGTCCAAAAGTTACCTCAATTATCATTGGGGTCAGCTTATTGGACACAGCTACAGCAACTCCTTGAGTATGGTAACCATCAGAGCGACCAGACCAATAGTAGGTGTAACCACCCACCATTATCTCGCCGCAATCCGGTCTCCGAACCTCAGAGAGTGCTGCAATACCGATGTCCAAACGCTTGAGCTCAGATGATAACAGAGACAGGTGATCATCCTCTCTTAGGGATAGGACATTCCAGGCACCCACACGAAGGGATCGCCTCAGGTTAACCCAAGGAGACCGCTGTCTGGTGGACGACACCTCAGCACCACTCCGACACACTCTCCCGCAATCTGACCCAGGGATGTTACCCCGTGGTTTCCCTCCTTTCATCAAAGATTGGGGGTCCCGAAGGCTTTGCCCCAATCCTGTCATCCGGTGAGCTGCCCTGCGAAGGGAAGCTGCACAGGAGGTACTCCCACAGAGTGGGTTTTCTTTTTCTCTTTCTCTTTCTGTGAATACAATGATGGAAATCTCACAGAGATGGAAAATAAAATGCTTTACAAATCTATCAATGTCCAAGAGTGGACTCAAAGAGGTAAACACCATATGTAGCAAATATTTATGAAAGAATATGAGGGTGCATTGCTTGTCTCCAAAAATGCAGTGAATTAGATACAATCTTCATCTCCGAAGCCCTGATTGTTCTCATGCCTGTTTGTCACACTGCCTTGTTGGACCACAAATGGGCTACAACCAGCATGATGATTGAAATAGTGCTTCTGGAACACGACTGCTTGTTGTTACAAAATAACTCTCTAGTATGCACATTTAAACACACCACCTCAAGCAAAAATATTGACTGTGAAAGTAATTGGATCTTGCTGCAAATGAATGCCATTGGAATTTGTCAGACAAAAATAGATAATTTTGGAGAGGAAGATGTCACCTGTGATGATGACAGAGAATGATCATGGTGGATAACCTTTAGTTTATGCCGATAGTTTAGCGAACAGATACAGAAAAGGTTCAAACATTTTTGAAAATTATTCTTCATGCAGACATGGCGAATCAACACCCAATGCATGCGTCACAATAATGGTGTCGATCCCTGCTTTAAAAAAAAATCTTTGCACAATTTAGAGCTTGTATGTTTATGATGGCATAGTGTAACAAGGAATCCAATGTAGTGGCTGTGCAAAAAAAATAAACATCGAAACTGGAATGAAAATCTCTATGAGACAATATACAAGTGGTTGTATGACTTGGCCAGCATCCTAAATGACTTGCTCACATTGTGATGAAGGAATTAAGAGCAAGTCACATGTGCATGTCGGGTGACCATATCAAAATGACAGCATCTGCTCTACTGTGCACCATGGGGAAAGATAGCTTGCTGCCATCTGCTGCCAATGTCCCCTGCCATCAGGAGTGCACGACTTGTAAAGGACATTGTATTGAAATAAAAATCATGGCCAATAGTATCATTGTAGCTGAGAATATGTTCATCCAAGGGTTGCAAGATGTTTGTAGGTCAGGGACAGTGCTCCATGTGAACACATCACAGGACGTCTATTTGTGTAATGGTGCCTGTGGGTTTCCTGGACATGGAAAATTTGTTCAACAAAATAGCACAGCTTCATTGCAGCAACATAGCATTCACAAGCTGTGAAAAGAAATAGAGCAGATTTAAATGTTCAAGAGGAGCATACAAGACAACTTCCACAAACAAATTTTATCATTTGCTTCTTTTAAAACCAAATTCAGTGGTGTAATGGTTCGAGTGTAAGCTCCAAGTCTGGGAGGTCGGTGGTTTGAACTCCTTCTGAGTCATACCAAAGATTTTAAAATGTTTAAAGATTTAAAGTACATGCTGCTTTCTCGCTTGATGCTCAGAATTTAAAAGAATAAGAGTACGGACAAACGTCCATTCGTTGGCAATAATAGCATAGGCGTTGATGGGCCTGACAGCCTCCTCCGGCATCAAAGTTCCTTGTAAGGGAACTCGTATTATTAAAACAGGGTCAGAGTATGCCTTCAAGCCACGTATGACAAAAGTCACAAATTCAATCAACTTTTCAAAATCACCATCCCTTTTTGAACTCCAATAGACGTTTAATAATTCCAATCGAATTCCAATCCATTGGGACCATACACTGTGCAGAGTGTTGGTGCTGCCTAAGCAGTCTCCTTGGCTATTGGGCACAATCCTGGATGGGTCGCCACTCTGACACAGGATACCAGCAAGCTGGCACTCATTTTGCCGACCTCAGAAGGATGACAGGCAGAGTCAACCCCACCTGGTATTAATTCAACATCTGAGTGGGATTTGAACTCAGTATCCTAGGATCCCCAGCCCCCCACCCTAACCATTTCACCAACACCAGGCAACACCAGGCATATACGTTTAATAATGATTTACATTTATTATGTGTTATCTAATTAATACTGTCACCTGCACTTTCTCTTCCTAATTTTTGTCTATCCAGGTGGGGATGAGTATTTTGGCAGCGCTGTATCTTTATAGACAGTAATATTTGTGTAGCCAACTCAGAGGGTGTGATGGGTCAACCACATTGAGGGCACTAGCATCAAATGTAGATCAAAAGCAGGAAAAGCAGAGAAATTAACACTTCCAAATACACAACATATTCCAAATATACAACGTACCTACAAGTTTTGTCTCAGTACTTAGTCACTCGTCTGGAAGAACATAGAAAAATCACTTTGCATTGCATTCATGGGGAAAATAAATAAATAAATAACAACCAATCAATTTGTACAATTTTTACCCCTTAATGGGCCAACGACCCTAAGGTGGAATGCCAAAATCCCATAAATATCGTTTAAAAAAAAATTTTTTTTTTGAAGAACTGCACTTTACCTTACCTAGTTCATATATTTTTATTAAAAGTTTATTCGGTGTTAACAGAATTGTTCCCACTCAAAGTAACTTGATGTTACCATTGCAGATGTATGTTTTTATTTCTTATTTTATTGCCTAATACTTGTTCTTTGTAAGCTCCTTTTCGCTCATTTTCCCCGTTATTCTTCTTTTACTATTTATCCCTTTGTTTTGTTCAAGTTTATACATTGTTGATTAATTTTTTTTAATCCTTGCATTGTTTATGGATAGCTCATTGTTGTTCTTTAATTATTAGCATGTCCCCCTGTCTCCCGCTCATGGAAGACAGGATTTTGCAATCACTTCTGTGGTATTTCTTGAAGAAATTTGTGTGTGTCTGTCTGGGCCATAACTTTATTTTACAATTTGAGCTTTTGCCATCAATTTTCAACAAAGATTTATGATGAGAATATGGAGAAGAAAAATTAATAATTTTGTTAAAAGGCCAATGGTCAGCATTACCTAAAATCATCAATTTTCATCCCAGTCACCTGAAATTCTAATTTACCATTTGAGCTTCGTCATTAAATTTTCAAAATAGCTTTATTATGAGAATATGGAGAAAACAAATTCATAATTTGGTCAAAAGGTAAAAATGTCAAAGGTCAGCGTCACATAAGATCGTCAATTTTCATCTCATTGACCTGAAATTTTAAGAATTAGCATATTGGGGCACTGAATTTGTTCACATGTTAAGAAGCCGATTGTTTTGGTTGTTTTTTTAAGATCAAAAGGTCAAAGGTCAAGGTTGTATAAAATCGTCAATTTTCATTTTTAGTTGTTTTCATCATGTTTAGCATACCAAAGAAGAAGTCTGAATACAAAGCAGACATGGACGGGCCTTGCATTTTCAGATGTTTTCTAGTTTACTAATTGTATTTCATTGCAACATTATTCATTTTCTCATGGTGTAAAGATTTTTATTTTAATGATCATTTTTTGGTTCTGTTACATTTTATTTTATCATGTAATTCACGTGAAATTTGATGTGCTGTTGTGATGCGTGGATTTGAATAAACCATTTTATTATTACTACCATTATTATTCCATGAAGATCATGATGTGATCCAGCTGGGATTTTAATGACAACTTGACAGTGACATGATAATACACCTGAGACTGGCCTGGGTTCCAGAAGCTTAAAATTGAAATCCTTAATCTCTAGTCTTCAGTTTAATTTGAGAGCCAGGCCCAAAATCTAAATAGAGCATCTGGCCCTCAAAATTTGAGCATGGCCCTCAAAAAAAAGCCATGACTTCTGGAAGGCCAGTTCAGTCTCCTCTCCATTATGCCATCAACAAACCCATACACAAAATGTATGCAGAGAACAGAAACTATGCATGTATATGGAGACACTAAAACAATTTGACCTGGTTTGGACAGTTGTGACACCATGAGGACATCATAATAAACAAGGAATTACAAGGAAATTATGTGCAGGAAAAGGCCATTCGGCCCATCAAGCTTGCGCCACACCAATACCAGATCAAATAAATCCATCAATACCCCTTCCCTTCGTGTGCAGCCTTTTGGCTGCTGGTTGCATCATTGGTTAGGGGCACAGATATGCCACTGATTGCACCAACCTATTACCAGTACACTGGTACTAGGTAATAGGTAATAGGTAATAGGATTGCCCCTATTACCAGTACACTGGTACTCATTTCACCAACCTGGGAAGGATGACAGGCTGAGTCAACCTCCCGGTGTTAATTCAGCGGAAAACGGGACTCAAACTCAGTACGCTAGGATCCCAAGCCACCACCCTAACCGCTAAGGCTAAGCCAACGCAAACCCATGTTGGAATGTGATCAATTAGTTTGGGCTGTTTAGAGCTCCCATCTGACACCTTTGCTCATGATACCTGGATCCCAGATATAAATTCCATATACTGTGTTAATTTATCCAATGTCTAATAATATCCTTGTAATGTGATGTGTGAACAAGTTTCTCCAAGAGTCTCAGATCAATGTTAAAACAAAAAAAAGTCACATGTTCAGTACCTCTTTAAAATGCAGGCATCTTAATTGGCTGAAACATTCGTGAAGAAGTTGAGGGAGAGTTGATGAAAAATGAGTGTATTAATTAAATTTAATATACCAAAAGTGTAAAATTGAAGTTTGTCAAAGAGGAAAGTGTTGCTTAATATTAAACAGTAGGTCAGGATGAAGGCAGCAATTCAGTGTCGAAAAAGTTTCAGGACTTTCTAAGATCTTGTTGAACTAGTCACACAGCTCCTATATATCTGCTCTCAATGCCTAATGTGTTGCAAAAGGTTGGTTGTTTAAGGTGATGCTTTTACTACTACCAACCACGCAATTCTGGCGCCTCTTATTTTAATGCCACTCTCGACTTTAAAACCATAATTGTGCTAAAGTCTCCACATTTGTTCCCATGATTTTCATTGTACCACCCACTTACCTGGTCATGGTCCACCACTTGAATGAAAAGTGGCAGGGCAAAGCCGACCTGAGATATTTCAGGAACCTCGACAGTGTATTCGGAATGGTTGAAGGTCGGTGAATTATCATTGACATCCTCCACCACCACCGTGAAAGTCGTATCCACAAAGACAGAGGACAAGGCGCCATTTGACTCAATTTCTGTGGCCTGTCGGTGTGGAAGAACAGGTTGAGTCATTGAAGAAATAAGCTCTCTCATTTGCTTGTCATTAATGAACCATTACAAAGATACTCAAAATTGTGAAAAGGCCATTTAGCCCCATCAAACAGCATCACAAAACTTACTGACACATTTTAGGAGGTGCTCAATTTTTCAGCAGTTATTTAACCCAAATCTCCAAAATAACTAAATTAAAACAAAAAGAAAGGAAAACCATCTCTATTCTTTTGTATCAACTTTACCCAAAACAGAGGTGTTCGTGAGTGAGGGTGGTGGACCTTGACCCCACTCTTTTCAAGAAAAATAAACAATAAACATTATCATACCTTAATTCAATTGTTACACCTTCACAGTAAAAAATTTTAAAACGGTTTCCACTTCTAGTTGCAGTTTCTTTGCAACTACACAGATTATTCTCAGCTCTGTGAGATCCTTCTTCCTCTTCCACACATGGGTGGATGAGTGGTGGTGGTATCAAATTGATATCACCACCACCATTCATCCACTCATCCCTTGCGTTAATCAACCCAGCATCACACACTCACAAGCAACCACCACCGATCCGAACACTCCCAGCACCCATTTGCCCCACCATTCAGTTAATATTCCTCCCCAATCCATAATAGCATAGATCATCAATATGTGAGGTCTCCATTCTAATGACACTGATCTTACCATTCTAGATATTGTGGGCCGAATTTATGAAAGGTGTTTAGCGAGTCTCTTGCCAACACACATCTAACCCTTAAACGCTGACAAAAACACAGTTGTACACGCACAGCTAATCACACATCCAAATAGCAATTTATGAAGGGAGATAAACAGCCATTTAGTTGTGTGCATCTAAACAGCCGATTAGCCTGTGAAACACCACACATATCTCCAACATCCAATTGAAACGATGCACTTGCATAGAATCGCAGCACCACGGACAATTGATGCAGGGGATTCAGCACATTGCTCCTCATCATAGGCTGATCCAGGTCATCTTGCAATGGATTCAGCAGCCAACAAAATTATTCTTTCAAGAGTCTGCAACTCCGGACAAATTTGATATTGTCATATTCTCCAGAGGATTGCATCCATCCTCAAAGATTCTCAATGCACGTCGACAAACTTCCCGATTCCTATCCTCTAACCTTCTTTCTCCTCTTGACCTAATTCAAGCACTCATCACGCATCCATATTCACAATCCCATGTAAACTACCAATTATTACCCCTGCAATTCTTATACGTCCCTTTAATATAGTTATTCAATGGAGACTACTGTAATTAGAACTGTAACCAACTATAGTTTTAACTCCAGTATCAAGGTGTAATACACTACAAGTTACTGTAATCAGAACTGCAACCAACTATGGTTTTAACTCTCGTATTAAGGAGTAATAATCTGTAGACTGCTGTAAATATAACTATAACCAACTAGAGTTTAAACTTTAATATCAAATAGTTATTCTCTGCAGAGTACTGTGATTAGAACTGGAACCAACTATAGTTTGAACGGTAGTATTAAGGAATAAGTCTCTGCAGACTACTGCAATTATAACTATAACTAACTGTCATTTTAACTCTTGTATTAAGGAGTTATTCTCTGCAGACTGCTGTAATTACAACAACAACCAACTACAGTTTTAACTCCAGTATTAAGGAGTAATTCTCGACAGACTCTCCAACTGTAGTTTTAACTCTCGTATCGAGGAGTAATTCTCTGCAGACAACTGTAATTAGAACTATGACCAACTATAGTTTAAACTCCAGTATTATCCAGACAGTGCTGTAATTAGAACTGTAACCAACTATAGTTTTAACTCTAGTATTAAGGAGTAATTCTCTGCACACTCCTGTAATTACAACTGTAGCCAACTGTAGTTTTAACTCTTGTATTGAGGAGTAATTCTCTACAGGTTACTGTAATTAGAACTGTAATCACTTCAGTTAACAGCAATCCTTAATGCAGGACATAAACCACAATAGTGTAACCTATAGTGATTCTAAAGTTAACTTAAACTGCATGCAAGGAAGTATATAATATAAGAGTAAAACTGCAGTTCTAACTAAACCATTTTTTTTTTCCTAATGCTTGGTATTTGCTTTAAACGACTTCAAGGCCTCAAATGCCCTGTTAGCCATGCCCGCGCTGACGTGTGAAAGTTTATTTGGTATTTGAACACTTGCCATTAGGTTTTGATCCACATTAGATCATCAGCCTTTGGCAATTGGAGACGAACTTTGAACAAGTGATCTTTGCATGATTAGTGATTCTACACGCATATTACTCTTAAATGCCTTTTGTAAATTTGTTTAACAGAACAGAACAGTTCCTCTCACAGGAAGTTTCTGATTCCTCTCTGTCTCTTGATTTTCTCTCCTCTTTGATCTAGCTATTCTCTCTTTCTCTTTGACAGGCCCACCTCTGTCCCATTGGGTGGAATTGCTGTCTATGTCTCAAACTCTATTCATCACTGTCCAATGTCCACACAGCCCTCCTTGCCCAATGGAATAGCTCCGGCTGAATAATACCATCTGCCATCACCCATTGTTTATATACGTGGTGTACCAATCCACCCAGAGTCGATAACTCCAGATACGAGGTCTGAAAATAAAGTTCCAGACTGATGTTTTTTTCTCAACAGGTGGCAGCACTGGCTTTGATTTCATAATTGGACGTGCATCGTAATCTTCCTGTCAGTACTGTGTTAACCGTTGTATCGATCGGTTGTGTTTTGTAGCTGCACTGGAGTTTTGTTAAAATTAAGTGTTGCATTTATGTTCTGAAGATGAATGACAAATTTATGGAAAAAAGAATTATCATCAAGTTTTTGATAAAACTAAACAAAAATGGCCCGGACAGTTTTGACAAGTTGAAGCTAGTGTATGGGGAAGATGCAATGTCAAGATCAAGTGTGTTTGAGTGGGCCAAGAGGTTTGTGGAACGGAGAATGGACGTGAATGATGAAGCGCGGTCGGGACATCCAACGATTGCTAAAAAGGACAAGAATGTCGAAAGGGTGAGAATGTTAGTCCAATCTGACCGATGTCCAAAACTCCAATGAAAGGAACTCGTTTTGCATGAATAGAAGAGATCCGGAGAGCCGTGACCAATGAGCTAAATGGCCTTTCAGATGACGACTTCAAAGGGTGCAGCGACATTGGCAAGTGTGTATGGACTCCCAAGGAGATTACTTTGAAGGCGACCACTAAACATAATTGGTAATGTTACAATAAAATTTTCTATTGCTTTATTCCTGGAACTCTATTGTTGAACCTCATATACCTCCATTTCCGCTAACATCTATGAACTCGTAACCATCCATCCCAACTCTCTGCTCCTCGTCTGTTGGGACTTTAATAGTTACATGCCACGTGAATTGATTTCAGCTCTGAAACAACCATGGGATTGCAACTACAACTGGTAAATCCTCACTTCTTGGTCTGGTAATAACTAATGGTCCATCCAACCTTTCCTGTTACTCCTCTGCACCTCCTGGCTTCAGTGGCCATTTTCTTGTCAAAGCTCATATCTATTTTAAATATTGTTAGAAAGCAAACTCAACACCACAGAACATTGCTGCCCATGCAGGCCAAGTGGCAGAAACTGTAATCTGCCATCTCAAATAAATGGGCAGTTAGCTTCATTGATATTGATACATCCAGAAAAGCACTCTTACACCAATCATGCACTGGTATATCCTGTCACATCTGTGACTATCCAATCCACATTCTGAGCCCAGATACACTAGCTGGATCTTGTGGCAAGGCGGTTGCACAAAAGTAACATTTATCTCAACATGGAAGGCTAACGCAACGGACAGCAAATTTAAGTCACTCTCACAAGTATCTCAACAACTGAGGGTAACTTTAAGTCACTCTCACAACAAGGCTCACAACAAATGTCTCCATCCTTTGCCAAGCTGGACATAATCTTGCTAATTTCAAGGTTGATCTCTCCAACCAGACTACTTCCTCAAAGTCCTGGTACTGTCTTGTCACGTCAGTCTCCGGAGTATACTCCACCTCCTTCCCCTGGCTCAGCTTAAACAGTCTTACCTCAGACCCTGCTTGAGACGAGGCAGCATGTCTCAACTCAGAGTATGCATCCAAATATTGTGAACTGAGCCCATCACACTCTATCTCCATTTTACCTCCTCAAACTTTGCCGTTTTGAATCTGTGCCTTTAACACATGAAAAGGTAAGAGAAAGTTCTCTCCAACCTCGATTCTTCATCATTGACGGGCTCAAATGGTAATGATGTTTGTGTTCTCAGATCTTCACTGGTTGCTTTTACTTTCCCTCCCTCTGCTGTATTCAGCCTGTCCTCCATTTTCCCTCTCCAGTCTGCCTGGAGGTCATATAACATCACTCCATCCACAAGAATGGTGCAAAAACAGATCCTATTAACTACACACCAGTAATCCTACTTCCATTTCCAAGCAAAGTAAAGAAATCCATCATCACTGCCAAAGTCAAGTTTCTCCTCTTTCCAAACAGCCTGATCACTGAACATCACTTTCAATTCCATCCCAGTCCTTCAACTATAGACGTACTGCTGCTTTTCAAATCTGAAATAAGATATCAGGAGCATCTTCCTGAATAAATTTTAGTCATTTGACATAATTTGGCTTCCTGCTCTGCCTGCAAAGCTTGCTGCTTGGTGCACACACCCCTTCTTCAAATCCATGCAATTACCAAGAACTTGTTGCTATCAATGGAACCATTTATCTTCCAGTGGAGGCTGGGGTCACCTGAGGTAGTGTTTTAGACCTAATCCCGCTCCACATATACATAAAAGACCTCTCCAAGGTATTCTCTTCCTTTGTGCAGATAACTGCACATTGTGGTATACAGTTCCCTCATCCCATGGAGAGGCAGACAGCAGCTGCTTCACTCTGCTAATCTGGAATTGATTAGATGCTCATCTGCAAATCTCAGTCTGATGCTGTCACTCCTGAAGGATGGTCAAAATAACCCACCTATCTATTTCCCTCGTCAGCAACTGGAATTGGTTCAGTCTGTTGAACTTACAAGCCTCACTACAAGAAGCTGTAAACATTATTGGGGTCTCCCACAATGAGGCCAAAGCACAAATGTTGCTCTCACCAGGCAGACTAAATGCAGGCAATTGCGAAGCACAACTGTTGCTCTCACCTCATAGACAGGTCAATGGCATTTTGATTTTTACTGCCTCTACCTGGTCTAGCTCCCATTCACCTGGTCTAACCTCTGGTCTAACCATTTTCCCCTCCTTAACTGCAGGTACAGACTTACTCCTAAAGTGCAGACGTACAGCCCACCTCCACTCTCTTGTTCATCTTTTCATCTTTTCCCCCATTTCTGAAACTGCCTTCAAGTGGTGGTTCAATCGCACTTTGTCATCCCCAATACCTACCCAAAATCTTTTCTACCCCATTAACCCTAAACCGCCCAATGCTCTTCCATGCAGCTTACAGTTTCTCCTTCCCTAATCCTCAACTCTTTTCCTGTTTCCCACTGTCCCATTGTCATTACGCTGAAGTTCTTACCCTTTACCATCTCTCTCAAGTCGAGATCCTGTAAGTAAAGAAGACTTGTTCCTCTTTTTCTCTCTGGGCATTATTAGCTGAGCCTCACTTTTAGTTTCTTTTCATAATTTCATATTGCCAATTTTGTCCTACTGACAAAGTCATTTAGTCAAAGCACTGTCCAGGACTGGTGTTAATGTAAACTTATGAAAATATATGTGATCATTGCACCATGCCTCTTTTGGTTGGTGGTCCTTGGTGATAACCTGCGAACATTCATGATGCAATTAACACCTGTTGTGTTGGAAATTAAATATTGGAAAAACGAAGGTGCTTTGGCTTACAGTCAAGCAATAATAAGGATGTCCAATGTATCACTGCATGATTAAATGCAGCAGACCTGGCTGCTTGGTTGACTGGTTTAACACTTGCTTCTTTTTGCACTGGCTGGTGTGGGTTGAGTTCACAGGGCTGCTCACACTTGCCAACCTTCACTTGGCAAGCATGGTGAATGTGCCAAACACAATTCCATGTTAGTTGAGGGGGTTCTTGTCCCACAGTGGACGCAAAATAGACGGTTTTATGGTTTACAGAATAAATGCAGGCGATTTCAATCACATATTCATGCATACAAACAAAACACAATTCATGTTTACACCAAAAACACTCTCAACAAGTTTCACAAATAGGATTCATGCAACTGCCGAATGTTAAACTGCTATACCCTGTTAACAGAAAGTGTCACCACAATTTGATGCTGCAAATGAGAACAAATGCTCCACACACTTACAATCGTACACCCTCCACTCTTTTGACACCCACAAGTACATCATGGTGAGAGGAAATTAAAATATGTACGAAAGAGCAGCTCATAGCCATATTTCTTTCTTCATTTCATAATATTACCGACATCGTTGACATATAAAGTTGACCTTCTCATGTTCAGTTTTATGATTTAGCAAACAATTGATGTGAAGGATTAATATTATAGTCCTTTGGCCAAATGAAAACATTTATAGCAAAGCCTTGATGCAGCGAGGCTATTCCTTCTAATTCCACTGCGAAAATGTCAACGAAGACAACTGATCAAAATTGAGTGCTCCTTCTGAGCAAATAAACCCCATATTTTCAGCAGAAGACCGCAGAGCTTATGTTGATACAGCTTATAAAAACATTTCATACCAGAATATAACATTCAATAAAAAATGACTTTTTCTTTTTTTCTTGACAATAAATTGTGTTAAACTTCCACATCATTCTGGGAACATTAATTCACAAAGCAGCTCAATAACCCCACATTTGCTTTGTAAAATTTAGAGCACACTTGTATTATTGGTGGGGTTTAAAATTACTTTGTTGGCATGTTGTTTTTCAATGACAATACGATTGCAAAAGTCAAGAGTGTGCTTTCTATACAGTTACAATTCTTGATGTCATTCACAATATCACCGTTTCATCCATATAAGAAGTGTTTTGGGGCTGGAAACAACAGGACCATGTAAATTCCTCACCTGAAGGTCATATGCCTACCTGATGGAGAGGAACTAATTCACCATATCACTGAAGTACATCCAGGCAAGTGTGTGCATCACATGCGAGCGTGCACAAATACACACACACACACACACACACACACAACAGCTCTTGGGTGAGTGTGCGTTGTTGGCTGTTATCTCCATATGAAGGTTTCACAAGATGGAACAGAGTCCTCGTAGGTCTCAAAGTATCCACCATCGTGTGTGTGTGTGTGTGTGTGTGTTGTGTGTGTGTGTTTATATAATATATATATATATATATATATATATATATATATATATATATATACTATATATATATATATATAATATATAATATAATATATATATATATATATACAGTGGGGAGAACAAGTATTTGATACACTGCCGATTTTGCAGGTTTTCCCACTTACAAAGCACGTAGAGGTCTGTAATTTTATCATAGGTACATTCAACTGTGAAAGACGAATCTAAAACAAAAATCCTGAAAATCACATTGTATGATTTTTAAATAATTTATTTGCATTTTATTGCATGTAAATAAGTATTTGATACATCAGAAAAACAGAACTTAATATTTGGTACAGAAACCTTGGTTTGCAATTACAGAGATCAGACGTTTCCTGTAGTTATTAACCAGGTTTGCACAGACTGCAGCAGGATATTGGCCCACTCCTCCATACAGATTCTTCCAGATCCGTCAGGTTTCGGGGCTGTCACTGGGGCCAACACAGACTTTCAGCTCCCTCCAAAGATTTTCCTTGGTTCAGGTCTGGAGACTGGCTAGGCCACTCAGGACCTTGAGATGCTTCTTACGGAGCCACTCCTTAGTTGCCCTGGCTGTGTGTTTCGGTCGTTGTCATGCTGGAAGACCCAGCCACGCCCCATCTTCAATGCTCTTGTTGAGGGAAGGAGGTTGTTGGCCAAAATCTCGCGATACATGTGCCCCATCCATCCTCCCCTCAATACGGTGCAGTCGCCCTGTCCCCTTTGCAGAAAAGCATCCCCAAAGAGTGATGTTTCCACCTCCATGCTTCACGGTTGGGATGGGGTCTTGGGTTGTACTCATCCTTCTTCTTCCTCCAAGCACGGCGAGTGGAGTTTAAACCAAAAAGCTCCTATTTTGGTCTCATCAGACCACATGACCTTCTCCCATTCCTCCTCTGATCATCCAGATGGTTATTGGCAAACGTCAGACGGGCCTGGACATGCGCTGGCTGATTGAGCAAGGACCTTGCGTGCACTGCAGGATTTTAATCTATGACGGCGTAGTGTGTTACTTATGGTTTCTTTGATACTGTGGTCGCAGCTCTCTTCAGGTCATTGACCAGTCCTGCCGTGTAGTTCTGGCTGATCCCTCACCTTTCTCATGATCTGAGGCTCCACGGGGTGAGATCTTGCATGGAGCCCCCAGACCGAGGAGATTGACTGTTTATCTTGAACTTCTTCCATTTCTTATAATTGCGCCAAGAGTTGTTGCCTTCTCACCAGACTGCTTGCCTATTGTCCTGTGTAGCCCATCCCAGCCTTGTGCAAGTCTACAATTTTGTCCCTGATGTCCTTAGACAGCTCTCTGGTCTTGCCCATTGTGGAGAGGTTGCAGTCTGATTGATTGAGTGTGGACAGCTGTCTTTTACGCAGATAACGAGTTCAAACAGGTGCAGTAATAAGTAATGAGTGGAGAATGGGAGGGCTTCTTAAAGACAAAACTAACAGGTCTTGAGAGCCGGAATTCTTACTGGTTGGTATGTGATCAAATACTTATTTCATGCAATAAAATGCAAATTATTATTTAAAAATCATACAATGTGATTTTCAGGATTTTGTTTTAGATTCCGTCTTTCACAGGTGAAGTGTACCTATGATAAAAATTACAGACCTCTACGTGCTTTGTAAGTGGGAAAACCTGCAAAATCGGCAGTGTATCAAATACTTGTTCTCCCCACTGTTATAATATATGTATATGTCTATATATATGCATATATATATGTATGTATATATACAATTATATATGTGTGTGTTTGTATGTATGTGTATATAAATATATACATATACATATACATATATATACACATTACACACACACACACACACACATACACAAGATGGGGATACTTTGAGACCTACGAGGACTCTGTTCCATCTTGTGAAACCTTCATATGGAGATAACAGCCAACAACGCACACACACCCCAAGAGCGTGTGTGTGTGTGTGTGTGTGTGTGTGTTGTGTGTGTGTGTGTGTGTGTCTGTGCACGATATATATATATATATATATACAATTTATTATATATATATATATATATATATATATATATAATATATCTACACATACATATACACACATATATAAAGTATATATATATATATATATATATATATACATATATACATTTATATATGTATTATGTGTGTGTGGTGTTATATATATATACATATATATATATATATATAAATATAGTATATATATACATATATACATACATACATATCATATATATATATATTATATATATATATCTATATATATTACACTACCAGTCAAAAGTTTTTGAACACCCCCATTTTTCCAGTTTTTCCTGAAATTTAAGCAGTTCAAGTCCAGTGAATAACCTGAAATGGTACAAAGCTTAAGCGGTTTAAACTACCAGAGGTTTAAAAAAAAAAAAAGGTTAGGTCACCAAAAACTGAAAGATAATGTAAATTTCAGAGTTGTTAAAAAAAGGCTCTTTTCAGGGAAGAAGTAATGGGTTAGCAACTGCCGCTGTTCTGCAGCAATCGAACAAATTGAATCCTTGAAAGTTGAAGCAAACAATTCGTACAGGTGTCCCAACTTTTGTTGATTAGTTACAAACCCTCTGTCTGTGTAAAAGCAGTGTTGGATCAGACTGTGTTGCGACACCCTCTGTAGCGTTATTTGGACAATATTGCACTGGGATATAATCTATATCCTTTTCAAACTTCAAGCAATCGGATGAAATGAGGTTTATAAATACACTTGACTTGTTTTGACCTTGAGCTATGTGACTTTGGCCGTTGATCTCAAAAATAATGGCTCAGGAATTCAGTGACCTGAAAAATAATCCTCTCAAATTTGCAATTCAATTCGGATGACAATTTAGGATTTAGAAATACCACCTGGTGTGACTGGGCCTAGTGCACTGCTTGGGTGCTATGTTGACCTCAAAATAATTGGCTGGTTAATTCCAGTGAACTGAAAGTAAATCTGATCAATTCAAGTCAATTGGAGAAAATCTGAGGAATTTGGAAATCCACCAAAGTGTTGAACCTTTGGCTATGTGACATTACACCAAAAACAATGGTTTCTCCTGAACTGACAAACTCCACCATGTGTTGAAGTTCGTGAGATCGTTTAAAATGGACCTGGTAGGCTAAACAGCAAGACAGAGACGACAGACAGAAAACCAAATCGACGACCAATACACTGAAAAACCTTCGATTGCAATAACAAACTAACAGACAGAGAGAGTGAAAACAAACCGCACCTCGGTGGGGTAAAAACATTGTTGAATGTAATTATTTAAACAGAAATTCATTCACATGTACCGCAGTAGCAAGTTATATTCAAGTGAAAATAAATTATGCAAAGATCGTTAAAAAACGAAAAATATTCCTGAAGTTTAGCGTATTGGAGCAGTCCTGATACATACCTTATTAACAGTCCAAGTATTCAAAACTGATTGCTTGGAAGGACAAGGAAGGGATTGGGTCTACATGTACAACGTTAATAATTCAATTTAATAAAAACTAGCATCCATGAAGACAAAGTCCTCGATATCCCCGCATGTAAAATGAGGATAAGACAAACTTATATTCCTAGCGTGTGCAATATTATGTGAAGTTCCCCTGATCTGACAGCCCGTTCGAGAAATGTTGAAGGTGTTTAGGGTAAATCAATATGGCGCCAAAAACCATGGACTAGTCAATTAGAAATACAAACTTTGAATATTAATTTCATCCAAGATGGCTGAGAACGCAGTATTTAGAGACACATAAATTTACATTCGCCTCAAGCTCCAGTGGAATAGTGGTGAACGTTCGTGTTAACGATGAGTGGTTTTCTATCAATGCCGCAAACCATTGACTGACGTCATAATTTTTACGATGTATGCAGACCACGGTGAAGTGAAGTCTCAAATTCCTTCGTTAGGTATTGATCCAAGAAGACAATTATGAATATTTTTCTTAATCCACATGTGCCAAATCCATGTGAACTACATCACTAGAAACCTATCAAAGGCACATTCACACTGCTGATATCTGTAAAAAATGTTCGTAAATATATCTGAGGGATGATAGTTAAGCCCGAAACGAAATGTGACGGACGACGACTGACAGAACCCATTCTATATCCTCGCCAACCTTCGTTGTGGCGGGAACAAGTAAAAAAGGCATAAAATTCATAGCCCCCGCTGTTTTTAGTAATTTTCTGAATGGAGTTAAAGGGTGTGCCCACATTTATGTACAATTAAAATGGCCGCATCGACCAATTGGCATCTTGATCAGATTCGCAAATGAAAATGAAGGGCACGTGTATAGTGCTGCAGAGCAAATTTCCTATAAGACACGTGTACGGTGATGGCAAAATTTGAACAAAATTGGGACCATTGCTTGCAAGAAATGGTTGTGAACACGTTTCAGTAACAAAATGCCACCATCAGGACGTCTTGGCCTGATCTCGAAAATCAATGATGTGCCTATGTAAACAATCATTCATTACAAGGGCCAAGTTTATAACAACATCAGCAAATACATCAACTATAATGGAATAGGTAGGTGCGTTGCGTGCGTGGCAATACTTTGTGCAATCGTAATTACGTACAACATGTCACAATTATTGCATATGCATGTATTTCTGACCTTTGAGCTGAGAACCGTTCGAACTTTGAAGACCCGTGAGACCAAGACCCTCGACCTCCGAGACCGCAAATGACCCCAAATTCCCGAGAGCCAAAGGTCAAAAAAGTCCCCAAGGACCAAAAGTCACCTGAGAACACCAACAGCCCCAAAGCCCAAAGGTCCCACAATGGTCCGCCTGAGGACCCAAAGTTCCCAAAAGTTCCGAGACAGTCGCAAGCGCCGGGCCCCCAAAAGTTCCTGAGGAACATATGCCAAAAAAAATCAACGGAAGGACCCAAAAACCGCTGAGATAAAAAGTCCAAAAAAGTCCATGCATAAGAAATCCCTGCGTTAGAATCTTTGTTTTTTTTATAGTAGTCTTTTAGAATTGGTTTTTTAGAGTTAAGCCTAACTGAAAGTAAGTCCATGGCCTGAGGTAAACATTCCATCTAGGGAAGCACACGACATTTGATAATCGCTGCCTGTGAAACATCCCGGATCCATTGAGTCATGAAGCTGGGCTCGAGGTTCCAAACCCAGCGAGAAAAAGCTGGACAACGAAACGTGTTGCCACCTCATACCGTGGACGCCATAATATTATATATATATAGAATATATATAGTAAATACAAATATAGATATAACAATAACAGTCTGAAGAACAGGTTCATCGGAGCTGTATGAGATGTGATTGTTTTTCAGAAGCAAGGAGGAGACAATGGATAATGTTTGACCAATTATAAAATGATTCAAACATGATGGTACCAGGACAGGTTATTACGGCAAAAGTTCGAAAACCGGTTTCGTTCAAACAACTGAAAAAATTTGACCTTTGCATAACCTTAAAGGTCAACTAAACACTGTGTGGCATTAAAAAAGGAAACAGGATACGTCTAAGCTCTAAGGAGTTAGTTCGTCGAAGGTCGAAAACAACCGTTCGATTCCCACATATCAAAAATTGACCTTATGAACTACAGATCAAAGGCAGGATTATAAACTTTGGTGCAAAACTCCTCGGAACATTCCAGGAACAATAAACGTGTCATAAGGCTATAATGCATTTCGCACTCCTCTGATTATAGATCCACACTGTGATGAAATCAGCGAAAAACAAACTTAAGGGCGCCACGCAAGGGTCGAGATAGAGCCAATGGTTCAAGATTAGGTTGGGAATGACCTCAATTTTATCTAAAAAAATATTTGTCATCCTACATCTCTCAATTTTGGCGTCGTAGATTTATTCTATGTCAAATCGAAATTTTCAAGTCGTGAACAATTGACTTGGGACGAAATGAAAAATCGGCTCCATGGGGCAGGTGCCATTGGCTAACCAAATACCGAAACCCTACAAGATTCGACAAGCCCCTCGGAGACAGAGGCTTTTTAAGTCAAAATCGCAATTTCTAAGTTCGTGCGGACGCTTGACCTGAACGTGGGACAAAGAATGAAAAATCGAGCTCCGGGCTATGCAGGTGCCATTGGCAACCAAACAAACCCAGCCAGATTCGACAAACCCCTCAGTGAAGAAGATTGATTTTTAGTCAAATTCGCATTTTCAAGTTCGGGCGTGACCTTGTGCTTTACCTGTAGAAAAGAAAAATCGAGCTCTGGTGGGGCAATGCAGGTGCCTTTGGGCAACCAAATAGCCCGAATACCCCCTGAAGGATTGCGAACAACCTCGAGAAAGAAATATTTTTTATGTCAAAATCGCAAATTTTTAAGTTGTGACCTTTGTGGACCTTGACATTGGACGAAAATGAAAAATCGAGCTCGTGGGGCCTGCAGGTGCCATTGGGGTCTAACAAAATCGAAACCCCTGCAGATTCGACAAACCCCCTATTGTAGAAATGCAATGAAATCGCTACCCCAAGAAACACTGTTTTTGGGCGCGTGGCTTCCGCAAAAATGCCGCATCCAGCCCTATTTTTCAGAAAACACCAACTACATATGACAAACCCCACCAAAATTTTATCAAGATCGATCAAAACCCATGAGCTAGCTCGGGACAGACAGACAGACAGACATACAGACATACAGACACACACAATATAGATATAGGGTTACTCATTTTCGTGTACTCATATATATTATATAATATATATATAATTATTTATATAGATATTTATTATATATTATATTGTTACAGTGCCGGTGCGTCGGGCCTGGAACTGAATGCCTGACACCGCGCAAGTCGAGTCGGCCTGAACCGATGCCTCGGAATATAGATCGCCGCCCGAAAGTCAAGTCGACGGGTCGTTGTTACAAGAACCGAAATACCAAATGGTCCAGTGGAGTCGATGCCATGTTCATTACCTAATACCGCGCAGTGATCCAAGACCCGGGTAGCCAAACTGACGAACCGACGGACAAGCGCGAGGCGACCTGTCCATGCGCGATCCGATAGCGGCTTAAACGCCGAGAACCGCGTCCCAAAATGTCCCCCTTTTAGTGGGCAAATCCAACGGCTTTCTAACACCAACACACGAATGCTCATCAACTGAATAGAATAACGCGACGAGCTAAATATTTAACAATTGGGTATTATTAAATTAATAGATGGAACTAGGAAGTTCACGTAAAGAGCAGCAGCTATCCGACTAACTAAGCAATGCCAACATTACAAGACACAAAGCACTAAAATTCCGACTTATTAGACGGGCCCACGGACACACGTACGCACACAACACAGCAACCCAAGAAAGGTGCTGAGGTCTTTAATGAACGGGCCCAGCTCGGAACAGGGAGCTAAACCCAGGACTATCTCGATCACTCTCCACCATCGTGTGTCTTCAAGCGTTCGACAGGCCCACGAGAGCGAGCTGATTCCATCGCGTGAGCCGCGCCATCCCGAGCTCTCAGCGAATCCTCCTCCGCGCGTTCCGAACAGTCTGGTGAGATAGGCGCCGATCCTTTCCCGTTGATGCGCGCTATCCGAAGAATCCGCTCCAAGATGAGGCCGATGGAGTCGCACCAAGCGGAACCAAGCAGATAACAAATGAGCTCCACGAACCAAAAGAACAGTCGAGCAAACCACTCAATCTCTCTTCACGATGAACAAAAGCTCTCAACACGAACCCAGAACTCGACCAGAACATCACAGCTCGAGCCGATAACAAAGCCTCTCTTCAACACAACCAAGAACTCCGAGCCGAGCAAACCAAAGGTCTGCTGAAAAGCAAGCCGAAGCAAATAAGCCTTACTAAAGCAAAAGCCAAGCAAAACCCTTCAAAAAGCCTTCAAAAAGCCTCCTCTCCTAACCAAGCAAAGCAAAGCAGAAGCCGAAGCCTACTTGAAAGCCACCCCCCCCTCCGAACAAAGCAGAGTACCCCTTTTTATTCCTATCCGCCCCTCCCCCGTCCCGGCGTGATCATCCCTCGTGCTCCCTCCCCCGCTCAAACCACGGTGGGGGGAGTTTGACGCATGGAATCCACGCACGGGAGTGCTCTCTTCCCTTCGCAGAAGAGGGGAGGGCGCCTCTTTGTTTTATCGCCCTAATCTATTAAATTGAATCACGCCAGCGCACTTAATCGATTTCCGCCCATTAACAATGGAAGGTAACTATGAGGGAAAAGCACTTATCGACATATACTGACTAAAGGAACTGAATTTGTGTGCAGTCGAATCCCAAATATCTAACTATATATTTATATATATATATATATTATACATATATGTCTGAGTATAACATCATCCTCAATCTTTCAAACAAATTAATCAGCAGCATCAGTTCTATAGCTATACAACTCCAACTTATCAATATTTAACCTCTGTACTTCCTACATATGATTACAATAACAAAACGCCACAAGGGATAGCTTGATTACTTAATATCATATTTTTTTTTAAGCTGCTCCAAACATCAGCAAATTTACAATGGGGTTTTCCTGTATTTGTTTCATTAAAATACAGACTTTCTCTCCTGGTTCTGCATCTCACCACCTGCTTGCTTATGATTAAGACAAACTTCAAATGTTTATCAAGTCTTTTGTTGAGATGAAAGATATTTAGACATCTCTAACAAGGATATGATTATCTTTTGATTAGGTAAACTTGACGACTTTCGCAATGCGAAAGGTTTTGAGATAAACATCAATGAGGAGAGGAGATTGGGACCGTAACGCTGTGCAAGCGTTGGCGCGAAGCCGTCTCCTTGGCTATTGGCACAATCCTGGACGGGTCGCTCATTCCCGACACGTATACAGCAGCTGGCACTCATTTTGCCTGCACCTCGAAGTGATGACAGCCGATTAACCCACTGGTATAACATCAATAGCTGAAGCCAGGATTGAACTCAGGACCAAGGACCAAAGCTCCACACCCTACCATTAAATCCAACATAATGAGCGGTTTTCTTCTATTAGTGAAATAAAGGAATTTACTCTGTCATCTTTAAACCAATTATCATTGGATATCGTATTGAGAACTCTTCAAATTTACTTTGTTTATCAGTTTTTAAACAATACAACTTTAATGATTGGTGATCAATATTCTCAACTTTGTTGTATCTTTAAAGCCATGGTGTCTCGTCTGGAGATGCCTCAATCCCACTCAATTTTATCTCATCAGGAGATGTTAAAAACCAAAGAACTTAGAAGGCTTGCATAAATTCGTTATACTTTGAAACACTTTGAAATTATCGGTGTTGAAGGCGTTTTTTAAAAATAACATTTATACTCATGTTACAACGTCACAGAGATGTTGTATCTCACCATGATTTTATGTAGAAAATCTTTGCTTCCAAACTTGAAACTCTATACTTTGAAACTCTTTCACAGTCCTTTCCTGTGGATAACAGATGTGCCAAGAATACTCCATTAGAGCTTATTATCAGTATTTAATACATTATTAGCCTTTTATTCTCTATCCTGAGGTAATCAATTTAAGAATATAGATCAATAGAAACATCCAATTAACCCACAACTTGTGTTGATCTCTAATTCAAACTAATAAGCTCTTCAAAGATAGGAGATTAAGAAGCATCAATTCGTAATAAGGTGCCTGGTGTAAATAAGGTGTAATAAAGGGAGATTTGTCTCAGTATATTTCTTCAATTACATTATCTTCTCTGAGAAGGTAAACGATGGCTTCAAGATATCTATTTGAATGATATTTCTTTTCAACGATTCATTACAACCTTGATAATGAATCTTAGCTCGGGTTTGCTAGTGGTTAGGGTGGTGGTGGGACATAGGGTCCTGAGTTTCCAGCCCTTGGCCGCGATTAAATAGCACCAGGAATTGAACTCAGCCTGCATTCCTTCCAAGTGCAAAATGAGCACCAAGTGTACTGGTAACGGGGACACGCATCATGCGTAGCACGTCCCAAAATGAGCAACCAGCAGCCACAGCTGCACTCGGATAGAGAGAGAATTAATCTGAGATATGAACCGCTTCCCAAAGGTGCTTACACTGACATTAAGTTTATAACGTTCTACCTCTATCTGATTTTAAAAACATTTGAAGAGTGTTTTTTTCAAAACAGTTTTGTCTCATGAACACTTCCTCTAATCAAATTCCTCTTGTTAACTTCAACTTTCTGTCAATGTGTTTACATGTTTTGTGATTGAAGGTCTTTCAAATAACTCTTTTAAGAATCCTTAGAAAGACTCACAATATTGTCTCGTTCAATGGAGATACTTTCGACAACAAGGATTGCAATGATGTGTTTTGTTGGTTGAAATTTTTTATAACATTTATACATGTTTAAAAATGGTCGCAGTTACGTTGTTTTCACATATTGTATGGAGAAAAACTTTGCTTAAAAATAATTCTTGATGATAATCCCAGTAATTATAGATGCTTTTGTTTAAACTAAAATTTCTTGATGAAATCTGTTAACTAATAGGTGAATCTTGCTTAAAACACATTTACCTCACCACTTTGTTTTTACTTAATCACAAAACAGGAATCTAAACACAAAAGACAAATTTCAACTCAAAGTCTCTATGATTTGTAAAAGAACTGAGAAATGAGTCGAGGATGTAAACATTGAATAAAGGTTAAATATATACAAATTAGATAAAACAAATGTTGATAAGATGAGTCTTCAAGTTTCCTTCAGGAAGGGTTGTTAGTATATCTGGAAAGAACATCAATTAAGACGCTCTAACAAAAGTTCCTCTCTCTCCCCTACTAGCAATATACTTCAAACTAAGAAAAGCATGACACAAGAAAAAGTATCAAAAAATAAAAACCTTATGGAGAAGCTTTAGAAAGAAAATAAAGACATCAGCATAAGGAATGACAATTGTATTTTTTTTCAACTCCCTAAAGAGAATCTTGATCGAAATAAAGCTAGGTTAGATATATCAGGTGAATGACAATTTAATTCAGAGTAAGTTAAGGACCATGAAAATTATCTTTAACTAAAAAAAAAAAAATGTAGTATAGTTGAATCTGTAATGAAAAAGTAATTGGTAACACAGACGGCAAAAGTTTAGAACACCCCCATTTTCAGTTTACGTGAAATTGAAGCAGTTCAATCCAGTGAATAACCTGAAATGGTACAAAAGCTAAGCCGGTAAATACCAGAGGTTAAAAAAAGAAGGTTTAGGTCACCAAAAACTGGAAAAAATATATGTATAATTTCAAGAGTTGTTAAACAAGGCTCTTTTCAGCGAACAAGTAGATGGTTAGCAACTGGAGCGTTCTGCAGGCATCTGTAGGATTAATTTTCTAAGAATAGCCTTGAAAGTTGAGCAAACATATCCCAGGTGTCCAACTTTGTGATTAGTTCAACACCCCTGTCTTGTAGAAAGCGTGTTGGATCAGACTGTGTTGCTCAGCACCCTCTGTAGCGATTATTTGGACCAATATTGCACTGCAGGACAGTAGTATATTTGCTATCATAATGGTGCAGAAAGAACAACATAAAGGAAGAGGAAGGTGAGGAGAGGAAAAGAAGGCGGAGAGGAAAGAGAGAAAGGGGGAGGAAGAAGGAGAAGGGGAGGAGAAGGGGGAGAGGAGATGGGAAGGGAGAGGAGGAAGGGAGAAGGATAGGGGGAAAGGAGGATGAGCAGGAGGGAGAGGCAGAAGAGTAAGAGGAAGGGAGAGGAGGATGGGGAGCAGGGGATGAAGAGAAAAAGAAGGGAGGGAGGAGGGAGGAGAAGAGGGAAGAGGAGAGAAGAGAAGAGGGGAGAGGGGAAGGAGAAGAAGAGAAAGAAAGGGTGAAGGAAGAGATGAAGGGGAGAAGGGAGGCTGAGTGAGTAAAGGGGGGAGAAAGGAGGAGGAGATGAAGGGATAAAGGAAGGAAACGGGAGGAAGAGAGGGGAGAAGAGAGGAAAAGAAAGAGTAGGAGGGATAGGGAGGAAAGAGAATGCGGAGGGGAGGGGAGAGGGAGAAAGGAGAAAGGATAGGGAGGGGGGAGGGGGAGGAAGGGAGGAGAGAGAGAGAGGAAGGGGGAGAAGAGAAAGAGAGAGATAGGGTGAGGTAGGAAAGGAGGGGGGAGGAGGGGGGGAGGGGGGGAGAGGAAGGAGAGAGAAGGCAAGTGGGGGAAGAGGGGAGGGGATGGGAGGGGGAGGTGGAGAGAAAGGAAGCAAGGAGAAAAAGAAGGGGAGGGGAAAGAAGGAGGGAGAGGTGAAGAAGAGAGGAAAGAGAAAAGAAAGGAGGAAAAGGAGAGAGGAAAAGGAAGGGGGAGGAGGGAGGGAGGAGGAGAAGAATAAGAAGGAAGGGGAAAGAGAGAGGGGGGAAGGGAGGAGAGGAAGGAAGGGGGAGAGGAGAAGGAGGAAAGAGGAGAATGAGGAGGAGAGGGGGAGGGAAGATGAAGGAGGGGGCAGTGGAAGATGGAAGGGAGAGAAAGGCGGAGATGAAGGGGAAAAGGGGGAGAGGGCGGGGGAAGAGGGAGGGAGAGGGGGAAAAGAGAGCAACAAGAAGGGGAGATAGAGAGAAGATAAGAAAGGGGAAAGAGACGGAGGGAGAGAAGAGGAGAAGGGAGGGAAAAGAAAGGGTGAAGAAGAAAGGGAGGGGAAGGGAGAAGGGGGAGAGTGGAGGGAAAAGGGAGGAAGAAGGGGGAGAGAGAGAAGGGGAGGGAGAAGAGGAGAGGGGAGGGGGGAAGGAGTAGAGAAGGAAAGGAGCAAGAGAGGAGGAGGAGGGGGGAATGGGAAAGGGGAGAGAAGGGAAGAGAAAGTGAGAAGGGGAGAAGGGAGGAGAGAGATAGAGGGAGAGAGAGGAGGCAGAGAGAAGAGAAGAGGGGAAGGGAGAAGGTGAGAGGAGGGGAGGGGAGGGAGCGAGGGGGAAGGAAGAAGGGGGGAAGAATGAGAAGCGAGAGAAGAAGAAGACGGAAAAGGGGGAGAAGAAGAGAGAAGAAAGAAGGAGGAAGGAAAAAATGATGAGGGAAGGGAGGGAAGGGAGAAGGGAGAAGAAAGAAGAAGGGGAGGAGAAGGGAAGGAGAAAAGGGAGAAGAACGAAGGGATGGGAGAAGACGGGGAAGAGGGGGAGAGAGGAGCAGATGGAAGGGGAAGAGAGGGAGGTACGAATAAGAGGAGAGTGAGAGGAAGAAGGGAAGAAGAGCGAGGAAAGATGGGACAAGGAGATGGGCAGGGAGGAGGGGGAAAAGAGTGAGCGGGGAGGAAAGATGAGGGGAGGGAAGAGAGGAAGAGGCAAGGAGAGAGGAAGAGAGGAGAAGGGAGGGAGAAGTATAGAGAGAGAGAGAGAAGGTTGAAGAGAGGAAAGAGTGGAAGGAAACCAAGAGGGAGAGGGGAAGACGAAGGGGAGGAAGGATAGTGAGGGGAGAGGGGAGAGGGAAGAGGAGGAGGGAGAAGGAGAAAGGAAGAAGAAGGGGGACGAGAGAGAGGAAAGACAGAAGGAGGAGGGGGGAAGGAATAGAAGGAAGAGGAGAGGGCGGGAAGGGGGAAGGAGAAAGGAGAAAGAGGGAAGAAAAGAAGGAGGGGAATGAAGGAAAGAGAGAGGGGGGGAGGAGAAGAGAGAAAGGAGAAAGAAGAAAGGAGAGGATGGGAAGAAAAGAAAAAGAGGAGGAGGAAGGGGAAGGATAGAGGCGGGAGAAGAGAGGGGAGAATGAGGAAGAAGGGGGGAAGAGAGAGAAGGGATGGGAGAGGAGAGAGGGGGGAAGGGGGGAAGGAGAAAGGCGGAAGGAAGGGAGAATGAGAGGAGGGGGAGGAGAAGGGAAAAGGAAGGAAGGAGAAACAGAAAAGGAAGAAGAGGAGGAGAGGAGAGGGAGAGAAGAAGAAGAAAGGGGAAGGAAGGGACAGAGAGGGAGAGATGGGAAGAGAAGGGCGAGGAGGAGAGGAAGGAAAAGAGAAAAAGAGAAGAAAGAAGGAGGGGAGGAGAGGGGAAGAGGAGGGGGAGAGGAAAGAGGGAGGGGGAAGGGGGGTGGAGAAAGAGAGAGGGGAGGAGGGGAAGAGCAGGAGGGATGGGAAGAAGAAAGGGAGAGGAGGAAACAGGGAAAGAGAAAGCAGGAGACAGGAGGACGGAGGAAAGACTTAGAGGGAGGAAGGAGAGAAGAAGGAGGGAAGAGGGGGGAGGAAGAGGACGGAGGAGGAAGGAGGAAGGAGGAGGGGGAAAAGAGGAGGGAGGAGAGAAGAGGGGGAAGAGAGAACGGAGGAGAAAGAAAGGGGGAGAAGGGAGGGAACGGGAGAGGAGGAAGGGAGGGAGGGAAGAGGGGGGAGGAGGTAACAGATGGACGGAAGGGAGAGAGGGAGAAGGAGGGGAGGGGGGAGGGGAGAGAGGGAAGAGGGGAAGGAGGATGGAGAAGGAAGAGAAGAGAAGGGGAGAGGGAGAAGGGGAGAAGAGGGAGGCAGGAAGAGAGGGGAGGGAGTGGAGCAGAAAGAGTAGAGAGAGGAGAAGGGAGGGAGGAGCGAAAGAAGGGGAGTAGAGGGGGGGAGGGAAAGAGAGAGAGGAGGAGGACGGAAAGAGAAGGAGGGAGGGGAGGAGAGGAAGGGGGGGAAAGAGAGGAGAGGGGAGGGCTGAGGAGAGAGGAGAAGGAAGCGAGGGGAGAAGGAGGGAGAAGAATAGAAGAGAGAGAAAGGGAGGAAGAAGAGGAGGGAAGGAGTGGGGGGAGGGGAGAGCACGAAAGGGAGGAGGAAGGAAGGAAGGAGAGGAAGAGGAGGAGAGGGGACGGGAGAGAGAAGGGGAGGTGAGAGGGCAGGAGAGGGGAGATGAGAAAGCGGTAGAGGACAAGGAGGAGAAGGAAAGGAAGGAAGGGAAGGAAGGAAGAGGGGCGGGGGGGAGAGAGGAAATGAGAAGGAAATGGAGGGGGAAAGAGCGGGAGAAAAGAAGGATGGGAGGGGAGAGAAGAAGGGGAGCGAAGGAGGAGGGAAAAAGAGAGAAGAGAGAGAGGAAAAAGAGGGCAGAAGGGGAAGAGAAGGAGGGAGAGAGGGGACGAGGAGGAGGGGAGGAGAGGGAAGAAGAGGAAGAGAAGAGAGGGGCAGGGGGAGAAGGACCAAGGAGAGAGAGGGAGAAGAAGGGAGGGAAGAGGGAAGGGAGGGGGGGGAGGGAAAGGGGAGAAGGGGAAAGAGGAGAATAAGGAGAGGGAAGAAGAAGAGGATGGGAAAGGGAAGAAAAGAGGAAGGGGAGAGGGGGAGGGAGGGAAAGGGGAAGGAAGAGGAAGAGGGACAAGGGAGAAAGGAGAGGGGAGAGGGGGGAAGAGAGGGGAGGAAGGAAAAGCGGGAAGCAGAGAGGACGGGAAGAGGGGAGAAGAGGGAAAAAGGAGGAAAGGGAGGGGGAAGAGGAAGAAGAGAGAGAGAAGAGGGGGAGAAGAGGAGAAGAGGAGGCGGAGGAGAGGAAGGGAGAGGAGAAGAGGACGGGAGGACAGGAGAGGAGATGGGGTGGAAGGAGAGGGGGTGGAGTCGAAGGAGAAGGAGGGGGAGAGGGAAGGAAGAGGGGAGGGAAAGAAGAAAGTGGAGTAGGAGAGAAAGGCAGAAAGAAAAGAGAAGGAGAGGAGAGAAGGAGGAGAAGGAAGGAGAGAGGGTGGGGGGATAGGAGGGAAAAGGGAGGAACGGAGAAGGGGGGGAGGGAAGGAAAGAAGAAGAGGGGGGGGAGGGGAGAGAGTGGAGAGGAGGAGGGGAGAAAGAAGAGAGAGAGGGGGGGAAAGAAGAAAGAAGAAGGAAGCAAAGAGAAGAAGGGGGGGATAGGAGAGAAGCAATAGAGAGATAGGGGGGAGGAGAGAGAAGCGAGAGGGGAAGGGGAGGGTGGGAAGAGAGAAAGCAAAAGGGGGAGAAGGAGAAGGGGAGAAAGAGGAGGGAGAAGGAAAAGAGAGAGGAAAAGAGAAAGAGGGGAAGGGAGAGGGGGAGGGGGGGGAGGGAAGAAGGGAGGGAAGGTGGAAGAAGAGAGAGGGGGAGAGGGGGGAAAGAGGGGAAGGGAGGGGAGAAAAGGGAGGGGGGAAGGGCAAGAGAAGGGAGGGAAGAAAGGGAAGGAAGGAGGGGGGAGAATAGAGGAGAGAAGGAGGAAGAAGAAGGGAGAGGAGAGATGGAGGAGAGGAGAGACGGGGAGAGGGTGCGGGGTGAAGAGGAGAGATGAGGGAGAGCAGCAAGGGGGAGAGAGAAGGAAGGGAGAGAAGAAGAGAAGGAGAGAGGGAGAAGAGGGAGGAGAGAAAGAGGAGAGAGAGAGAGAAAGGAGGAGAGAGGGGGGGGGAGAAGAGGAAAGGAAGGAGAGAAGGCGGAAGAATAGGGAGGAGAAGGAGAAGGGAGGGAGAAGAAGAGGGGGCAAGAGAGGAGGAAGGAGGAAGGCAGGGGAGGGAGAGAGATGAGATGAGAAGGGGAGGAGAGGAGGCGACGGGGGAGAGCGAGAAGAAGGAGAGAGTAGGAGGGGGGAGCGAAGAACATGAAGGGAAGGGGAAGCGAGGGAGCGGGGAGGAGAAGAGGGGGAGAGAGGAGGCGAGAAAGAAAGTAGGTGAACGGAAGGAAGGGAGGGTGAAGGAGAAGAGAGGGGAGAGGGAGAAGTGAGGCAAGAAAGGAGGAATCAGGAAAAGAAGAGAAGGGGAGAGATAAAGACGATAAAGAGGGAGGGAAAGAGAGGCGAGTAGGGGAAGGAGGGGGAGGGAGAGAGGGAGATGAAGGAGAGGAGAGAGGGGAGGGGGGGAGGGAGGAGGAGGGGAGGGAAGTAGAGAGGTGGAGAGTAGTGAAAGGGAGAGGGGAAAGAAGAGGAGTAAGGAAAGAGAGGGAGGGAGAGAAGGAGAGAGGGAGGAGAAGGGAAGGGGGAAGAGAAGGAGGGAGGGTAGGGAAAAGGGAAAAGAGGAGAAGGAAAGGGGGGAAGAGAGGGGGTGGAAGAAGGAGAAGAAGGAGAAGGGAAAAGGAGAGAGGGGAAGGCGGAGAAGAGGTGGAGAAGAAGGGGCGGGGAAGGAGGAACGAGGGAGAGAGAAGGAGAAGGGAGGGGGGAGGGAGAGAGGGGAAGAGAGAAAAAGAAGAGAGGCAAGGAGAAGAAGATGGAGGCGGGAGAGGGGGGGGGGAAGAGAGGGGAGAAGGAAAGGAGGAAGAAAGGAAGGAGATAAAAGGAGAGGGAAAGGAGGGAAGAGGAGGAAGGAGAGGAGAGGAAGAAGAGGAGGAGGAGAAGAGGGAAGGGAGAGAGAGGGAGGGGAAGCGGGAGGGAAGAGAGAGGGAGAGGAGGCAATGGGGAGGGGGGGAAGAGGGGAATGAAGGAGGGAAGGGAGGAGGAGGGAAGAAGTGAGGGTAAGAAAAGGAAGAGAGAAGGAAGGGAAGGGGGAAGGGGAAAGGAGAAAAGAGAGGGGGAGGAAGGGGAGGGGAAAGAGGGAAGAAAGAACAGGAATAAAGGGGAGGAGGGGGGGGAGAGGGGGTAAGGAAGGGGAGGAGAAAAAGAAGAGAGGAGAAGGAGAAGGAGAGAAAGAGAGAAAAGGAGGGGAATGGGGGGCAAGAGCAGAGGGAAAGGAAGGGGGGGGAGGGAAAGATAGAAAGAGAGAGGGAAGGGGGAAAGGAGAAAGGAGAAGAGGGGAGGAGGGAAAGGGAGAGAGAGAGAGGAAAAGGGGAGGGGGAGAAGGAGGAAGAAGAAGAACGAAAAGAGAAGAAGGGTGGGGAAGAATGGGGGAAGGGAAGAGGGGGAGGGGAAGGAGGAAGAAGGTGAGAGAGAAGAAGGGAAGGGAGGAGGGGAGGAGAGAAGAGGAGGGAAGGAGGGATGGGAAAGCAGAAAGGGAAGGAAGAGGGAGAAGGGAGAGAGGAAGGAAGGAGAGAGAGGGGGAGTGAAGACCGAGGGGGGACGGAAGGAGGAGGAAGGGAGGGCGGGAAAGAAAGAGGGAAGAAGAAGAAGGTAAAGGAAGGAGAGGAAGGGGGCAAAGAGAGCGAAAGGGGAGAGAAAGGAAAGGGGTAGAGGAGGGAAAAGAAGGGGGGGGAAGGGGGAGGGAAAGGAAAGGAGGAAGGCAAGAAAGGGAAGAAAGAGAAAGGAGGGGAGAAGGGGAGGAGGATGGGAAAAGAAAAAGAAGTGGAGGAAGGAAAAAGAGAGAAGAAGGTAGATAGGAGGGTGAAGAGAAAGTGGAGAGGGAGGGAAGAAGGAGAGGAGAGAAGAGGGAGGAAGAGAGGGGATAGAGGAGGGAGAGAGAGAGAGGAAAGGAAGGAGAACGGGCGGGGGAAGCAGAAGGAGGGAGAGGAGAGCAGAGAGTGAGAGAGGAGAGCAGGCAGAGGAGAGAAAAGAGAGAAGCAGGACGGAGGCGAGGAGAGAGGAGCTGGCGGGGAAGAAAGGGAGGGAAGGGAAGGAGACGGGGGAGGAAGGGAAGAATGGAGGAGGAGGGGGAGGAGGGAAGAAGAGAAAGCGGGGGAAGGGGAGGAAGAGAGAAGAAAGAAGGGAGAGAGGGGAGAGGAAGGAGGGGAGCAGATGGGAGGGAGAGAGAGGGAGGAGGGAAGAGGGGAGGAAGGAAGAGGAGGGAGTAGGAAGAGGGAGGAGAGGGGGAAAAAAGGAGAGGGAGAGAGGAAGAAGAGAAGGGAAAAGAAAGAGCGGAGAGAGAGAGAGAGAGGGAAGTAGAAGGGGAGAGAGGGAAGGAGGAGGGAAGAGGATGAGAGGGAGGAAGAGAAGGGCGAGGAGGGGAAGGAGGGAGAAAAGAGAGGAAAGGAAGAGGAGGGAGAGGAGAGGGAAGAAGAAGGAGGATGGGAAGGGAAGAAAAGAAAAGGGGGATGAAGGGGGCGAAGGAGGGGGGACAGAAGAGGCAAGAGGGGAAAGGGAGGAGAGAGAGGGAGAAAGGTGGGCGAGGAGAAGAGAGAGAAGGGAAAGAGAGGAGAGAGAGGAGAGGAAGGAGGAAGGAGGAAAGCGAGAGGAGGGAAGGGGGAGGGGAGAGAAAGGGAGCGGAGAGGAAATAAAGGGTAGGAGAGAGGAGAAGAGTGAAGGGAAGTAGGAGGGATGGGAGAGGGATAGGGAGAAAGGAAGAAAGACGAGAGAGGAAGAGAGGGAGTGGAGAGAAAGGCCAAAGGAAGAGGGAGAGGAAGGGGAAGGGAGGAGGAAGAGAGGAGAGGGAGCCGAAGAGTCAGAGAAGGAAGGGAGAGGTAAATGGGGAGGGAGGGAGGGAAAGGGGGGGGGAGAAGGGAAAGGAAGAGGAGAAGAAAAGAGAAGGAGGGAGAAAGGGGAAGGATGGAGAGAGAGGAGAGGAGGGAGGATAGGGTAGGGAGAATAAGGGAAAAGGCAAGAAGAGAGAGGGAGGGGAGGGGGGGGAAGGGAGTGAAGGAGGAGAAAGAGGAAGAGAAGGAGGAAAGAGAGCGGGAAAGAGGAAAGAGAAGAGGGAGAAGGGAGAAGAAGAAGAGAAGAGGCGGAAGAAAAGAAAAGGAAGGGAAGGAGAAGAAGGAGAGGAGAGGAGGAGAGAAGAAGAGGGAAGGAAAAAAGGGAGAGAGGGGGGGATAGAGGAAGGGGAGAGGCAGGGGGAGAGGGGATGAAGGGAGGGGAGGAGAGAAAAGAAAGGACAAGAGGGGAAGGAGGAGGAGAGGGAGAAGGCGAGGAGGGGGAGAGGAGGGAAGGAGAGGAAAGAGGAGGGGAGATGGGGGAGGGCGGAGGAAGGAAAGGAGAGGAGGGAAGAGGAGGGAAAGGGCAGAGGAGGGGAAAGGGAAGAGAGAGAGGGAGGAGAGGGGACCACCCAGGGAGAGAGGGTGGGCGGGGGGAAGAAAATGAGGGAAGGGGAGGGGAGGAGAAGGGGGCGACAGAGGAGGAAGGTGAGAAGGAGGAGGAGGGGGAGGGAGGGAGCAGAGAGGAGTAGGGGGAGAAGGGAAGGAGGGGAAGAAAAGGGGGAAAAGGGGGGGGAGAGAGAGAGGATGGAAGAGGAAAAGGGAGGAAGAAAGGGGAAGGAGGGGAGAAGAGAGGGGAGAAAGAGGAAGGAGGAAGAAGAAGGGAGAAGTGGGGAAGAATAGAAAAAAGAAAAGAGAAGAAGGAGAGGAGAAGAGAGGCAGGGAGAGGGAGGAGAGGGAGGGAGAAAAAGAGAGGGAAAAGAGGAGGCAGGGCGGGAAGGGGGGGGACTGGGGAGAAGAGAAGAGAAGGGAAAAAGAAAAAAGTGGGAAGAGGAGAAGGAGAAACTGGAGAGGAGCAAGGGAGGGGAGAAAGAGAGATGAGAAAGGAAAGAGGGAAGGAGAGAGGGGAGAAAGAGAGGGGAGGAAAGGGGGGGAAGGGGAGGAGAAGAGGGGGAGGAAAAGGGAGAAGGGAGGAAGGAGGGTAGAAGGGAAAGAGGGAAGGATAGGAAGGGAAAAGAGAAAAGAACGGAGGGAGGAAAGAGGCGGGGGGGGAAGAGGGAGAGAAGAAGGGAGAGAGGAGAGGAGGGGGAGAAGGAGAGGAGAGGAGGGAGAAGGAAAAGGGAGGAGGGAGGGAGAGAAGAAAGAAGAGGGGGGGGAGGAGAAGGAGGAGGAGGGAGAGAAAGGGAGAGGGGAAAGGGAGAAAAGGGGGGGGGGAGGAGAAGAAGAGGAGAAGGAAGAGGGAGGAGGGAAGAAAGAAGGGGAAGAAGGAGGGGAGAGAGGAGAGGGGGGAGGAAGGAGAGGGGAGAGGGGAGAAAAGGACAGGAGAAACGTAGAGAGAAAGGGAGGGAGAGGGAAGAGAAAGAGAGGGGAGGGAAAGGAGGAGGGAGAAAAACAGGGAGGGAGAAGGAAGAAGAAGTAGGAAAGAGGAAGGGAGCAGGGGGAGGAGGAGGAGGGGAAGAGGGAAGAAGGAGGAGGAGGAGGGATGAGAAGGGGGGGAAGAGGGGAAGGGAGGGTGAGAAAGGCGAGGAAGGTGAGGGAGAGAGGGAGGAAGGAGGAGGAGAAGGAGGAGAGAGGGGGGAGAAAGGGGAAAGATAAGAAGGGAGGAGAAGGGGAGAAGAAAGGAGGGGGAAGAGATGGAAAAGGAGGAAGTGGAAAAAGAGGGGGAAGAGATAGGAGAAGAGAAGAGAGGAAGCGAAGGAGAGGGAGATACAGCGAGAGGAGGACGGAGGAGGAGGAAAGGGGGGGAAAGGAGAAGAGAGAGGAAGGGGGAGGAACGGAGAGGGAGAGGAAGGGGGAGAAAGAAGGGGAGAAGGGAGTAATTGCAGAGAAGGAGAGGAGAGGGGAAAGAGAAGGGAGAAAAGAGGAGAGGAGAGAGAAAGAGGGAGGGTGGGGTAAGAGGAGGAGGGAGGAGGGAAGGAGAGGGGGGGAGAAAGGGGAAGGAGGGGAGGTGGGAGAGAAGGGATGGAAAGAGAGGAAGAGAAAGGGGGGGCGAAGGAGAAAGAGATAGAGGAGGAGGGGAAAGGAAAGAGAATAAGAGAGGGAGGAGGGAAGAGGCGGAGGAGAGGAGGGGAGAGGGAGAGGGGAGGGAAAGAAAGGAGCGAGAGGAAAGGAGGAGGAAGGTGAAGGAAGAGGAGGGAGAAGAGGAGAAAAAGAGGAGAGGGGGAGGAGAGAGAGAAAAGAGCGAGAAAAAGGGAAGAGTAGAAGGGGGAAGAGGAAGAGAGAGAAGAGGAGGGGAGGATGAGGGAGGGGGAGGGGAAGAAGAGAGGAGAGGGAGAAGAGGAAAAGAGAGAAGAGAAAGGAGAGAAAGAGTGAGGAAAGAAGGGGAAAAGGAAGAAGAGAAAAAGGGGGGAGGAGAAGGGGAGGGGGGAGGAAGAGAGGGAAGAGAGGGGGAAGGGAGAAGGGGGAGGGAAAAGGGGAAGCAGAAGGGAAGGAAAGAGAGGGAGGAAGGGAGAAAAGGAAGGAGGGAAAGGGGAGAGAGAGAAAAAAGAGGGTAGAGGAAGGAAGAAGGGAGAAGAGAAAAAGCGGGGAAAAGGAAGAGTAAAAAGGGAAGGGCCGGGAAGAGAGAGAGAGGAGGCAAGAAGGGGGGGGAAGTAAGAGAAAGGAAGGGAAGAGAAGAGGAGAAAAAAAGAGAGAGTAAAAGAGAGAAGAGGAGAGCAGGGGAGACTAGAGGCCGGAGAGAAAAGAAGGGAGGGAGGGAAGAAAGAGGGGAGGAAAGAGGGCAAGGATAACGGGAGGGAGGGCCGAAAAAGAAAGCAAAGAAGGGGGAGGAAGGAGAGGGGGAAGAAGAAGGAAGGAAAAAGAGGAAGAAGAGAAGGGGAAGAAGGAAAAGTGGAAAGAGAGTAGGTGGGGAAAGGAGAAAGGAAGGGAAGAAGAGGGAGGGGACGGAGGAGAAGAGGAGAGAGGAGGAGGGAAAGGGAAAAGAAGAAAGGGAGGCAGGAGGAGGAGGAAGAGGGAAGGGAAGGGAGAGGGAGGGAGAGCAGAGGGGAAGAAAGAGGGAAGGAAAGAGAGGGAGAGAGAGGAGAAGGATAAGGAGGGGAAGGGGAGAAGAAGAGAGGAGAAGGAGAGGAGGAAGCGAGAGAGAAGGGAGGGAGAAAGGAGGAGGAATGGAGACGAGGGGGAGGCAAGGAGCAAGGGAAGATAGGGAGAGAGAAGAGGAAGGCGAGGAGAGAGGGAGAGCCGGAGAAGGGAAGGGTGGGGAGGAAGAAGGGATAGGGGGAGGGGAAGGAAGAGGAGGAGAAGAGAGAGAGAAGGAAAGGAGAGAAAGGGAGGGAGGAGGAGGGCAGGGAGAGGGGAGAGGAAAAAAGGGAGAAGGGAAGGAGAGGGGAGGGAAGAAAGAGGAAAGTGAAGGAGAGAGGGAGGAGAAAAAAGACAGATAAAGGGGCAGGGAGAAAGGAAAGGAGGGAGAAGGCAGAGGAAGGAGGAGAGGGGAACGGGAAGAGGGAGAGAGCAACAGAGAGGATAGGAGGAAAGAAAGGGAGAAGGGGAGGGGGAGAAGAGAAGGGGGAGGAAGGAGAAAGGAGAAAGAGAAGAGAGTGAGAAGGGAAAGGGGGAAGGAGGAGAAAGGAAGGCAGGGAGAGTGAAGGGGGAGGAAGGAGAGAAGAAAGGAAGGAGAACAGGAGAGAGAGAAGGGGAGGAAGAAAAGGGAAAGGAGGGAGAGGGGGAAAAGAAAGGAAGAGAAGGAGGGGAAGGGGGGGGAAGGGAGGAGAGAGGAGGGAAAGGAGGGGAAAGGCAGAGGAGGGGGAAAAAGGAGAAGGGAGAGAAGAGAGGAGGAAAGAGGAGGGGAGTAAAAGGGCGGAGGGAGAGAAGGAAGGAAAAGGGGAGGAGAAGGAGAAAGAGGAAAGGGAGGTGAGGGAGGAAAAAGAGAAGGTAGGGAAGGAGAAAGGGGCAGGATGAGAGAAAGAGGGAAGAGACAGGGAGGGAGATAGGGAGGGAGGGAGAAAAGAGAGAGCAGAAGAAGAGGAAAAGAAAGGGAGATGAAGGGAGGAAGAAGAGGGAAGAAAGAAGGAGAGAGGAGGGGAGTGGGAAAGTAAGAGAGAATAGGAGGGAAGACGGGGGGCAGGGAAGGAGAGGGAGGGGAGGAGGAGAAGGGGAGGGAGGGAGAAAGGGGGGAGAGGAGGATGAGAGAAAGGAGAAGTAGAGGAGGGGGAGGAAGAAAGAGAGGGGGCGAGAGGAGGAGGGAAGATGAAAGAGAGAAGAGAAGAGAAGGGAGGAAGGAAGAGGAGAGGGAAAGAAAAAGGAAGAGAGAAGAAGAGAGAGAGGAGAAGCAGGAGAGAAAGGGGGAGGGAAGAGAGGGAGCAGGGAGGGAGGAGGAGAGGAGGAGAGGAGAGTGAGGAGAAGAGGAAAGTAGAAGGGGGGCAGAGAAGGAAGGGGGAAGTAGGTGGAGAGGGGGAGGGGAGAGGAAGCAGGGAGACGAGGAAGGGAGAACTGATGGGAGAAAGAGGAGAAGTAGGGAGGGGGAGAAAAGGGGGGGGGAGAGGGAGAAAGGGAGAGAGGGATGAGGAGAAGGAGAGGAGAAAGAGAAGGGAGAAGAAGGAAGGAAGAGGAGAGGGGAGGGGAAGAGGGAGGGGAGAAACGGAAAAAGGAGAGGGGAGGGAAGAGGAAAGGGGAAGGAGGGGAGAGGTAAGGAGAGAGAGAGAAAGGGGAGAGGAGAAAAGGAGGGAGAGAGGGGAGAGAGACAGGAGGACGAGAAAGGAGAGGAAAAGGAGAGAGGAGGGAGGGGCCCGGAAATGGGGGGGGAGGGGAGGAAGAAGAAGAGGGAGAGGAAGAAGAGGAGGGGGGAAGGGGAGATAGAAGGGGAGAAGGAGAGAAAGGAAGAAAGGGGGAGGGGGAAGGAAAGAGGAAATGAGGGGAAGGAGGAGGCGAGGGGAGAGAAGAGAAAGAGGGAGGGGAAGGAGAAGGGGGGAGGGAGAAGGAGAGGGGGGGGAAAGGAGAGGAGAGCAGGGGAGAAGGGAAGAAGAGAGAAGGGAGGAGAGGAGAGAAAGAAGGAGAGAAGGAAAGGAAGGGAGAGAGGAGAGGGGACGGAGAGGAGGGAAAGGAGCGAGAAGAGGAGGGGAGGAGGAGGGGAGGGGAGGAAAAGGGGGAGAGGGGAGAGAAAGGGGAGAAAGGGACATAGGAACAGAGGGGGCAGACAGAGAAAGGACCGGAGGGAAAAGGGGAATGGAGGAGGCGAGAGGGAAAGGAGAGAAAGTAGAAGGAGGGTAGTAGAGAGAGGAAGAAGAGACAAGAGGGGAAGGGGAGGGAGGAGGGGAGGGGGACGAGAAAGAGAGGATGGAGAGGGGAAGAGGAGAGGGGGAGAGAAAGAGAAGAATGGGGAAAGCAGGGGAGGGGAAGGAGAGAGAGAGAGGAGAGGCAGGGGGGGGGGAGGGGGAAGAGAGGGAGGGGGGAGGAGGGAAGAGTGGGGGGAGAGCGGAAAGGGGAAAGAGAGGGAAGGTAAGGAAAGGGAGGAGGGAGAGGGAGGAAAGGAGAAGATGGAGGAGAAGGGGAGGAGAAGGAGGGAAAGGGAAAGGAAGGAAGGGAGGAGAAAGAGAGGGGGAGGAGAAAGGGAGGAGAGAGGGGGTGAGGAAGAGAGGGGCACAGGCAGGAAAAGGAAGAAAGAGGGGAAAGAGAGGGAAAGAAAGAAGAGAGGGAGAGGGGAAGAAGGGGGGGGAGAGAAGAAGAAGAGAGGGAAAAGGGAAAGGGAGGAAAGGGAGGAGGGAGGGGGAGGAAAGGCGGGAGGAGAGGAGAGGAGGAGAGGAGACAGGCAGGTGGCAAGATGGAGGTAGAGAGGGGAAGAGGAAAAAGGGAGGGAGAAGAGGAAGGGGCAGAGGAAGAGAGGAGGGCGGGAAGAAGGAAGGGGAGCGAGAGAAGAGACGGGGAGGGGAAAGGAAGGAGAGGCCGAGGAGGGGAAGGGGAGAGAGAGAGGGAAAAGGAAGAAGAAAGGAGAGAGAAAAGGGAGAGAAGAGGAAAGGAGGAGAGGAAGAGAGAGAGAAGGAAGAAAGGGGGAGGGGAGGGGAGAAAGAGGGGGGAAGAGGAGTAGGGAGAAGGGTAGAAAAAGGATGAGAGAGGGGAGAGATGGAGGAGAAAGAAGGAAGGGAGGAAGGAGAGAGGGAGGGGAAGAGGAGGGGAAAGACAAGAGAGAGAGGGGAAGGAAGGAGGAAGGAGAAAGGAGAGGGAGGAAAAGAGGGAAAGAATGGAGAGACGAAGGAGGAGGAGGGGATGGAAGGGAAAAAGAGAGGAGCGAGGGAAAAAGAAAGAGAGAAGAGAGAGGAGGCAGAGGAGAGGAAGGGGATGAAAAGGAAGGAAGGAAATAAAAAGAGGGAAAAAGGGGGAGAGGAAGGAGGGGAGAGGGAAGAGAAAGAAGGAGAGAGGGAGAGGGAAGAAAAAGAAGAGTAGGCGAAAGGGGGAGAGAAGGGGGAGAGAGAAAGAAATAGACAGGAAGGGTAGAGAGAACGGAGGGGGGAGGAGGAGAGGGGGAGAGAAAAGGAGAGAGAGAGGGAGGAAGAGAGAGGAGAGGGAGGGAGGAGGGAAGCAGGGGGAGGGGGGAGAAAAGGGGGAGGGGAGGAGAGGAGGAGAAGAAGGGAGGAGAAGGGGAGGAAGAGGAAGGAGGAGGGGAAGGGAAGAGGGGGGGGGGGAGGAAGAGACAGAGGGGAGGGGAGGGAGAGGGAGATGGAAATAGAAGAGTAGAACAGAGGGGAGCGGAGGGAGAGAAGGAGAAGGGGAGTGGAAGGAAAGAAGGGGGGGGGAGAAGAGGAGGGGGGGAAGGAGCGAGAGAGAGAGGGAAGAAGAGGAGGAGAGAGTAGGAGGAAAAGGGAGAGGGGAGAAAGGAGAGGGGAGGGAGGAGAAGAAGCAGCCGGAAGAGGAAGGAGGGTAAGAGAGGGAGGGGGAAGGAGGGGGGAAAGGAGGGGAGAGAGGGAGGGGGTGGAATGGCCCCGAGGAGGAAGGGAGAGAGAGGGGGAGAGGGGGAAGGAAGAGGAGAGGAAGATGGGGAGAGGGAGGGGGGAGGTAGAAGAAGAGAGAGAGGGAGGGTGAGAAGGAGAAAACAGGGGGGGGGAAAAGGGGGAGGGGGAAAGAAGGAAAGGAGGAAGAAGGAGAAAGGAGGGGAGTAGAGGCAGAGAAGAGGAAGAGAGAAGGAAAGAGAGGGAGGAGGGAGGGAGGAGAGGATAGAAGTGAGGGGGAGAAGGAAAGGAGAGAGGAAAGAGAGGAGGGGGGAAGGAGGGAGGGGGTAGGAAGGGAGACGGGAGAGAAGGGAGAGGAGGGGGTAGAGGATGAGGGAGAAGAGAGGAGAGGGGGGAGGGGAGGGGGAGGATAGGGGGGGAGAGAAGAGAGGGAGAGGGGGAGGAAGAAGGGGGGAAGAAGAAAGGAAGAAAGGAAGAGGGGGGCGAAGGAGAAGCGGGGAGAAAGTAGAGGGAGAAGTAGGAGGAGAGAGGAGGGGGAGAAGAAGGAGGAGGGGGGGGGAATAGGAGAGCAGAGAGCCGGGGGGAGGAATGAAGAGAACAGTACAGACACATTATCAACCCTTAAAGTGTTAGGTTCTTTCCTTTGAGAAATTGCCTAAGAAGCCCGAGTGAGTGATACAGTCTCCTACACCATCAAACGGCAGCTG
>CM068957.1:84496516-84508082 GCA_035128595.1 Eptatretus atami | reverse complement strand
CCCTCCATCCCCTCCCTTACCCCAAATGGCCGCACTGCTGATACCGCACACAAAAACGCTGAATGCCTAAACTCAGTGTTTGCATCGAAATCTTGTGTCCAAAACGTATCGCTTTCTGTACCCACCTTACCCAGTCGCACCCAACTGTCCCTGGACTCTGTGTCCATTTCTCCTGACAAGGTGGAGAGTTGCTGTCAAACCTGGCTTCAGATTCTGCAACCGCGTCCAGACGGCATCAGCCCAAGTGTCTTAAAAACCTGCCTCCTCTGCTCTTGCTCACCCTCTCTCTGTTCTATTCACCCTCTCATTTGCTCAAGGTCATCTGCCATCTGCTTTGGAAATCAGCAAAACATTACTGCCCTGCATAAAAAGGTGCCAAAACAGATCCCTGCAACTACAGACCAATCAGCCTTCTCCAATTCATCAGCAAGGTTATGGAATCCATCATCGCTTCAGACAACAAATCCTTCCTCTTCTCCAATGGCTTAATTTCTGATCATCAATCTGGTTTCAGATCAGGTCACTCTACAATGGATATGCTGCTTCTGCTCTTCCAACAATGGATGGAGGTCCTCAATGCCGGACATTAAAGAAGAGCCATATCCCTCGACCTATCACGTGCTTTTGACACAGTCTGTCACCCTGCCCTGCTCACCAACTCTCTGTCTATGGGTATCCAAGGCCATCTCCACTCATGACTCGTAGACTTCCTCTCCTGTCGCAGTCAAAGTGTGGCCCTAAATGGAATTCTTTCATCCCCTCTTCCTGTCCAGGCTGGAGTTCCTCAAGGCAGCGTTCTCCTGTTCTTTTCTGTGTTTTCATCAATGATCTCTCCGACTCTCTGGAATATCTCTTTGCTGATGACTCCACCCTCTGCCGTACAATCTGTCATCCCTCAGACCGGCAATGAGCAGCTTCTTCGCTCACTGCTGATCTGGATAAAATCACAAACTGGTCCAACAGGTGGAACATGTCTTTCAATCCAGACAAATCTCACCACTCCACCGATGTCTCTCTGAAAGGACCGTTTAGAAAACCCCCCATCCACTTTCTCAAAATCCTCTGGAAGAAAGTCCTTTCTTTCAAGCTTCTGGGTCTCACTATCTGCCATGATCTTTCCTGGGAAAGCCACATTTCAAACCTCGCCTCCAAAGCCAGTGCCGACTGGGAATCCTCCATCGTGCAAAGTCCTTCCTCAGCCCACCTGAGCTCCTGACCACTTACAAAGCTTCGTCGCAGCCTGATGGAGTACTGCTCTCCCCTCTGTGCTGGTGCTCCTGCCCCCACCTTTCTCGGCTTCACGCTGTGGAAACCAAGCATTTCGGATCATTGGCATCTCCCGTGATGAGGCTGAGTCTTTGGGCTCTCACTCTCTCACCGCAGGCAGGTCGTTGGTCTTTCTGTCTTCTACCGTCTCCTCCGTCCTCCGCCCCCCCCCCCCCTGCTGTGTCTGCGATTTGTTCCCATCATATTTCCGCAGGGCGCTCAAGGTCCGCCAACAACCCCCTTCTGTATAAACGACCAAAATCATTGAATCACTGCTCACCTTCACTCTTTCATTCCTCTTTTTCCCCGCCTTTGGAATAAAATCCCTCACACTGTTCAATCCCATTCTTCCCTCCAGGCCTTCGAAACAGCTGTTCACCACCACCTCTTATCTTCACCCATCCAAATCCTAGATGTTTTCTACCCCCGTTAACCACCCAACCCACCTCCTTCAAATTCCCTGCTTTCTTTCTGAAAGTCCCTGTAGTGTCCATCTTGTATACCCGTGTTTCCCCACCCCATCCCTCTCCCTCACAGATCTCCTAATGTCTCTGTTCCCACTGTTTTGTCCTCCCACTCCCGCCCCTCTTGTCTCATGCCCCCACTTGTTGTGCGTTGTGTGTTCGCTCTCATACGAGCCTCGACAAGGTATACAAAAAAAAATGAAACATGGTTCATTTCAAATCACATATTTTCCTTGCATGCATTTCATGTCATGGATCATTTCAAAACATTCAATTAAATACACTTTTATAGACAACGGTTCTCCCTTGAATTTTATATTATCCTCCATTGGAGCATTTCAATTTTCATCCTGTATCCCGAGTTAGCAATTGTAATGATGCTTGTAGACGAGACGCAATTCTTCAAGCAGAGTCAGGTGAGGCAAGCTGCACGTCCCCCCCCCCACAACTGTGTACACCTTCCTTGGCCATTTATTTTTCAAGAATTTTCATTTGGAATTGCCCACGATAACATCAGCCAGAGAGTCCTCTGGTGCAAACGTTCGAGACACTGAACATATAACCAGGAGCAAGAAGGGAGGTTATCGGGGGTGGGGATGGGGGGATTGGGGAGGAGCAGCAAGTGGCATCTTGCTTTACTTGTGTGTGTTTTGCAGCATTTCCAGTTGTATACCTACTTCCGCTCTTCGTGTTGGTCCTTATGAGATGGGAGGATGGAAGTGATAATAACAAAAAGAATAATAACAAAAATAAATAAATATAATATAGGTTTTCTTGCAAGGAACTTCATCACAGGAGAAAGCCATTTGGCCGATCAAGGACTGCGCACATGTTGCCAACTTGTGGTTGTTGGTCCCTGTTCTATTCTTTATAAATGCTGAGAATCAAGCAAGGAAGCAGCATGTACATTTTGAAAGCCTCAGGTATGACTTGGTGGGGATTGAACCATGAACCTCCCAGACTCAGAGAAGACACTCAAACAATGAGAGCAGCACTCGGTGGAGTGCATACCTCCACCAGACTGAACAGTTTACCTTTTATATCCCACTGATAGGCCGGATCTGGATCCAGACCTGAACCAAAATCAAATCGGATTGATCTTCTCACCGACCCAACTCATCCATCGACTGTGGTTTTGTCATAACTCGTACACAACTTTTTTGAGATATCGTGATATACATCGTTTTTGGACCCATCTCCCAATGGTGAAGAATCATTCAAAAAGTTTTTTTTTTTAACTCTCGTGTGCAGATTCGGATCGTCAACAAAACTGAATCAATTCTTCCTTGTCACACACCAAACCTGTCCACCAAGTTTTGTTTGAAAAAGTCCAGAACATTTTGAGATATACTGTTCACAGACAGACAAACAGACAGACAAGCATGAAAACATAACTTTTTGATATATCGATGGAGGTAATGATGCCACTGAGTCTGGTTAAAGATGGGATTTGGACTTGGAGGCCTCATCAGTGAATAAAAAAAACCAAAACATGGAGATACTGGGGATTGAACCCAGGGCCTCATACATGCAAAGCATGCGCTCTACCACTGAGCTATATCCCCTTCCATGTAGCTTATGTTGAGTTGCATCCTAGTTTTAATAAAATGGGAATTTCACGAGACGTAGACACAATGCAGGCATCATTGGCCAAACGACAGCTTCCCTTCACTTTTTGTAGCTGCTTTGCATTCATGTACACAATCAGGTTGACAGGAAATAAGGTAACTGAAAAGGATCATCAAACACGTGCTACATCCTGCATCTCGTTGGGTAGCATGAGTCACAAAGCATAAGGAAGGCAATAAAAAGGCAATTTGAATTTTTATCAAAATAACCATCACAAAGTCATGCAAACTCATAAAAAAATAAATCCAAATAACAAGCAAAACATTTGTATAATTCAGCTGGTCATGTTTTATTTCATTACTGTGCTGGCTACTGTGAACAAAGCCTTACGTAAGTGTGAGCAAAGTGAAATGTGAGTAAAATCCGAGGCTTACACGAACAGTCAGGGTGAATCCAGCACTGTAGAATGGATTTTCTCGGTCTAACGAGCCCACAACACTGATAAGTCCACTTGTGGCATCTACTGCAAGTACTCCATTTGTGTTTCCTTTGAAGAAGCAGATGAAAAGGGTGGAGAGGGGAAGAAAAAGTGCACGTTGTGTTAGCAGAACGTGTTAAAGGGGAAATGATCGCTAAATGAACAGTGTTTAAATAGTTATCACTATCTAAACCAGAGTGGATGAATATACTATCGTTTTCTAAATGGCTATGATTCATTTGAGACGTTCGACCTCAATGTTCGCAGTGTGGTTATCATCTGTTTGACTCCATCTTTGCTTCTGCTTCATGAAGAGTGCACTAACTCGCTGGATGCATTGATCTGGAGCACATGCATCCCTCGTAATGGATCACCACCTGAGTGCTATTCATGGTTAGAAGGCGTCTCACTCGAACTGTCCTTAGAAAGGATACTTAGTCGAAAACGACAGCAATCGACGGCTGAAGTTTATCGGATTTTTTTAAAGCAGCCATTTGTCCTGTCGATTCCAAAATGAGACGAGCATTAGGCAGATCAATTCAGGAAGATGACTTCCAACCCCATGGGAAATATATCTGCCATGTATAAACTTGTTCAAATAATGTTTGAAAGTTACGTGGTCAAAACAAAACATGTATGTTTTGTTAAGCTGTTATAAATTAGAAAAACAACATGCTGAGAATTTCAGCTTTGGCAAGTCAAACTACCAAGTTGGTAGAAATCTTCTGCCACCAAATAATCCCTCGGATAATAGAACACAGTATAATTCATTAAAGCCTGTGAAATGTACAATATCGTACAAAACGCAATGGTATGCAGGAAATAGACTAATTTATGGTATATTACCCTCGCCAGAAGAGATGGCAGTGCATTTGGGTCCATTTGTCTGTTTGTTACTTGGTGAAAAAAAATTTCGCCAAGTCTGTTGGTCTGTAGCGTTTGTCTGTTTGTGACACGATTTTTGGACACAGTTTTCAAGCAATCGTTAGGAAATTTTTTGTGTCTGTAGGTGACCAGCCAAGGACGTCAACACTTAATTTTAGTGAAGATCCAGATCCGGATCTCAGAATTTTTAAGAGATTCTTCACCATTGAGAGAAAGGGCCAAAAACGATAAATAGCACAATATCTCAAAATGATAGATATGGATTCGGACGAAACTTGGTAGACAGGTTGGATGTGTGACAAGGAGGAATTGATTCAATTTTGGTGAAGATCCGATTCCGGATCCGAATACAATAATTTTTTAATTCTTATGTGATTCTTCACCATTGAGAGATGAGGCAAAAAAACAATATTGCATGAGATCTCAACACGTTGTTGACAGATTTGGATGAAACTTGGTGGACATGTTGGGTGTGTGACAACGACTAATCGATTCGATTTTGGTGAAGCTTCGAATCCCGACCCCAGAATTTTTTTTAAGTGATTCTTCACAATTGGGTGATTGGGCTATAACGATATAGAGCATGATATTTCAAAAAGTTGGAGGGATTCGGACGAAACTTGGTGGGCAGGTTGGGTATGTAACAAGGAAGAAATGATTTGATTTTGGTCAAGATCTGGATTCAGATCCGACCTATCAGTGGAATATAAAATATAGACTGTTGAGCCTGGTGGAGGTATGCGCTCTCCCAAGTGCCTTTCCGTTTTGCCAAGTGTCACTCGATGAGTGATTTTTCATTTGTTTGTTTCTTTGTCCGCACAGAACGTGAGTGATTATCTTTGCAACCGATTGTCAGATTGACACGAAATTTTCACCACTAGAGCTCCATCTCATGTAGAATGTTGTAATGATAATTTTGAAATCATATGTCACATGGTGTGACAGCCATGTTGGAAAAAAGTAAAAACTTTGGACTTCTGTATTTCCAAAACCACAGAATGGAAAAAATTGAAACTTGGTTCATGGCAAGTACTCCACATGGGGAATAAGTGTGATTTTTCTATGATGTCATCGGTGCCGTCGTTATGACGTCATAATTTCATATGTAGAATGCTACATCCAATCAGTATGAAAATTTTTGAGGGTCATCTAGGAAAAAATTGGTCTACAGAAGAAAAAAAGTTGTATATGTATATGTATATGCATATGTGTATATATATGTTGTAAAACTTTCAAAAATGTTCTTCTCTGAAACAGCTGAACAGATAAAGGCAAAACTTTACAGGTATCGATTCGGAACAAAACGTTCACACCTATGATGTGGTTTGGCAGCCATATTGGATGTACCCTAAACCCTATAAAAAATCTTCTTCTCCAGAAGGGCTGGATAGATCGAGGGAGACTTCACACACATTCCCCAAGCCTTGGTGAACCAGGGTGTTCAATAATAATTGATGTCACATGGTCTGGCAGCCATATTGGAATGACCAAATTTTTTTTTTAACTCATTCTTTTCAACGGCTTCATTAAGTGACGTGAAACTGCACATTATGATTTAGTCGTGATGGGGAATATCAGTTTTAAATTACAACCTGATCGGACACATGGTTGAGAAGCCAGAATGATTTGATCTGGGTTCTTTTTTATTTTTTGAATAGGACTCACTTGGCTGCGCCAGGATGGGTTTGAAGGTAGAGTAGTAGCAGCTGAAACCCGAATCCTATCCAGGTTCTTCCTGACGAGTTAATCTTTGCTTTTTGCTTGTTCGGGTTCCTTCTGAATACTCCAATGCAGTACTGTTCATATTTGGTCTGCCATTTGATTTTAATTGAATGTGTTTTAATCCCATTCTGAATTCAATTGAATAATTATTAATAAACGTCATGGGTCAGGGTCAGGTCTTCGATCAAAGCAAGGTTACATCAAAGCAGGACGTCTTGGTATCCGGTCATCACTTCAGCAGTTATAAAGTGATAGTTCGAGTTATGCCTATTATTAATAAAGTAACACACCAGTACACAAACACCACACAAAATACACGACACAAAATGACACAAACACCACACAAAACAAGTCATGGCGAGAGTCTGCAATCTCTGATTGCTCTTCTTGTTCAATTTCTAAGAGGGTGTAACTCCCACTACCACTTTATCCCACATTTGGTAGATATTGGGTGCAATATTATGCAAGGAAATTCTACACAGAAGGAGGCCATTTGGCCAATAATGCCATTGCTTCATCACTACCATATCAATTGTATCTATCAGTCTATATTTAACACACCGCATTCAGTGGCACAATGGTTATATTGTCTGGGAGGTTGGCGATTCAAACCCTGTCTGAGTAATAGCAAAGACATCAAATATAGTAAGTACTACTTCCTTGCTTGGTGCTTAGCATTTAAACGATAGAGCATAGACAAACAATGCTGGGAAGGCAATGGTAAACCACCCAATATAACCCTTGCCAATAAACTGCATTGGCAGCACCAATGCTCTGTCGTTAGATTATTGTCGAGGTTTTTTTTCTTCTTCTATTCAACGTGGATTTTGGTTCTTCTATTCAAACAACCAATACTAACCTAATCTACCCAATTTCATTTGGAGGGGGGAGATGGAGAAATCAGAACTTGTCAGGGCATATGGGATATGTGGTTATTTTGTTGTTTATTTTTTAAACTCTGCTACCGAAGGTGGACAGAGGTTATGCTTTCACCCCTGTCTGTCTGTTTGACCATCTGTTTGACCGTCCCTTTGTTTGTGTGCAGGATATCTCAAAAAGTTGTGGGCGTATTTGGACGAAATTTGGTAGACAGGTTGCGTATGTGACAAGGACGAATTCATTATATTTTGGAGAAGATCCAGATCTGGATCCAGGAATTTTCTAAGTGATTCTTCACCATTGAGTTCAATTGAGTTCAATAGTGATAAGGCTAAAACTCATATATAACACAATATCTCACAAAGTTATGGATTGATTTGGACTAAGCCTTGTGGAGAGGTTGGGTGTGTGACAAGGACGAATTGATTCAATTTTGGTGAAGATCTGAATCGGGATCCAGATAAGAGAATTTTTTTTTAAGTGATCCTTCACCATTGAGAGATGGGGCCAAAAACGATATACGACATGATATTTCAAACAGGTTGTGGATGAGCAATGACAAAACTAGGTAGATAATTGGTCAGGTGAGAAGAACAAGCAGGTTAGATTTTGATTCAGGTCTGGATCCAGATCTGACATATCAGTGCGTCACAAAACGTATACTGTTCAGCCTGGCAGAGGATACGATGCACTCTCTCAAGTGCTGTTCTAGTTTTTTCCTGCTATGGTGATTTTTTTGTGGCTGGCAGGATTACCTGAAGTACGCAGACTGAACACTAATATCTCTAGCCTGGGTTTGAATCTCGGCCCAGCTATAAACTGTCATCCCAGTGTTTCGTCAATGTGCGTGCCGTCCTTAGATGGGCGTTAACTGTTAACGGCACGTGCACATAATTTATACTCTGATCCATCGATCAGTTGTTACAAAGAAGAATGGGATGTATTTTCTATTGTGTTTAGCAGAGTGACAGTGTGTCAAGAGTGAACTGCATACCATAGCGTGGGGTAGTGCAGGTGACTGCACAAGCATGCGTGCACGCGTGCGTGCACACACACACACACACACACACAAACACACATAGACAGTCATGATTGTACATAGGCCTACACATGAATCATGATTATGCATACATGATTATATGTGCACACATGCTCATACACATGTGCTCACATACACATTCACACATGCACGTTCACACACATGTGCTCTCTCACGCACACCCACATACATGCTAACAGAGGTGGCTACTTTGAGACCTGAGTCTCCATTTCACCTTTTGAAACCCACCCACATGTGGAGATTTGTTAGTGAACAAATCAAATTAGCGATTTGCAGCGAACAACAGCAACTTGGGCACACGCACACATATATACATGCTCACATGTGCACACACATACGTATATATGCACGCACACACAGAAGTGGACACTTTGAAACCTGGGACGGTTCCACCTTCTAAAACCCACATTTGGAGATAACCACTAACGACACACACACACACACACACACACACACATTCAACAGCTTGGTCCATGAAGCGTGATCCCTTGCTGAAGTGGAATATTCCCCTTGTGGGGTGAAAAGAAAGCCAGCCTTCTGAAGGCCTTCAAAGCGTTCTAAAGCTATGTAAAGAGGTTTTAAATATTTAATAAGCAGTGAGATTGCTATTATTTAAATTAGCTGTGATGTTTTAAGTATTTAATAAGCAGTGAGATAGTTGTTATTTAGTTAATCTGTGAGGTTTTAAATATTTAAATAAGCTATGAGGTTTAAAGTGCATTATTTAAATAAGCTGTTGGATTTAAATATTTAAATAAGCTGTTGGTTTTAAAGATTAAATAAGCTGTTGGTTTTAAATATTTAAATAAGCGCTGTTTGGTTTAAAGATTAAATAAGCTGTTGGGTTTTAAATATTTAAATAAGCTGTTGGTTTTAAATTACTTAATAAGCTGTTGTTTTAAAGATTAAATAAGCTGTTGGTTTTAAATATTTAAATAGCTGTGAGTTTTAAAGATTAAATAAGCTGTTGTTTTTAATATTTAAATAAGCTGTGAGGTTTTAAGATTAAATAAGCTGTTGGTTTTAAATATTTAAAAAGCTGTGAGGTTTTAAAGATTAATAAGCTGTTGATTTAAATATTTAATAAGCTGTGAGGTTTTAAAGATTAAATAAGCTGTGAGGTTTTAAAGATTAAATAAGCTGTTGTTGTTTAAAATTTTAAATAGCTGTGATTTTAAAGATTAAATAAGCTGTTGATTTAATATTTAAATAGCTGTGAGTTAAAGATTAAATAAGCTGTTGTTAAATATTTAAATAAGCTGTGAGGTTTTAGATTAAATAAGCTGTTGGTTTAAATATTTAAATAAGCTGTGAGGTTTAAAGATTAAATAAGCTGTTGTTTTAAATATTTAAATAAGCTGTGAGGTTTTAAATATTAAATAGGCTGTTGGTTTTAAATATTAAAATAAGCTGTGAGGTTTTAAGAATTAAATAAGCTGTTGGATTTAAATAATTTAATATAAGCGTGAGGTTTTAAAGATTAAATAAGCTGTTGGATTAAATATTTACATAAGCTGTGAGGTTTTAAAGATTAAATAAGCTGTTGGTTTTAATAATTAAATAAGCTGTGAGGTTTTAAAGATTAATAAGCTGTTGGATTTAAATATTACATAAGCTGTGAGGTTTTAAAGATTAAATAAGCTGTTGGTTTTAAATAATTAAATAAGCTGTGAGGTTTTAAAGATTAAATAAGCTGTTGTTTTAAATATTTAAATAAGCTGTGAGGTTTTAAAGATTAAATAAGCTGTTGGTTTTAAATAATTAAATAAGCTGTGAGGTTTTAAAGATTAAATAAGCTGTTGGTTTTAAATATTTAAATAAGCTGTGAGGTTTAAGATTAAATAAGCTGTTGGTTTAAAGATTAAATAGCTGTGAGGTTTTAAAGATTAAATAAGCTGTTGGTTTTAAATATTAATAGCTTGAGGTTTTAAGATTAAATAGCTGTTGGTTTTAAATATTTAAATAAGCTGTGAGGTTTTAAAGATTAAATAAGCTGTTGGTTTTAAATATTTAAATAAGCTGTGAGGTTTAAAGATTAAATAAGCTGTTGGTTTTAAATATTTAAATAAGCTTGAGGTTTAAGATTAAATAAGCTGTTGGATTTAAATATTTAAATAAGCTGTGAGGTTTTAAAGATTAAATAAGCTGTTGGATTTAAATATTTACATAAGCTGTGAGGTTTTAAAGATTAAATAAGCTGTTGGTTTAAATATTGAAGTTAGCTGTGAGGTTTTAAGTATTTAAATAAGCTATGAGGTTTAAAGTATTTAAATAAGCTGTGAGGTTTTAAGTATTAAAATAGCTATGATGTTTTGTGTATTTAAATAAGCTGTGATGTTTTAAGTATTTAAATAAGCTATGAGGTTTTATGTATTTAAAATAAGCTGTAGGTTTAAAGATTAAATAGCTGTTGGATTTAAATATTTAAATAAGCTGTGAGGTTTTAAATATTAAATAAGCTGTTGGTTTTAAATATTTGAAGTTAGCTGTGAGGTTTTAAGTATTTAAATAAGCTGGATGTTTTAAGTATTTAAATACGTTGTGATGTTTAAGTATTTAATAAGCTATGAGGTTTTAAGTATTTAAATAAGCTGTGAGGTTTTAGTATTTAAATAAGCTATGATGTTTCAAGTATTTAATAAGCTGTGATGTTTTATGTATTAAAATAAGTAGTGATGTTTGTGGTATTTAAATAAGCTATGAGGTTTTATGTATTAATAAAGCTGTGAGGTTTAAGTTATTAAATAAGCTATGATGTTTCAGGTATTTAATAAGCTGTGAGTTTATGTATTAAAATAAGTAGTGATGTTTGTGTATTTAAATAAGTGTGATGTTTTAAGTATTGAAAATATGCTGTTATGTTTTGTGTATTTAAATAACTGTTGATGTTTTAAGTATTTAAATAAGCTATGAGGTTTTAAGTATTTAAATAAGCTGGTGTGAGGTTTAAGTATTTTAAATAAGCTAGATGTTTCAAGTATTAGAATAAGCTGTGATGTTTTTGTATTTAAATAAGTAGTGATGTTTTTGTGTATTTAAATAAGCTGTAATGTTTTAAAGTATTGAATATGTCTGTTATGTTTGTGTATTTAAATAAGCTGTGATGTTTTTAAGTAATTTTATAATAGTAATAAACCTTATGGAGGTTTTAAAATTAAGTATTTCGTCTTCAATATAGCTTAGGCTTTGGGGAGCTAAATCCTTTAAAGACAAAGCCTATATGCTTTAAGGTAATTTGAATTA
>CM068957.1:84480580-84496277 GCA_035128595.1 Eptatretus atami | reverse complement strand
AAGCTGTGAGGTTTTAAAGATTAAATAAGCTGTTGGATTTAAATATTTAAATAAGCTGTGAGGTTTTAAATATTAAATAAGCTGTTGGTTTTAAATATTGAAGTTAGCTGTGAGGTTTTAAGTATTTAAATAAGCTGTGATGTTTTAAGTATCCGCCCTTGAGTTCAGCGGAAGCTATGTGGTGAGACAGACTGTTCCTGGCAACAACATTGTCTTCCTTCTGGAGCAAACCCAACTGAGGTAATCTCAGTCCTGTCCATAAAGCTTCGGAAGCAAGTGTGTATCTACCCTCAGGAGAGCCAGAAAACGAACCATCTTTCGGAAGCCGCACAGTTCTTGTATCACTCCTTCCAAGAACCTCTCTCCACATCCTCCATAGATATGCATGCCTCCAATAAAATTTCTGTTTCTATGGTGTATGTTCCCCTCCATCTCCTCGTCTCTTACCCCATGAGAATGACGCGCCTACTGCCGCATTACCGCACAACATAATAAATCCTTCTGAATGCCTAACTTCATTGTCCTGCATCGAAATTCGTTGTTCCATGAACGTATCGCTCTTTCTGTACCCACCCTACCAGTCGCAACTCCAACTGTCCCTGTGACTCCTGTGTCCATTTCTCCTGACAAGGAAGGAGAGGTTGCTGTCAACACCGGCGCTGACAGATTCTGCAACCACGATCCAGACGGCAGTATGCCCATAGGTCTTAAAAAGACCACCCACCGCCATGCCCTCTGGCTCTTTGCTCACTCCCTTCTCTCTTGTTCGATTACACCACCTCTCATTTGCTCAAAGGTCATCTCGCATCTGCTGGACAATTCAGCAAACGATCGTAACTGTCCCTGCATAAAAGTGCCAAACAGATCCTGCAGACATACGACCAATTCCAAGCCTTCTCCCAATATCAGCAAGTTATGGACACACATCATGCTTAGACAACCTAAATCGCTTCCTCCGTCTCTCCAGATTGCGCTTAATTCTCTGATCATTCACGATTCTGGTTTCAGATTCAGGTCACTCGTACACATGAAGTGCTTGCGTCTGCCTCTTCAATCAATGGATGGAGGTCCTGGCAATGCCGGAGCATCTAAGAAGAGCCATATCCTCGCACCTATTCACGTGCCTTTGACACAGTCTGTCACCCTGCCCTGCTCACCAACTCTCTCGTGTCTAGGGTATCCAAGGCCATACTCCACTCATGACTCGTAGACTTCCTCTCCTGTCGCAGTTCATAAGTTGTGGCCCATAAATGGAGATTCTTTCATCGCCCTCTTCCTGCCATAGGTCTGGAGATATTCCTTCAAGTGGCAGCCGTCTGGGCCCTGTCTTTTTTCCTAGGCTTTATTCATCATGGATCTCGACTCTCGGATATAATCTCTCGTTATCTCTTTGCTTGATTGACTCCACCCTCTGCGCGTACAACTCTCGTCATCCCTCAGGAGCACGGCAAGTCGCAGCCAGGCCTTCTTCGTCTCTCGACATGATGATATCTGGATAAAAATCACAACTGTGCGTCCAACAAGCAAGGGTGGAACATTGTCTTTTCATCCAGACAATTATCTCACAACGTCTCACGATGTCGTCTCTGAGAAGGACCGTTTAGAAAAAACCCCCCAATCACTTTCTCAACAGATTCCGCTGATAGGAATAGTCCCTATTCTTTCAATGCCTTCTGGGTCGTCACTATCTGCCATGATCTTTCCCTGGGAAAGCCACATTTCAAACTCCTACGCCTCCAAGCCAGTCGTCCCGACTGAGAATCCATCCATCGTGCAAAGTCCTTCTCAGGCACCACCTGAGCTCGCTGACACTATACAAAGCTTTCGCTCACGCAGCTGATGCGAGAACTACTGCTCTCCCCTCTGTGCTGGTGCCTCTTGCTTTCCCCACCTTTCTCGCGCTTCACGCTGTGGAAACCAAAGCATTTCGGATCATTGCATCTCCCGTGCATGAGCCTGAGTGCTTCGGCATTCTCGCACTCTTCACCCGCATGGCACAGGTCCGTTGTCCTTCTGTCTTGCTACCGTCACTCTCATACTATCTGTCTCGCCCCCCCAGCCTTCCACCCCCACTCTGCTTCCACCTGCGGTAGTGTCCTGCCGAATTCCGTTCCCAGTACATACTTTCTTCCCGACAGGTGCGCTGCAGGTCCGTCGCCAACATACCCCTTGCTGGTAAACGACGCAAGAATCATGAATAACATGCTCACCTTCACTCTTTCATTCCTCTTTCCCCTCTTGAATAAAATCCCTCATCACCTGTCGTCAATCACCATTCTCCCTCCAGGCCTTCGAACAGCTGTTCACACCCAGCCTTATCTTACTCCATCCAAATTTCCTAGATGTTCTTCATACCTCGTTAATCCACCCCAAACCCACCTCCTTCACCAATTCACCATGCTTTCGCCTTTCTGAAAAGTCCCTGTAGTGGTCCATCTTGTATACACCCGTGTCCACCCCATCCCTCTCCTCACAGATTACCTAAGTCCTCTGTTCATCCACTGTTTTGTCTCTCCCACTCCGCCCCTCTGTCTCATGCCACTTGTTGTGCGTTGTGTGTCGCTCTCAACGAGCCTCGACAAGGTATACAAAAAGAAAATGAAACATGTGTTCATTTCTCAAATCACAGTATTGTTTCCTTGCATTGCAATTTCATGTCAACGGATCATTTTCAAAACCAACTTAAAATAACTTTTATGAGACAACGGTGTTCTCCCTTGCAATTTATATTATCCCCATGGAGCATTCAATTTCTCATCTTGTGATTCACGAGTTAGAATGTAATGATGCTTGTAGACGATGACGTCAGATTCTTCAAGCAGAGAGTCAGGTGAGGCATAAGCGTTGCAACGCGTCCCCCCCCCACCCCTCACACTTGTGTACACCTTCCGTTGGCCATTTTATTTTCTTCAAGAATTTTCATTTGGAATTTGCCCCACCGATAACACTCCAGCCACGAGAGTCCTCTGGTGCAAAACGTTCGATGACACTGTAACAGTCATAACCAGGATGCAAGAGGGAGCTTATCGGGGGTGGGTGATGGGGGCATTGTGCGGAGCGTAGCATGCGATAATGGACATCTTGCTTCAGCATGTGGTGTTTGCAGCACAGTGTATAACCTATTCTTCCGTCTCTTCGTGTTGCAGTCCTTGATGAGGAGATGAAGTGATTAATAAATAAGCATCAATCAATTAACAAAATAAATAAAGTATAATATAGGTTGTTCTTGCAAGGAACATCATCACAGGAGGAAAGCCATTTGGCTTGAATCTAAGGACTGCGACAACGATGCTTGCAAACTTGTGTGTGGTCCCGTCCTATCTTTATTTAAATGCTGAGAGAATCTAAGCCATGGTAAGCAAGCATGTACATTTTGATAGCCTAAGTATGACTTGGTGGGGATGAACCATAATCCTCCCAGATCTCAGAGAAGACACCTCAGAACATGAGAGCAGCACTCGGTGGTAGTTGCATATCTGCCACCAGATGAGACAGTTTAACTTTTATATGCCCACTGATTAGGGCCGGATCTGGCATCCAGACCGAATCCAAAAGTCAAATCGGTTATTGATCTTCTCACCGACCCAACTTCATCCACTCGGACTGTGGTTTTTCATCACTCGTACACTAACTTTTTTAGATTATCTGTGATTATACATACGTTTTTTTGGTACCCATCTCCCAAATGGTTGAAGAATCATTCAAAAGTTTTTTTTTAAACTCTCCGTGTGCAGATTCGGATCGTCAGACAATAGGACTGAAGACACAATCTTCGCTTGGCACACACCAAACTCTGTCCACCAAGATTTTGTTTGAACAAAGTCCAGAACATTTTGAGATTATACTAATGTTCACAGGGATCCAGACCAAACAGACAGGACAAGCCCAATGAAAAAAAAAAACCGTATAATAACCAATTAAGAAAACTTTTCTTGTAATAGATCGTCATCGGAGGTAATTGATGCCACTTTGAGCTGGTTAAAGTATGGGATTTGACTTGGAGGCTCTCATCACTGAAGTAAAATTAAAACACAAACATGGAGATGATCTGCGGGATTTGAACCCAGCGGGCTCATACATTGCAGTCATGCGCTCTACACTGATGTGCTTATATCCCCTGTCCATGTAGCTATATGTTGGCATTGCATCCTAGTTTTAAATAAAATCGCGAATTTTCACGAGAGCGTAGACACAATGCCAGCATCATCTGGCCACAACGACAGCTCCCTTCACCTTTGTAGTCTCGCCTTTGCATCAGTCATGTACCACAATCTCAGGGTGACAGGATATTAAGGTAACTGACAAAGGGAGGTCGATCAATGACATCGTGCTATCCATTCCCTGCATCTGCGTTGCGCGCGGTAGCCGATGAGTCACAAAGAGCATAACGTAGGTTCTAACTGACAAAGGCAATGGAACTTTTTCTAAAACTAACCATTCACAAAGTCATGCAAACTCATACAAACAAATCTAAATCCAATATAACATTAGGCAAAACATTTGTAGTGATATTTCAGCATGTCATGTTTATTTCATTACTGTGCTGGCTACTGTGAACAAAAAGCCTTACGTAAGTGTGAGCAAAGACCTGAAATGTGAGTAAAATCCGCAGGCATTACACGGAACCCAGTCAGGTGGACATCCAGCAGCTGCTATGCAATTGGCATTTACTCGGTTCTAACGAGCCCACAACACTGATCAAGTCCACTATTTGGCATTCTACTGGGCAAGTGACCTCCATCTGTGCTTCCTTTGCAGAAGCAGATGAAAATGGGTGGAGAGGGGAAGAAACACAGTGCACGTTTGTGTTAGCAGATACGCGTTGAAAGGGAGAAGTGATCGCTAAATGACACAGCTTGTTTAATAGTTACACTTATCAATAAACCAAGATGTGGGCCTTGAACCATAGTGACTTCGTGTTTCTAAACTGAGCTACTGACTTCATTGAGACGTTACGACTCAAGTTCGCAGTTTGTGGTTACATCGTCTTGAACCTCCATCCTTTGGTTCTGCTTCATGAAGAGTGCACCTAACTCGCGATGCATTGAGTCTGGTGAGCACATTGCATCCCGCGTAATGGATCACGCACCTGTAGTGTCTATTCATGGTTAGAAGGCGTCTCACTCGAACTGTCTCTTAAACAGATAGCATTAGTCGAAAACGACAGCAATCGACCGGCTTGAAGTTTATCGGATCTGTTTTTTAAAGCAGCCATTTGTCCTGGTCGATTCCCAAAATGAGAACGAGCATTAGGCAGATTCAATCTAGTGAAGACGATCTTCAACCACTGCGGAAACTATACCACTCTGGCCTACTTGTTATAATATCTTGTTCAAATAGTGTTTAGAAACGTTACAGTGCGGTCATAAATCAAATACCATGGTATGTGTTTCGTTGAGCTGTCAATAAATTAGGAATATAACAACACTGCTGTAGAAATTTCATGCTTGCAACGTCAAACTACCCACAAGTGGTAGAAAAATGCTTCTAGCACCAAATCGAATCCCTCGGATAATTAGTAACACCGACAGTATAATTCATTAAAGCTGAAATGTACAATATCGTACTAAAACGCAATGGATGCAGGAAATAGAGCAAAATTCTATGGCTATGATACCTTCGCCAGAAGACGATGCCAGCTGCATTTGGGTCCTATTTTGTCTGTTTGTTACTGGGTGATAAAAAAATTTTCCGTCCAAGTCTGTTGGTCTGTAGGCGTTTGTCTGTTTGTGACTACGATTTTTGGACAGAACAGTCTTCTCAAGCACATCCCTTCAGGTAAAATTTTTGTGTCTGTAGGCGTGACCACCAATAGGACGTCAACACTTAATTTTCTCAGTGAAGATCCAGATCCGATCGTCAGCTCAATTTAAGAGTTTCTTCCACCATTGAGAGAAAGGGCCAAAAAACGCATAAATAGCACAATATCTACCAAACATGATTGATGATATGGATGTCCGGACGACAAGCGTTGGTAGACAGTGTTGTGATGATTGAACAAGGAGGACTGATTCAATTATTGGTAAGCGATCCGATTCCGGAATTCGAAATACAATAATTATTTCAATTTCTCTATGTGATTCTCACCATTTGAGAGACTCGAGCGCCAATAAACAAAACGAAATATGCATAACTCTCAACACGTGTGACAGAATTCGTATGAATTACTTCGGCTGGACACTGTTGGGTGTAGTGGACAGACTAATCGACCTTCGCATACTCGCGAATGTCGATTCTCGGTGAAGCTTCGCGGCGACGTGATCAACAAACATGCCCGACCCCATGACATTTCTTTTCTAAGTGATCTCTTCACACTGTGCGTGCTTTCGCCGGCGGCAATATTACAAATACTAGATAGCTGATACCTATCTGAGCATGATATTTCAAAAAGTTCGGAGGGGATCTGGAGCGAAACTTGTGGCAGGTCTGCGGTACTCCGTAACTAAGGAAGAAATGATTTGAGCTTTTCGGATCAACGATCCTGCTGATATTTGCATATCCGAACAGCTATTCAACTGGAATAATAAATTTAGACTGTTTGAGCCCTTGGTCGTGGACGGCTATGCGCCTCCAAAGTGTCCTTCGATGAGCTGAGCTATTTCATTTGTTTGTGTTTCTGTTGTCCGCCACCAGAACGTGTTGACGCTTATCTTTAGAACCAGTATTGATCAGCTGTGACACGAAATTTCTACCACTGCGAGCTTCCATTCCTCATGTAGAATGTTCGTAATGACTAATTTTTGAAATCATATGTCACATGGTGCTGACAGCCATGTTCGGAAATAAAGTTAACAAACTGGACTTCTGTCATTCCAAACTCACAGATATGGATAAAAATTGAACATCTTGGTTCATGGCATGTTACTCACAGTGGGAATAAGCTGTCGATATTCTTTTTCTATGATGTCATCCGGTGCTCCGCTCGATTCTATGACGTCATTACATTTCATATGTAGAACTGCGCATCTCAATCAGTATGAAAATTGAGGGTCCATCTAGCGAAATAATATTAGGTCTACAGAAGAAAAAAGTGTATATGTATATGTTACAGTGGGGATGAACAAGTACTGTTTGATCACACTCAGATTTGCCAGGTTTCCCACTACAAAAGCATCGTAGACGGTCTGTATCTCATATCACAGTAGCAGTCTCAACTGTTGAACATAAGACCTGACATCTAAAACCAAAAATCCGGAAAATCACATTTGTATGATTTTTGTATAATAAGTTAATTTGCATTTTTATTGCATGCAATAAGTATTTAATACATCAGAAAGAATCAGAACCTTAATTATTTGGTACAGAAAAACCTTTGTTGCGATATATTAAGAGATCTATGAGCGATTTCTGTAGTTCTTAACCAGGTCTTGAACACAGATCTTGCAGCAGGGATTTTGGCCCACTCCTCCATACAGATTCTTCTCCAGTTCCTTCAGGTTTCGGGCTGTCTCTGGGATACACAGGACTTCTCAGCTCCCCTCCCAAAGATCTATTCTTTGGGATTCTAGTCTGGAGACTTGCTCAGGCCACTCCACCGGACCTGAGATGCTTCTTTAGCGGTAGTCCCATCTCCTTAGTGCTCCTGAGCGCTGTAGCTGTATTCGCCCGCGGTCGTTGTCATGCTCGGAAGAACCACAGCCACGCCCCACTCATCCAATGCTCTTGTTGAGGAAGACGCAGGTTGGTCTGGCCCAAGACTCTCCGTCGATACATCGGCCCCATATCATTCTGCCCTCTCAAACTGTGCAGTCGTCCCTGTCATGTCATGTATATACTCATAGCGCTGACTATCCCTTTGCAAGAAACATGGCATCTCCCAAAAGCTCGAATGATGTTTCCATCCTGCCCAGCATGCTTTCACGGTTAGGTATCTGGGTGTTCTTGGGGTTGATACTCATCCTTCTATTCTTCTCTCCAAATCACGGCGTAGTGGAGTTTAATACCCAATAAAGCGTCCTAATTTTGGTCTCAGTCAGACACATTGACCTGTCTCCCTCTCCTCCTCTGGATCTCCAGATGACGTCATTGGCAACTTCAGAGGGCCTGGACATGCAGCATGCTTGAGCTATGTGGGGACCTTCGCGTAGCGCGTAGCCACTAGGATTAAATCATGACGGACGTAGTGCTGTACTTCATGTTCGCTTTGATACCTGTCGGTCCAGCAGCGCCTCTATCACGGTCAGTTGCAACCCAGGTGCCTGCACGTGATAGTTCTGGCTGATTCACCTTACCTTTCTCATGATCATGAGGCTCGGCACGCAGGTAGAGACTCCTTGCCATGGTCAGCCCAGGCACCGAGGGAACTGATTGACTGTTATCCTCTGCAACTTCCATTTAGTCATCTTTATATCAAATTGCTGCCACAACTAGTTGTTGCCCTTTGCAGCCAAGAGCTGCTTGCCTATCTGTCCTTGTTGTAGCCAATACCAAGCACCTTGTGTCCACAGTCTTACACATTTTGTCCCTTGATGTCTTTAGCAGCTCTCTTGGTCTTCGCCCATTAGTGGGATTAGGTTGGAGGTCTATGTATGTTGATTGAGTGGTGACAGGCTTCTCTCTTATGCAGCTTAGACGAGTTCAAAACACAGGGTGCAAGTATTACAGGTAATGAGTGGAGACAATGGAGGGCTTCTGGTTAATAGACAAAAACTACACAGGTCTGCTGAGAGCGGAATTCTTACTGTGTCGCGGAGGTTCCGATCAAGACTACTTATTCATGCATTTAATAATGCCAACATTAATTATCTATAAAAATAATACAGTGTGATTTCAGGATTTGTTATAATCCGTCTCTTCACAGTTGATAGTGTACTATGATAATAAAAAATACCAGCCCTCTTATTCAAGTGCTATGACAACAATGTGGAATACAACCCGCTATTGCAATCATACATCTGGCTCGTCAGATCTTAATCTCTCAAATACCTGTATTCCTCACTCTCACTGTGTAATTTTAGACTGGTCCTACTATGACATCATCGTCGAATATGTCAATCTATAATTGTTGATAAATCAACCCTTCAAAAATGTCTATACTTGCTCTGCAAACAATGAACTTGACATCTAACATCAGACGCAACTACCTTTCACGGATCGCAGTTCGGAACAATCAGAACCCGCTCCTCACACCTATGATGATGGTTTTGGTGCAGCTATGATGTGACCCTAAACCTAAATAAAAATCTTCCTTCTCCATGAAAGGCTGGTATAGATCTGAGGAGAGACGTTATCACACATTCCCCAGCATCAGCCTCTGGTGAATCCAGGCTGTCATCAACTAATAATTGATTGTCACGATGGGTCTGGCAGCTCCATATTGGAATGACCAAATTTTTTTTTTCTAAACTCATTCTTGTATCAACGGCTTCATAAGGTGACCGTGAAAATGCACATTATCGACTTTTAGTCGTTGATGCTGGGAATATCAGTTTTACATCCTACAACGCTTCGACTCGGACACGATAGTCTAGAACAGCCAGAATGAAATCTTTGGATCTGGGCTCTTTTATTTTTGAACTAGGACTCCACCCTTGGCTGCGCCAGGATGGTTGTGAAGTAGAGGGCGCTCGCAGCCTGAAACCGACATTCCTACCCAGGTTCTTCTAACGAGCTAATCTTTGCTTTTTTGCTTGTTCGGGTTCACCTTCTGAATACTCCAATGCAGTACATGTTCACTATTTGGTCTGCCATTGATAATATTGCAAAGTGGTTTTGAATCCATTCTGAATTCACTGAATATATTAGTAATAAACCGTCATGGGGTTCAGGTGTCAGGTCTTCGAGTCAAAGCAAGGTACTACATCAAAGCAGGACGTCCTTGGGTTATCCGACGTCTATCACTTCAGGCAGTTGCTATAAATGATAGTCGAGTTATTGGTCTACATTATAAATAACAGGACCAGTATACACCAGCACACCAGAGCAAAACATGTATCACCGAACCAGTCAAAATGACACATATCACCACACAAATAAACAAGTCATAGGCCGAGCGAGTCTGAATCTATCTGATTGCTCTTCTCTGTTCACACATGTTCCTAATGAGCGGTGTAACTCCCACTACCACATTAATTCTCCCACTATATTTGGGTACGACTATTGGGTGCATTATAATCTATGCAAGGAAAATATTCCAACACAGCAGCTAAAGGAGTGCCACATTGCGCAATTAATGCCATGCCCTTCATCACTCTTACCATTAATCAATTTATCTATCTAGTCCTATTTAACACAGCCGGCAGATTTCAGTGGCACAACACGGTGTTGGAGTGATGGTCTGGGACGCGTTGGTGACCAGCATCTCTCAAACCCTGCCTTATCTGTTAGCAATACATAGCAACAGAACATCACAATATAGTATTAAGTACTAACTTCCTTAGCATTGAGTCGTCTTATGCATTTAAACGATAGACGTCAATTAGTGACAACAATGCTGGGAAGGGACGATGGTAAACCACTCCTAATATATAACACCTTTGATCCAATAAAGCTTGTGCTATTGGCAGCATCCCATGCTCTCTGTCAGTTAGACTTCATTAGTCGAGGTTTTTGTTATTGTTTCTCGTTCTTCCTTTATTTCAATCGTGGAATTCTTGAGTTTCTCTTTCAACACCAATTAGTAACCTTCAATCTACACCCAATTTCGATTTGGAGGGGAGATGAAAATCGAACTTTGATCCACCGGGCATTATCGGATTATAGTGAGTACATCTGTGGTTATATTCTTAAACCCTGCTACCGAGGGTCGAATATGTACAGAGCTTATGCTTCTCACCCTGTCTGTCTGTGCACCAAATTCTGTTTGACCATGTCCTTGGTTATGTTGCAGGATACTCTCTACCAAATAGTGTCGTGGGCGTATTTGCGACAGAAAATTATGAGTACGATTATCAGGTTGCGGGTAATTTGAACCAAGGGACGAATTCATTACTTATTCTTGCGTGAAAGTTATCCCCAGATCTGTGACTCCAAGTGAATTCTGAAGTGATTCTTCACATGTGCAGATTCAATCTGAGTTCCAATCACGTGATACAGCCGCACTAAAACTATCATACTCTAACACTAATTATTCTCACACTAGAAGTTATGGCATTCGACTTACTGACTAAAGCCTATGTTGAGAGCGTTGTTGTGCTGTCGACAGGACGAATCTGAGTCCACATTGTTGTTGAATAAGTCTGGCAATACGGGATCCAGACAATAAGTAATTTTTCTTCTTTTAACTTAATGCACCAATCTGGAATCTCGTTCCTCTCAACTCCCAATCTGTGCAGAAAGAATACCGTGGGCTCGTCACAATAAAGACATATACGACCATGATATATCACTTTAATAACAGGTTGTGGCATGAGCCGACAATACCAAAAGCTAGGTCGCAGAGATTAATGTTGGAGTTCAGGGTGGAGTAAAGAACAAACGCTGGTTAGATTTTCCGACTGTTCTAGGTCTGGATCCAGCATCTGACCATAATCACCGTGCGGACGGTAGCAAAATCGTGTATACCTGTCTTCACGCCCATGGCCGAAGAGAATAAGCGATTGCGAGCTCTTCTAAGTGTCTGTTCGTAGTTTTTTCCTTGCTATGGTGGATTTCTGTTGATGGCTATGGCGAGGATTCACCTGAAGTACAGCACGGACAGCCTGAGTCAATCTCCGTAATCTAATATCCTTCTAGCCTGTGGTTATTGATACATTCGTTGGCGTGCGCTCAGCGTTATAAAACTGCTTACTCCCGATAGTGGCTTCTTTCGCTCAGTGTGCGTTTGCCATGTCCTTAAATACGGGTACGTTAACGTGTTAAACCGGCGCGGTGCACATAATTTTACTCTGATCCATCGATTCAGTTCGTTAACAAAAAGAGAATGCGGATGGTTCACTTTTCCTATTAGTGTTTATGCAGAGTGGACATCTTGTGTCAAGAGGAACCTGCATACCCATAGCGTGGTGGTAGTGCACGGTGACCTGCAAACAAGCATGCAGTTGCGACGCTGTGCGTGTCCACACTACACACACTAACACACCGAGCACCAACAGCCACACATCAGAAATCACACGTTTCACTCGATTGTACACATAGCAGCTAGCGCCTAACAAACGCCTTATATGCAAAATCCATCGCGTGAACTTATGACAATACAATACTCGTATAGTGGCTAACACAGACACATGCACTGTACTACACATACAGTCGAGCGTCACAAATCTTACACCACTATTCAGCACCATGCTGGACGCTATTCTGCACACACTAACTGTGCTCTTCACTCCACCGCCATCCTGACCACTACACCGTACCCGACTAGGCTCAACCCAAGAAGACGCATGGCCCTACCATTTGGAGACCAATGGCACAGTCTTAGCCATTCACCACTCCACTCTCTTGAGAGTCAACCTCTACCCACCACTGCTGGGACGATTTGTTAAGGTGAAGACAATCACATCAACTTAGCGATTTGTGAGCCGAACCAGGACAGGTCCAAACGTTGAGGCACACGCACGCAGCCATATATACAAATCCATGATTCTCACAATCGTCCGGACTACCCGTATCACACCATAGTATATCATGCACCATGCAACACTCAGCACAGTGTCAGACACGTCCACTTCTGTAAAAATACCCTAGGGTAACTTGTCACACCTTCTAATAAGAACCCACCTCACGTGACTTGAGAGGGCACTATATAACCATCGTGGAACCCGACCATCAACACACACACCGACTAGCTACACACACATGATCACAAGCCAGGTACGACCACACAACACTCACCCCACACACAACAACCTTAACGCAATCAACTCGCACACCACTAACCATCAGCAACGAACACGTATTGCAACGCGCAGCTGATGGTAACCATGACGAACGCGATGACTCCCTTCATGCTGATCAGTGGCATATTCCCTCTTTGTGGCGATGTCAGCCAAAAGAAACGCAAGCCATCTGATAGGCCTTGCAGTCGTTCATAAGAGCTAATGTTAACAGAGTGTTTATACTGTATGTTAATACACTGCAGTGAAGAGAAATGCTATTATTAAATTAACGCTTGTGATGGATTTTTAAGTGTTTAACTAAGCAGCTGAGCATAGCACCATATGTTCATTTCATCGTCTTAATCTTCGTGCAGACTGTTTAATATTTAAATATAGCTATGAGTTTAAAGTGCATTATGTTTAAATAAGCTTTGCGATTTATAATAGTCTTAAATAAGCTGTTGGTTCTTTAAACGACTTAACAAAAGCTGCTTTGCTTTTAAAATAGCATTTAATATAAAGCTGTTGGTTTAAAGATTTAAATAAGCTGGTTGGTTTTAAATATTTCACAAATAAAGCGTTGTTCGTTAAAGATCTAAATAACGCCAGTTTGGTTATTAAAATATTTAACAATACAGCTTGTTGGCTTTTAATAATTATTTACAAATTAAGCTGTCTCGGTATTTAAAGATTAAAATAATGCGTTGGTTTATAATGATTTAAGATAAGCTGTTGAGGTTTTTTAACAGAACGTTAATTCGAGAGCTCTGCTGGGGGTTTAAATATTTAGAATAAGCCGTGTGAAAGAGTTTTACACTAAAGACAAATAAGATCTGATTGATTTTTAAATATCTTCAATAAGCTCGTGAGCGTTTTATAAGATTAAAATTAAGCCTGTTGTGGACTTTGACCAACTTATTTTAAAATAAGCTAGTGAGGGTTCATTCTGCAAAGCTAGTTAATAGATACCCTGAGCCCTGTGAGGTATGCCTCTTATTATAAAGCTGAATCACCCAAAAGCATGCTTCTACGCAGTACTGCGTCTAAGATATCTTAAATCATAGCATTGTGAAGGGTTTTAATACCAATAGTATTAAATAATTGTTGATGGATGTTAAATATTGTAAAAATAGATAGCTTCAGCTGACGGTCTCGTGTAAACAGATAATACTACAGCTGTTGGTTTAACATATCGATTTAAATAATGCGGGTGAGTGGTCTTCAAGATTACAATAACGCTGTTGCGGGTTTTTATCAAGACTATTTATATAATATAATAGGCTGTCGAAGGATTTTAAAGATCACAATATGAGCTGATCTCCGCTGAGTTATAAATATATTTAAAAACGCTGGGAAGCGTTTTAAAAAAATAATTAAATAATAAGCTTGTATGGATTTTAAAACCTCATTTATAAATAAGCTGTGAGGTATTCTTTACAAGTGATTAAAATTAAAGTCCTGTTGTTGCAATTTTAATATATTTTAAAGTAAGCTGTGACGTGTCTTTCAAAGATTCAACAATAAGCTGCGTTCGCATCTCTACAATAACACTCTGAAGCTGTGAGGTTTAAAGATTAAAATAACGCCTGTTCGATGTTAAATAGATTAAATAAGCTGATGAAGGGCTTTATAGTAGATTAACATAAGGAGCTGTTTGGATTAACAGACGTACTTTACTCAATTATAAGAACTGGCTGCAGTTTTCAACAGACTTAAATTACAGCTGTGTCTTTAAATAATCTAAACTGAAGCTGTTGAGGACTTTCACTAAAAGATACAATCATAGCTGGTTCAGTTGAGTTTAAAGACTTAAGAATAAGCACTGGAGGTGCTTTTTTATCGATAGCATTAAAACAGCGTCTCGTCGTTTTATACATAAACTATAAATAAAGTCGTCGCAGGCGTTTATACAACAGATTACAATTATAGCTGTTGGTTCGTTACAATTTATTTAGCATAAGCCTCGTGGAGGCTTATAAAGTATTTACAATATACACGCTTCGTTGTGTTTTAAAGGAGTTAAAATAAGCTTGACGATTTTAATATGATGTACAACTAAGCTCGTTGGCTTTTTAAATATAAATAAGCCTGTGAGGTTCAAACGTTAACACATTAAGACTGTCTGGTTTTAAATTGAATTATAAACTAAGCCTTGCTGAGGTTCCTATAAGAGTATAATAAGCTGTTGGTTTTAATATTAAATCCAAGCTGAGGTTTTAAGATTAAAACTAAAGCTGTGTTTTGAACATCATTTTAAATAAGCTAGTCCGAGGTTTTAAACGTATTAAATTAAGCTGTTTGGATTTTAAATTAATTTAAATTAAAGCTGTGAATGGTTCTTCTAAAATTAAATAAGTCTGCTTGGGATTTAATTATTTAACATAAGCTTGTGAGGTTCTTACAGATTAAATAAAGTCCATGTGGGTTCTAAATATTGAAGTATAGCGTGAGGTTTCTTAAGTATTATAAATAACCCTATGAAGGTTTATCTTAACGAGTATTTAAAATAAGCTGTTGCAGGATTTTCAAGTAATTTACAATAGAGCCTACCTGGCAGTTTTTGGTGTTATTTTAATAAGATGGTGTGCATGTTTCATAAGTACTTCTAAATAAGCCGTATGAGGTTTCCTACTGTTACTTTAAATTAGTCGTGGTGAGGTTTTCTTCAACAGATTATAAAAATAAGGCTGTGCGCGAATTCTAGAAATATTAAAATTGACGCTTGTGAGGTTTTTAATATTTAAATAAGCTGTTGGTTTTACAGCAATTTTGAAGTTTATGCTCGTGAGTTTAAGTATTTAAATAACAGCTGTGATTCGATTTATAAGTATTTATACGTTTTATGATTTTAAGTATTTAAAATACAGCTATGCAGCTTTTAAGTATTTAAATCAAGCTTGCTGAGGTTTATAAGTATTTAAAATAATCTTATTGATGTTTCA
>CM068957.1:84460646-84479193 GCA_035128595.1 Eptatretus atami | reverse complement strand
TGCGGTCATCCCGGCTCTGAGAAATATTAAAGGCTTACAAGCCCGGGTCTTTTCTTCCTGGGGTTTTGCATGGAAGTCTGTGGCACCTTGTCCAATAAGTAGAATGGTTATAAGTGCTGTATGTAATAGATGACACGCTGTAGGTCTTTTTGCTCGTTCTTGTCCTCATGCCCCCCATTCATTGCCTTGCTTGCATGCATACGTGGTGAAAATAAATACCCCCATTGTTTGAATATTCACGTGCTTCGTTAATGTCCTTCCTCCATGAAACTGGCATAACTTGCGTTACGAATAAATACTGGTTTTTAACACCAGATAGTAAATGCCGGTACGACGGGGGCTTGGCGTTACAACCGCTGCCCGCAATCGCAAACACGGAACGAGAACTGCGTAAAGCGGGCTCGTTCCGTGCAGGCTACCATTGAGGTGTAAATCCCTAACATTTCTGTCTGCGCGAATAATTAGGTACTCGACAATTCGGCGATCAACACTGCCGCACGGACAGGATAGAGTTGGCTGATTTTGTGTGGTTAACAAGCAACCGTAGCTGGTTTCGGCGTTGATCCCGAAAAGCTGCGACATGGATTGCACGTTCGGTGGGCGCGTGCGGCCGAAAATTAGCTAAAGGGGTGCCCGCGCGCCGGAGTGGCGAGAATCCACAACAATAACAATAAGCCACGAGTTTTAGTATTTAAATAAGCTATGAGGTTTTTAGGTATTTAAATAAGCTATGAGGTTTTAAGTATTTAAATAAACTATGAAGTTTAAGTATTCAATAAACTATGAAGGTTTTAAGTATTTAAATAAGCTGTGAGGTTTTTAAGTATTGAAATAAAGCTGTGATGTTTTACATATTTAAATAAGCTGTGATGTTTAGTATTTAATAAACGCATTATGTTTTAAGTATTTAAATAAACAGATGTTTTAAGTATTTAAATAAACCATGTGTTTAAGTATTAAATAAACCATCGAGGTTTTAGTATTTACAATAAACCATGAGTTTTAAGTACTTAAATAACATGAGGTTTTAAGTATTTAATAAGCTGTGAGGTTTTAAAGTATTTAAGTAAACTGTGATGTTTTAAGTATTTAATAAGCTATGATGTTTTAAGTATTTAAATAAGCTTGATGTTTTAAGTATTTGAATAAGTTATGATCTCATTATTTAAATAAGCTGTGATGTTTTTAAGTATTTAAATAACCTGTGATGTTTTAAGTATTGAAATAAGCTGTGATGTTTTACATTATTTAAATAAGCTGTGATGTTTTAAGTATTTAAATAAACCATGAGGTTTTCGTATTTACTAAGCTGTGATGTTAAGTATTTAAATAACTGTGATGTTTTTAAGTATTTAAATAACCTGTGGATGTTTTAAGGTATTTAAATTAAGCTGCTGTGTTTTAAGTATTTAAATACCTGTGATGTATAAGTATTTAAAATAAGCTGTGAGGTTTTAAGTATTTAAATAAACTATGAGGTTTTAAAGTATTTAGTAAGCTGACTGAATGTCTTTAAAGTATTTAAATAAGCTTTGGATGTTTTAAGTATTTCAATAAGTTATGAATCTAATTATTTAAATAAGCTGTGATGTTTTAAGTTATTTAAATAACCTGTGATGTTTTAAGTATTTAAATAAGCTGTGATGTTTTAAGTTATTTAAATAAGCTTTGATGTTAAGTATTTGAATAAGTTATGAATGTTTTAAGTATATTATAAAGCTGTGATGTTTTAAGTATTTAAATAAGCTTTGATGTTTTAAGTATTTGAATAAGTTCTGATGTTTTAAGTATTTGAATAAGTTATGATGTTTAAGTATTTAAATAAGCTGTGATGTTTTAAGTATTGAATAAGTTATGATGTTCTAATTATTTAAATAAGCTGTGATGTTTAAAGTGCAGTAATTTTAATAAGCTGAGGTTTTAGTAAAGTATTTAGTATATCCAAGTTTTAATAATATCCAAATGTCAAAGTTTTAAATGTCCTTATTTAAAATGTTGAAACAGGTTTTTTTGAAGCGCTAACAAGGGCGATTTGTGTTCTGTGGTGTTCAAGGTACATATAATTGAAATAAATTAGGATTGTTAAGGTTACATAAGAAAGAATTCTGGAAGCTTACCGCCATTGACGCAGTGGTTATTAACACCACTTATTTAACCACGTTACAATTCGTTTTTATGCCTCTTGCTTCTGTCCTGTATGACGTCCTTAAAACATTACGTTCCTGTCTTTGAGGTCTTAATACAACTTGCCTTCACCTCATGGAAGGCAAAGCCAACTGCCTGATGACAATCTCAGTTCCTTCACAAAGCTCAGAACAAGTGTGGTTTTCCACCCTCAGGAGAGCCAGAAACAAAATCTTTCGATCTCAGGTCTGAACTCTCAAACCTGTCTCCGTCCTCTAAATCCACAGTTAATCACTCCAAACCACCTCCTTCAAATTCTTGTTTTCCTTTCCTGATGTTCTGTGCTGTTCATCTTGTTCCCCCTGTAACTGCCATCCTCCTCCTTCAACAGATCTCTGAAAGTCACTGTTCCACTGTTTTGTGCTTCCCTCCACCCTCGTGTCTCTGCTCCCCTTATTATATGTTGTGTGTTTGCTCTTTATGAGCCTCGACATTGTATTAAAATAAAGACTCTTATCCTTAAGACCCCCAAGACCATTTAAGGGCCTAAAGACCCCAAGACCCTTATGATCTGACTTCAATACACTTTAGACCCTCAGGCCTTGAGACCCCTAAAGACCTTAGAACCTCAATACTCCAAGCAAAAGACCCTTTACAACTCTAAGAGCCTTTAAGACCCTAAGAGCTTTAAGACCCTAAGACCATTTAAGACCCAAAACCTTAAAGCACGTCGAAGACCATTTTGACCCCCAAGATTTTTCAGACCCTGAAGACTCAATACCCTAAAGACCTTTAAGACCCTAATACTCATAAACCAAGAATAAGACCCAAATACCCATAAGATACGAATACCCGAAGACCTTTAGACCCCGATATGCTTAGTTCCTCAGACCCTTAGACCACGAGACCCTTTAGACTCTAAAACCCATAAGACCCAAAGACATTTTAACCTAAAGACCATTTTAACCCAAAGACCATTCTCCATCATTTGGGACCATACCTGTAAGAGCGTCGGTGCTGCCAAAAAGTCTCCTGGGTTATTGAGTACAATCCTGGATGGGTCGCCATTCTGACGCAACATACTTGATTGGCCCAGTCATCCAGCAAGCTGGTACTCATTTTGCCGACCTCAGAAGGATATTAGCGAGTCAACCCCATCTGGTATTAATTCAATGGCCAAGCGGATTTTGAACTCAGATCCAAGGTTCCCTTAAGTTCCCAAGCCCGCCACCCAACCATTAAGCCAACACCAGGCATAAGACCATTAAAGACTCTTTAGACACCTAAGACCTTCAGACCCGAAATACCCCAAGACCCACAGCCCATTCAAGACCCCTAAATCTTTAATACCCCAAGACCTTTAAGAACCCAAAACCCTGTATATCCTATAGACCCCATGAGAACCCTTAGACCCCTCAACCTTCTGTCTGAGGCTTTCTGTAGTAACACGTGAGGGTCACCAGACTAATCAGAAGCCCCCCTCAATTGTTTTAACGCACCTCATTATCAAGCCAAGAGGGCACAAATAATTATCATCAATTAATTAAATTAATTTTTCTCTGTCAAATTTTTCAAGTTCTGCTCATCTTGGTTGTAGTATCATGAAAAGTTCACGTGGCAGAGGAAAAGTCCCATGTGACATAGAAAAAGCCATATGGCAAAGAGAAAATGGTGTCCATGACAATTTCACCCCATTAAATCAAATAGGATATTTTTGTGATTTTTATTATTTTCAAACCTCAGAAATTTTTCAAGATATAAATTGAAAACTTGCACAGCTTATCTGTAAACGTGTACTACATATAAAATGTATAAAATCTGGTCAAATTAGTCAAGGTTAAGGTCAATGCCATCCAAAACATGTAAACACCCAATTTGGGGGGGGGGGGGGCAATTAGAATGACGTATCACAAAATTTGTTGTGCACAACATTCCATCATGTAAAAACACTTGATAGGTCAAATTTCCAATCACCAAATTGCTGTTTCCATGGCAACTATGTTTATTGGATTCCCGCAAGTATTGAGCTATGCCACACCACATATTTTTAATCACCAACGAAAGTTCTTCTCCTGAGCGGACCGCATTGTCTATAAAGCAAACATGTACCACATGTCACGGTCCACATCAACTTTACGTTGAATTCCCATTTTCAAAATAAACATCCAAAATTTTCTCATTTGAGGTAAGACATCTATGAACCGTCGGAGATGGATTGCTAGTGATTTCAATTTTGTTTTGAGTACAGACAGGCATAAGGTCAAGGTAAACAAATATCTTCGCTCCTCTCTGCGCATGTGCAATCAGGACGAATTCAGAGCCAAAGTACTGCTCAACTGCAGGTTGTTTTCCGATTCTGTTCGACGTATAAATTCAATTGAAATTAAGTTGTTCCTCGACCATAAACTGACATTTGTGGACAGCGGTCAGGTGACAGAGAGACAGAAGTGAACCGATTGTCTATCTCCACTCTTGCTTCACGTGTGTGACACATAAGAACACAGCTGCACAAGACTCATGAAAATACCTTATCCAATGGAAAAAAGTTAAGAACAGAAGGAACTATCCTCAAAAAAGTATGTAAGAGCTGTAAAATAGTCAAAAATTACAAGCCTTACCAGAAACAATGGAGAAACTTTATCCCTCGAGGGTTGCCTTTATCCCTGGTCCTTAGCGGAACCCGTTAAAATAGCTGTGCCCTGCAAATTAACACCCACATCATACCAATGGTTGAGCAAAATGATCATCATTAGCGGAATGAAGTTGCATAACAGATAACTAAGTGCATTATGGGCAAAAGACAGGAGTCAAGTTTGATCTTAAAATCATTAATGGAAACATTTGATTACATGGAATATATTTATAATTTGATTGAGCGGATTAAAAGGACATCTGAGACTTAATCACTCAATTGGACACGTATAAAAATGCAAGTCTAAATATATCGCTAACTGCCTCCTGCCCCTTCCCCGATCTGACAAGATGATCAATCAGTAAACATATAAAATTATCATGTTTTCCAGTCATGCCATGACATTATAACAGATATAAATAAAAAAGAATCATGTTTTATTGCTATCCGCATGAATGCAATCCTGCAAGATGTTTATATGTACAGTCAATGAACATCTTCAGGGAGATTCACATTCCATATCTACAACACATCTGTTCACAAGACAGTGTGAAAAAGACTGATGTATTGAGAAAATGCAAAAACAACTTTTAATGGTATTTTAGAGTCACGATCACAAATTATAGACTGACATCACAATGCAGACAGGGTCGACCGATGACCCATTAGTTGAAGATCAATTATTTTTAGGTGGTGCTCATTTGACAATCTTGATAAGATAGGTGTTGAAAGGTTCGGAGTGGGGCATTCATTGGCAACTGTAAAGCTGTGGGTTTTTTGCTCATTGTAAACTGACATAATTTGCTTCTTAACTCCAACCACTGAAGGTGAGAGAGGTCATGTTTTCATCCCTGTCTGTCTGCTTTCCTGTGAGCAGGATATCTCAAAAAGTTGTGGACAGATTCAGACTAATTGTGGGCAGGTTGGGTGCGTCACAGGAGGGGAACTGATATGATTTTGTGAAGATGTACAGATTGGATCCAGATCCGGATTTTGAGAATTTTTTTAAATTTTCTAACTACAAGTATTCAATGCATGTCCAATTGACTTTATCTGCTCATTCTGGAAACTGATGACAAAATGTGGCTTCACCACTGGGATCGTGAAAAAAAATTGGGATACATACAATGGGAAACACAAGGGATCACACACCAAGAAATTCATGCCCTACCTTTAGCCAGGAAATCATGGCCTTGATTTTCTTGATGACAAGGGATTCCAGCAGATTGAATATATGCTTCACAAAACTACAATAACGAGGGACTATTGTACCAGCCTCATGCAAAAATAACATTCGGCTGTCGAGGAAATTAGTCTCTTCCTGTTCCGTGTTCCTTTGAAGGCACACACGATTTCCTATGCTTCAAAAGGCCATCTTCAAAGTTGAGGATACTGTCCAAAATTGTCTTGTTTACATTTATTGTTAATTGTTGATGTAAGCATTTCATCATCTCATTGAGTACTTTGAGTGTGCTTTGTGCTGGTTCATGTGTCCTGGTCTGGGTCACGTATTATTGGGGGCCTTGTTCTGATATGCTGGTGCTTTCCTCCTCTTTCACTTTTTCTGTTTGTTCATTCCCGTCATTCTTGCACACCTGCCATGCTGTCAGAACATTGCTGTTTTCACTCTGTTGTTTCGCTCTCCATGATCCTTGAATCCATATGAAATAAAATTAAAAAACACCAGGTACGCTAACCAAAGTTATGCTCCTCTTCATGGCAATGTACTTGTGCACAAGGCTGTGCAGCAGAGACTACCGTTCATAATGATGGTTTCAAGCAGTTTCATTCAACCTTCCCACATTTCAATGATTTTTTTGTGGACAGAAGTGCAGTTTTTCAATCCTCGCAGGGGTGTCTGGCATTGCTGGGCAACGCCGAATCCCTCTGCTCCTTCCCTCTCCTAACTCGCATCCATCCCCTCCTTCTCTCTCTCTCTCTCTCTCTCTCTCTCTCTCTCTCTCTCATCTCCTCTCTCTCTCTCTCTCTCGCACCTTTCCCTCCCTCTCCATCCATTCCCTCCTCATCCACCCTCCACCTGCCTCTCCCACCTTCCCTTCCTTCTCCCACCATTGCCTCCTCCACCCTTCCTCCAGACTCCCACCATCCCTTTCCTGCCTCCCTGATTAGTGGAGGTTGGCTTTGGGGGCTTGCCCACTCTCGAGGGACTATACAGTGCAAAAATGCAAGTTATCGCACAGCTGATTTGTAATACCTTCTGCTAGCACCACCGGGCAGCGCTACACAATACACATTTAAATCGAGAATTTTTGTCGATCTTCCCTCCCGAACCCCCTGTGACTAAAGACGAAGCCCAAGTAGCCCATGTACCCCATGAGGTCAAACTTGTCGCATGTTCCAAGTTTGGTGGCAAATGGCCGAGTAAGTTTTGGCATGATTGTGTTACCACAGACAGACGACAGAAAATGACTTTATTTATTAGATTAGATGCCTAGAAGTCAGGAAAAGATTAAAAAATCAATATAGTGAAGAACTAGGAAGAGAAGATTTGTTCGGTATGGCCATGTGCAACGAAGGTCAAACATCAAGCTTTAAAGAAAGCAATAGAGCTCGTGGTAAAGGAAGATATCCGAGATGATGTCCCATAAAGCACATCACTTAAAACTGTCCAGAAAGGGATGTTTGTATGTCCTAAAAATGAATGCATGTATGGAGGAATGCCATCATTTGACAACTCCCCTGAAAAAATCAGAAACTAATCCAACAACCTCAAATGAGCTAAGATCCTCGTCCTCTCTTAATGATGATGTCATAAAATGAATATGCGTCATTGTGATGCATCAGGTTTGCGATTAATTATCTGTGCTAATGCCGGCTTGATTCCGGCAACAAAATTCAAACAGCTTGCCTAGTTTCGGAGATAATGGTATAGACGATTTCCATTAGCGGCGATATTATGACGTAAATTTTTTTCTAGGAAGAATTTCCAAAATCGGAGATGGTTACTGCCTGCACGTGGGTTCTTGCATATACATGGCAAGTTTCACGAAGATCGATGAAAACTATGGTTGTGAAACAAAATGTCAAAAATAGGAATGACCTCCGCTTGGGTTTACACGGTTCGGGAACGGTAAAGGCTCGTCCCGCTCGAGGTCTGTCGAGGGTGTGAATTCCCCGGTAGCTTTGCCGCATGGGTAATTAGGTATATTGAAGTTGGCAATTACCCTACCTACGCGGTCGAATTATTGGCGATTCATGGTCCTGTAAGGGTCCCGTGCCTTTCGGACTTATTGTCCGAGGGTCACGAACTAAATTCCGGTGTGTTCGGTGGAGCCGACTCTACTGCACGACCCTTGTAGGTCATGCTCACCACCGAACCCTGGCCCACAACAATATTACACGGCATGCTAAGACCTTGGCCAAATTCTAAATTCCTGCCAAAATCAACAGAGGCACTGTGGTCAGCAGCATCGCGATGCCATTCTCATGATGCAATGGTTAGAACAAATATGGTTGAATCCTAGTTAATCAAGTATTGGTTAAATAGATGCATATTATCAATAATATACATTCTAAATACAGCAAGCGAAGAAGGATTTTCAATTTATATTCAACATTCAGCCAGGAGTGTACGGAAATCATGATCTGGTGTTTGACTCACCTTTGGGGAATTCTCAGGTATGCTCGTTCCATAAGGCAGGCCAAGAAAGGTGGGTTCTGTATCTGAACATCCAACACTGAGATGAGCAGCGTTGTGATGGTAGAGAGTGGACTTCTCAGTCCTGGTCCTGTATTCAGACCAAACATGCAACAAAGCTGATTCAACGGATTTTCAATGCAGTAAGTGCCTGCAAGTGCAGGAAAACAATCTGTGAACCTTGAAGATAACTTGTGAATGAGAAATGGAGATCCACTGTACAAACCGTAGCATTGATACGTAGCGGTGCACCTCAGTATTTCTCAAAGTCGACGAGTCTGAGCTTAGGGTGACATGACCCGTGCCGTCTAATCGGAAAAAGTTGGACAGTGGCTGTAGAGAAAAAGCCAGAACCCCCGTGCCTGGTCTGGATCTATTGCCCTGACTGTGAACACAGTCGTGCCCACAGATGTATCCTGAAAAACACGAAGCAAGAAATCACTGAAAGAAAAGGCAGAATTAGGAAACTACTATTTCATCTTCTGTTTTTTAAGTACATGGCTGTGGATGGCATTATTAGCTAGTAGGGGAGGTCAGGGGTAGAGCAGTGTGTTGCTGATGCAGTTTCCCTGTAAGTTAGAGGAAGAATTTGGAATTTGACCAAGGTGCCGACATTGTCTCGCCTGCTCTTGCGAAGGACCAGTAGGATCTTTAGCATCACCAACTCATGATTGCAGAAAGGACACCAGTGCAACATCATCCAAGGACATACACTTGGATGCGTTCTTGCTTGTGAAAACCCTAGCGATGACAGTTCATAGCTGGATCAAGTATTGAACGAAGGCCAGACAGCTCAGATGGTAGTTTGCATACTCCAGGCTTATCCTGCAGCTAAAGGAAATTCCAAACTTCATGATACTTATTGGCTTTTTCAACTGTTGTAAATACGAGGGAAAACTACTTGCACCGATCTAAGCTGCAACAATCTCTAATACTCTATTAACAGAAGAAAATGAACATTTGCAATAAAACTCCGCTGTTCTAACTTTTGCCGTGTTCCTGGCCTCAATTCAATTGGCTGATAGAAGGAGGAAGGATTCTCTTCCTTGTGTTTTAGTGAACCGAGAAACCGTTAATCGATTACAAACAAATAAAAATGTTTCTTGTGAATGAGTTTTCTCTAGAACAAATTAATTTTTGTTATCTCTTGCTCTTTCTGCTCTCATATCCTCTCATTGCAAGATCTCTTGGCACCACCAACAAAACAATAAGCGACAACACACAACACACGCACACTACGGGGAGCAGGAATATAAACTAGGGTATATATATACATGTCAGAACGGCACAAATACGACAAACGCACAGCACTCAAACACTCCCTGCACATTTCAAACAAACAAGGTATGAGAAGAACATAACAAAGAATCGACAGTGAAGCACCTGGAGTTATCAAAACAAATATTAACAATTTTGTTATTGTAGCCAGATCTAATACCTGAAAGGTGTAGGTAGTTTTAGCGCTCTGATACAGATCCTCGCGCCAGTGCCAGAACTAAGGGACGGGTCATTTGTTTTTTAGGTGAATCCAAACGCCGCAATTTTAATGTTCTTCTGAAACATTGAGAATCAGTAATATACGTCTAATTTGAAGGGAAGAATTTTTGAATTTTTTTTTAAGCCAATCAGAAACTTCTGAAAAAAGTGCGAAGAGGTCGTTTTCCATTCGGACAGTGAACCTCAACTTGCAGCTCACCTTGATCAAACGGCGCTTTACATAGAGAAACGAGTGGATTTTCGAGCTCGGATTTCCGATACCGGATTCCCACTGTCATTAGCAACTCTGAAGGTTCTCAGTATGTTGAAACTGATCATGTTGGGTTTGAAGAAAACGGTTGGAGATAAAACTAGTGATGGAAACGCTTTTGGTGGATTATTGACCGTATCGTTTGGCCTTATGGGGGCCATTCAGAGGAAAAGGGAAACTGGAGTGTTAGTGAAGAGGAAAACTCCGGTCGATGTTTACTACAGGTTGGAGGTTTTGTTTTTCAGTAAGCCTGATGTTGGCTTCATGGTTAGGTGGTGGGCTTGGATCTTCGCATACTGTAGTTCAAATCCCACTTGCTGACTGCCTGTCATCCTTCTGAGGTTAGCCAAAAAGGTGCAGCTTGCTGCTATCCTGTGTTGGAAGTGGCGACCCGTCGGATTGGTGGCCGCAATAGCAAGGAGACTGCTGTAGGCAGCCCAACGCTCTGCACAGAAGGATGTCCAACGGATGGATGGATGGATGTTTTTCGTTCAATTGATCGTTATAAGGATTATTGATAAATCAGTTACACTCTCCGCAGAAACACCGCACGACATGGAACAGGCATGACGTGGCACACACAGCACGGACACCACCCGGAACACTTGGTCACTGTTGACAAATTGGTGATGAAATGCTTTGTGCCACATTAGCAGGCTGACCACGGTCCTCTTTATGTTATAGGAACGTATTGTTTCATACTTTTCCCCAGACTACAATTTGTTGTCTGTGGTCATGTCGTGTCTGTGCCGCGTTGTGTGTCGGTTCGTGCCGTCTCCCGTTCTTGCATGTTATGTGTCTGCCAAGTGGAGAGGGGAGTTTGCTGGGGAGGAAGGGTGTAGGGTGGTTGTGGGTATGTTGGGGTAATCGGTTGATGGGGATTGTGGAGGGATGGTTGGGCGGGGAGTTGTGGGGTTGTGGTGAGTATTGTTTGGGTGGGTGTTGATTGGGAATTGTGGGAGGATGGTGGAGGGGGGGTGGTGTTGGGTATTGTGGGAGTGATGTTGGGGATTGGGGAGGGGAAGGGAATGGAGAGGGGGTGGAGACCCTGAAGTTTCAGCGTCCTTCGGGCATCATCTTGGAGGAGGTAGATAACAATACATACTGTACATACAACATACATAATACAATACCCATTATCTTTTTCCTCGCACTATAAATCGAGGTAGTTCATTTGATTGTAGAGATTTTGTGGTTTGATAATTAATAGATATTATTTTCAGTTCCTCTGTGGTACTTTCATCTAGTGAATGAACAACAGTGTTTTGATTATCACTCAAATTGTCCATCGTAATGTGTTGGTAGTGGGTAGAGATGTGTGTAAGTTTTTAAGCGAGGCGTGTTTCTTCTCACTTAATCATGGGTAGGACATCCTCTTCTCCAATGCGTCATGGATAAGCTACAAGATGTAGCCATCTCTGTTGTTTCATAAGCAGTGCTTTGTAAAAGTTCTGAGGCAAAAGTGAACCTATGAAGGCCTGATAACACTGGAGTATTTTGGACAACTCGTCCATTTCTGGCAAACTTAGATTTCGGAGCATGGTGTGCATGAAGCATCTAGTTGTGTTGCATACCACAAGGACGCATCTACTCGGCATAATTTTTGCAATGGTTGTGATGTCAAACAATAGACAATCACGATGCATTCCACTTCACAAGGTTTTTATTGATAGCACTCAGCTCATTGCTGGTCTCGGTGTCGCGTATTGCACACACGGCACACGTCAAAACACAAGAAGGAACAATACATACAATATTTGTGGAAATCAAATTATTCACCACTTGAGTTAAATATTACCGTGACGTAACTGGCATAGTAGGATATGGCGGTGCACTTCCTGGTGTAAACATCACGGCTAAGCATCGCGGAAGAAAAACAAGATTTCGACATGTATAGCAAAATTTGCCTTAATCATCCATAGTACTATGAGAACATGGAGAACACAACCTAATAAATGTACAATATATCAGGGGGTCCTCACTTTACTTCCAAATACGTTTCAGAAATGTTGGACTATGATGAACAACGGATAGGAGGGAATTTTTCCCTATAAGATATATGTAATTAGTGGGATGAATTCCAACACTTAATTTATGTCCTAAGAAAATCCACCACAATACGAGCAACTAGAGGGGAAGAGCACTTCGGTAGAGTGCAAAACCTCCGCCGCCAATACTGCTCGGTCACTCAGTGAACTGAATAATGCATATTTCATTCTATTTGACAGTCAACAGTGCTCACAGAGTTTATAGTTTGGCAACTTTTCCCTTTTTACTTTTAACTTTTACATACTTCAATTCAATTCGTCTAACTAGATTCCTTGAGACAGAAATTGGATTTTAACGTGGTAATATCCATCTGAAGTTCCCAAATCAGCCGCATTATAATTTTGGGCATGTTTGTTGTTAGGAATCACTTAAAACATGTAGAAATGCAAAAACAAAATTTCAATATTTTTCAAAATGGCCGCCATAAGCGGGCATATTGATTTTGGGACCAAGTCCCAAAATCTAATGGCTTGATCCTTGGACCATAACCTTATCCCCACCAAGTTTCGTCGAATCCGTCGAGGAGTTTTTCCGGAATACTGTTCAGCAAAACACAACAACAGACAGGGTGAAACAGCAACCTCCGTCCGTCTTCGATGGCGGAGGTTAATAAAAAAATACGTATGCACACACAAAATGTAGGGAAAAAAACACAACAAATTGAAAAAATTTACAATCAAACAGTCTTTTTACTGACATAACCTAACTTTTAACTATTTTACAATGATAATTTAGCCGTCTTGAAACTTGAAAATCGTGAAAAACCCCTTGAAAATCTCTAAATGTTCTCTGTCAAGCTGCCTGCATCAGTCCTTCACCCTCAAAATTACTTTCACTGCGTCACGTGGTTTCCCAATGAACCCAGGTTCCAGCCTTTGTGCCAGCTCAGCGCCTCGTCGTGAAACCACTGCAGTACTCGTGCACGAACACTGCAGTGTCGCCGCGGGCCCGGAACCATCACAAGAGCCCACTTCAGCCGTGCCTGCAGCATGTGTGTTACCGAATGCCACGTCTTGCATGCGGGGGCGTATCACCAGCATTGCGCTGCATGGTCCTCGTCAGCGTTTTAAAAATATATCAAACAGTCGCGGCAGCAAAACCAAGATGAGAGCGATTCAGCTGGTCGTTCATCATTCTTATTTTTCATTTACCTCTGGGCTAAATTTGTCATCCGCACGAGACGTTCTCCTACTGCACGGAGATACATTGATCCCCTCTGCTTTATCGGAAACGAGCTAAGTGTGAAACTATTCGACAGATTGCGATTTGTTGACTAATAAATTGAATGAGGATAATGCAAGACGACGAACTAGCGGAACGACTTAAAGCGGGGACCCTCTGGTATATATAATATATATATATATATATATATATATATATATATATCTATATATATATATATATAATATATATATATATATATATTTGTATACTTGTCGGGCATCTCGTATGAGAGCTAACACAACAAGACACTCAAGGGGGGGAATGAGACAGAAGGGGAGGGAGTGGAAGGACCAAATAGTGGGGAACAGAGACATTTGGAGATCGTGGAAGGGAGAGGGATGGGACGGGGGACAGGGGAAGAGAAGATGGACATTACAGGGACTTTCAGGAAGGAAAGCAGGGAATTTGAAGGAGGTGGGCTTGGGTGGATTATCGGGGTAGAAAAGATCGAGGATTTGGATGGGGGATGATAAGAGGTGGTTGGTGAACAGCTGTTTTGATGGCTGGAGGGAAGAATGGATTGAATGAGTGAGGGAGTTTTCCAAAGGTGGGAAAAAAGAGGAATGAAAGAGTGAAGGTGAGCAGTGATTCGTGATTTTGGTAGTTTTACGAGAAGGGGGTTGTTGGCGGACCTTGACGCCTGTGGAAATGTGGTGGGGACAATAGAGAGAGAAGAGGGGGGGGCTGGAGAGGAGATGGTGAAGAAGAAAGACACGACCAACCTGCGGTGATTGAGTGAGAGGCAAAGACTCAGCCTCATTGCGGGAGATGCAATGATCGAAATGCCTGGTTTCTACAGCGTGAAGCCGAGAAAGGTTGGAGCAAGGAGCACCAGCCAGAGGGGAGAGCAGTACTCCATCAGGCTGCGGACAAAAGCTTTGTAAGTGGTCAGGAGCTCAGGTGGGCCGAGGACAGGACTTTGGCACGATGGAGGATTCCCAGTCGGCGACTGGCTTTGGAGGCGAGGTTTGAAATGTGTTTCCCCAGGAAAGGTCATGGCAGAATAGTGAGACCAAGAAGCTTGAAAGAAAGGACTTCTATTCCAGAGGATTGTTGAAGAAGGATGGGGGGTTTTTCTAAATGGTCTTTCGAAGGAGACATAGTGAGAGTGTGAGATTTGTCGGATTGAAAGACATGTTCACGTGTTGGACCAGTTTGTGATTTTATCCAGATAGCAGTGGAGGGAAAAGCTGCTGCTTGCGGTCTGCGGGATGACAGATGGTAGGCAGAGGGTGAGTCATCAGCAAAGAGATAGAGAGGATTTTCAGAGAGTGGAGAGATCATTGATGAAAACCAGAAAAAGAACAGGGCCAGAATGCATACCTTGAGGAACTCCAGCCTGGACAGGAAGGGGGGGGGATGAAAGAACTCCATTTAGGGACACGTTTGACTGGCAGGAGATGGACGTCTGCGACCATGAGTGGAGATGGCATGGATACATAGGAGGAGACTTTGGTGAGCAGGGCAGGTGCCAGACTGTGTCAAAAGCAGCGATATATCCAGGGATACGGCTCGGATTTCTGTCTGGCATTGAGGGCTTCCATCCATTGTTGGGAGAGCAGAAGCAGCATACCCAGGGTAGAGTGACCTGGTCTGAAACAAATTGATGATCAGAAATCAAGCCATTGGAGAAGAGGAAGGATTTGATGTCTGAAGCGATGATGGATCCATAACCTTGCTGATGATTGGGAGAAGGCGGTTGGTCTGTAGTTGCAGGGATCTGTTTTTGCACCTTTTTTGTGCAGGGCAGTGATGTTGCTGATTTCCAAGCAGAGGCAAGATGGCCTTGAGCAAATGAGAAGGGTGAATAGAACACGAGAGAGGGTGAGCAAGAGCAGAAGAGCAGCTTTGAGGACACGTGGGCTGATGCCGTCTGGACCGGTTGCAGAATCTGATTCGAGGTTTGACAGCAAGCTCTCCACCTTGTAAGGAGAAAAGGACACAGAGTCACGGACAGTTGGTGCGACTGGGTAAGGTGGGTAGAGAAAGTGATGGGTTTTGGACACAAGATTGCTTGCAAACACCGAGTTTAGGCATTCAGCTTTTTCACGTGCAGTTATCAACAGTGCTGCCATTTGAGGTAAGGGAAGGGATGGAGGGGAACATACACCAGAATCAGATTTGATTAGCACGCCCAGGATTTTGAGGAGGGAGAGAGAGTTTGAAGAGTTCAGACTTGAGATGAGAAGTGTTGTTTTTCTGGCTCTCCTGAGGGTAGCATACACACTTGTTCGAGCTTTATGGAAGGAACCTGGCGAGATGCCTCAGTTGGGTTTGCCTTTCCCATGGGGCAAAGGCAAAGTTGTTTCAGCGACAACTGCCTCGCCAAGCTTCCATGACAAGGGCGGGGGGAGGGTAGGACAACTGAAGATGAGAGGGATAAATCTGTGCATGAGGGAAGAGCAAGTTTCTTTGAAACAATTCCAGGATGAGTTGATGTTGGAGAAAGTAGAGATAGGAGACAGTCTATAAGTTTGAGGGCTGCTTGAGAACCCGCCAGTCGGCTGAGTGAAATGCCAGACTTCGATCGGCGTGAGGTGGGTTCTCTGATAATAGCCGAGAAGATGTCCACTTTGAACAAGGAATTGGTCAGAAGAACCGATTGGGTGGAGGAAAGAGCAAGCAGATATTGTCAGGAATTTGTCAAAATCAGATCGCAGAAGAGATGGAGTACCATTGGTTGAGAATCGCGGGTTCAGGAAAGTTGACGATTGAGTAGTCCAATGATCACAAAAGCTTTTGCTGGAGTAGCCATGACAGGTGAGAAGAGGTCCCACACCGCAGCCAACTGGCATGATGACATTGAAGTGCCACATATGAGGAAGATGAGTTTGGATGAAAGAATAGAAGTTGGTCCATGTTTTCAGATAGTGAGGTGTAGATGGAGTCATCACTGTAGGTGGAGGTACAGTACACATATAAACATGAGGGGGAGTTGAGGGAAGCCTTAGCCAGAGTTTCCTGGGGGTGTGGGGGGTGAGGCATTGCTGATGAAGAGTGAGGAATAGAGTCTTTGATGAAGAGAGCAACTCCTCCACAGGGTGAGCTCAGTCTGTCAAACCGAGGAGGGAGTAAACCAGGGAGAGATACTTGGGAGTCAGACACGTCCCCTGGAGGAGGAAGTTTCTGTTAGGCAAGATTATGTCTGGTTGTCAGTGGCAACTGTAATGGAAAGATCTGAATGTTTGAGCGAAGGCCCGATATTCTGGGTCATACTTTTAATGAAGATAGTAGGGGAGGAGGCTTTGGAGTGCAGGGGTTGGGGGGCGAGGTAGGCAAGGGACGAGGGGGGAGGTAAGGAGTGTTGTTGAAAGAGTGTGGGGAATTGCAGAATAGCTAGGGGAGGGGGCCGAATGAGGAGGAGAAAGGCTCTGTGTGAGCTAGGGGAGAGGGGGACAAGAGAGGGGGAGAGGCGTTTGAGATTTGAGGAGAGTGGAGTGAAAGAGATGGAAGGTTGAGGGGCAGTGGAAGGAGGCGCTTGTGGATGGGAGGGGGGCAACTTTTGGGAAGGATGAGTGAGGGGGATGAATGGTGGGAGAAAGGTGGAGGGGTGAGTTTTTTGAGAGAGGTGAAGGGAGGCCTTGGAGGGAGAAGAGTGGGATGGTTGCTTTGGAGAGGTGAGGGTGAGAGGAGTGAGTTGGCACTTGAAGTGGAAAAAAAATATGGTTGATGGAAAGCGACATTTCTAGCACTGGGGTTTTAAAACGAGTTTTCGTCAGTTATGCGATTAAACACATTTCTTGAGGGATGCAATAAGGCGATCAGAATGGAGAGAAGAACGCTGTAACAGTTGGATTTTTTTAGGCAAGGTATGGAAGGAAAGGTCAAATTGAGAGCAGTCTGTTTTAAATAGCAGAAGAGTGTGCATTCTGATATAGTAAAGAGTACACACACGTGTGAAGAGGAAAGATGAAGCATTATAAAGAGATCGTTTTTTGTTATTATATTGATGTTGAGAGGTTTTCAACAGATTAGGTCCTGGAAGTGGTTTGGCAGAAAAAAATCGAGAGAAGAGGAGGAAGAAGAAGAGGAGATGAAGAAGAGAAGAATTCGGAGAAAGTAGCGGTTTTTTTTTTTTAAGATAAGAAATAGAGTGATTAGTTGGGATGGGGTGCGTTAAAGAAAGTGGAAAGATAGAAATTTGAAGATAATGGGGAGAAAAACAATAAACACGATCATACACCGAGGGGAACAAGGGTAGGCCTCAAAGCCTCAAGGATAGGCCTCAAGCACCCAGTAAGCACAAGTTCGACGATCTCACAAATAGCACACGATTTTTGAACAATAACGAACTAGGAACACACACAGTAACTGTCGGTGGAGAAAATAAAACAGATTAACGGACAGATAAGACCGGAAACTTAACTTTGAGATCATCAGCAGGGAGCCCCCAAGAGACACTGCCAATGCTCCAACCCAGGCATTGGCTGTAACAGTTGGATTCTTTAGGCAAGGTATGAAGAAAGTCCGAATTTTGCTGTGTTCTTTCCTCAAGTTTAGTTCGAATACAAAAGGTACTGGCGGCTTTGGATTTTGAGATGCTTTCTAGTTATTGTTGTTAATGGACTAAAATTCATACTTGGATGATTACTATTGTTTTTGCCACGGAGCCTGTTTTTTTCATTTACGATGTTAGTTCAGTAAATAGTCACATGAACTAGATTGATTATGAAGAAAACAACATAATACTAGAAAGCATCTCAAAATGCAAAACCATCCACATCCACTTTGTAGTCAAATAAACCAATCAAACAGCTTTAAAATAAAAACTTTAAGAATTAATTTAAAATACATTAAAAAAATAATTAATTCTTTTATTTAATTATTAAATTAATTAAAACAATTATTTTAAAAAATAAAATAAAAAGAAAATTTAAACATTGTTTTTTTTAAAACATAAGGTTTCACGTAACAAGGCGTGAGCTGGCACAAAAGGCTGGAACGCTGGGTTCATGGGGGAACCACGTGACCAGTGGGAAAGTTAATTTTGAGGGCGAGGCTGATGCAGGCAGCTTTGACAGAAGACGATTAGAGATTTTCAAGTGTTTTTTCAAGATTTTCAAGGTTTTCAAGACGGCTAATTATCATTGTAAAATAGTTATAAAGTTAGGTA
>CM068957.1:84444849-84459906 GCA_035128595.1 Eptatretus atami | reverse complement strand
ATTGTTTTATGTCCTTGGATGGATGTTGCACTGGTGTCCTTTCTGCAATCATGAGTTGGTGATGCTAAAGATCCTACTGTGGTCCTTCGCAAGAGCAGGCGAGACAATGTCGGCACCTTGGTCAAATTCCAAATTCTTCCTCTAACTTACAGGGGAACTGCATCAGCAACACAGCTGCTCTACCCCTGACCTCCCCTACTAGCTAATAATGCCATCCACAGCCATGTACTTAAAAAACAGAAGATGAAATAGTAGTTTCCTAATTCTGCCTTTTCATTTTCAGTGATTTCTTGCTTCGTGTTTTTCAGGATACAATCTGTGGGCACGACTGTGTTCACACGTCAGGGCAATAGATCCAGACCAGGGCACGGGGGGTCTGTGCTTTTTTCTCTACAGCCACTGTCCAACTTTTTCCGATTAGACGGTGCACGGGTCATGTCACCCTAGCTCAGCTCTCGACTTTGAGAATACTGAGGTGCACCGCTACGTATCAATGCTACGGTTTGTACAGTGGATCTCCATCTCATTCACAAGTTATCTTCAAGGTTCACAGATTGTTTTCCTGCACTTGCAGGCACTTACTGCATTGAAAATCCGTTGAATCAGCTTTGTTGGCATGTTTGGTCTGAATACAGGACCAGGACTTGAGAAAGTCCACTCTCTACCATCACAACGCTGCTCATCTCAGTGTTGGATGTTCAGGATACAGAACCCACCTTTCTTGGCCTGCCTTATGGAACGAGCATACCTGAGAATTCCCCAAAGGTGAGTCAAACACCAGATCATGATTTCTCGTACACTCGTGCTGAATGGTTTTGAATATAAATTGAAATCCTTCTTCGCTTTCTGTATTAGATGTATATTTATTGATAATATGCATCTATTAACCATACTTGAATTAACTAGGATTCAACCATATTCTGTTCTAACCATTGCATCATGAGAATGGCATGGCGATGCTGCTGACACAGTGCCTCTGTTTATTTTGGCGGAGGATTTAGAATTTGGCCAAGTCTTAGCATGCCGTGTAATATTGTTGTGGGCCAGGGTTCGGTGGTGAGCATGACCTCAAGGGTCGTGCAGTAGAGTCGGCTCCACCGAACACACCGGAATTTAGTTCGTGACCCTCGGATAAGTCCGAAAGGCACGGGACCCTTACAGGACCATGAATCGCCAATAATTCGACCGCGTGGGGTAGGGGTAATTGCCGAACTTCAATATACCTAATTACCCATGCGGCAAAGCTACCGGGGAATTCACACCCTCGACAGACCTCGAGCGGGACGAGCCGTTTACCGTTCCCAACCGTGTGTAAACCCAAGCGGAGGTCATTCCTATTTTTTGACATTTTTTTTTCACACCATAGTTTTCATCGGATCTTCGTGAAACTTGCCATGTATATGCAGAAAGCCCACGTGCAGGCAGTAACCATCTCCGATTTTGGAAATTCTTCCTAGAAAAAAAGTTGACGTCATAATATCGCCGCTAATGGAAATCGTCTATACCATTATCTCCGAAACTAGGCAAGCTGTTTGAATTTTGTGTTGCCGGAATCAAGCCGGGCATTAGCACAGATAATTAATCGCAAACCTGATGCATCACAATGACGCATATTCATTTTATGACATCATCATTAAGAGGACGAGGATCTTAGCTCATTTGAGGTTGTTGGATTAGTTTCTGAATTTTCAGGGGGAGTTGGTCAAATGATGGCATTCCTCCATACATGCATCATTTTTGGGACATACAAACATCCCTTTCTGGACAGTTTTAGTTGATGTCTTTATGGGACATCATCTCGATATCTTCCTTTACCACGAGCTCTATTGCTTTCTTTAAAGCTTGATGTTTGACCTTCGTTGCACATGGCCATACCGAACAAATCTTCTCTTCCTAGTTCTTCACTAGTATTGATTTTTAATCTTTTCCTGATTTTCTAGGCATCTAATCTAATAAATAAATGTCATTTTCTGTTCTGTCTGTCTGTGTAACACCAATCATGCCAAAACTACTCGGCCATTTGCCACCAAACTTGGAACATGGACCAGTTTGACCTCATGGGGTACATGGGCTACTTGGCTTCGTCTGTTAGTCACAGGGTGTCGGGAGGGAAGATCGACAAAAATTCTCGATTTAAATGTGTATTGTGTAGCGCTGCCCGGTGGTGCTAGCAGAAGGTATTACACAATAGCTGTGGCGATAACTTGCATTTTTGCACTGTATATGTCCCTCGAGAGTGGGAAGCCCCCAAAGCCAACCTCCACTAATCAGGGGAGGCAGGAGAAGGGATGGTGGGAGTCTGGAGGAAGGGTGGAGGAGGCAATGGTGGGAGAAGAAGGGAAGGGGTGGGAGGAGCAGGTGGAGGGTGGGATGAGGGAGGGAAGGGATGGGAGGAGGGAGGGGAAAGGTGCGAGAGAGAGAGAGAGAGGAGAGAGAGAGAGAGAGAGAGAGAGAGAGAGAGAGAGAGAAGAGAAGGAGGGGATGGATGCAGTAGGAGAGGGAAGGCAGCAGAGGGATTCGGCGTTGCCCAGCAATGCCAGACACCCTGCGAGGATTGAAAAACTGCACTTCTGTCCACAAAAAAATCATTGAAATGTGGGAAGGTTGAATGAAACTGCTTGAAACCATCATTATGACGTAGTCTGTGCTGCACAGCCTTGTGCACAAGTACATTGCCATGAAGAGGAGCATAACTTTGGTTAGCGTACCTGGGTGTTTTTTAATTTTATTCATATGAAATCAAGGATCATGAGAGCGAAACAACAGAGTGGAAAACAGCAATGTTCTGACAGCTGGCAGTGGTGCAAGAATGACGGGAATGAACAAACAGAAAAAGTGAAAGAGGAGGAAAGGCACCAGCATATCAGAACAAGGCCCCCAATAATACGTGACCCAGACAGGACACATGAACCCAGCACAAAAGCACACTCAAAGGTACTCAATGAGATGATGAAATGCATTACATCAACAAATTAACAATAAATGTAAACAAGACAATTTTGGACAGTATCCTCAATTTGAAGATGGCCTTTTGAAGCATAGAGATCGTGTGTGCCTTCAAAGGAACACGGAACAGGAAGAGACTAATTTGCCCTCGACAGCCGAATGTTATTTTTGCATGAGGCTGGTACAATAGTCCCTCGTTATTGTAGTTTTGTGAAGCATATATTCAATCTGCTGGAATTCCTTGTCATCCAAGAAAATCAAGGCCATGATTTCCTGGCTAAAGGTAGGGCATGAAATTTTTGGGTGGTGGTGATCCCTTGTGTTTCCATTGTATGTATCCCAATTTTTTTTTCACGATCCCAGTGGTGAAGCCACATTTTGTCATCAGTTTCCAGATGAGCAGATAAAGTCAATTGGACATGCATTGAATACTTGTAGTTAGAAAATTTAAAAAAATTCTCAAAATCCGGATCTGGATCCAGACTCTTCACCCAAATCATATCAGTTCCTCCTTGTGACGCACCCAACCTGCCCACCAAATTTGTCTGAATCTGTCCACAACTTTTTGAGATATCCTGCTCACAGGAAAGCAGACAGACAGGGATGAAAACATGACCTCCGTCCACCTTCAGTGGTGGAGTTAAGAAGCAAACATGTCAGTTTACAATGAGCAAAAAACCCACAGCTTACAGTGCCAATGAATGCCCCACTCCGAGAACCTTTCAACACCTATCTTATCAGATTGTCAATGAGAGCCCACCTAAAAAATAATTGATCCTCAACTAATGGGTCATCGGTCGACCCTGTCTGCATGTGATGTCAGTCTATAATTTGTGATCGTGACTCTAAAATACCATTAAAAAGTTGTTTTTGCATTTTCTCTCAATACATCAGTCTTTTTCACACTGTCTTGTGAACAGATGTGTTGTAGATATTGGAATGTGATCTCCCTGAAGATGTTTCATTGACTGTACATATAAACATCTTGCAGGATTGCATCATGCGGATAGCAATAAAACATGATTTCTTTTTTCATTTATATCTGTTATAGGTGTCATGGCATGACTGGAAAACATGATAATTTTATAGTGCTTTACTGATTGATCATCTTGTCAGATCGGGGAAGGGGCAGGAGGCAGTAGCGATATATTAGACTTGCATTTTTATACGTGTCCAATTGAGTGATTAAGTCTCAGATGTCCTTTTAATCCCTTCAATCAAATTATAAATATATTTCCATGTAATCAAAATGTTTCCATTAATGATTTAAAGATCAACTTGACTCCTGTCTTTTGCCCATAATGCACTGTTAGTTATACTGTAATGCAACTTCATTCCGCTAATGATGATCATTTTGTGCTCAACCATGGTCATGATGTGGGTGTTAATTTGCAGGGCACAGCTATTTTTAACGGTCTGCGCTAAGGACCAGGATAAAGGCAACCCTCGAGGGATAAAGTTCTCCATTGTTTCTGGTAAGTTGCTTGTAATTTTTGACTATTTTACAGCTCTTTACATACTTTTTTGAGGATTAGTTCCTTCTGTTCTTGAACTTTTTTCCATTTGGATAAGGTATTCATGAGTCTTGTGCAGCTGTGTCTTATGTCCACACACGTGAAGCAAAGAGTGGAGATAGACAATCGGTTCACTTCTGTCTCTCTGTCACCTGACCGCCTGTCCACAAATGTCAGTTATGGTCGAGGAACAACTTAATTTCAATTGAATGTTATACGTCGAACAGGAATCGGAAAACGAACCTGCAGTTGAGCAGTACTTTGGCTCTGAATTCGTCCTGATTGCACATGCGCAGAGAGGAGCGAGATATTTGTTTACCTTGACCTTATGCCTGTCTGGTACTCAAACAAAATTGAAAATCACTAGCAATCCATCTCCGACGGGTTCATAGATGTCTTACCTCAAATGAGAAAATTTGGAGGTGTTTATTTTTGAAAATGGGAATTCAACGTAAAGTTGATGTGGACCGTGACATGTGGTACATGTTTGCTTTTAGACAATGCCCGTCCGCTCAGGGAAGAACTTTCGTTGGTGATTAAAAAATATGTGGTGTGCATAGCTCAATACTTTCGGGAATCCAAATAAACAATAGTTGCCATGGAAACAGCAATTTGGTGATTGGAAAATTTGACCTATCAAGTGTTTTACATGATGGAATGTTGTGCACAACAAATTTTGTTGATACGTTTCTAATTGCCCCCCCCCCAAATTGGGTGTTTACATGTTTTGGATGGCATTGAACCTTTACTCTTGACTAATTTTGACAGATTTATACATTTTATATGTAGTACACGTGTACAGATAAGCTGTGCAAGTTTCAATTTGATATCTTGAAAAATTTCTGAGGTTTGAAAATAATAAAATCACAAAAATCCTATTTGATTTAATGGGTGAAATTGTCATGGACACCATTTCTCTTTGCCATATGAGCTTTTCTATGTCACATGGGACTTTTTCTCTGCCACGTGGAACTTTTCATGATACTACCAACCAAGATGAGCAGAACTTGAAAAATTTGACAGAGAAAATTAATTAATTAATTATGATAATTATTTGCCCTCTTGGCTTGATAATGAGGTGGTTAAACAATTGAGGGGGGGGCTTCTGATTATGTCTGGTGACCCTCACGTGTTACTACAGAAAGCCCTCAGACAGAAGGTCTTGAGGGGTCTAAGGGTTCTCATGGGGTCTATAGGATATTACAGGGTTTTGGGTTCTTAAAGGTCTTAGGGTATTAAAGGATTTAGGGGTCTTGAATGGGTTGTGGGTCTTGGGGTATTCGGGGTCTGAAGGGTCTTAGGTTTCTAAAGAGTCTTTAATGGTCTTATGCCTGGTGTTGGCTTAATGGTTGGGTGGCGGGCTTGGGGACTTAAGGGAACCTTGGATCCTGAGTTCAAATTCCGCTTGGCCATTGAATTAATACCAGATGGGGTTGACTCAGCCTATCATCCTTCGAGGTCGGCAAAATGAGTACCAGCTTGCTGGGATGACTGGGCCAATCAAGTATGTTGCGTCAGAATGGCGACCCATCCAGGATTGTACTCAATAACCCAGGAGACTTTTTTGGCAGCACCGACGCTCTGTACAGAGTATGGTCCCAAATGGATGGATGGAATGGTCTTTGGGTTAAAATGGTCTTTAGGTTAAAATGGTCTTTGTGTCTTATGGGTTTTAGAGGTCTAAAGGGTCTTCGTGGTCTAAGGGTCTGAGGAGACTAGGCATATTCGGGGTCCTAAAGGGTCTTCGGGGTATTCGTATCTTATGGGTATTTGGTCTTATTCGGTTTTATGAGTATTATGGGTCTTAAAGGGTCTTTAGGGTATTGGAGTCTTCAGGGTCTGAAAGAATCTTGGGGGTCAAAATGGTCTTCGACGTCTTAAGGGTTTTGGGTCTTAAATGGTCTTAGGGTCTTAAAGGCTCTAGGGTCTTAAAGGCTCTTAGAGTTGTAAAGGGGTTCTGGGTCTTGGAGTATTGAGGTCTTAAGGTCTTTAGGGGTCTCAAGGCCTGAGGGTATTAAAGTATTGAAGTCATAAAGGGTCTTGGGGTCTTTAGGCCCTTAAATGGTCTTGGGGGTCTTAAGGATAAGAGTCTTTATTTTAATACAATGTCGAGGCTCATATAAGAGCAAACACACAGAAACATAAGAGGGAGCAGGAGACGCACGAGGGTGGGGGAGGGAAGCACAAACAGTGGGAACAGTGACTTTCAGAGATCTGTTGAAGGGAGGGGATGGGGCAGGTTACAGGGGAAAACAAGATGAACACGGCACAGACACTTCAGGGAAGGAAAACAAGGAATTTGAAGGAGGTGGTTTGGAGTGGATTAACTGTGGATTTAGAGGAGGGAGACAGGTTTGAGAGTTCAGACCTGAGATTCGAAAGATTTTGTTTCTGGCCTCTCTGAGGGTGGAAACACACTTGTTCTGAGCTTTGTGGAAGGAACTGAGATTGTCATCAGGCAGTTGGCTTTGCCTTCCATGAGGTGAAGGCAAGTTTTATTAAGACCTCAAAGACAGGAACGTAATGTTTTAAGGACGTCATACAGGACAGAAGCAAGAGGCATTAAAACGAATTGTAACGTGTTAAATAGGTGGTGTAATAACCACTGCGTCAATGGCGGTAAGCTTCCAGAATTCTTCTTTATGTAACCTTCAATCCTAATTTTATTTCAATTTACTTATGTACTTGAACACCACAGACACAAATCGCCTTGTTATCGCTTCAAAAAAACCTGTTTCACATTTTAAATAGAGCATATTAAACTTTGACATTTGGATATATTAAAACTTGGATATACTAAATACTTTACATAAAACCTCAGCTTATTAATAATACTGCACTTTAAACATCACAGCTTATTTTATATAATTAGAACATCATATACTTATTCAAATACTTAAAACATCACAGCTATTTAAATACTTTAAACATCATAACTTAATCAAATACTTAAAACATCAGAATTATTCAAATATTAAAACATCAAAGCTTATTTAAATACTTAACATCACAGCTATAATACTTAAAACATCATACTATTCAAATACTTGAAACATCAAAGCTTATTTAAATACTTAAAACATCACAGCTTATTTAAATACTTAAACATCACAGAGTTATTTAACAATACTTAAAACATTCAACAGCTTATTTAAATAATTAGATCATAAACTTATTGAAATACTTAAAACAATACACGCTTATTTAAATACTTTAAACATCAAGCTACTAAAATACTTAAAACCTCATAGTTTATTTAAATACTTAAAACCTCACAGCTTATTTAAATACTTATACATCACAGGTTATTTAAATACTTGTAAACATCACAGCTTATTTAAATACTTAAAACATCACAGTATTATAAATACTTAAAACATCACAGGTTATTTAAATACTTAAAACATCACAGCTTATTTAAATACGTAAAACCTCATGGTTTATTTAATACTTTAAACATCACAAGCTTATTTAAATATGTAAAACATCACAGCTTATTTCAATACTTAAAACATCACAGGTTATTTTAATACTTAAAACATCACAGCTTATTTATAAATGAGATCATAACTTATTCAAATAATTAAAACATCAAGCTTATTTAATACTTAAAACATCACAGCTTAATTTAAATACTTAAAACATCACAAGCTTACTTAAATACTTTAAAACCTCACAGCTTATTAAATACTTAAACACTCATGGTTTTATTTAATACTAAAACCTCGATGGTTTATTTAAATACTTAAAAACTAACCGCATGGCTACTAATGTTATAAAGGATCATGGTTTATATAATACTAAACATTCTGGTTTATTTAAATACTTACTAAACTTAATGGTTTATTGAAATAAGCTGTGATGTTTTACATATTTAAATAAGCTGTGATGTTTTAAGTATTTAAATAAACCATGAGGTTTTACGTATTTAAATAAGCTGTGATGTTTTAAGTATTTAAATAACCTGTGATGTTTTAAGTATTTAAATAACCTGTGATGTTTTAAGTACCATATGGATTATGTGGTTATTTGTTTGTTTTATTTTTTAACTCTGCTACCGAAGGTGGACAGAGGTTTATGCTTTCACCCCTGTCTGTCTGTTTGACATCTGTACGTCCTTTTGTTTTGTGTGCAGGATATCCTCAAAAGTTGGGCGTATTTGGAACGAAATTTGGTAGACAGTTGGCGTATGTACAAGGACGAATTCTTATATTATGGCGAAGATCCAGATCCTGGATCCGGAATTTTCTCAAGTGATTCTTCACCATTCGAGTTATTCGAGTTCAATAGTGGATTAAGGCTTAAAAACTCATATTATAACACCACTATCTCACAAAATGTATATGGATTGATTTGGACTAAGCCTAATGTGGAGAGGTGGGTCGTGTTACAAGGACGAATTGATTCAATTTTTGGTTGAAGATCTGAATCGGGATCACGATAAGTATTTTTTTTTTTAGTGATCCGTTCCCATTGAGAGATGGGACCAAAAACGATATACGAATGATATTTCAACAGGTTGTGGATGGCAATGACAAAACTAGGTAGATAATTGGTCCGGTGAGAGAACAAGCAGGGTTAGATTAGATATTTGATTAGGTCTGGAATCCAGATCTGATATCAGTGCGCTCACAAAGTTATTGTTCAGCCTGGAGAGGATCGATTGTCTCTCAAGTGCTGTTCTAGTTTTTCCTGCTATGGTGTTTTTTTTGTGGCCTGCGGATTACCTTGAAAGTACGCGACTGAACCTTATCTCTAGCCTGGGTTTGAATTCGCCCAGCTATAACTGTCATCAGTGTTTCGTCAATGGTCGTGCCGTTCCTTAGATGGGGTTAACTGTTAACGGCACGTGCACATTAATTTATACTCTGATCCATCGATCAGTTGTTACAAGAAGAATGGGATGTATTTTATTGTGTTTAGCAGAGTGACAGTGTGCAAGTGTAACTCATACCATTAGCGTGGGGGTAGTGCAGGTTGACTGACAAGCATTGCGTGCACGCGTGCGTGCCACCCACACACCACACACAAACACACATAGACAGTCATTGATATGTACATAGGCCTACACATGAATCAGAGTTATGCATACATGATTTTATGTGCACACATTGCTCTACACATGTCTCAAATACCATTCACACATGCACGTTCACACACATGTGCTTTTCACGCCCCACACTCACATAAATGCTAACAGAGGTGGCTATTTGAGACCTGAGTCCATTTCACCTTTTTGAAACCCACCCACATGTGGAGATTTGTTAGTGAACAAATCAAATTAGCGATTTGCCAGCGAACAACAGCAACTTCGGGCACACGCAACATCTATACATGCTCACATGTAGCAAACATTACGTATATATTGCACGCACACCAGAAGTCGACTACTTTGATGAAACCTGGGACGGTTCCACTTCTAAAACCCACATTTTGGAGATAAACCACTGACGACACACACACACCACACACCACACAACACCACCACACACACAACACACACAACACACACACACACACATTCAACCGCTTCGTCCATGAGCGTGTCCCTTGCTGAGTGCATATTCCCTTGTGGTGGTGTGAAAAGAAAGCAAGCCTTCTGAAGGCCTTTCAAAGCGTTCTAAAGCTATGTAAAGAGTTTCAATTTATAACCATGGAATTGTTAATTATTTTTAAATTAGCTGTGATGTTTTAAGTTTTAATAAGCAGTGAGATAGTTAGTTATTTAGTTAATCTGATGAGGTTTTAAATATTATAAGCGATGAGTTTTAAAGTGCTATTTAAAATAAGCTGTGGATTTAAATTATTTAAATAAGCTGTGGTTTTAAAGATTAAATAAGCTGTTGGTTAAATATTAAAATAAGCTGTTGGGTTTTAAAGATTAACTAAGGTTTGTTGGTTTTAATATTTAATAAGCTGTTGGTTTTAAAGATTAATAAGCTGTTGGTTTTAATATTTAAATAAGCTGATTGGTTTTTAATATTTAAATAAGCTGTTGGTTTTAAAGATTAAATAAGCTGTTTGTTTAAATATTTAAATAGCTGCTGAGGTTTTTTAAGATTTAATAAAGCTGTTGGTTTTAAAATTTAAATAAGCTGTGGGTTTTAAAGATTTAATTAAGCTGTTGGTTTAAATATTTAATAAGCTGTGAGGTCTTTAAAGATTAAATTAGCTGTTGGATTTAAATATTTAAATAGCTGTGAAGGTTTTAAAGATTAAATTAAATAAGCTGTGAGGTTTTAAAGATTAAATAAGCTGTTGGTTTAATATTTAAATTAGTCTGAGGTTTAAGATTAAATAAGTGTTGCGATTTAAATATTTAAATAAGCTTGTGAAGGTTTTAAAGATTAAATAAGCTGTTGGTTTTTAGAATATTTACAATAAGTGTAGAGTTAAAGATTAATAAGCTGTTGGTTTTAATATTTAATAAGCTGTTGGGTTTTAAAGATTAAATAAGCTGTGCGTTTTTAAATATTCTAATAAGCTGTGAGGTTTTAAATATTAAAAATCTGTTCGGTTTTAAATATTTAAATAAGCTGCTTGACCGGTTTTAAAGATTTAAATGAAGCTGTTGGATTTAAAATATTTAAATAAGCTGTGAGGTTTTTAAAGATTTAAATAAGCTGTTGGATTTAACTATTTACATGCTGTGAGGTTTTGAAGATTAAATAAAGCTGTTGGTTTTAATAATTAAAGTAAGCTGTGAAGGTTTTAAAGATTAAATAAGCTGTTGGGATTTAAATATTACATAAGCTGGTGAGGTTTTAAAGATTAATAAGTGTTGGTTTTAATATTAAATAAGTGTGAGGTTTTAAAGATCTAAATAAGCTGTTTGGTTTTAAATATTTTAAATAACTGTGAGGTTTTAAATTAAATAAGCTGCTTGGTTTTAATAATTAAATAAGCTGTGAGGTGTTTTAAAGATTAATAAGCTTTGGTTTTAAATATTTAAATAGCTGTGAGGTTTTAAAGATTAAATAAGTGTTGGTTTTAAGATTAAATAAGCTGTGAGGTTTTAAAGACTTATCATAAGCTGTTGGTTTTAAATAATTAAATAAGCTGTGAGGTTTTAAAGAATTAAATAAGCTGTGGTTTTAAAATTTAAATAAGCTGTGAGGTTTTTAAAGATTAAATTCAGCTGTTTGGTTTTAATATTTAAATAAGTGTGAGGTTTTAAAGATTAAATAAGCTGTTGGTTTTAATATTTAAATAAGCTTGTGAGGCTTTTTACAAGATTAAATAAGCTGTTGGGATTTAAATATTTAAATAAGCTGTTGAGCCCCCCGGTTATTAATATTTAAGATTTAAATAAGCTGTTGATTTAAATATTACATTGCTGTGAGGTTTTAAAGATTTAATAGCTGTTCTGGTTTTAAATATTGAATAGCTGTTGAGGTTTATAAGTATTTTAACTCGCCCTCATGAAGGTTTACAGTATTCTCCAATAGCTGTAGGTTTTAAGTATTAAATAGCTATGATGTTTTGAAAAAATATATATAAACTCCCAAGCTGTCGCTGTTTTAAGTATTTTAATAAGCTATAGAGCTTTCTATTGTATATATAAATAGACATAGATAGAGGATTATTAGATACAAATTAATAAGCTGTTGATTTAATTTAAAATACGCTGTGAGGTTTTTAATATTTAAATAAGCTGTTGGTTTTAGCAATTCTTGAAGTTATGCTCGTGAGGTTTAAGTATTTAAATAACAGCTGCTGATCGTTTATAAGTATTTAATACGTTTTATGATTTTAAGTATTTAAATAAGCTATGAGGTTTTAAGTATTTAAATCATAGCTGCTGAGGTTTTAAGTATTTAAAATATCTATTGATTTTTCAGTAAGTATTTAATATACAGCTGTGATGTTTTATGTATAAAAGTAAGTAGTAGTTTTGTGTATTTAAATACAGCTATGAGGTTTTATAGTATTTTAATAAGCTGTGAGTGTTTAAGTACTTTAAATAAGCTCATGATGTTCAAGTTTTTATAAAATAGCTGTGGGTTTTATGTATATAAAATAAGTAGTGATTTTTGTGTATTTAAATAAGCTGTGATGTTTTAAGTATTGAAATATCGCTGTTATGTTTTGTGTATTAAATAGCTGTGATGTTTTAAGTATTTAAATAAGCTATGAGGTTTTAAGTATTTAAATAAGCTGTGAGGTTTAAGTATTTAAATAAGCTATGATGTTTCAAGTATTGAAATAAGCTGTGATAGTTTTATGTATTAAAAATAGTAGTGATGTTTTGTGTATTTAATAAGCTGTAATGTTTTAAGTATTGAAATATGCTGTTATGTTTTGTGTTTTAAATAAGTGTGATGTTTTAAGTATTTAATTAAACTATGAGGTTTTAAGTATTTCAATAAGCTGTGAGGTTTTACGTACTTAACAAGCTATTGATGCTTTAAGTATTTGAATAAGCTATGATTATTTTTAATTATTTAAATAGGCTGTTGATGTTTTAAGTATATTGTTACGTTGTGGAAATTCAAAGATCACCATTCAGGTTCCGAAGATCAGTTATGTCATAAGTGTGTGTCCAGATTAGATTTCCCCCACCAATGTCTAAAGGGCTTATTGTGTGCCGGCTGTGCATTTCGAGGTTAGCCATTATTCTTTTCTGTCTTTAATTTCAAACAAACAGCATCACCACAGCGCAACCACTACAACACACCACCTCCACACCAAAACGCATCTCAACAACCACGCCATCCCACCACAGCGCCAACCACACTACAACCCGACCACCACAACAAGCATCTCAACAGCTCCACCCCGATATCCTTCAGAACGGGTAACAGAATGACGGTTGGGCAACAACCACAGAGCCAAGCTGAGCTCTCTTGGAATTTTCCCCCGCGTGCCAGGAAGGCGGGGAAAAAGGCGGCGTCGACGATAAAAACGCGGCGTTCGCTCGGAGAAGGAGAACTGGGAGGAGAGACGTAAGAATCTGTGGAGAGAGCATAAGAATTGGAGAGGACACCAGGAGAATTGGTGCCATTGGTGGACTTGGTACGAGATTTGGTGTGCATTCCGGCGGACGTGGCTCTCTTCTAGTCTCCTTGGCGCGTTGGAGTTGGTCGAGTAGAAGCCGAGAGGAGTCGCCAGCCGGATCGCCGTTGGAAGGCACCGTTGAAGGCACTGGTGAGTCCAGCGGAGTGTGGGCAGAGACACCGAGGGTCGCCGAACCAGGCCCAGGGAGTCACCACGAGGGTGGCAGGTAACCTGCCCGGCCTCTTCAGAGCCTTGCGGTCATCCGGCTCTGGAATATTAAAGGCTTACAAGCCCGGGTCTTTTTCCTTTGGGTTTTGCATGGAAGTCTGTGGCACCTTGTCAATAAGTAGAATGGTTATAAGTGCTGTTATGTAATAGATAGACAACGGCTGTAGGTCTTTTTGCTCGTGTCTTTGTCCCCATCCCCCCATTCATTGCCTTGTTGCATGCATACGTGTGAAAATAAATACCCCATTGTTTGAATATTCACCTGTCTCGTTAATGTCCTTCCTCCATTGAACTGCCATAATTGCGTTCGACTTCGAATAAATAGCTGGTTTTAACACGATAAGATAATGCGGTACGACGGGGCTTGGCGATATAAAACCGCTCGGCAATCGCAAACGGAACGAGCTGCGTAAAGCGGCTCGTTTCCGTGCAGGCTCCATTGCAGGTGTAAATCCCTAACATTCTGTCTGCGCGAATAATTAGGTACATCGACAATTCGGCGATCAACACTGTCGCACTGTGGACAGAAGAGTTGGCTGATTTATGGTGTGGTTAACAGCACCCGTAGCTGGGTTTCGGCGTTGATCCGCAAAGCTGCCGACTGGATTGCACGTTCGGTGGGCGCGTGCGGCCGCAAATTAGCTAAAGCGGCGCCGCCCACGCCGGAGTGGCGAATCCACAACAATATAAATAAGCCACGAGTTTTAAGTATTTAAATAAGCTATGAGGTTTTAGGTATTTAAATAAGCTATGAGGTTTTAAGTATTTAAATAAACTATGAAGTTTAAGTATTTCAATAAACTATGAGGTTTTAAGTATTTAAATAAGCTGTGAGGTTTTAAGTATTGAAATAAGCTGTGATGTTTTACATATTTAAATAAGCTGTGATGTTTTAAGTATTAAATAAACCATATTATGTTTTAAGTATTTAAATAAACCATGATGTTTTAAGTATTTAAATAAACCATGATGTTTTAAGTATTTAAATAAACCATGGAGTTTTAAGTATTTAAATAAACCATGAGTTTTAAGTACTTAAATAACCATGAGTTTTAGTATTTAAATAAGCTGTGAGGTTTTAAGTATTTAAGTAAGCTGTGATGTTTTAAGTATTTAAATTAAGCTTGTGATGTTTTAAGTATTAAATAAGCTTGATGTTTTAAGTATTTGAATAAGTTATGATCTCATTATTTAAATAAGCTGTGATGTTTTAAGTATTTAAATAACCTGTGATGTTTTAAGTATTGAAATAAGCTGTGATGTTTTACATATTTAAATAAGCTGTGATGTTTTAAGTATTTAAATAAACCATGAGGTTTTACGTATTTAAATAAGCTGTGATGTTTTAGTATTTTAAATAACCTTGATGTTT
>CM068957.1:84416133-84434214 GCA_035128595.1 Eptatretus atami | reverse complement strand
ACTGCTTAGGCAGCACCAACGCTCTGCACAGAGGATGGTCCCAACGGATGGATGGATGGATGTTTTTCCGTTCAATTGATCGTTTATAAGGGATTCATTGATAAATCAGTTACACTACTCCAGCAGAAACACCGCACGACATGGACACGGCATGACGTGGCACAACACAGCACGGACACCACCCGGACACACTTGGTCACTGTTGACAAAATTGGTGATGAATGCTTTGTGCCACCATTGCAGGCTGACCAGGTCTCTTGTATGTTATAGGATCGTATTGTTTCATACTTTTCCCAGACGCAATTTGTGTCTGTGGTCATGTCGTGTCTGTGCCGCGTTGTGTCGTGTCCGTGTCGTGCCGTCTCTGTAGCTTTGTCGTGTATGTTGATGTCCTGCCACAGTGGAGAGGGGAGTTTGGCTGTGGGGGAGGAAGGGTGTAGGGTGGTTGTGGTATGTGGGGTAATGGTTGATGGGGGATTGTGGAGGGATGGTGGCGGGGAGTTGTGGGTTGTGGTGAGTATTGTTTGGGTGGTGGTTGATTGGGGATTGTGGAGGGATGGTGAGGGAGGTGGTGTGGGTATTGGGGAGTGATGTGGGATTGGGAGGGGAATGGAATGGAGGGGGGGCGGGTGGAGACCCTGAAAGTTTCAGCGTCCTCGGGCAAATCATCTTGGAGGAGTAGATTATACATACATACTGTACATACAAACATACATACATACATACATACTTTTTCTCCACTATAAATAGAGGGTAGTTCATTTGATTTGTAGAGATTTTGTGTTGATAATTAATAGATAATTATTTTCAGGTTCTCTTGTGGTAACTTCTAGGCAATGACAACAGGTGTTTGATTCATCACTCAAATTGTCCATGTACATGTGTTGGTAGCTGGGTAGAGATGGTGTTAAAGTTTTTAGCGACGGCTGTTTCTTCCACTTAATCATGGGTATGGCATCCTCTCTCTCAATCGTCATGGATAACTACAAGATGTAGCCATCTCTGTTGTTTCATAGCAGTGCTTTGTAAAAAGTTCTGAGCACAAAAGTGAACCCTATGAAGGCCTGATACACACTGGAGTATTTTGGACAAACCTCGTCCAATTTCTGGCAAACTTAGCGTCCTTCAGGCATTGGTGTGGCATGAAAGCATCTCAGTTTGTGTTGCTATAAGCACCAAGGACGCATCTACTCGGCATATTTGCAATGTTGTGATGCACAAACAATCAGACCGATCACGATGCATTCAACTTCACAAAGGTTTTATTGATAGCACTCAGCTGCATTGCTGGTCTCGTGTGTCGCGTATGCGCATACGGCACTCACGTCAAACACAAGGAAGGACAATACATCACAATATTTGTGGAAAATCAAAAATTATTCACCACTTGAGTTAAATATTACGGTGACGTAACCTGGAGATAGTACGGATATGGCGGTGCATTTCCTGGTGTAACATCACGGCTAAGCATGCAGAAGAAAAAACAAGATTTCGACATGTTATAGCAAAATTGCCTTAATCTCCATAGTACTATGAGAACATGGAGAACACAACCTAATAAAATGTACAAATATATACAGGGGTCCTCACTTTACTTCCAAAATACGTTTCAGAAATGTTGGACTTATGATGAAACAACGGATAGGAGGGAATTTTTCCCTATAAGAATTAATGTAATTAGTGGGGATGAATTCCAACACTTAATTTATGTCCTAAAGAAAACCACTCAACATACGAGCAAACTAGAGGGGAGCACTCGGTAGAGTGCAAAACCTCCGCCGCCAATACTGCTATCACTCAAGTGAACCTGATATCATATTCATTCAATTTGACGTCAACAGTGCTCACAGAGTTATAGTTTGCAACTTTCCCTTTTACTTTTAACTTTTACATACTCAATCATTCGTCATAACTAGATTCCTTGAGACAGAAATTGATTTTACGTGGGTATATCCACCTGAAGTTCCAAAATCAGCCGCAATTATAATTTTGGAATGTTTTTTGTTGGAAATCACTTAAAAGTAAATGCATCGAATTGAAAAGCAAATAGTCCAAAAGAACACTTAAACATGTAGAATGCAAAAACAAAAATTCAAATATTTTTCAAAATGGCCGCCATAGCGGCCATATTGGATTTGGACCAAGTCCAAAATCTAATGGTGATCCTTGGACCATACCTAATCCCCAACCAAGTTTCGTCGAAATCCGTCGAGGAGTTTTTCCGGAATACTGTTCACAAACAACAAACAAACAGACAGGGGTGAAAACAGCAACCTCCGTCCATCTTCGATGGCGGAGGTTAATAAAAATACGTATGAAACACACAAAATGTAGGGAAAAAAACTACAACAAATGAAAAAATTAAAATCCAACACCTTTTTACCTACATACCAAACTTTTAACTATTTTACAATGATAATTTAGCGTCTTGAAAACCTTGAAAATCGTGAAAAACACCTTGAAAATCTCTAATCGTCTCTGTCAAGCTGCCTGATCAGTCCTTCACCTCAAAATTAACTTTCCACTGGTCACGTGGTTTCCCCAATGAACCCAGGTTCCAGCCTTTGTGCCAGCTCACGCCTCGTACCGTGAAACCACTGCAGTCACTCGTGCTACGAACCACTGCAGTGTCCGCGCGGGGCCTCGGAACCTCACGAAGAGCCCACTTCAGCCGTGCCTGCAGCATTGCTGTGTTACCCGAATGGCACGTCTTGCATGCCGCGTATCACAGCATTGCGCCTGCATGGCCCTCGTCAGCGTTTTAAAAAAATTATTCAAACAGTCGGCGGCAGCAAACCAAGATAGAGAGCGATATCAGCTGGTCGTTCATCATTCTTATTTTTCATTTCACTCTGGCTAATTTGTCATCCAGCACGAGACCGTTCTCCTACTGCACGGAGATTACATTGATCCCCTCTGCTTTAATCGGAAAACGACGCTAGTGTGAAACTATTCGACAGATTGCGATTTTGTTTGACTAATAAATTGATGATGGATATGCAAGACGACGAATAGCGGAACGACTTAAAGCGGGGACCCTCTGATAAGCTGTGAGGTTTTAAGATTGAAATAAGCTGTGATGTTTTACATATTAAGAATAAGGCTGGGTGATGTTTTTATTAAGTTAATAACCATTATTATATGTTTTTAAGTATTTAAATAAACCATGGATGTTTTTTAAGTATTTAAATGTTAAACATGAGGTTTTGAAGTATTTAAATAAACCATGAGGTTTTAAGTATTTAAATAAACCATGAGGTTTTTTAAGTTTAATTTAAATAAGCTGTGAGGTTTTAAGTATTTAAGTAAGCTGTGATGTTTTAAGTTTTAAATAAGCTGTGATGTTTTAAGTATTAAATAAGCTTTGATGTTTTAAAGTATTTGATTAAGTTATGATCTCATTTTAAATAAGCTGTGATGTTTTAAGTATTAAATAACCTGTGATGTTTTAAGTAATTGAAAATAAGCTGTGATGTTTTACATATTTAAATAGTGTGATGTTTTAAGTATTTAATAAAACCATGAGGTTTTACGTATTATAAGCTGTGATGTTTTTAAGTATTTAAATAACCCTGTGATGTTTTAAGTATTTTAAATAACCTGTGAGTTTTAAGTTATTTTAAATAAGCTGTGATGTTTTTAAGTATTTAAATAACCTGTGATGTATTAGTATTTAAATAAGCTTTGAGGTTTTAAGTAATTTAAAATAAACTATGAGGTTTTAAGTATTTAAGTAAGTCTTGTGATGTTTTTAAGTATTTAAATAAGCTTTGGATGTTTTAAGTATTGAATAAGTTATGATTTTTTTCTTAATTAATTTAAATAAGCTGTGATGTTTTAAGTATTTAAATAACCTGTGATGTTTTAAGTATTGAAATAAGCTGTGTGTTTACATATTTAATAAGCTGTGATGTTTTAAGTATTAAATAAAACCATTGATATTTTAGCGTATTTAAATAAGCCTCTGATGTTTTAAGTATTTTAATAACCTGTGAATGTTTTAAGTATTTAATAACCTGTGATGTTTTAAGTATTTAAAATAAGCTGTGATGCCTTAAGTATTTTAAATAACCTGTGATGTTTAAAAAGTATTTAAATACCTGTGATGTTTTAAGTATTTAAAATAACCTGTGGATGTTTTTAAGTATTTAAATAACCTGGGATGTTTTAAGTATTTAAAGTAAGCTGTGATGTTTAAGTAATTTTCAATAAGCTGTGAATGTTTTAAGTATTTAAATAAGCTGTGATGTTTAAGTATTTTTATAATAAGCTTTGATGTTTCAAGTATTTGAATAAGTTAATGATGTTTTAAGTATTTATAAGCTGTGATGTTTTAGTATTTAAATAAGCTTTGATGTTTTAACTATTTGAATAAGTTTCTGATGTTTAAGTTATTTGAATAAGTTAGATGTTTTAAGTATTTAAATAAACTTGGATGTTTTAGTATTTGAATAAGTTATGAATGATTCTAATTAATTAGTTAAATAAGCTGTGATGTTTAAAGTGCAGTTATTTTAATTAAGCTGTGAGGTTTTTAGTAAAGTATATTAGTATATCCAAGTTTTAATATAATCCAAATGTCAAAGTTTAATATGTCCTTATTTAAAATGTTTGAAACAGGTTTTTTTGAGCGATAACAAGGCGATTTGGTGTTCTGTGGTGTTCAAGGTACATAAGTAAACATTTAATTGAAAATAAAATTAGGATTGTTAAGGTACATAAGAAGAATTCTGGAAGCTTACCGCCATTGACACGCAGTGGTTTATTACAACCACCTATTTAACACGTTACATTCGTTTTTAATGCCTCTTGCTTCTGTCCTGTATGACGTCCTTAAAACTTACGGTCCTGTCTTTGAAGGTTTAAATACAAAATTGCCTTTCACTCTCATGGAAGGAAAGCACTGCCTGACGACAATCTCAGTTCGCTTCACAAAGCTCGGAACAAGTGTGTTTCCACCCTCAGAGAGCCAGGAACAAAATCTTTCCGAATCTAGGTCTGAACTCTCAAACCTGTCTCCTGCCTCGTAAATCCACAAGTTAATCCACTCCAAACCAACCTCCTTCAAATTCCTTGTTTTCTGCTTACTGAATGTCTGTGCCGTTGTTCATCTTGTTTTCCCCCCTGGACCTCGGCCCCATCCCTCTCCCCTCAACAGATCTCTGAAAGTCACTGTTCCCACTGTTTTGTGCTTCCCTCCCCCACCCATCGTGTCTCCTGCCTCCCCTTATTATAATGTTCTGGTGTGTTTGCTCTTATATGAGCCTCGACATTGTATTTAAAATAAGAACTCTATTCCTTAAGACCCCCAAGACCATTTAAGGGCCTAAAGACCCCCCAAGGACCCCTTATGACTTCAATACACTTTTAAGAACCCTCCAGGCCCTTGAAGACCCCTAAAGACCTTAAGACCTCAATACTCCCAAGACCGCAAAAGACCCTCTTAACACTCTAAGAGCCATTTAAGACCCCTAAGAGCCTTTAAGACCCCTAAGACCATTTTAGACCCAAAACCCTTAAACGGTCGAAGACCATTTTGACCCCCAGATTCTTTTCAGACCCTGAAGACTCCACAATACCCTAAAGACCCTTTAAGAACCCATAATACTCATAAAACCACGATAAAGACCCAATACCCATAAGACATATACCCCGAAGACCCTTAGGACCCCGAGATGCCTTAGTCTCCTCAGACCCTTAGACCACGAAGACCCTTTAGACCTCTAAAACCCATAAGAACCAAAGACCATTTTAACGCTAAATAGACATTTTAACCCAAAGACCTTCATCCATCATTTGGGACCATACTCTGGTACCAGAGCGGTCGGTGCTGCCAAAAAATGTTTCTCCTGGGTTATTGAGTACAATCTGGCTGGGTCGCCATTCTGACGCAACATACTTGATTGGCCCAGTTCATCCCAGCAAGCTGGGTACTTCATTTGCCACCTCGAAGGATTGATGGCGAGTACAACCATCTGGTAATTAATTCAAATGGAAAAGCGGAATTTTAACTCAGGAATCAAGGTTCCCCTTAAGTTCCCAAGCCCGCCCGCCCCACCATTAAGCCACACCAGGCATAAAGGCCATTAAAGATCTTTAGACAGCCTAAAGACCCTTCAGACCCCGAATACCCCCAAGACCCACAAGCCCATTCAAGAGCCCTAATCCTTTAATACCGCTAAGACGCTTTTAAGAACCCCAAAAACGCCTTAATATCCTATAGACCGCCATGAGAACCCTTAGACGCCGCTCAGACCTTCTGTCTGAGGGCTTTCTGTAGTACATGTGAGGGTCACCCAGACAATGAATCAGAAGCCCCCCCCCCAATTGTTTAACCACCTTCATTATCAAAGCCAAGAGGGCACAAATATCAATTACATTAATAATTAATTTTCTCTGTCAAATTTTTCAAAGTTCTTGCTCATCTTGGTTGGTGTATCATGAAAATTTCCACGTGCAGAGAAAGAAGTCCCATGTGAAATAGAAAAAGCTCATATGGCAAAGAGAAAATGGTGTCCATGACAATTTCAACCCATTAAATCAAATAGGATATGTTGTGTGATTTTATTAGTTCAAACCGTCAGAAATTTTTCAAGATATCAATTGAAACTTGCACAGCTATACTGTACACGTTGACTACATATAAATGTATAAATCTGGTCAAAATTTAAGTTCAATAGGTAAAGGTTCAATTGCCATCCAAAAACATGTAAACACACCCATGGGGGTTGGGGGGGCAATTAGAAAACGTATCAACAAATGTTGGCCCACAACATCCATCATGTAAAAACACTTGATAGGTCAAATTTTCCAAATCTAGCCAAATTGGCTGTTTCCATTGGCAACTATTGTTTATTTGGTATTCCGCAAGTATGGAGCTATGCACACCACATATTTTATCCACCACGAAAAGTTTCTTCTCCTGAGCGGGACCGGCATTGTCTATAAAGCAACATGTACCACATGTCCACGGTCAGCATCACTTACGTTGAATTCCCAGTTCAAAAATACAACTCCAAAATTTTCTTCTTTGAGGTAACATTATGAAACCGTCGGTGAGATTGATAGTGATTTTCAATTTTGTTTGAGTACCAGGGACAGGCAGTAGTCAAGGTAAACAATTATCTCGCTCCTCTCGTGCGCATGTGCAATCAGACGATTCAGAAGCCAAAGTACTGCTGCAACTGCAGGTTCGTTTTCCCGATTCCTGTGACGTATAACATTCAATTGAAAATTAAGTTGTTTCCTCGACCTAAACTGACATTTGAGTGGACCAGCGGTCAGGTGGAAGAGGACAAGAAAGTGAACCGATGTCTATCCTCCAGCTCTTTGCTTCACGTGTGTGACACATAAGAAACAGCTGCACAGACGCATGAAAATACCTTATCCAAATGGAAAAAAGTTCAAAGAAAGAAGGAACTAATCCTCAAAAAGTATGTATAAAGAGCTGTAAATATCAAAAAATTACAGCAACTTACAGAAACAATGGAGAACCTTTATCCCTCGAGGGTTTGCCTTTATTCCTGGTCCTTAGCGCGAACCGTTAAAATAGCATGTGCCCTGGCAAATTAACACACCACATCATGACGCATGGTTGAAGAACAAAATGATCATCATTTACGGAATGAAGTTGCATTACAGTATAACTAACAGTGCATTATGGCCAAAAGACAGGATCAAGTTGATCTTTAAACATTAATGAAACATTTTTGATACAGGAAATATATTTATAATTTATGAAGGATTAAAAGGACATCTGAGACTTAATCACCTCAATTGGACACGTATACAAATAATCTAAATATCGCCTAAAACCCTCCTGCCCGTTCCCGATCTGACAAGATGACAATAGTAAGACAATAAAATTTCATGTTTTCCAGTCATGCATGACACGCTTATAACAGATATAAATGAAAAAAAGACAATCATGTTTATTGCCTATCCATGAATGCATCCTGGCAAGATGTTTATATGATACAGTCAACTGAAACATCTTCGGGATCACATTCGATATATCTTACAACACATCTGTTCACAAGGACCAGTGTGAAACTGATTATTGAGAAAATGCAAAACCAACTGTTTAATGGTATTGTTAGAGCACGATCACAAATTATAGACTGACAATCACATGCATGACAGGGTCGACCGATGACCATAGTTGAAGATCAATTATTTTGAGGTGGGTCTCATGACCAATCTGATAAGATAGGGTGTTTGAAAGGTTCCTGGAGTGGGCATTCATTGGGCACTGTAAAGCTGTGGGTTTTTTGCTCATTGTAAACTGACAGGTTTGCTTCTTAAACTCCACCACTGAAGGTGGACGAGGTCATGTTTTCATCCCTGTCTGTCTGCTTTCCTGTGAGCAGGATAATCTCAAAAAGTTGTGGACAGATTCAGACTAATTTGGTGGCAGGTTGGGTGTCCAAGGGAGAACTGATATGATTTTTGGGTGAAGAAGTCTGGATCCAGATCCGGATTTGAGATTTTTTAATTGTTCTAACTACAGTTTCAATGCATGTCCAATTTGACTTTATCTGCTCATCTGGAAACTGATGACAAAATGTGGCTTCACCACTGGGATCGTGGAAAAAAAAATTGGACCATTTACAATGGAAACACAAGGAATCACCACCACCCAAGAATTTCATGCCGCTACCTTTAGCCAGGAAGATCATGCCTTGATTTTTCTTGGATGACAAGGGATTCCAGCAGATTGAATATACTGCTTCACAAAAAACTACAATAAACGAGGGACTATTGTACCAGCCTCATGCAAAAATAACATCGCGTGTCGAGGAAATTAGTCTCTTCCCGTTTCCGTGTTCCTTTGAAGGCACACACGATCTTTCTATGCTTCAAAAGCCATCTTCAAAAAGTTGAGATACTGTCCAAAATTGTCTTGTTTACATTTATTGTTAATTTGTTGATGTATGCTTTTCAATCATCTCATTGAAGTACCTTTGAGTGGTGCTTTTGTTGCTGGTTCATGTGTCCTGTCTGGGTCAGTATTTATTGGGGGCTTTGTTCTTGTATAGCTGGTGCCTTTCCTCCTCTTTCACTTTTTCTGTTTTGTTCATTCCCGTCATTCTGCCACCACTGGCCATGCTGTCAAAATTGCTGTTTACCACATCTGTTGTTTCGCTCTTCCATATCCTTGAATTTATTGAATAAAATTAAAAAACACCCAGGTAACGCTTACCAAAAGTTTATGCTCCTCCTTCATGGCAATGACTGGGGCACAAGCGTTGCAGCACAGACTACCGTTCATTAATGATGGTTGTTCAAGCAGTTTCATTCACCTTCCCACTTTCAATGAGATTTTTTTGTGGAACAGAAGTCAGTTTTTCATCCTCGCAGGGTGTCTTGGATTGACTGGGCAACGCCTATCCCTCCTGCTGCCTTCCCTCCCTACATCCATCCATCCCCTCCCTTCTTCTCTCTCTCTCTCTTCTCTCTCTTCTCTTTCTCCTCTCTCTCTCTCTCTCTCTCTCTCGCACACCTTTCCCCTCCCTCCTCCCATCCTTCCCCTCCTCATCCCACCCCTCCACCTGCTCCTCCCATCCCCCTTCCCTACTCTTCTCCCACCATGCCTCTCCTCCCACTCCTTCCCTCCAGACTCCCACATCCCTTCTCCTGCCTCCCCTGATTAGTGGAGGTTGGGCTTTGGGCTTCCCCTTCTCGAGGGACATATACAGTGGCAAAATGCAAGTTATCGCCACAGCTGATTTTGTAATACCTTCTGCTAGCACCACCGGGCGCGCACAACACATACAATTTAATCGAGAATTTTTGTCGGTCTTCCTCCCCGAACCCCTGTGACTACAGACGAAGCCAATAAGCCCATGTACCCCATGAGGTCAAACTGTCCATGTTCCAAGTTTGGGTGGCAAATGGCACGAGTAGTTTTGCATGATTGGTGTTACACACAGACAGAAAGCGAGAAAATTGAGCATTTTTATTATGTAATAGAGCCCTAGAAATCAGGAAAGATTAAAAATCAATTACTAGGAAGACTTAGGAGAGAAGATTTGTTCGGTATGGCCATGTGCAACGAAGGTCAAACCATTCAAGCGTTTAAAGAAAGCAATAGAAGCTCGTGGTAAGGAAGAACGAGATGATGTCCCAAAGACATCAACTTAAAACCTGTCCAGAAAGGGATGTTTGTATGTCCTCAAAATGATGGCAATGTATGGAGAATGCACATCATTTACCACTCCCCTGAAAATCAGAAACTAAATCCAAAACCTCAATGAGCTAAGATCCTCGCCTCTTTAATATGATTCATAAAAATGAATATGAAAAAATCATTCATTTGTGAAATGCATCAGTTTTGCGATTAATTATCTTGCTAAATGCCCGGCTTATTCGGGCAGAACAAATTCAAACACTTGCCTAGTTTCGGGAGATAATGGTATAACGATTTCCATTAGCGGCGATATTATGACGTCAACTTTTTTTCTAGGAAGAAATTCCAAAAATCGGAGATGGTTACTGCCTGCACTGGCTTTCTGCATAACATGGCAAGTTCAGACGAAGATCGATGAAAACTATGGTTGTGAAACAAAAAATGCAAAAAATTAGGAATGACCTCGCTTGGGTTAACACACGGTTTCCGGTACGGTAAACGGCTCGTCCCGCTCAGGTCTGTCCGAGGGTGTGATATTCCCGGTAGCTTTTGCGCATGGGTAATTAGGTATATTTGAAGTTCGGCAATTAACCCTACCCACAGGGCGAAGTATTGGCGATCATGGTCCTGTAAGGGTCCCGTGCTTTCGGACTTATCCGAGGGTCACGAATAAATTCCGGTGTGTTCGGTGGAGCCGTACTCTACCGTGGCAGGACCCTTTTTGAGTCATGCCTCACACACCGAACCCTGCCCAAAAAAATAATAACACGCAGGCTAAGACTTGGCCAATATTCTAATCTGCCAAAATAACAGGCACTGTGTCACAGCATCGCCATGCCATTCTCATGATGCAAATGGGTTAGAACAAAATATGGTGAATCCTAGTAAATCAAGTAATTGTTAAATAGATGCATATTTATCAATTCAAATATAACATTAATCAGCCAAGCGAAGAGATTGTCAATTTAATATTCCAAACCATTCAGCACAGGAGTGTACGAAAATTCATGATCTGGTGTTTGACTCACTTTGGGGAATTCTCAGGTAGCTCGTTCCATAAGGGCAGGTCCAAGAAAAGGTGGTTCTTACCTGACATGCCACACTGAGATGAGCAGGTTGTGATGTAGAGAGTGACTTCTTCAAGTCCTGTCCGTATTCAGACCAAACATGCCAACAAAGCTGATGTCAACGGATTTCAATGCAGTAAGTGCCTCTGCAAGTGCAGGAAAACAATCTGTGAACCTTTGAAGGATAACTTTGTGATTGAGATGGAGGATCCCCACTGTACAAACGGTAGCATTGATAGTAGCTGGTGCACTCAGTAATTCTCAAAGTCGAGTAGGTTCTGAGCTAGGGTACATAGGACCCGTGCACCGTTCTAATCGGAAAAATTGACATGGCTGAGAGAAAAAAGAAGAACCCCCCGTGCCCTGGTCTCTGATTCTATTGCCTCGACTGTTGAACACAGTCGTGCCCACAGAATTATCCTGAAAAAACGAGCAAGAAATCCTTGAAAATGAAAAGGCAAGAAATTAGGAAACTACTATTCATCTTCTGTTTAATACGATGGCTGTGGATGGCATGATATAGCTAGTAGGAGTCAGGGGTAGAGCAGCTGTGTTTGCTGATGCAGTTTCCCCTGTAAGTTATAGAGAAGAATTTGGAATTTACCAAGTGCCGGACATTGTCTCGCCTGCTCGTTGCGAAGGACACATAGATCTTTAGGCAGCCCACGCAAACTCATGATTGCAGAAAGGACACCCAGTGCAACATCCATCCAAGGACATACACAAATTTTGATCGTCTTCTTGCTTGTGAAACACCAGGATGACAGTTCAATAGCTGAATCAAGATTTAACGAAGGCCAGACAGCTCAGATGGTAGTTTGCATACCCCAGTGCTATTCCTGCCAGCTAAAGGAAATTCCAAACTTCATGGATAAATATATTGCTTTTTCAACTGTTGTAAATACGAGGAAACTACTTCACCGATTATCAGCCTGCAAATCTAATCTCTAAATAACGAAGAAAAGAACATTTCTCGCAATAAAAACTCCTCGCTGGTCTAATTTTGCCGGTCTTCTGGCCTCAATTCAATTGCTGATCAAATCGGAGGCAAGATTCTTTTCCTTGTTTTGTGAACACGAGCAACCTTAATCGATACAAACAAAATAAAATGTTCTTGTGAATGGTTCCTCTAAGAACAATATAATATTTGTATCTCTTGCTCTTTTGCTCTCATATCCTCTCAGCAAGATCTCTTGCACGACACCACAATACAATGCGCACCACACCACACACAAACACCGCACACATACGGGGAGATCAGAAATATAAACTAGGGTATATCATTACATGTACACGAACGCACAAATAATAACGCAACACGCACACACTCAAACCTCTTGCACATTTTCAAACAAACAAGGTCATGACGAGACATAACAAAGAACGACATGACAGAACGCATGGAGTTATCAAAAAAAAAATTACATTATTGTATGTACCAAAGTCTAATACTGAAAGTGTAGAGCTACCTCAATACAGCCGTCCTCCAGTTCCACCAAACGTCACTTTGTTTTTTTAGGTGAGATCCAAACGCCCAAATTTTATTTATTCTTATCTGAAACCATTGAGAATCATTAATTAGGTCTTAATTTGAAGGGAAGATTTTTGAATTTTTTTTTTACCAATCAGGAACTTCTGAAAAAAGTGCGAGAAGTTGTCGATTTTCCATTCTTTTGAGCAGTGACCTCACACCTTTGAACTCACCTGATCCAAACGGCGCTTTACATAGAGAACCAGTGAGATTTCGAGCTCGGATTCCGATACCGATTTCCACTTGTCATTAGCAACTCTGAAGTTCTCAGTATGTTAAACTGATCAGTGGGGATTTGAAGAAAGCAGTTGGAGATAAAAACTAGATGGAAACGCTTATTGGTTGGGATTATGAGAGCCGTATCGTTTTTGAGCCTTATGGAGCCATTCAGAGGAAAATGCGACAATGGAGGTGGTAAGTGAAAGGAAAACTCCGGTCGGATGTTTACTACAGGATTGGAGGTTTGTTTTTTCGTAAGCCTGATGTTGGCTTCATGGTTAGGTGGTGGCTTGGGATTCTTTCGCACTGAAGTTCAAATCCACTTGGCTGTTTACTGCCTGTCATCCTTCTGAGGTTAGCAAATGAGTGCCAGCTTGCGCTATCCTGGTGTTGAGTGGCGACCCCCGTCAAGATTTGTGGCCCAATAGCCGAAGGAGACTGCTTAGGCACACCAACGCTCTGCACAGAATGTCCCAACGGATGGATAAGGATGACTGTTTTTTCCGTTCAATGATCGTTTTAAAGGGATTCCATTTGGGATAAATCAGTTACACTACTCCAGCAGAAACACCGCACGACATGGAACGGCAATGACGTGGCACAACACAGCAACTGGACACACCCGGACACACTTGGTCACTGTTGACAAAAATTGGTGATGAATGCTTTGTGCCGACCATTGCAGGCTGACCAGGTCCTCTTGTATGTATAATAGATCTATTTTTTCATACTTTCCAGACGCAATTTGTGTCTGTGGTCATGTCGTGTCTGTGCGCAAAAGTTGTGTCGTGTCCGTGTCGTGCCGTTCCGTTGTCCTTTGGTCTTTAATGTTGATGTCCTGACCACATGGAGAGGGGAGTTTGGCTTGGGGGGGAGAAGGGTTGTAGGGTGGTTGGGTATTGTGGGGTAATGGTTGATGGGATTGTGGAGGGATGGTGGCGGATTGTGGCGGTTGTGGTGAGTATGTGTTTGGGTGGTGGTTGATTGGGGATTCTGGAGGGATGGTGGAGGGGAAGGTGTGTTGGTATTGTGGGTAAGTGTGGTGATTGGGGAGGGCGAAGGGAATGGAGGGGGGGGGTGAGACCCTGAATGTTTCAGCGTCCTCGGGGCAATCATCTTGGAGGAGTAATTATACATACATACTGTACATAACAAACTACATAATAACATATAGCATACTTTCTCTGCACTATAAATAGAGGTAGTTCATTTGATTGTAGAGATTTTTGTTGATAATATATAGATTAATTAATTTTCAGGTTTCTCTTGTGGTAACGTCTAGGCAATGACAACAGGTGTTTATGCATCCTCAAATTGTTCCATTACATGTGTTGGTAAGCTGGGTAGAGATCGGTGTTAAAGTTTTATGCGACGCGTTTCTTCCAACTTATATCATGGTATGGCATTCCTCTCTCTCAATCGCTCATGGAATACAAGATGTACCGATCTCTGGTTGTTTTCAATAGCAGTGCTTTGGTAAAAAGTTCTGAGCACAAAAGTGAACCACTATGAAAGGCTGATACACACTGGAGTATTTTGGACAAACCTCGTCCATTTCCTGGCAAACTTAGCGTGCCTTCGAGGCATTGATGTGGCATGGAAAGTCATCTCGAGTTTGTGTTGCCTATAAGCACCAAGGACGCCATTCTACTCGGCCAATATTGCAATGTTGTGATGTCACAAACAATCAGACCCATCACGATGCATTCAACTTCACAAAGGTTTTATTGAAGCACTCAGCTCATTGTCTGGTCTCCGTGTGTCGCCGTTATGAGCAACGGCACTCACGTCAAACACAACAGGAAGGCAATACATCACAATATTTGGGAAAATCAAAAAATTATTCACCACTTGAATGTAAATTATTACCGGTGAGCGTAACTGGAGAATACGGATATGGGGTGCACTGTCCCTGTGTAAACATCACGCTTAAGCTGCAGAAGAAAAAACAAGATTCACATGTATAGCAAAATTGCCTTATCTCGCATTAGTACTATGAGACATGGAGAACACAACCGTATTAAAATGTAACAAATAATATCAGGTCCACATTTACTTCCAAAAATACGTTTCCAGAAATGTTGGACTGTTATGATGAAACAACGGATAGGAGGGAAATTTTTCCCTATAAAGAATTAATGTAATTAGTGGGGGATGAATTCCCAAACACCTTTAAATTTATGTTCCTAAAGAAAAACCACTCAACAATACGAGCAAACTAGAGGGAGCACTCGGTTAGAGTCGCAAAACCTCCGCCGCCCAATTACTGCTCAACCCTCAAGTAACCTGATATCATATTCAGTTCAATTTTGACTTCAAACAGTGCTCACAGAGTTATAGTTTGGCAACTTTTCCCCTTTTACTTTACTTTTACATACTCACTATCATTCGTCATAACTAGGATTCCTGAGACAGAAATTGATTTTACGTGGGTATGTCCACCCTGAAGTTCCAAAATCAGCCGCATTATAATTTGGTTTGGATCATTTAATGTAGAATCAAAAATCATTTTTGTTGAAAAGTTGCAAATTTCCTAGTTTTCCAACAATTTGGGTTACGCTTAAACATGTAAAATGCAAAAAACAAAAATTCAAATATTTTTTCAAAATGGCCGCCATAGCGGCCATATTGGAGCTTTGGCAAGTCCAAAAATCAATGGCTGATCCTTGGACCATACCTTAATCCCCAACCAAGTTCGTCGAAATCCGTCGAGGAGTTTTTTCCGAAATACTTTCCACAAACAACAAACAACAGACAGGGTGAAAACAGCAACCTCCGTCCAATCTTCGAGGCGGAGGTTAATAAAAAATACGTATTGAAACACACTAAAATGCTAGGGAAAAAAAACTACAACAAATGAAAAAATTGAAAACCAAACACTCTTTACCTTACATACCAAACTTTTAACTATTTTACAATGATATTTAGCAGTCTTTGAAAACCTTGAAAATCGTGAGAAAAACACTTGAAAATCTCTAATCGCTTCTGTCAAGCTGCCTGCATCAGTCCTTCACCTCAAAAATGACTTTCCCACTGGTCACGTGGTTTTCCCAATGAACCCAGGTTCCAGCCTTTGTGCAGCTCACGCCTCGTACCGTGAAACCCACTGCAGTCACTCGTCGTGCTACGAACCAACTGCAGTTCCGCGGCGGGCCTCGGAACCTCACGAAGAGCCCACATTACAGCCGTGCCTGCAGCATTGCTGTGTTACCCGAAAGGCACGTCTTGCATGCCGCGTATCACAGCATTCGCGCCTTGCATGGGCCCTCGTCACGTTTTTAAAAAAATTATTCAAACAGTCGGCGCAGCAAACCGCAATAGAGAGCGAGTATCAGCTGGTCGTTCATCATCTTATTTTCATTTCCACTCTGGCTAATTTGTCATCAGCACGAGACCGTTCTCACTACTGCACGGAGATTACATTGATCCCCTCTGCTTTAAATATCGAAACCACGCTAGTCGTGGGAAACTATTCGACAGATTGCGATTTTGTTTGACTAATAAATTGATGATGGATAGGCCAAGACGACGATAGCGGAACGACTTAAAGGGGGGGGGGAGAGGAGGGGGGGTAGGGCAGAGAAAGAGAAAAGGATGAGAGGGGGAGAAGGGGGGGGGGGGAAAGAGGGGGTGGAGGGGGGAAAGAGGGAGGAGAAGAGAAGGGAGGGGAGAGGAAGGAGGGGGCCAGGGAGGGGAAGCAGGAGTAAGGATAGGAAGGCGGAGGGGGAAGGGAGGAATGGAAATAGTAAGGCGGGAAGGAAGAGAAAGAAAGAGGGAGAGAGAGGAAAAAGGGATAAGAGGGGAAGAAGAAGGAAAGAAGAGGGAGGAGGGAGGTGAGAGGGGAGGAGGAGAAGGTGGGGAGAGAAAGAGAGGAAGAGGGAAAGAGAGAGAGAAGGGGTGGGAGGAGAAAGGGGATTGAGACAGGGAGGGGGGGAGGGAGAGGAAAGGGGGCATAAGGGGGGGGAGCGAAGGGAGGAAAGGGAAGAAGGGAAAGGAAGGGAGGAGTAGCAAAAAAGGTGAGGAAGAATGAGTGGAGAGAAGGGGGAGAGAAAGGGAAAGAAAGGGGGAGAGAGGAAAGAAAGATGAGAAAAAGGAGGGGAGGGGAGGAGGGGAGGAGCGCGGGAGAGGGGGAAGAAAGGAGCAGAAGAAGAGAGGGGGGGGGGGGAGAGGGAGAGGAGGAGGGGAGGAGAGAGGCGAGGAAGGGGGAAAAGGAAGGGAGGAAGAGGAGAAGGGAGGAAAGGGAGAGAGCAGGGGGGAAGGAGAGGAACGGGGCGGGGAGGAAGAGAGGGGAGGGGCAGAGAGGAGGAGGGGGAGCGGAAAAGGAGGGGAAGAGGAGGAGAACGAGAGGAGAAGAGGGGGAGGGGAAGCGAGGAGAGAGAAAGGGGAAAAGGGAGAGAGAGAGGAGGGAGAGGGCCAGGAACGCAGAGGGGGGGGAGAAAGGGAGAGAGAGAAGAGGGAGGGGGAGGGAAGGGGAGAGGGGGAGAGGGGGTAAGGGGAGCGGAGAGAGGGGAGGGAGAGGAAAGAAGGGAGGAAGGGAAGAAAGAGAGGCGAAAGAGGGGGAGGAGAGGAGGAAAGAGAAGAAAGGGGGAAAGGAGGGGGAGGAGGGGAGGAAGGGGGGAGGGGAAGAGGAAGGGAGAAGAGGGGAAAAGAAGGAGAGGGAGGGGAAGGAGAAGGGCGAGAGAGAAAGCGGGGAGGGAAAAGGGAAGAGGGGGAGAGGAGAGGGCGCGGGGAAAGGAAAGAAAGAAAGGAGGGGAGGGAGGAGGAGAGGAGGGGAGCGGAGAGGAGATCAGAGGAAGGGAGAAGAGGAAGAAGAGGGGGGAAGGATAGAGAAAGCGGGGGACCTCTGTATATATAAATATATATATATATATATGATATATATATATATATTTATATATATTGTATACCTTGTCGAGGCTCGTATGAGAGCTAGACACAACAACGCTCATCAGGGGGGCATGAAGACAGAAGGGGAGGGAGTGGGAAGGACAAAATAGTGGGGAACAGAGACATTTGGAGATCTGTGGAAGGGAGAGGGATTGGGACGGGACATTGGGGAAGAGAAAGATGGACATTACAGGGACTTCAGGAAGGAAAGCAGGGAATTTTGAAGGAGGTGGGCTTGGGTGGATTTA
>CM068957.1:84400830-84416108 GCA_035128595.1 Eptatretus atami | reverse complement strand
TCGGGGGTAGAAAAGATCGAGGATTTGGATGGGGGATGATAAGAGGTGGTTGGTGAACAGCTGTTTTGAATGCCTGGAGGGAAGCATGGGATTGAATAGAGTGAGGGAGTTTATTCCAAAGGTGGGAAAAAAGAGGAATGAAAGAGTGAAATTCCACAAGAAAAAGAGTGTGATGCTATGGCATCAGCCAAGAGGGGAGAACATTACTCCATTGCTCTACAGACTGAGGCCTTATAGGCTATAATTCTGAATTGTTAAGGAATTACTTCACTGGCAGAGGATGCACAAACTAGCTTATAAACAATTTGGAATTTATATAATATGACAGTGTTTGTCTGTTTTCCTATCTCCTCTCTCACCCCTTCACCAATCATCATCAAACACCAATGGGCACAATTAGCAATCTCTTCTTTTGTGCTTAAGGCATCGAATTTTATTTCGAACTCCTCATTTTATTGTGTTTGGCACAGTTGAAATTAGACTTTTATCAAAGCAATCACCATGCTAGATGACGGCATATGGCATTCAGTTTAAGCCCAACAGGCAAGGGATCATTGTTGCTGTCTCAAATTATTTATTGTTAGAGATTCCGCTACTTATTCTGTTCCCCATGAGGTTGTTGATGTTGTTGGTGGTGGTGGTGGTTGTGTTCTATGGCTGTCCTACCAAATGCCATTCCATCCCATCACCCGTCCTTGAGTGCTGTATCCGGTAGTTATATTGAAAATCCCACGTATTTTTGGAAAACCCCACTGGAATGTTTTCCACGTGTTAGTCAAATATGCAGCTGCTGCTTCAACCTCATTAAAGCTAAGTTTCCAAACAGGATTAGTCGTGTGTGTTTTTCTGTTATATCTTCGTCCCTGTGCTGCTGTTTGTGTTTCCGTCAAATTTTCCGTGTTAAATCGTATCTTGTTCTGCTGTGTCTGTCAAGTTCATTTTCGTGTTGTTCAAGGCCTACTTACTACTTTATCTGCTCCTCGGAAAGAAATTGTGAAAATTATGTGTCCCTTTTGGCTCCATATGCCTCGTTTTACTTCTTTCTTCTCAAATATTTAACTTCTACTTCCTCAACGTTATCCTATTTCCCCTCCTTGCTTCAAAAAAACAAAAAGACTTTCTTTTTTCAACTCCACAGCGATCTCATTCCACTTGAATTTCCTTCTGCCTGGACTTCCTGTTCTCCATTATTTAACCCTTTTCTCAATATCTCTAAACTTGATATTCATTGAATGTAAATACCTCTTCCTTCTTCCTGAAAAGCATTCAAAAACATGTTAAAACACTTCATTTTCCATATTTCTCAATCTTAATTACCCCAAGTGTTCTTCTTATTCAACAATATCTATTCCTCTTCTTTTTCTTCTTCACATTGATTATTTTCAAAACGTTTGTCAGCTAAGCACTTAGTCCAGAAACCCTCCCCCGCAAAATACAGCACCACTTTTCTCCATGCCTTCAAAAAATTATTACTTCGATCCCATGATCTTCATCTCAATTTGTCCAATTTATTCTCAAATCAAATTAATGTCCTCTCTATCTTCTTGCCCCCCTCACCTCACCCTCTCAAAGCTTCATGTCCCCCCCCTTTCTGCATCCCTCACACCCACCCTCTCAATGTTTCTCCCTCCAAATCTCCCCCTCACCCTGCCCCGGTAAAGGCTCCCTCCCCCATACTGTACCCTGCCAATGCAGCCCCTAACTTTCCCTCCTCCCCTGCCCCTAACTGTGTGAACGTCAAACATCCATTAATGTGTGTTTAATAAGTTATCTGCATCTGCACACGAAACCAGAAGTTTTTTTATACCCGAGAAGTATCTGTTTCTGCAAAACGGTGCAATGTTATCACAGTTTAATAAGTCAGATAACATTACTTTAAAAAAGTTATTTCAACTGGCTTATTAAACTAATAACATAGCTCAAAGGTTGGATATACTTTGGGGGGGGGGGGTTCAATTCCTGATGGATTTTTGACCAAATTACAAGATGTCATCCCAATGCTCTGAAGACAGGGTAACAATGTTTATTTTTGGAAAAGGATGTTAAGCCTGCTATTCTGCCTATGGTAGTGCAGCCCTGAGGTTTGTCTGCAACATGTATGTAAAACTTAAGCTTCTCTCCAAACGAGTAGAAAAGGAAAGTTTCGATTTTTCTTCCAGCTTGTTGAATTTATTAGTACACTTAGCACAATGTTCATGGTAAACTATCCATAGCAAAAAGGCATCTTTTTTGTTAGTCGGTATTCATTGACATTTCAAAACTGATTTTTTTTTTTAAAACGTCACATAAACGTTGTCAACAGTGAACGTTCTCAACATTGTTTGTGTGCCAACTCACATTTTAAGTAGATCATTGTTGGGTAAAAGTCCAAAACTATTCTTTCCAGACACTAGACGAGTACTTTTCATTGCCAAGACCAGGCAAGTTCCAGGGCCACTCGGCCCTTTGTGATTCATTGTCATATTAGGAACACGGGAGGTTGATGACAGCTCTAAATAAGCAATGCTGAAAGTGAATGAAATGTGGGCAGAATGCTTTTCTGATTTTGTCACAACTCACGACTCAACTAAAAGTAAGAATGGTTTAACAATGTCTGCTTACACTTAGCCAAGTTACACGCCACTCGATTGCCAATGCTATCCTGCCACTATCACCTTCATCAGTGCCCTTCAGATATTATTATAAAGTGTATCACCACCTCACAAGCTGTTTTCCTTATCTGTGACTGTTTATCTCAAACAACCCTGTGATTAGTGGTCTTTATGGCATCATGATCAAACTAGTTATTTTTAGTTCACTGCAGGACACTACCCTCCCCTAAAGTCATGTTGAGGGGCTTTTGGCAAACTCGCCATGTTTCCAAGTGCGGGTTGCTGAGAGAGTCAGGGCAGGAATTTTTGCTTTGTTTAGGGTGCCATGATAACTCTACTTTAACCAGACATGGTAGCACAATGGTTAAAGTGTCCACACTGAGTCTCAGAGGTCAATGGTTCAAACCCAACCCCAGCAGAGTCATCCCAAAGACTTTTCAAAAAAAGACTTTAAAAAAAAAGCAACAATCCACAGTTTATAGTCAGGGTGAAAATCGAACCCAGATAAGACAGCTCAGAAGGAGTGCAACCTCTGCACCATCGTGCCAGACTGGGCTTTCGTATAACTAATATTGATGGTTAATTATAAAATATTCAAGACAGACTTAAAAACCCTGAATGCTTTGTGATCTACAATGAATAGGAAATGCATATCTTACTTCTGGCAGCTTTTCTGGTAGGGCAAACCCACAAAAAGCAGGAGAATTGTCATTCACGTCCGTCACCTGGATTGTAACACTGGCCGGGTGGTCTGCACACACATACGTGAGCACAGTATGCACACATTGAAGCTTACCAATACACTTTAGAGATCATTGAAAGATGTTTTGCATCAACTGAAAACCCGTCTTCAATGTAAGGCATTTGAACTCGTTTTCATTTGGATTGTAGAAACATTGGGGAGAAGAGGAAAAGAGCGACAGAGGAGTTAACCAATTTTAGTTTTGCATTGCAAAACTTACTAATATTCCTTTTGTAGTTAAGTTTAAGTCCATATATATGCATTTTAATACAATATGTTAAATTGGTCATTATTAATACGAACAGAGTTCCGCCCTATGGGCGATCTTGTTCCAAGCGTGCAACAAGTTCTTCTGGCACATCTCCTTAATCGGGTGGTATATAGGCAACACCAGTGCCTCGATTGCTCTCGAAAAAAAAATAACCCAGGTTACGTACATGAGGCAAAAACATGTGTATTGCTTATATGCATATATAATAACAAACAAAGAGTTTGTTTTAAAGATAACATGTACATACATGAGACAAAGACCAAAATCAATGATCTAACTCTCAACCCCACCGTGTCGAATCGTGTCGAATATATCATCACCTACATCACCGCATGGTGGCCGCCATATTTGTTTTTATTGCATTGTGGGTCTATTCGCCAAAATAAAAAGGAAAAACAATTTTCATTCACCGATTATTTTGTAGACTAGAAACCAATAAAGACAACTTGGCCAACAAACCGGAGATAAAAATCAGTTTGTGTTTCACACACACTGGAGGCAATACTGGAAACTAACGACGTTCATGACAGGTGTGATCGTCTGCTTCTTTGAATATCTCATGATGACAGTACCGTAGAGCCAAATTCAAATGAATAACGTCGGTGTAAGTCAAGCGGTGGTATTTGAGGTTTGTTCAGTTGTTGTATACATAGTGATGAACAATATTGTCTCATCCTCAACTCTACTGTGTTTGGATTTCTGTACATATTTTTCAGTTGTTTAGTTTTCTCAGTTTCTTTGTTCATTCTAGGCTTTGCCTATTCATATTACATCGTGATTATATAGCTCAGATAATTCCAACTGCACTGATTCATGTGGTGACACCAGACAACCTGAAGCCTGAGGCCTGCACACACTGTCACCCTCACAAAGCCCTGACGACTATTGGCTGCAAACCTTTCGATATTTGATGATCCTTTTAAGAGTTGCTTTGCTTGTTTTACACTGAACGGAAAACTTATAGGGAGGGCATGACGATTGTGAATATGACACTTCCAAATATGACATCGGTTTACCAAAATGGTGGACGTTTTTTTTTTCAGTTATAATTGTGTGTGGTGTCAGGCTAGCTGTCCAACCAATGGATATAGAGCAGACATAGATACATCCAAACACTTGCTCCAATATATATGGAAGATTATGTAGGATTATCAGGAAAGGAGTTTAAAGACATGCATAGATGATATTGAGGGTATTAGGTGGGGACAGGAGAGGACAGGACGGGCCATGGGGGGAAATGGGGGCAGGGTGAGTTTATGAGATCAATAATTCCATTTTCTTTTCTCTTCTTTCTTTTCTTTTTCTTCTCTGCGTGGTCTGTCCAACAACTGGTTCTGTACTGCCGAAGCAGTCTCAAGGAAAGGAACACACTGCCTTGGTTGTCATTGCCTTCCCAGCAGTAGTCAGAGCAGGACATTGAAATTTATCAAGGACACTGACAACAATCACTTACTTTTTGCCATAAACACCATCGGATCTAAATTTACACCAGCTAAGGCTAGCAGATGTGTCCCAGACTTTAATGTCCCATCAGAAGGATGGTGCACTCATTGATGCAAAGCTCTGCTGCAAAGCACTAGATCAGGTTTTAGTCGCGTCAGGAATCACACCCAAACTAGGCAGCTTAAAGACAACTGCATGACCTATGAGCTATCCTCGCAACTCCATTTTTTGCAAAAATAATATAATATGTATATGCAGCCAAAACGACATAAAATTAATCGGCCATCATTAGAGATGAGAGAGCATCAGAGCACTCACAAGTCATTGCTGTTCTTAATTAAAAACTACTTCTGCACATGCCACCACTCCATCACAGCTAGGTGCATAAATCTCTGCTGAGCCGCAATTGGAATCAAACACACACTATTTAGGGTCATGCAACAAGGCCTTACCATTTCTTTCACCAAGCAGCTCATTACAGATGGACGCAGAAGGAAATCTCAACCTCTTCACTCCCCCGCTCTATTGTTATGGTTTTACTTAATCAGGACGGAGTGTTCACAATATCATGATAAGTTCACGGTAGAGTGGCATGCTTCAATCAGCTCGGGTGTTCAAGCAGTCAAGGCATATGGTGCTCACGATTTACACCATGCTCCACAGATATTTTTCACCCCTCCCAATCTGCGTGCACTTTCTACTCGTTCCGGAATGTGCCTTTAATTTGATTTGGCAATATGTATGCTTTCCAGGGCTGATGCACCTCATGTTTTGTCCAAAGTGCCGTTTTATGAAGGTGTGGGTTTGCCCCGGAGCAGTGCGGTGGCTGCCGTGAAGATGGTAAAATATTGCTGCAGCCATGACCAGGCTTTGCAAGCTTTAAGCAAATGGCATCGCGAGCGAAATGATTGCGAGCACCGAGGAAAAATCCCATTACGAGTCAGATCATCGAAAAACATGCAGAAAAAGAAAGAAAATATTTCATGCAAATAGCATCGGGATCTCTGCAGTTCATCAACAATACAGGTGCCTGTTGCCTGCTGGTGAGTAATAAAAGGTCTCCTGATCTTGCCCACGTCAACTGTAAGTTCTCGAACTGTGTGATAAATCGCCCAGTCGACTCTTGTAAGTCCTGATTGCACAAACAAGCCACTGACCTGTCCCATGCAAATCCAAGCAGGATATCTCACACTATAAAGAAGAGACCAAGTTTTTTGGTCCTTACATTCAACTCCCAAAGACAAGAATCACTACCAATTTCAAATTTTGTTTTTAGCTGCCATAAACATTAAGGGGATGTTTGAGCTGAAAGATTATTCCATTATTCAGTGCACTAAACTCGATTTTGCCCCGAATGTGAGATAGTCCATTTATGTTCTCGGGAGCTTTATACGAAAGGTATTCCTTCATTCAAAATCAGAGAACTAGAATGAAACCCAACAAAGGATTTTTAATGTTACACTCAACGCATGCATCTCTAAATTCTGAAATAAAAACGTTAAAAAATAAAATAAAACAAAACAGGGTGATATTGCCTGCGAGAAATAAAATTCATCCAACGTTGTCTCTGATCATATGCTTCAGTTACACTGTTTGGGTCGGGGAGGAGGGGAGGGGGGCTCGATGAAACAAGAATTTCCAATGATTGCACTTGGCAACAAAGAGTAGCATCAAATGTGAGCATCTCCACACGATAGCGGAGAGCAGTGAGGTGGAGCGACATGGCCGACAAAGTGTAATGCGAGTTCTACAGTTTAATACTCACCGATGTCCATCGCTGACGGCGAAAGTGACAGAATTGCCTCTTTGGTCTGCGGCAGGCACACAAAATAAAAATCAATCAAACTCCATGCTGAAATGTGATTATAGAATAAAAGATCTTGCTTGAAATGCATTTTGTCAGCTTGTCCCACTTTCTGTGAAGTCAACTTAAATCTGTCTTAAGGAAGAATTCTTGAAGTTCTCAAAAAATTGATGGCATATTAAACAGAGTAGAACAAATAAGGGCAATCAGAGATTTCAGACCCTCACTGTTTGTTGTGGTATTTGTTGTGGTTTTGTGTGGTGTGTTTGTGTTTGTGTGGTGGTAGACGATGCATTGACGACGTAAGGGTAAATGTTCATACAAGGGACAACAACTTTTTTGGTTTTATTGGTGATTTACGTTGCAATCGTGGAAGTGACGTTCCATACTTCAAAGATGTCAGCACATTCGAATAGGATGTACTTTATCGGTGTAATACTTTAAAGATCCGTACCCACATATTTAGTAGGACATCCTTTTAGACATGTTCACAATTCTAACAGCATGTACTTTAAAGACACATTCACATTGTAATATACATTGTTCATAGACAAACTCACATGTTAATTTACATATTATAGACGTACTCATATTCTAATTCTTCGTTTGTATGCAGACAAGCTATGTGTATCATCATTGGCTGAGGGCATGGCCTCTGCTGGTTAGGGCAGGAATTTGGAATTTGGCCAGGGTGCGGCGATAGCTCACCTACTCTTCGCGAAGACACCTTGGGATCTTTAATGTCTTCCAACAATGCTGCCAGACGGGATGCAAATTTAACGTACATCCGAGGGATGGCACACACATGATGAATCAATCCCACCTTGTGAAACACCGAGATGACAATTCATCGCGAGGTCGGGATTCAAACCCAGCTAGACAGGTTAGATGCGAGTGTGTGTAACTCTACGCCATCCTGTCAGCCCCCACATTCTATACACATACTTTAGAAAATACTGGGTTGAAAAAACATAATGTGTAATACTGGCTACACCGAGGTGGTGTTTGTCACCTATGCCGGCACCCTATGTGTGAACAGACAACAGACAGACAAACTAGTAAACGGTTCCAAATGCAATACTCTCGACGAGGGTTAAATAAATAAAAAAACAAGCCGGAGGCGACGATGGTTCACGAGCGTATTTGACGATGTAGATTGTTTCAGAAGTCAGGATGAGACAATGTCATAATTTTTGACCAAGTTATAAAAATGATCAACATGATGTGGTACGAGTGACAGGTTATTAGCTGCAAAATGTCGAAAACCCGGTTTCGTTCAACAACTTTCAAAAATTTGACCTTTGCCATAACCTTTAAAGGTCACAAAACAATGTTGTGGACATTAAAATAAGGATACAGGATACGTGATATAGCTTATTGGAGTTAGTTCGTCGAAGAAGGTCGAAAACCCGTTCGATTCCCACAACTTTGAAAACTTGAACCTTTGTGGCCTTGAAAGTCAAAGGTCAAGGATTATGACCTCTGGGCAAAACTTCCTCTGGAACATTCAGGAACAATATAACGTCATATAGGCTATATGGCATTCGCATCCTCGGATTATCCATACTTTGATGAAATCAGCGTAAAAACAAACTTGAAGGGGCGCCACGGGCAAGGTGTTCGAGATAGAGCAAAATGGTTTTGAGATTTAGGTGGGGAATGACCTCAAGATTATGCATAAAAATTTGTCATCCTGGCTCTCAAAGTTTTGGGCGGTCATATGATTTTTACGTCAAAATTCGCAATTTTCTCAGTTTTTGATCTTGTGACCTTGACCTTGGGACGAAATGAAAAATTGGACAACGACAAGTTTTAGATATTCATTTTGCTATTCAAATACCGAAGAACCCGTTCCATTCCGTAAATTCCAAGGAGAGATAGATTTTTAATCCGACTACCCCTAAAAATGGCTATTTTTGGGGCGTGGCTCCACCCACAATGGGCGGTAGCCACGCCCTCATCCAGGAAAAACACAACTCGACATTGATATCGAACACATACACAAGTTTCATCAAGATCGGATCAAAGTGACACGGAGTTATCCTCTGGACAGACAGACACCAGACAACGGTAGGCGGACATGGGTAGTCGCCTACCCAATAGAACCTGACGCAATGGCCGTTCGATGGGGGAATGACCTGAGGATTAAGCACAAGAAAATTCATGATTCTAGCTTCAAGGTTAGGGCTGCAGATTGTTTTTTCGTTAAAATACCCACATTTAGAGGTTTTTCGGCCGTTGCTAGGCAACGGAGGGTCCATAGCAACGGTTCTTTCTCACACATAACTGGACATACATGACCTACCATACTAGTTTCATGTATATCTGACTCATAGTCTCTGAGATATAACGAACTTCGTTTTTTTTTATTGTTTTGACCAGGGTTCATTCAAAGTCTATCTTCTCGACAGTTTTTCATAGGATCTGGCTGAAATTTTTGACAATATGGCTGAATGTACTGCCCACAGTCGCTCGTGGCCCGATTTTTGATTTTCGAAAAATAATTTTTTTATGATTTTCAAATATTTCAAAGTCTGTTGCTAGGCAACGGTGGTGTCCATAGCAACGGTTCTCATTTTGCCCACAACTAGGTCATGTATGAACCTACCAACCAAGTTTCATCGAAATCGCCATTGTATTAACTGAAATCGCCATTTTAAATACTGAATAAGGGTCGATGGAAAAATGTCAAAAAAACAAATTTTTGAATAAAATTTTTTCGACTGGATCGACTACCCAACACACAGACATAACGAATATAGTGGTCACTCTGGCTGGCGCTCGTGATCCAAAAAACAAAATACAAGTGGGCGTGGCTCCACTCACATGGGCAATCTTCGCTGCTACTACTATCTGTCACCACCCATTTCTTCAAAAACTATCTTCTCCCTCAAAATTGACCGAATCAAACTGATTTTTTTAATATGTTGTACATATGGCCTGCGCATCATTTTCAAGCGGAATTTCGATTATAAAAACAAAAGAAAATATGAAAAACAACAAAAATTACAATGGGCGTGGCTCCGCCACAATGGGGCATGGGACGCTCATGCGCAGGAAGACAAAACTAGGCATTGATTCAACTTATTCAAGTTATCCAAAATCGGATCAATCCACTAAGTTGTGCTCCTGGACGAGACAGACTATGGTATAGACAAGACATGTAGTTATGGCATACAGACACACAGACATACGAATATAGTGTCATCCGCGGCGGCGCTCGGTGAACCAAAAACCTAAATTTTTTTACCCACGACCTTTTGGGACCGTCGATTTTTATATATGAATAAGGTGGCATTTTGACTACCCGATACTGTGAACAAACCTTGTATCTTAATTCCTTACTTTGCATAATCTCTCCCAACACTATTTCCTTTTCCCTACACTTCCAGACTGTACCCTCCTTCTTTCTCCTATCAGCCCTCATTCTCCTCCTTTTCACAAATTTTTTTTTTCTCATTCTAGCTCTCCTCCTGCGAATTGTAATAAACATATGTTCCCTTTCTTTATTGAATGGCTGGTGTTGGTGTTCGGGGGAGGAGTCCTCTTCACAGCTCAGACGTATTTCGAGACACAGTGATGCGGAAGGAGGGTGAGATAAACCGATTAAAAGAATAATAATAATAAAAACTACAACAACTGTATTGTAAATAAGCCTTTGTCGGTTTATTACCCCGAAGGAGATAACATTTTTATCTCAGGTGGAACAGCTTGTTGCTGTGAAATGATTTTGCAAAACAAATGTTTTTTGCAAGCAAAATATTCATCGGCTCTGCATTTTTCTGCGGTTGGTTGAATGGTTTTACGAATTTCAAATGATGTGTCATACAAAATATCTAATGTAGAAAGAAATGTGAACAAACTTGTGAATGTCCTGCCTTTTGGCTAGTGTTTCCACACATCATGTCAATGCGGTTTCTTTCATCGTCTCAGTATAATTGGGTTCAAAGTCAAGCTTGGCTAAAAAAATGCTCCTTCTATAGTTATGTATCAATTAGCAATTGGTGAATGGGTTAAGAATGTCCATAAAGAATACAAGTCTTATATTTGAATCCCAGCTTTTGGCTTTGCAATCCATTTGGGGCCTGTAGGTATAGGGATTTTCAAAACGTAATATGAATGAGATCAATCATAAGTCCGAATACTGCATTGTTTGGGTACATTTTCAAAATCAAGTAGGGCTGACATGATGGTAAGCGACAGTGGAGAACGCACACTCCACCTTATAAGGTGCTTAGCTTGGCGTTTGCCCGCCGAGCTATAAACTGTCATCGGTGTTTCCAATAGAAATTGGTGGATTCTTTTTTGGTCCAAAATAGTCCCATACAGCTTCAATGATATTGAGATCTGGGATCTGGGCTTTGGAATGGGTCATTCCATGCGTTTGAATGGCTCCAGCCTTCTTTCTTTTGGCAAATAAGTTTTATTATTCCCAGCTGAGTATTTTGGACCTACAAATCTTGTTGTAAGGTGAATATGGACCACTAAAGTTTACATCACTGGGGATAGCATGGTGGATTAAACATTTGTTTCATCTTGCTGCAGCCCAATATACATCAACTTATGCTGGAATTTCCCAACACACCTTGAGGATATGCACCCCCAAACTTGAATTGAAACTCATCTATGCTAATTGTTGCTTCCAAACAAGCCCTATTTTATAAGTTAGTTTTTTCATCATCTTTACATATATACTATCTCGATTCTATCCCAAATAACTGAAACTTTTGACACGTCTATCCAAGCCATCTTTCACCGATGTTTCCATCAGTTCAATTCTGTTTTTTGTCATACTTTAAGCCTTTTTAAGTATGTTCCCTTCTTGAGTAGAGGTTTTTCTTTCTGCATATCCTTTAAGTTCTGATTTAAAAAGTGACCTTGTGCTTTTTGATGGATTTGAACCACAATACTCGAACGTTCTTCAATCAATTCCCAACTGTTGGCTTCTTTCTATTCGAAGGATATTATCTTCAAGTATTGCTCATTCTTGTTAGACCAGCTTTTGGGATCTTCCCATTCTGGCTTTGTCAATTACAGGAGATGGTTTCCTCTTTGTACTCCGACCTGTTTTTGGATTACCACACTTGAAATCTAGGTGATGTGAGCTATATCAAGTCAATGTTTTCCCTTTTTATGCAGAATCGCATTCTAGGCAATCTTCAACTGAAATTTAATCCATTTTTTCTGTGCTAAAGTTAATCCTTGATTATCTGTAATTCTGCAAATAACAAAAAGTGACCTTTAGCTTCATTTGGATTGGTGTTTGAACAACTACCTGATGTTTTAAGACGAGGACACCTGGCAATGATTCATAAATTTTATTTGATTGGTATGTGATGGATTAGCTTCCTAAACACTATGTACAGTGTAGTAGTTAACTCCTCATGTGTGCAGCTGCTCATGTGTAGCAGTAAGTTTAATTTCGAGTTGTGATACAAGTTTGAAGATTCGATCAGTGAAAAATAGAAGATTGCTCATGATGTTGTTTCGTTCTTTTCATCCAAACTAAGTGTATTCATCCACCACAGTAACATTGTTAATGTCGAAACAGAGTAGAGTATTTTAGTAAACAAATTTGGTTGTTGCACATAACATCCCATCTATTGTATCTGAAATGTAAAGGAGAACTTGCCGCACAGCAGTGTATGTTATAACGACAAAACGCCAACGGTTTTGCGGTAATTTATTAAATCAAGTCAAATATCTCCTATATGTGTTCCAGATTAGCTGTTGTGTCACAATCCCCAATTACCAATGCTGTGGGAGAAAATAATTATATTTAATGTACTCTCAATTATAATTGTTGCCTGGTGCTTTATAAATGTTAATTTTTATGCTACAAGTCAAATTTGATGTCAGTTAGCTCCTTTTAGCAAGAGTCTTTTGAACTAATGTTGATAAAGGATGTTTGCTATGGAGCAAAGTGAACCCTGGTTGAATTAACACCAACTTTTGGCCATTGATTACATCATTCAACTTTTCACGAGGAGACACGTTTGCATTTGAATTATTTTGCCTATAGGCTTATCAGCCCCTCCCTCTCCCCAAAAGAAATATAAATGCCAGAAAAATGTAAAATCCTTAGTTTTAGTGCAAATTCATTGTGGATGGTTTAACCATATCGTGGGTTTGTATTCCATAAGTACTATGTTTAATAAAATTTCTGTATGTAATGTACTTTCCGTTGTGGCAGTGAATTAATTGTGGGCTTTCATTTTGAGTAAAGGATTTACCTCGAGTCGGTTAAAAAGCCCTTAATCAAATTCTAAACATTGCATAGAACTGATTGTTTCGTCAGTGACACATTATCCCTTTGGATCGCTCTACAATTTACTTTTATTTGTTCTTTCCCTTTCCAATAGTTATTTTTCATATGTTTTATTATTTCAATGCACTTCCCAAGTCCCTTCAATGTAGCATCACGGGGGCTTAATCCTTGGACGTAAACCGGCCCAAGATACGGTCCTGATTGAATGATTTAAATGCCAGGGATGCCCTATCGAGTAGCGTGAGTGATCAACCTGTTGGACCCAATAAGGACTTAACAACTTTGGATGTGGTCACGGAGTCTGAATAAGTTTGGGTTAAAAGCTTCTTGGACGGATGCTCATTACTCCAATCAGGACAGGGACAAGTTGACGGTGATCATTCAGAGGGGCAGAAGACATGCTCCAGGAATTGGTCTGAAGAGACTGCTTGGTTGGGACTGGAATTGGGGAAAATACTGCAAGGGGGAGAATCCCCACTGCTCCAGAGAGTTGGGTTGCGCTGAGAGTCTGCAAAAATGCCCCAGTCATATGGAGTTCTTGTGCACATGCCAACCAGCAATCTCCCTGTTGCTGACCACCATTCCAAGTGATCCGTCGCAGAATCATCCGTTTTAATTTCCTCTTCTCTTCTCTTCTCTTTTCTTCTCTTTTTCTCTTCTCATTCTGTCTTCTCTCTCTGTCCTCTCCATCTCTCTCCTCTCTCTCTCTCTCCTCTCCTCGTCTCTCTCTCCCTCTCTCTCTCTCTCTCCCCCCCCCGCACCTTCTTCGTCTTTTAATCCTCCCATGTGTGCCCCGATGTTGGTTAAGGATTAGTTTTAAGTCGGTGAGTTCCTCATTTTTTTGAGAGATAACATGTGTCTTTCCCACCATCATATGTTCCATCATTTCCTGTTAAATTTATTCCCAATTATCTATGTTTTAAAGCTTAATCTGGAATTTACATTCCAGATAAGGTATGTTATCACGCTCCATCCGTCTTCCATTTCGACTTCTCTGGGCCCAAACGCTGGGCCCCGATCTGGCTGAAATTTTTGGCACAACGTTCTCTACTTGACTGTTACAGGAATTGCAAAAGCTCATTCCCAGTCATCATGGCTTTAAGTATGTCAAAATGGCCAACTTAGTAATTCCCTCAACAAATCTTCTCTCCAGACCACCCGTCCAGAATGCTACAAAATTTGGTATTTTTTTTTAATTTGCATACCTTGTTCGGGCTCATATGAGAGCTAACACAAAATGCAACAGCAAGGGGGGCATGAGATAAGAAGGGGTGGGAGTGGGAAAGGACAAAACAGTGGGGAACAGAGCATTAGGGATCTGTGCAAGGGAGAGGAATGTGGCGGGAACACGGGTATACATAAGGGACCATTACAGGGACTTTTCAGGAAGGAAGCAGGATTTTGAAGGAGGTGGGTTCGGGTGATAAGGTGGGAAGAAGATGGACCGGAAACTTAACTTTGAGATCATCAGCAGGGAGCCCCCAAGGAGACCTGCCAATGCTCCAAACCCAGCATTGGCTGTAACAGTTGGATTCTTTAGGCAAGGTATGAAGGAAAGGTCGAATTTTGCTGTTGTTTTCCTCAAGTTTAGTTCGAATACAAAAGGTACATGGACGGGCTTTGCATTTTGAGATGCTTTCTAGTTATTGTTGTTATGGGACTTAAAATTCAATACTTGGATGATTACTATTGTTTTGCCACGGAGCTGTTTTTTCATTTACGATGTTAGTTCAGTAAAGAATAGTCACATGAACTAGATTGATTAATTGAAGAAAACACAACATATAACTAGAAAGCATCTCAAAATGCAAAACCCATCCACATCACTTTGTAGTCAAAATAAAATCAAACACAGCTTTAAAAATAAAACTTAAATTAATTTTAAAATACATTAAAAAAATAATTAATTCATTTTAATTAATTAATTAAAAATGTAATTAAAAAAAAATTAATTTAAAAATAAAATAAAAGAAAATTTAAACATTGTTTTTTTTAAAAACAATAAAGGTTTCACGGTACAAGGCGTTGAAGCTGGCACAAAGGCTGGAACCTGGGTTCATGGGGGAAACCACGTGACCCAGTGGGAAAGTTAATTTTGAGGGCGAAGGACTGATGCAGGCAGCTTGACAGAGACGATTAGAGATTTTCAAGGTGTTTTT
>CM068957.1:84390689-84400820 GCA_035128595.1 Eptatretus atami | reverse complement strand
AAGGTTTTCAAGACGGCTAAATTATCATTGTAAAATAGTTAAAAGTTATGGTATGTAAGGTAAAAAGGTGTTTGGATTTTTAAAATTTTAATTTGTTGTAGTTTTTTCCCTACGTTTTGTGTGTTTCATACGTATTTTTTTATTGCTCGGATTGTTGAGTGGTTTTCTTTAGGACATAAATTAAGTGTTGGAATTCATCCCCACTAATTACATTAATTCTTAAAGGGAAAATTCCGTCCTATCCATTGTTTCATCATAAGTCCAACATTTCTGAAACGTATTTTGGAAGTAAAGTGAGGACCCCTGTATATATTTGTACATTTTATTAAGTTGTGTTCTCCATGTTCTCATAATAAAGGTTTGTTGAAAATTTGATGACAAAAGTGCAATTGTTATGGCCTGGACACCACATCAACACACACACACACACACACACACACACACACACTTGCAAAACCCTGTCTCCCGCTGTGAAGGGGGACGGACTAATTGCTTTACCAACCGACACATTCGACACATTCAATCAAAGCAAAACATCTCAACAAAACACCGAAATTCCAATATTCATAACAATATACCGGAGTCGGTGCCAACTGTGGCATCATTCTGTGGAATTCACCTGCTGCTTAAAGGGAACCCAAACGCTCATACCACCTCGACGTCAATCTATCCCGTGATGCCCTACAAAATATATACGATGTCTTTTTCTGATTTCCAGTTTATAAAGTCGGCAATTTTGCTATTAAATGTCGAAATCTTGTTTTTTCTTCTGCATGCTTAGCCGTGATGTTACACCAGAAAGTGCACCGCCATATCCGTACTATCTTCAGGTTACGTCGCGGTAATATTTAACTCAAGTGGTGAATAATTTTTGATTTTCCACAAATATTCTGATGTATTGTCCTTCCTTGGGTTTGTTACTTTCTCGTTACTTTCTTTCTGCCAACAGAGTAGTTTCAGCAGCATACTTTGGGTTGTTGATACGTCTTCTTCCAATTCTGACTCCAGCCTTTATGTCATCCAAGTTTGATTTCCGCATGGTGTACTCATGAAACATATTGAACAAGTAAGAGTGGAGAATGCACCCTTGTCTGACCCTGTTTCCAATTCCAAACCATTCTGGCTCTCCATACTCTGTTATTACTGTAGCTTCTTGTACAGTGTACACTGTGCAAGCTTCTTATCAAACATACTGTATCAAGTGCTCCAACATCCCCATTTCTCTCAGAATAATCCCCATCAATTCATGTCAACACAACTGAAAGCTTTACTATAATCTATAATACAGAAATACACCTTTCTTTGATATTCCCTTGCTTTTTCCATGATCCATCTCAGATTTACGATCATTATATATGCACACACATATTATATATACACACCCACACACATACAAATATGTATCGACTCATGAGAGAATTAACAAACAATAAAAGTGGAGACAAAGAGAGAGGGTGGGGAGGGGAGACAGTACCCTGTTGGAATAAGGTTGACTTATGGCAGTTTATCTGGATTGAAAACATCATGGAGGATGACATGGTAGGAGTGTCCTGCCCTAACAGGAGAATTAATCAACCTCATGAAGGGGAAAAAGGAGAAAACATGAACAAAAGAGTGGAGGTGAGATGAAAGCCTGGCTTGTAGGAGTTTGACAAAGAGGGTGTTGCTTGAAGAACGCATGCATCCTGGAGGACATGGGAGAGGACTGACAGAGCAGAGGGAGCTAGACTTGGGGAGAGGCAGTAAAAAACAGAGGCCATCTGTCTGCGATATGAGAGCAGAGGCCTTGTGCTTCAGCCTCATCATGGGAGATGCCAATACCATTGAGAGGTTTACATTCCACAAGAAAAAGAGATGTGATGCTATGGCATCAGCCAAGAGGGGAGAACATTACTCCATTGCTCTACAGACTGAGGCCTTATAGGCTATAATTCTGAATTGTTAAGGAATTACTTCACCTGGCAGAGGATGCACAAACTAGCTTATAAACAATTTGGAATTTATATAATATGACAGTGTTTGTCTGTTTTCCTATCTCCTCTCTCACCCCTTCACCAATCATCATCAAACACCAATGGGCACAATTAGCAATCTCTTTCTTTTGTGCTTAAGGGATCGAAATTTATTTCGAACTCCTCATTTTATTGTGTTTGGCACAGTTGAAATTAGACTTTTATCAAAGCAATCACCATGCTAGATGACGGCATATGGCATTCAGTTTAAGCCCAACAGGCAAGGGATCATTGTTGCTGTCTCAAATTATTTATTGTTAGAGATTCCGCTACTTATTCTGTTCCCCATGAGGTTGTTGATGTTGTTGGTGGTGGTGGTGGTTGTGTTCTATGGCTGTCCTACCAAATGCCATTCCATCCCATCACCCGTCCTTGAGTGCTGTATCCGGTAGTTATATTGAAAATCCCACGTATTTTTGGAAAACCCCACTGGAATGTTTTCCACGTGTTAGTCAAATATGCAGCTGCTGCTTCAACCTCATTAAAGCTAAGTTTTCCAAACAGGATTAGTCGTGTGTGTTTTTCTGTTATATCTTCGTCCCTGTGCTGCTGTTTGTGTTTCCGTCAAATTTTCCGTGTTAAATCGTATCTTGTTCTGCTGTGTCTGTCAAGTTCATTTTCGTGTTGTTCAAGGCCTACTTACTACTTTATCTGCTCCTCGGAAAGAAATTGTGAAAATTATGTGTCCCTTTTGGCTCCATATGCCTCGTTTTACTTCTTTCTTCTCAAATATTTAACTTCTACTTCCTCAACGTTATCTTATTTCCCCTCCTTGCTTCAAAAAAAACAAAAAGACTTTCTTTTTTCAACTCCACAGCGATCTCATTCCACTTGAATTTCTTTCTGCCTGGACTTCCTGTTCTCCATTATTTAACCCTTTTCTCAATATCTCTAAACTTGATATTCATTGAATGTAAATACCTCTTCCTTCTTCCTGAAAAAGCATTCAAAAACATGTTAAAACACTTCACTTTCCATATTTCTCAATCTTAATTACCCCAAGTGTTCTTCTTATTCAACAATATCTATTCCTCTTCTTTTTCTTCTTCACATTGATTATTTTTCAAAACGTTTGTCAGCTAAGCACTTAGTCCAGAAACCCTCCCCCGCAAATACAGCACCACTTTTCTCCATGCCTTCAAAAAAATTATTACTTCGTTCCATGATCTTCATCTCAATTTGTCCAATTTATCTCAAATCAAATTAATGTCCTCTCTATCTTCTTGCCCCCTCACCTCACCCTCTCAAAGCTTCATGTCCCCCCCCTTTCTGCATCCCTCCACACCCACCCTCTCAATGTTTCTCCCTCCAAATCTCCCCTCACCCTGCCCCGGTAAAGGCTCCCTCCCCCATACTGTACCCTGCCAATGCAGCCCCTAACTTTCCCTCCTCCCTGCCCCTAACTGTGTGAACGTCAACATCCATTAATGTGTGTTTAATAAGTCTATCTGCATCTGCACACGAAACCAGAAGTTTTTTTATACCCGAGAAGTATCTGTTTCTGCAAAACGGTGCAATGTTATCACAGTTTAATAAGTCAGATAACATTACTTTAAAAAGTTATTTCAACTGGCTTATTAAACTGATAACATAGCCCAAAGGTGATGACAAAAGTGCAATTGGGGGGGTTCACTTTGGGGGGGTTCAATTCCCGATGGATTTTGACCAAATTACAAGATGTCATCCCAATGCTCTGAAGACAGGGTAACAATGTTTATTTTTGGAAAAGGATGTTAAGCCTGCTATTCTGCCTATGGTAGTGCAGCCCTGAGGTTTGTCTGCAACATGTATGTAAAACTTAAGCTTCTCTCCAAACGAGTAGAAAAGGAAAGTTTCGATTTTTCTTCCAGCTTGTTGAATTTATTAGTACACTTAGCACAATGTTCATGGTAAACTATGCCATAGCAAAAAGGCATCCTTTTGTTAGTCGGTATTCATTGACATTTCAAAACTGATTTTTTTTTTTACAAAACGTCACATAAACGTTGTCAACAGTGAACGTTCTCAACATTGTTTGTGTGCCAACTCACATTTTAAGTAGATCATTGTTGGGTAAAAGTCCAAAACTATTCTTTCCAGACACTAGACGAGTACTTTTCATTGCCAAGACTAGGCAAGTTCCAGGGCCACTCGGCCCTTTGTGATTCATTGTCATATTAGGAACATGGGAGGTTGATGACAGCTCTAAATAAGCAATGCTGAAAGTGAATGAAATGTTGGCAGAATGCTTTTCTGATTTTGTCACAACTCACGACTCAACTAAAAGTAAGAATGGTTTAACAATGTCTGCTTACACTTAGCCAAGTTACACGCCACTCGATTGCCAATGCTATCCTGCCACTATCACCTTCATCAGTGCCCTTCAGATATTATTATAAAGTGTATCACCACCTCACAAGCTGTTTTACCTTATCTGTGACTGTTTATCTCAAACAACCCTGTGATTAGTGGTCCTTATGGCATCATGATCAAACTAGTTATTTTTAGTTCACTGCAGGACACTACCCTCCCCTAAAGTCATGTTGAGGGGCTTTTGGCAAACTCGCCATGTTTGCCAAGTGCGGGTTGCTGAGAGAGTCAGGGCAGGAATTTTTGCTTTGTTTAGGGTGCCAGTGATAACTCTACTTTAACCAGACATGGTAGCACAATGGTTAAAGTGTCCACACTGAGTCTCAGAGGTCAATGGTTCAAACCCAACCCCAGCAGAGTCATCCCAAAGACTTTTCAAAAAAAGACTTTAAAAAAAAAGCAACAATCCCACAGTTTATAGTCAGGGTGAAAATCGAACCCAGATAAGACAGCTCAGAAGGAGTGCAACCTCTGCACCATCGTGCCAGACTGGGCTTTCGTATAACTAATATTGATTGGTTAATTATAACAATATTCAAGACAGACTTAAAAACCCTGAATGCTTTGTGATCTACAATGAATAGGAAATGCATATCTTACTTCTGGCAGCTCTTTCTGGTAGGGCAAACCCACAAAAGCAGGAGAATTGTCATTCACGTCCGTCACCTGGATTGTAACACTGGCCGGGATGGTCTGCACACACATACGTGAGCACAGTATGCACACATTGAAGCTTACCAATACACTTTAGAGATCATTGAAAGATGTTTTGCATCAACTGAAAACCCGTCTCAAATGTAATGCATTTGAACTCGTTTTCATTTGGATTGTAGAAACATTGGGGAGAAGAGGAAAAGAGCGACAGAGGAGTTAACCAATTTTAGTTTTGCATTGCAAACTTACTAATATTCCTTTTGTAGTTAAGTTTAAGTCCATATATATGCATTTTAATACAATATGTTAAATTGGTCATTATTAATACGAACAGAGTTCCCGCCCTATGGGCGATCTTGTTCCAAGCGTGCAACAAGTTCTTCTGGCACATCTCCTTAATCGGGTGGTATATAGGCAACACCAGTGCCTCGATTGCTCTCGAAAAAAAAATAACCCAGGTTACGTACATGAGGCAAAAACATGTGTATTGCTTATATGCATATATAATAACAAACAAAGAGTTTGTTTTAAAGATAACATGTACATACATGAGACAAAGAACCAAAATCAATGATCTAACTCTCAACCCCACCGTGTCGAATCGTGTCGAATATATCATCACCTACATCACCGCATGGTGGCCGCCATATTTGTTTTTATTGCATTGTGGGTCTATTCGCCAAAATAAAAGGAAAAACAATTTTCATTCACCGATATATTTTGTAGACTAGAAACCAATAAAGACAACTTGGCCAACAAACCGGAGATAAAAATCAGTTTGTGTTTCACACACACTGGAGGCAATACTGGAAACTAACGACGTTCATGACAGGTGTGATCGTCTGCTTCTTTGAATATCTCATGATGACAGTACCGTAGAGCCAAATTCAAATGAATAACGTCGGTGTAAGTCAAGCGGTGGTATTTGAGGTTTGTTCAAGTTGTTGTATACATAGTGATGAACAATATTGTCTAATTCTCAACTCTACTGTGTTTGGATTTCTGTACATATTTTTCAGTTGTTTAGTTTTCTCAGTTTCTTTGTTCATTTCTAGGCTTTGCCTATTTCATATTACATCGTGATTATATAGCTCAGATAATTCCAACTGCACTGATTCATGTGGTGACACCAGACACCTGAAGCCTGAGGCCTGCACACACTGTCACCCTCACAAAGCCCTGACGACTATTGGCTGCAACCTTTCGATATTTGATGATCCTTTTAAGAGTTGCTTTGCTTGTTTTACACTGAACGGAAAACTTATAGGGAGGGCATGACGATTGTGAATATGACACTTCCAAATATGACATCGGTTTACCAAAATGGTGGACGTTTTTTTTTTTCAGTTTATAATTGTGTGTGGTGTCAGGCTAGCTGTCCAACCAATGGATATAGAGCAGACATAGATACATCCAAACACTTGCTCCAATATATATAGAAGATTATGTAGGATTATCAGGAAAGGAGTTTAAAGACACGCATAGATGATATTGAGGGTATTAGGTGGGGACAGGAGAGGACAGGACGGGCCATGGGGAGGAAATGGGGGCAGGGTGGGTTTATGAGATCAATAATTCCATTTTCTTTTCTCTTCTTTTCTTTTCTTTTTTCTCTCTGCAGTGGTCTGTCCAACAACTGGTTCTGTACTGCCGAAGCAGTCTCAAGGTAAGGAACACACTGCCTTGGTTGTCATTGCCTTCCCAGCAGTAGTCAGAGCAGGACTTTGAAATTTATCAAGGATACTGACAACAATCACTTACTTTTTGCCATAAACACCATCGGATCTATAATTTACACCAGCTAAGGCTAGCAGATGTGTCCCAGACTTTAATGTCCCATCAGAAGGATGGTGCACTCATTGATGCAAAGCTCTGCCTGCAAAGCACTAGGATTAGGTTTATAGTCGCGTCAGGAATCACACCCAAACTAGGCAGCTTAAAGACAACTGCATGACCTACGAGCTATCCTCGCAACTCCATTTTTTGCAAAAATAATATAATATGTATATGCAGCCCAAAACGACATAAAATTAATCGGCCATCATTAGAGATGAGAGAGCATCAGAGCACTCACAAGTCATTGCTGTTCTTAATTAAAAACTACTTCTGCACATGCCACCACTCCATCACAGCTAGGTGCAGAAATCTCTGCTGAGCCGCAATTGGAATCAAACACACACTATTTAGGGTCATGCAACAAGGCCTTACCATTTCTATCACCAAGCAGCTCATTACAGATGGACGCAGAAGGAAATCTCAACCTCTTCACTCACCTCTGCTCTATTGTTATGGTTTTACTTAATCAGGACGGAGTGTTCACAATATCATGATAAGTTCACGGTAGAGTGGCATGCTTCAATCAGCTCGGGGTGTTCAAGCAGTCAAGGCATATGGTGCTCACGATTTACACCATGCTCCACAGATATTTTTCACCCCTCCCAATCTGCGTGCACTTTCTACTCGTTCCGGAATGTGCCTTTAATTTGATTTGGCAATATGTATGCTTTCCAGGGCTGATGCACCTCATGTTATGTCCAAAGTGCCGTTTTATGAAGGTGTGGGTTTGCCCAGCGGAGCAGTGCGGTGGGCTGCCGTGAAGATGGTAAAATATTGCTGCAGCCATGACCAGGCTTTGCAAGCTTTAAGCAAATGGCATCGCGAGCGAAATGATTGCGAGCGCCGAGGAAAAATCCCATTACGAGTCAGATCATCGAAAAACATGCAGAAAAAGAAAGAAAATATTTCATGCAAATAGCATCGGGATCTCTGCAGTTCATCAACAATACAGGTGCCTGTTGCCTGCTGGTGAGTAATAAAAGGTCTCCTGATCTTGCCCACGTCAACTGTAAGTTCTCGAACTGTGTGATAAATCGCCCAGTCGACTCTTGTAAGTCCTGATTGCACAAACAAGCCACTGACCTGTCCCATGCAAATCCAAGCAGGATATCTCACACTATAAAGAAGAGACCAAGTTTTTTGGTCCTTACATTCAACTCCCAAAGACCAAGAATCACTACGAATTTCAAATATTTGTTTTTTAGCTGCCATAAACATTAAGGGGATGTTTGAGCTGAAAGATTATTCCATTATTCCAGTGCACTAAACTCGATTTTGCCCCAACTGTGAGATAGTCCATTTATGTTCTCGGGAGCTTTATACGAAAGGTATTCCCTTCATTCAAAATCAGAGAACTAGAATGAAACCCAACAAAGGATTTTATAATATTCCACTCAACGCATGCATCTCTAAATTCTTAAATAAAAACGTTAAAAAATAAAATAAAACAAAACAGGGTGATATTGCCTGCGAGAAATAAAATTCATCCAACGTTGTCTCTGATCATATGCTTCAGTTACACTGTTTGGGTCGGGGAGGAGGGGGAGGGGGGCTCGATGAAACAAGAATTTCCAATGATTGCACTTGGCAACAAAGAGTAGCATCAAATGTGAGCATCTCCACACGATAGCGGAGAGCAGTGAGGTGGAGCGACATGGACCGACAAAGTGTAATGCGAGTTCTACAGTTTAATACTCACCGATGTCCCATCGCTGACGGCGAAAGTGACAGAAATTGCCTCTTTGGTCTGCGGCAGGCACACAAAATAAAAATCAATCAAAACTCCATGCTGAAATGTGATTATAGAAAAAAAGATCTTGCTTGAAATGCATTTTGTCAGCTTGTCCCACTTTCTGTGAAGTCAACTTAAATTCTGTCTTAAGGAAGAATATTCTTGAAGTTCTCAAAAAATTGATGGCATATTAAACAGAGTAGAACAATAAAGGGCAATCAGAGATTTCAGACCCTCACCTGTTTTGTGTGGTATTTGTGTGGTTTTGTGTGGTGTGTTTGTGTTTGTGTGGTGTGTAGACGATGCATTGACGACGTAAGGGTAAATGTTCATACAAGGGACAAACAAACTTTTTTGGTTTTATTGGTGATTTACGTTGCAATCGTGGAAGTGACGTTCCATACTTCAAAGATGTCAGCACATTCGAATAGGATGTACTTTATCGGTGTAATACTTTAAAGATCCGTACCCACATATTTAGTAGGACATCCTTTATAGACATGTTCACATTCTAACAGCATGTACTTTAAAGACACATTCACATTGTAATAGTACATTGTTCATAGACAAACTCACATGTTAATTATACATACTTTATAGACGTACTCATATTCTAATTCTTCGTTTGTATGCAGCACAAGCTATGTGGTATCATCATTGGCTGAGGGCATGGCCTCTGCTGGTTAGGGCAGGAATTTGGAATTTGGCCAGGGTGCCGGCGATAGCTCACCTACTCTTCGCGAAGGACACCTTGGGATCTTTAATGTCCTCCAACAAATGCTGCCAGACGGGATGCAAATTTAACGTACATCCGAGGGATGGCACACACATTGATGAATCATCCCACCTGTGAAACACCGAGATGACAATTCATCGCGAGGTCGGGATTCAAACCCAAGCTAGACAGGTTAGATGCGAGTGTGTGTAACTCTACGCCATCCTGTCAGCCCCCACATTCTAATTACACATACTTTAGAGAAATACTGGGTTGAAAAAAACATAATGTGTAATACTGGCTACCACCAGGTGGTGTTTGTCACCTATGCCGGCACCCTATGTGTGAACAGACAGACAGACAGACAAACTAGTAAACGGTTCCAAATGCAATACTCTCTGACGAGGGTTAAATAATAAAAATAAACAAGCCGGGAGGCGACGATGGTTCACGAGCGGTATTTGACGATGTAGATTGTTTCAGAAGTCAAGGATGAGACAATGTCATAATTTTTGACCAAGTTATAAAAATGATCAACATGATGTGGTACGAGTGACAGGTTATTAGCTGCAAAATGTCGAAAACCCGGTTTCGTTCAACAACTTTCAAAATTTGACCTTTGCATAACCTTTAAAGGTCACAAAACAATGTTGTGGACATTAAAATAAGGATACAGGATACGTGATATAGCTTATTGGAGTTAGTTCGTCGAAGAAGGTCGAAAACCCGGTTCGATTCCCACAACTTTGAAAACTTGACCTTTGTGGCCTTGAAAGGTCAAAGGTCAAGGATTATGACCTCTGGGGCAAAACTTCCTCTGGAACATTCCAGGA
>CM068957.1:84380073-84390679 GCA_035128595.1 Eptatretus atami | reverse complement strand
GCTCTCAAAGTTTGGGCGGTCATATGATTTTTACGTCAAAATTCGCAATTTTCTCAGTTTTTGATCTTGTGACCTTGACCTTGGGACGAAAATGAAAAATTGGACAACGACAAGTTTTATGAATATTCAATTTTGGCTATTCAAATACCGAGAAACCCGTTCCATTCCGTAAATTCCCAAGGAGAAGATAGATTTTTAATCCGACTACCCCCTAAAAATGGCTATTTTTGGGCGTGGCTCCACCCACAATGGGCGTAGCCACGCCCTCATCCAGGAAAACACAACTCGACATTGATATCGAACACATAACCAAGTTTCATCAAGATCGGATCAAAGTGCACGGAGTTATGCTCTGGACAGACAGACACACAGACAAGCCGGTAGGCGGACATGGGTAGTCGCCTACCCAATAGAACCTGACGCAATGGGCCGTTCGATGGGGAATGACCTGAGGATTAAGCACAAGAAAATTCATGATTCTAGCTTCAAGGGTTAAGGCTGCAGATTGTTTTTTCGTTAAAATACCCCACATTTAGAGGTTTTTCGGCCGTTGCTAGGCAACGGAGGGGTCCATAGCAACGGTTCTTTCTCACACATAACTAGGACATACCATGAACCTACCATACTAGTTTCATGTATATCTGACTCATAGTCTCTGAGATATAACGAACTTCGTTTTTTTATTGTTTTGACCAGGGTTCATTCAAAGTCTATCTTCTCCGACAGTTTTCATAGGATCTGGCTGGAAATTTTTGACAATATGGCTGAATGTACTGCCCACAGTCGCTCGTGGCCCGATTTTTGATTTTCGAAAAAATAATTTTTTTATGATTTTTCAAATATTTCAAAGTCCTGTTGCTAGGCAACGGTGGTGTCCATAGCAACGGTTCTCATTTGCACACAACTAGGTCATGGTATGAACCTACCAACCAAGTTTCATCGAAATCGCCATTGTATTAACTGAAATCGCCATTTTAAATACTGATAATAAGGGTCGATGGAAAAAATGTCAAAAAAACAAATTTTGAAATAAAATTTTTTCGACTGGATCGACTACCCAACACAACAAGACATAACGAATATAGTGGTCACTCTGGCTGGCGCTCGTGATCCAAAAAACAAAAATTACAAGTGGGCGTGGCTCCACTCACAATGGGCAATCTTCGCTGCTACCCTACTATCTGTCACCACCCATTTCTTCAAAAACTATCTTCTCCCTCAAAATTGACCGAATCAAACTGATTTTTTTAAATATGTTGTACATATGGCCAATGCGCACAATTTCTCAAGCGGGAATTTCGATTAAAAAAAAAGAGAAAAAAATATGAAAAAAACAAAAATTACAAGTGGGCGTGGCTCCGCCCACAATGGGCATGGGACGCTCAGCGCCAGGAAGACAAAACTAGGCATTGATATCAACATCATATTCAAGTTTCATCCAAATCGGATCACATCCCACTAAGTTGTGCTCTGGACAGACAGACAGACTATGGCATAGACAGACATGTATGTCTATGGCATACAGACACACAGACATAACGAATATAGTGGTCACTCCGGCTGGCGCTCGTGAACCAAAAAACCCTAATTTTTTTACCCCGACCCTTTTGGGACCGTCGATTTATTATATATGAAATAAGGTGGCATTTTGACTACCCCAGATACTGTCCGAAACAAACCCTTTATCTTAATTCCCCTTACTCTGCATATCTCCTCCCAAACTACTTTCCCTTTTCTCCCACACTTCCCAGACCTGTACCCTCCCTTCTTTCTCCTATCAGCCTCATTCTCCTCCTTTTCACAATTTTTTTTTTCTCATTCTAGCTCTCCTCCTGCGAATATGTAATAAACATATGTCCCTTTCTTAATGATGGTGTGTTGGTGTTCGGGGGAGGAGTCCTCTCACAGCTCAGACGTATTTCGAGACACAGTGATGGGAAGGAAAGGTGAGATAACCCGATTAAAGATAATAATAATAAAAACTACCAACAACTGTATTGTAATAAGCCTTGTGGGTTTATTACCCCGAAGGAGATAACATTTTATCTCAGGTGGAACAGCTTGTGCTGTGAAATGATTTTGCAAAACAAATGTTTTTGCAAGCAAAATATTCATGGCTCTGCATTTTCCTTGCGGTTGGTTGAATGGTCATTTACGAATTTCAAATGATGTAGTCATACAAAAATATTCTAATGTAGAAAGAAATGTGAACAAACTTGTGATGTCCTGCTTTTTTGCTAGTTTTCCACACATCAACATGTCCAATGCGTTTCTTTCATCGTCTCAGTATAATTGGGTTCAAAAGTCAAGCTTGGCTAAAAAAAAATGCTCTTCTATAGTTATGGATATCAATTAGCAATTGGTGATGTTAAGAATGTCCATAAAGAATAAAGTCTTATATTTGAATCCCAGCTTTGCTTTGCAATCCTATTTTGGGGCTGTAGGTATGAGGGATGTTCAAAACGTAATATGAATGAGATGATCATAATAGTCCGATACTGCATTGTTGGGTACATTTTTCAAAATCAAGTAGGGCTGACATGATGGTAGCCGACAGTGGAGGAACGCACACTCACCTATAAGGTGGCTAGCTTGCGTTTGAATCCCGACCGAGCTATAAACTGTCATCCCGGTGTTTCACATAGAAATTGGTGGGATTCTTTTTTGTCCAAATAGTCCCATACAGCTTCAATGATATTGAGATCTGGGATCTGGGCTTTGATGGGGTCATTCCATGCGTTGAATGGCTCCAGCCTTCTTTCTTTTGCAAATAAGTTTTAATTATTCCAGCTGAGTATTTTGGACTACATCTTGTTGTAAGGTGAAATATGGACCAATAAGTCTTACATCACTGGGGATAGCATGGTGGATTAAACATTTGTTTTCATCTTGCTGCAGTCAATATACCATCAACTTGCTGGAATTTCCCAACACCACTTGAGGATATGCACCCCCAAACTTGAATTGAAACTCATCTATGCTTAATTGTTGGCTTCAAACAAGCCTATTTATAAGTTTCAGTTTTTCATCATCTTACATATATACTATCTTCGATTCTATCCAAATAACTGAAACTTTGACACGTCTGTCCAAAGCATCTTTCACCGATGTTCCATAGTTCAATTTCTGTTTTATTGTGCATACTTTAGCCTTTTAGTCATGTTCCCCTTTCTTGAGAGAGGTTTTCTTACTGCAATACATCCTTTAAGTCCTGATTTAAAAGGTGACCTTTGTGCTTTTGATGGATTGACAACAATACTCGAACATTCTGTCATCAATTCAACTGTTGTCTTCTTTCTATTCCTGAAGGATATTATCTTCAAGTATTGCTCATTCTTGTTAGACAGCTTTTTGGATCTTCCATTCCTGGCTTTGTCAATTACAGATGATGGTTCTCTGTACTCGACTGTTTTGGATACCACACCTTGAAAATCCAGTGATGTGAGCTATTTCAGTCAATGTTTTTCCTTCTTTATGCAGAATGCAATTCTATGGCAATCTTCAACTGAAAATTTAGCCATTTTCTGTAAGCTAACAGTTAATCCTGATAATCTGTATTCTGCAGTACAAAAAGTGACCTTTTAGCTTCATGGATGTGTTGAACAACACCTGATGTTAATGACGAGGAACACCTGGCAATGATTCATAAATTATATTTGATTGGTAAATGTGATGGATTAGCTCCTACAACACCTATGTACATGTGTACAGTAGTTAACTCCTCATGTGTGCAGCTGCTCATGTGTACAGTAGTTTATTTCGAGTTGTGATCACAAGTTTTTGAAGATTCTGATCAATGTGAAATAAAGATTGCTCAATGATGTGTTTCGTTTCTTTTCATCCAAACTAAGCTGTATTCATAACAGTCAACATTGTTATAATAGTCGAAACAAGAGTAGAGTATTTTAGTAAACAAATTGTTGTTGCACATAACATCCATCTATTGTAACTCCTGAATGTACAGGAGACTTGCGCACAGCAGTGTATGTTATAACGACAAACGCCAACGGTTGCGGATAATTTCATTAAATCAGTCAAATATCTCCTAATATGTGTTCAGATTAGCTGTTGTGTCACATCCCCAATTACCAATGCTGTGGGAGAAAATAATTATATTAATGTACTCTCAATTATAATTGTTGCTGGTGCTTTATAAATTTAATTTTTATGCTACAAGTCAAATTTGATGTCAGTTATGCTTCCTTTTAGCCAAGAGTCTTTTGACCTAAATGTTGATAAAAGGAATGTCTTGCTATGGAGCAAAGTGACCTGGTTGATAACACCAACTTTTGCCATGATTACATCATTCACTTTTCACCGAGGAGACACGTATTGCATTTTGAATTATTTTGCCTATAGGCTTATCAGCCCCCTCCACTCTCCCAAAAGAATATAAATGCCAGAAAATGTAATCTTAGTTTAGTGCAATTCATTGTGGATGTTTACCATCTCAGTGGGTTGTATTCCATAGTACTATGTTAATAAAATTATCTGATGTAATGTACTTTCCGTTGTGGACAGTGAATTAATTGTGGCTTTCATTTGAGTAACAGGATTTACCTCGAGTCGGTAAAACCTTAACTACAAATTCTACAACAATGCCATAGACTGATTGTTTCGTCAGTGACACATTATCCCTTTGATCGCTCTACAATTTCACTTTTATTTGTCTTTCCTTTCAATAGAAATTTTCATATGTTTTTATTATTCATGCACTTCCCAAGTCTTCATAGTAGCATCACGGGGGGCTTAATCCTTGCGACGTAACCGAGCCCCAAGATACGGTCCTGATTGAATGGTTTAAATGCCAGGGCATGGCCTATCGAGTAGCGTGAGTGATCAACCTGTTGGACCAATAAGGACTTACAACCTTTGGATGTGGTCACGAGTCCTGAAAGTTTGGGTTCAAAGCTTCTGGACGGATGCTCATTACTCCAATCAGGACAGGGACAAGTTGCAGTGATCCATTCAGAAGGGCAGAAGACATGCTCCAGGAATTGGTCCTGAGAAAGACTGCTGGTTGGACTGGATTGGGAAATACTGCAAGGTGGGAGAATCCAACATGCTCCAGAGAGTTGGTTGGCTGAGAGTTCTGCAAAATGCCCCAGTCATATGGAGTTCTTGTCACATGCCAACTAGCAATCTCCCTGTGCTGACCACCATTCCAAGTGATCCGTCGACAGAATCATCCCGTTTTATTTTCTCTTCTTCTTCCTTCTCTTCTCTTCTCTCTTCTTCTCTTCTCTTCTCTCTCTTTCTCTCTTCTCTCTCTCTCTCTCTTCTCTCTCTCTCTCTCTCTCTCTCTCTCTCTCTCTCTCTCCCCCACCTCTTTCGCTTTAATAATCCTCCCATGTGTGCCGATGTGGTTAAGGATTAGTTTTAAGTCGGTGAGTCCATTTTTTTTTGAGAGATAAGCATGTGTCTTCCCACCATCATGTTCCATCATTTCCTGTTATTTATTCCCAATTATTCTATGTTTATAGCTTATCTGGAATTTACATTCCAGATAAGGTATTGTTATCACGCTCCATCCGTCTTCCATTTCGACTTCTTCTGCCAAACCGCTGGGCCGATCTGGCTGAAATTTGGCAGCAACGTTCCTCTACTGACTGGTAACAGGAATTGCAAAGCTCATTCCAGTCACATGGCTTTAAGTATGTCAAAATGGCCAACTTAGTAAATTCCCTCACAAATCTTCTCCTCCAGACACACCAGTCAGAATGCTACCAAATTTGGTATTTTTTTAATTTTTGCATACCTTGTCGAGGCTCATATGAGAGCTAACACAAAATGCACAGCAAGGGGGCATGAGAATAAGAGGGGTGGGAGTGGGAAGGACAAAACAGTGGGAACAGAGACATTAGGAGATCTGTGCAAGGGAGAGGGATGTGGCAGGGAACACGGGGTATACAAAGTGGACATTACAGGGACTTTCAGGAAGGAAAGCAGGGAATTTGAAGGAGGTGGGTTCGGGGTGAATTAAGGTGGGAAGAAAAGATGGAGGATTTGGACAGGGATGATAAGAGGTGGTGGTGAACAGCTATTTTGAAGGCCTGCAGGGAAGAATGGGATTGAACAGAGTGAGGGAGTTTATTCCAAAGGCGGGAAAAAAGAGGAATGAAACAGTGAAGGTGAGCAGTGATTCGTGATTTTGTTAGTTTGGCCAGAAGGGGGTTGTTGGCGGACCTTGAGCACCCTAGGGAAATATGGTGAGAACAAATCGCAGACAGAGCAGGGGGGGCGAGACCAGAGAGGAGACGGTAGAAGACAGAAAGACCACCGACCAGAGAGAGAATACTTCTTCCCAAAAGAATATAAATGCCAGAAAATGTAATCTTAGTTTAGTGCAATTCATTGTGGATGTTTACCATCTCAGTGGGTTGTATTCCATAGTACTATGCTAAATAAAATTATCTGATGTAATGTACTTTCCGTTGTGGACAGTGAATTAATTGTGGCTTTCATTTGAGTAACAGGATTTACCTCGAGTCGGTTAAAACTTAACTACAAATTCTACAACAATGCCATAGACTGATTGTTTCGTCAGTGACACATTATCCCTTTGATCGCTCTACAATTTCACTTTTATTTGTCTTTCCTTTCAATAGATTTTTCATATGTTTTATTATTCATGCACTTCCCAAGTCTTCATAGTAGCATCACGGGGGGCTTAATCCTTGCGACGTAACCGAGCCCCAAGATACGGTCCTGATTGAATGTTTAAATGCCAGGGCATGGCTATCGAGTAGCGTGAGTGATCAACCTGTTGGACCAATAAGGACTTACAACCTTTGGATGTGGTCACGAGTCCTGAAAGTTTGGGTTAAAAGCTTCTGGACGGATGCTCATTACTCCAATCAGGACAGGGACAAGTTGCGTGATCCATTCAGAAGGGCAGAAGACATGCTCCAGGAATTGGTCCTGAGAAGACTGCTGGTTGGACTGGATTGGGAAATACTGCAAGGTGGGAGAATCCAACATGCTCCAGAGAGTTGGTTGGCTGAGAGTTCTGCAAAATGCCCCAGTCATATGGAGTTCTTGTCACATGCCAACTAGCAATCTCCCTGTGCTGACCACCATTCAAGTGATCCGTCGACAGAATCATCCCGTTTTATTTCTTTCTCTCTCTTCCTCTTCTCTTCTCTTCTCTTCTTTCTTTCCTCTTCTCTTCTCTCTCTCTCTCTCTCTCTCTCTCTCTCTCTCTCTCTCTCTCTCTCTCTCTCTCTCTCTCCCCCCCTCCCACCCTCTTCGTCTTTATATCCTCCCATGTGTGCCGATGTGGTTAAGGATTAGTTTTAAGTCGGTGAGTCCATTTTTTTTTGAGAGATAAGCATGTGTCTTCCCACCATCATGTTCCATCATTTCCTGTTATTTATTCCCAATTATTCTATGTTTATAGCTTATCTGGAATTTACATTCCAGATAAGGTATTGTTATCACGCTCCATCCGTCTTCCATTTCGACTTCTTCTGCCAAACCGCTGGGCCGATCTGGCTGAAATTTGGCAGCAACGTTCCTCTACTGACTGTAACAGGAATTGCAAAGCTCATTCCAGTCACATGGCTTTAAGTATGTCAAAATGGCCAACTTAGTAAATTCCCTCACAAATCTTCTCCTCCAGACACACCAGTCAGAATGCTACCAAATTTGGTATTTTTTTTTTAATTTTTGCATACCTTGTCGAGGCTCATATGAGAGCTAACACAAAATGCACAGCAAGGGGGCATGAGATAAGAGGGGTGGGAGTGGAAGGACAAAACAGTGGGAACGAGACATTAGGAGATCTGTGCAAGGGAGAGGGATGTGGCAGGGAACACGGGGTATACAAAGTGGACATTACAGGGACTTTCAGGAAGGAAAGCAGGGAATTTGAAGGAGGTGGGTTCGGGGTGAATTAAGGTGGAAGAAAAGATGGAGGATTTGGACAGGGGAATAAGAGGTGGTGGTAAACGGCTATTTTGGAAGGCCTGCAGGGAAGAATGGGATTGAACAGAGTGAGGGAGTTTATTCCAAAGGAGGGAAAAAAGAGGAATGAAACAGTGAAGGTGAGCAGTGATTCGTGATTTTGTTAGTTTGGCCAGAAGGGGGTTGTTGGCGGACCTTGAGCACCCTAGGGAAATATGGTGAGAACAAATCGCAGACAGAGCAGGGGGGGCGAGACCAAGAGAGGAGACGGTAGAAGACAGAAAGACCACCGACCTCCTGCGGTGAGAAAGTGAGAGGCCCAAAGACTCAGCCTCATCGCGGGAGATGCCAATGACCGAAATGCCTTGGTTTCCAAGGGTGAAGCCGAGAAGTGGGAGGCAGGAGCACCAGCCCAGAGGGAGAGCATACTCCATCAGGCTGCAGAGAAAGCTTTGTTTGTTGTCAGGAGTTCAGGTGGCCGAGGCAGGACTTTCACGATGGAGGATTCCAGTCAGAGACTGGCTTTGAAGGCCAGGTTGGAAATGTGCTTTCCCAGGAAAGATCATGGCAGATAGTGAGACCCAGAAGCTTGAAAGAAAGGACTTCTTCCAGAGGATTGTTGAAAAAGTGGATGGGGGGGGGGGGTTCTCCAAACTGTCCTTTCAGAGAGACAAAGTGAGAGTGTGAGATTTTTCCGGATTGAGAGACATGTTCCACGTGTTGGACCAGTTTGTGATTTTACCCAGTTCTGCAGTGAGCGAAGAAGCTGCAGCTTGCCGGTCTGAGAGGTGACAGATGGTACGGCAGAGGATTGAGTTATCAGCAAAAAGATAGAGGATTTTCCAGAGAGTCAGAGAGATCATTGATGAAAACCAGAAAAAGAACAGGGCCCAGAACGCTGCCTTGAGGAACTCCAGCCTGGACAGAAAGAGGGGATGAAAGAACTCCATTTAGGGCCACACATTGACTGCGAAAGGAGAGGAAGTCTGCGAGCCATGAGTGGAGATGGCCTTGGACACCATAGGAAGAGAGTTTGGTGAGCAGGCAGGGTGCCAAACCATGTCAAAAGCATGCGATATGTCTAGGGATATGGCTCTGATTTCATGTCCAGCATTGAGGACCTCCATCCATTGTTGGAGAGCAGAAGCAGCATATCCAGGAAGAGTGACCTGGTCTGAAACCAAATTTGTGATCGAAATCAGTCCATTGGAGAAGAGGAAGGATTTAATGTCTGAAGCGATGAAGGATTCATAACCTTGCTGATGATTGGCAGAAGGCTGGTTGGTCTGTAGTTGCAGGGATCTGTTTTTGCACCTTTTTTATGCAGGCAGTGATGTTTGCTGATTTCCAAGCAGATGGCAGATGACCGTGAGCAAATGAGAGGGTGAATAGAACAGAGAGAGGGTGAGCAAGAGCAGAGGAGCAGGTTTTTAGGACACGTGGGCTGATGCCGTCTGGGCCGGTTGCAGAATCTGATCGAGGTTGACAGAAGCTCTCCACTTTATCAGAAGAAAGGACACAGAGTCCAGGGACAGTTGGGTGCGACTGGGTAAGGTGGGTAAGAAAGCATGGGTTTTAGACACACGATTTAATGCAAACACCAAGTTTAGGCATTCAGCCTTTTCACGTGGGTATCAGCAGTGCGGCCATTTGAGGTAAGGGAGGGGTGGATGGGGAACATACACCAGAAAACAGATTTGATTTGACGCCACCAGGATTTGGAGGAGGGGAGAGGTTTGAGAGTTCAGACTTGAGCTTAGAGAGATGTTGTTTTCTGGCTCTCCTGAGGGTAGATACACACTTGTTCCGAGCTTTATTGAAGGAACTGAGATTCCCTCAGTTGGGTTTGCTTTCCATGAGGCAAAGGCAAGTTGTTTCAGGACAACTGCCTCGCCACAAGCTTCAGTGAACCATGGGCGGGTAGGACAACTGAAGACGAGAGGAGATAAATCTGTGCATGAGGGAAGCAAGTTTCTTTGAAATAATTCCCAGGATGAGTTGATGTTGGAGAAAGTAGGGAAGGGGACCAGTCTAGAAGTTGATGGTTGCTTGGACACCCTGCCAGTCGGCTTCAGTGAAATGCCAGACTCGACAGCGGTGAGGTAGTTCTCTGATAACAGCCAGAGAGATGTCCACTTTGACAAGGATGTGGTCAGAAGAACCGGTTGGAGCAGAGGAAGAACAGCAGATATTTTCAGGGAAATTTATCAAAATCAGATCCAGAAGAGATGGAGTACCATTGGTTGAGATCCGGGTCGGGAAGTTGACAGATCGTGTCAGTCCCAATGAAGTTGCAGAAAGCTTTTGCTGAAGTGCCATGACAGGTGAGAGAGGTACCCACACCTAGCCAACTGCATGATGACAATTGAAGTCACCACATGTGAGGAAGACAGAGTTTGGATGAGAAGATAGAAGTTGGTCTATGTTTCGGATAGTGAGGTGTAAATGGAGTCATCATTGTTTGGTGGACGATACAACACACATAAAAAATGAGGTGGGAGGGGAGGGAAGCCATAGCCAGAGGTATTCCTGGGGGTGTGGGGGTGTGGGGGAGTGAGAGCAGTGCATGGAGAGTGAGTAATAGAGTCTTTGATGAAGAGAGCAACTCCTCCACCAGGAAGATAACATTAGGATCGGGTCCTGATGTGACAGCCATGGCCTCCCAATTAACATGACCAAAATGTGTCAAAATGACGTCGTG
>CM068957.1:84345480-84357771 GCA_035128595.1 Eptatretus atami | reverse complement strand
GTTTTTCAAGCCTAAAATCTGCAGCATGTTTCTATCTGTTTGGATGAAGCATGTTGCATTCTGAGTCACAATAAACCTCGGACAAAGAGAACAACAGTATTACAGGAAATTAAATGAGTTCCAAAATGTTCCTTTCCTTTCCTGTTACTTGTGCAAATCATTTTGAAATAGAATGAGATGTTGTTATAGAACAACCTTTTGAAACTCCCGAAGCGATTTGGAATTTCATTATTATTCCACATTGTTTTCTGCAGGGTTTTCTTTCAAACACAAGTGCAAAATGCCCCCAAAGAAATTGAAATTTCAACATGATGTATTTTGTGTGTTCCTGCAAAGAAATCCTGACTAACTAAGCTGAAATGGTCCAGGCATTTCATCTTCTACCTATTTTCAAGGATGATGAGTGGTCGTCCAGGTAACCAACAAAGCCCGACCGCATGATACAGGTGGCAGTATGTCCAACTCGCAAGAGTGTGTTCAGCATTGTTGGCTACCTGGGGAGTGTATGAAGACGAGCAATCATGTTCAGAACAAACTGTACAGGTGGCAAATTAAAACTCAGTAGATGCTTAGTTTGTGACCTGTACTTGAGGTTTTAGCTCTAAAAACAGTCCTCTTTAGCATGTTCGTTGGTATCTGGTTCCCTCTCCCGTGTTGACAACACACCTTGATGATCAGTGGCAATTATTGAATTGGACTTGCAGACACAGCTGGTGAAAATTGAAAATGACACATTAATTTCAGAGAATGACAGTAAGGAAGATGGCTTTGGATATATTTGGAGAAAGAGAAGGAAACGAGACAAAATCAGAGATCGAGATAGCAATAGGGAGCCAGAGATAAGAAAGCCAGGTAAAATACAAATAGTTTCGGGAGAAAATAATCATGTGCGCATGGGAGAAAGCAATTAAGGAAACAGAAGACACATCCAATGAATATATTGAAGAACAAAGACTCGGGTTCCAGGTTTCAAACAGAGTGGTTTTTAAGAGGCACTATGTGGAAGTACACCTTGTGGTCCAAACGTCTACCACGTAACAGTTTCCTTAACAGAAAAGGAATGATCGAAAATAAAGACTGGAAGATATTTTGAATTGAAACATCAATCATCGTTATCATTACTCATTGTCGGTAGAAACAATGCCTATCACGAATACTTTTAATAAAGATTGATCACATGTAAACATTCATAATTTACTTGTTCATTCAGTCATTCACCCTTCATTAAGGCTCCAGATTGACAGCACCTTGGGTCTGCCAAACAAACAGGTAAATGCAATGATGCTCTCACCTTGCAAGTAACGCATGTTATTGATACGAATATGGAGCAATCTACATATTATGTACGAATAAACCGGACATCTCCCTCATACACCTCTTCCACACATGCATCGCACTCGTTCGTACATTACCCTTCCTTTAATCAGGTGTCATCCCATCCCACTTTTTCTTTTCCCTTTGCTCCCTAACAACTCCTCGATTAGTTTTCCTATTTTCTCTTTTTTTCCCAACAATTACAATCATGCAACATTCCTTCATTTATGAAACAATTGTCTTCAAATTTAGAATCAAGGTACCAGGAGTTCAACACACCAATAGAGCCTGGTGTTGTATTACCGATTAGGGTGGTGGCTTGGGATCCTCGAGTCCTGGGTTCGAGCCCCGTTGGCCACTGAATCAACACCAGGGGGTTGACCTCAGCCTGCCAGCCTTCTGAGGTTGGTGAAATGAGCACCAGTATACTGGTAATAGGGGAACTGCATCAGCAGCATCGCTGTGCCCCTAACCAATGATGCAACCAGCAGCCAAAAAGGCAGCCCATGATGGGAACACACCAATATCCCTTTTTCAATTTAAGCCTCCGTCACGATTTTAAGTGGTCGAAAGTGAAACACTAAAAATCACATTTTGCTTTGCCATTCCCTCGTGTTTTATTCGATGGAGAGGAAATTTCTCACAAAGGTGCTTTCAAACAACCCCTATTAGGAATGCAGAGAAAGAAAAGAAATCGGATTGGTCGTTTTCATGATTTTACAAGGGTCAAGTTTTCACATCGTTTTTATACTGTGATTTTACAAAGGTCAAAGGTCAAAATCGGTGACAAAAGTAAAAAAAAAAATTGACTTACCCCGCCTCTGTATTTCAACCAATCCGGATAATAATTGACAAAATGATACCAATTATTACAGATTTAATGAGGTAAACATTGATCTGGTGTCTTTGTTTCCATTTCACAAATGTCAAAGGTCAAAATTGGTCACAATTCAGGGTTTTTGGCCTGTCAAGCCTTTATATTTAAAATAATCCAGACAAGAATTTGTACAATAATGCGTTTCCTCTTTAAATCTGCTGTATGCTGTGGGTTTATAAAATATGGTTGACGGAAGGGCAATGAGTGTGGATACATTGTGTGGGTGGGGGAGGGGGGAAAGGAATGGTGGGTAGAGGGGGGTGGTAGGCGATTTATTATTTCATTTTATAAATCCACTACCACCACCACCCCAACTCCTTTATTATTATAAATTTATGTATATGACCACTTACAGAATGTAAAATAGATAGAGGGTGAAAGTCAATCTAGGAGATTCTAGAGGTATATCATGACGAGATGTTTAAGCCTGCTAGATGTGTTTAAGCTCTTGTATGAAGTAAAGGTATTACTAGATTTCGAGAATCACATCTGCCAAAGAAGGCATTTTATGCCCAGTGCCTTGCCAAGCCAGAAAAGGGATCCAGCTGACACCACTAACATGGCCATCTGCTCACTGCACCATGCAATCAACACTCAAGCAATTGCTCCTCTGGGATCCAGTAAAGGCACCTCACTGCAAACCTGAGAGCTTTGGGTCAATTTTTTTTTCAATATTTTTGTTTTACTCAACACAGCTAATTCAGACAATGCTCGAGCCATCCGATAAACTGGAAGTGAAACAAAAGGAGTTTTGTTGTTGATCAAATGACGTTTATACAAGTGGTAAGTGAAAAGGGAGCAATTTTTCCACATGGAAAAGTAAATCAATCTGAGTATAACAAGGAATAACAAAGAAATTTGGCACAGGAGGAGGCCGTTCGGCTGATTATGCATGGGACACCAACAACAGTTTAAATAAATCCGTCAAGATAACAATTTAATTTCATTTGGGGGATGGGAGAGGAATGGTGATGAGAAAAGTGTGTCAGACTCCTGGACATCACCAGGGTGTTAAAAATTTTAATGGAGAGAAGGAAATTCTATTTTTTCAGGTGGTGATTTTTTTTTTAACCATTCCTTTTTTGTGAGGGCGGGGGGGAGGGGGGGGGGGTAGAAGCTGATTTTGGGTGAAGAATGTACAACACCGAGCACACACTCGCCCATGATGAGATCCTATCACAGACATCAAACTCAGCTCAGAAGTACACAATCATCCATCCATACTCAAGCTACCGATCAGTCATGCCAACATCCCTATATGCCTGGTGTTGGCTTAATGGTTAGGATGGTGGGCTTGGGATCCTAGGATCCTGAGTTCAAATCCCATTCGGCTGTTGAATTAATACCAGGTGGGGTTGACTCTGCCTGTCATCCTTCTGAGGTCGGCAAAATGAGTGCCAGCTTGCTGGTATCCAATGTCAGAGTGGCAATCCGTCCAGGATTGTGCCAATAGCCAAGGACACTGCTTAGGCAGCAACAATGCTCTGCACAGAGTATGGTCCCAATCGATAGATGGATGGATGGATGGATGGAACATCCCATTACCTCTCTATCCCCAATGCTTCCAGGTCCCTGTCTAATTCCAATTTAAACCCAACTACTGTTTCTGCTGCCACTTCCTTTCCAGGGAGACCATTCCATGCATTAACTACTGTCTGAGTGAAAGACTCCTGCCTTACTGCTGTCTTAACTCCCTTGATGTTCTTTACTCTCATGATACAGTAGAATCTGGATAATAAGCGTATGTGCTTATTTTTAGATTTAGTGGAACACAGATGCGCTTATCTTCCATATGCGCTTATGCATATTCAGAAATCCATGACATGTGCATATAATGGTAAATGTTCTTCAGATTGGCTGCATAGATGTCAGTTTTTACATCATAGCAATTTTAATTGTCAGCACCTCGGAAACAAATACTAAATACACTTTCAGTCCTCGAGCACGTATCCATTTAAACTTCGCAACAAGTTCGTTTTTCAATGTCCAGTTAAAGGCCTGTCCCCCTCCCTCCACCCTCCCCCCCCCCGGGTAAAAGGCCGTAAAAGGCCCGTGAAAATTGCCCGAAGGAGATTAGGTTGGGCGAGGAAGCTGGGAGCTGCACTGGCAGAATTTGGACATGGATTGACCATGGGTGCAGTGGCATGACCCTGGCCTCACGGAGTCTGGTGGAGTGTGGCGTCCCTTGTCTATCGGGGTGCCAACCAATGAGTTCCTGGCGGTGGGTTACCGGATCCTGGGGGGGTTGAGACCTCTAGGAGTCTGAGCTAGTTACCCCTGGGCACTGGTAATGGTGCACCATGAGGACCACTTGAGGGAGGTGTTGTGGGCAGCACTTTGGCGGAGGCACCACTGAGGGCCAGTAAGTGCCTGATGAGGTGACCACCTGGCCATGTGGCTTGGCAGCCTCTCCGTGAGGCTCTGGGACAGCCAGCATGTGACGACCTGCCATGCTATGCTGGTCTATGGACGCGGATCGATCCGTATGGACTGAGTATTATGCAGCCCACCAGATACCACTGGAGCATCTGTGGAACATTATGGAGTGATTGGGAGAGGCCCGGAAAGGCCTGCATGGCCTTTTACAAATTGTCCACTCTGGTTTATGGACTCTCGGTTTGGGAAGAGAGCCCTGGGCTTTAATTTTAATTGGCTTGGGAGATTTGGGAAGAATGGCTGCAACAAGTGCTGCTGGTATTGAAAGGGATCCCCAGTGGTGATTGGATTTGTACTAAATTTACCTTTCCCCATTGTCAGGACTCGCTATGCTTTGCTATCGGGTGTATGCAAGTCATTTGGGAATTGGTATGAGTGACAGTCAAGAGTGGCCATCAGGTGGAAAGGGTTAAAATGTGATGTGTGTTGAAAATAAAGAATTGTGTTTTGTTTGAGTGCTGTGATTATTAGCGTGTACACAGGCCATTGCAGGTTAGGTGCACCATTGCGTGTATTGCAGGTGGTGGAGAATTTTATGGCAGCGGGGGAGGGAGTGACATTTGTGGTTTTATGGATGGGGAAAGGTGTGTGTGTGTCCGCAGGTACGTATTCTTATTCAATCTTACTTACTCAAAAGACTTGGCCATCATTCACTCAGGGGAGAAGAATGAAACAAGGACTTGAAAATAAAATAAAAGTAACGTATGGAGAAAAGAAAAACAGACTTTTCCTTTCTCCCTCAATTCACACAGCCCAAATATACAAGAGAATGCGGAGAAAAATGGATGGGGAACATGGGCAGTGGCGAGGTGATGCGATGGGACCACGCCGCCACATCCCTGAGGTGCCCAGACCCTGTAGGCAAGCTCTCTTCGGCGTCCCAGTTTTGTGAGCTATATCAGTGACTCGCCATCCTATGCCTCAGATTATTCCTCCTCAGGCCCCCATCGATGAGGGGCCGCCGTTCACCCTCCTCGTCCTTCGTGGCTGACAGGATCGAAAGGGCAGAATGACGCTCGTGGAAGGAGTGCTCGTTTTTTCACAGAAGCTCGACACCATCTGCTCGTGAAACCTTCCTTTCTTTACCCTCACATGCTTTTGTTCCTTCCCTCACGAGCCTTCTCAGCCTTTAAGTCTTTTGCTCAGACGAGCTTGTCCCGTTCGCCTTTGCCGTTCTACTCTCTAAGCCATCTGCTCAGCAGCTCTTTGCGTCCCTGCTTGAGCAAGCTTTCTGCATTCACTTCTGCCTTCTGCTTCTCTCACGATCATCAACCTCCTTCAGGGCACGAACGTTCGCCGACAGGAAAATTACCTTGCGTTCCATTCTGGCCTCTTCTTTTCTCATGAGCTCTTTTCATCCCTGCTTGTGCGAGCTACAATCTCTATCACTATCTCTATCTCTCTCACATTGGTCTGCAGCCAATGGGGGCAAGTCCATGACATCACTTGTGGAAAATACCACAACGTTCTGAGAGAACCTTCAACGCAGCCCTCACCCTTCCCTTTATGTGCCCAAAGCCACGTCGAGAGCCCCCAGCCTCCTCCTTCATGCACAAAACGCCCACTCGTACTGTTCTGCACTGTACCATGCTCGCAAGAAGCGCCGCACCTCGCAGGCCATGACAAGCACCAAGCGTCATGAACATGATGCATCTCACATGCATGAACATGCATGTGATGTGACATGAACATGCATGTGTGAGCACCTGATGGGTTAACGACCAGTCGACCACAGATGTGTAGAACGTGCCTAACCAAGCAATGCGCAAATGGAGGGAACACGGAGAGGAACTCCGCCGGACCGAGGGACGACCGAACGGTTGCGGGGCCGAAGGCAAGACCGATGGGGTAAAGAAGGGACGATTAAAAGTAACAGATGGATTGAATAAAACGGTGATGTGAAGGAGGAAAGATTGAAAGCAACAGATGGGGAGAGGGGAGACATTACACTGGAAAATACAGCCGAGCCAACACATGCCCCCCGAACAGCCCTTTGACAAGGGACCATATATCGTTATATCTAAAAAAGAAATAACTGATCCTCAGGTCACCTACGTGTCCATGTATGCTCTCCCCCTGGGGTAAGTTCTCCAAAACCATTATACACACACATACACACACACACCAAGGTATGTCATTTTGTGCCCCTATTTTTCTCACTCAAAATCATAAACACCGCTTTAAATCACGCAAATCTCATGAGCATGATGATGTAAGAGATGACAGCAATGGTTAGTATTCGTCAACGGCCACAATTATACCCACGTTCTTATGGGGTTAGCCGGGGAAGCTTGGCTCAACTATTTCACGAATTGGCTGGCCAAGCCTGACATTCGACTTTGGTTAAACCAGGACTTTGGAATTTGGCCATGTTGCTGGTAATAGCTCGCCTACTCTTCACGATGGACACCGTGGCATTTTTAATGTCCACCAACCAATGCCGGAAGACTGCACGCCCAGTTTAACGTCCATCTGAGGGACCGCATACACATTGATGAATGACTCTTCCTGTGTTGATGTGAAACTCTTCTTTTCCTGTGAAACTCTTGCTGTGTTTCTTCCTGCGAGGATGACAGTTTATAGCTGGGTCGGGATTCAAACCCAGGCTAAATGACCTTGAAGCAAATGTGTGTACTTATAGGCTATCGTCCAGCCCCTACAGCAAGAGTTAATATGTGAAGGAAAGAAAATACATTGTTGCGTGATGTACTTCTTCGAAACAACCTTGTTTTAGTCTTCAAATACCTTGCTGCTGTCTCGAATGGCCATTCTGGTTAGGTTGACTCAGACACCAATGCTCTACTCCAAGTGGGATGGATAACTCTGCAATATATATTGCATCTTGGCATTTATTTAGCATCAATTTATTGCATCCATTTATTTCAATATTGCATCTATTTAGCATCTTGGCAGCATTACAATCGAGTTAAATGCAGCAGCATTCAGTGGCCTTGCAAATGCAAGTCATCATTCCAACCACCTAACCTGGAAACAATGACGTAGAAGGTCGGGAGATTGTGCTTCATGACAAATAATAATCTCTACTCTACATCTTCATGATATTGCACCCAGCTCCTTCCCATTTCCGTATCCAGGTGATGCATGACATCATCGCCGAACGCCGAAAGAAGGGAGTACTCAGTTTTTACTTCGTTTGTTTGTTTTCTTAGTTGTTTGTTCGTTTTCTTGTTTCTTCGGGTGATATCTCAGCCATCCTTTGAGCTAGGAAGCTGAAGTTTGGGGACAAACGTGAAGATGTGCTTTGGCAAAAACTGCTTTTTATTTTTTGATCAATCAATTGATTAATTACTTAATTATTATCGATTTATTAATTACTTATTTATTTTATTTCTCATCGTGGCAATATCTCGGGCACCTTTTGAGCTCGGAAGCTGATATTTGGACACAACGGTGAACAAGTGATTTGGCTATAAAGGGTATTTGATTTATTGGTTAATCAATTAATTATTTGATTTTTAGATGAATTACTTAATTTTCAAAAAGTTGCAGATTCAAATGAAAGTGGTGGTTTTAGGTGTGCTATTAGCCAATTGATTAAGAAATTAATTATTTTACAATTACTCTTTAGTTATTGTAACTATGCCATTAACATATTAATCATTTAATTATTGTACACCGCTCCCTCCCAATTCCGTCTCAACGTGCTGCAGCAAGGCAGCATCGCCGGGTGCCGAAGGCGCCTCGGCGATGTTGCGTGCTGGAGGATTTGTTATTTATTTGGCATGGGGTGGTGTACTTTGAATGTACCTGTACTTTTTTTGTTTTCTTGTTTGGCCGGGCGATATCTCAACCCTTTTATTGTTTTCTTGTTTGTCCGGGCGATATCTCAGCAATCCTTTGAGCTGGGAAGCTGAAATTTGAGGATAAAAGTGAAGATGTTCTGGGAGATTTGCTATTTATTTATTTGGCATGGGGACGGTGTACTTTAAATATACTTCTCCAAGCATGAACTTGTTTGTTCTGCAACCATGAAGAGGATTAAAAAGACAAAACCAAACCAGGAAGGGTTACAAGCCCCATGGAGCTAAAGGTATGTGCATTGTGTGGTCACAAAGCCTGCAACATTTAGAATTATATGGCAGGTGGTTTCCTTGTTCAGTTATAACACCATCGCTATGTTAACAAACGTTTACAGTTTTCTGATTGCTGAAAATATTCCGTTCCACCTGGGCATTCAACATAGGCAAGAGAAAAGTTTCAAGAGTGTGATCCATCATGCGCAAACAAATTCGAAATATAAAGCACCAGTCACCTCTCGGGGTGCAAAACAATGACGTCAGAATAACTATTTGCACAAAGGTATAACAAGAGTTGCTGATGAATCAACTGGCATATCCACAGAAACTTCAATATCCCAGTCCCTGAAAATTAATGCAAGCACAGCACAAAAAAAAAAATCAACACTTGAAAAGAATGGCAAAACATTCATGTAGGATGTGACCCTCCCATCGGGAGCGAGCATTGTAAAACAAGGAATTGCAAACAGATACAATACTTAGAAATAATAATTAAACGATTCCATTAATAATTTAAGTGCCAATACCCATTGTCATTGGTCGACATCATTCAATAATAATAAAGCAGTATAAAGAATAAGGACCTGAAAAATGAATTGAAGAAAACCTGGGAACTGAATAAAATTGAAATCATGGAGCAGTGCATGATAGTCTGAGCTGTTGGAGTGATAAGGAAGAACCTTGCAGAGAAATTGACAGTGATGCAAGGATATATTACAACAAATGAGTGACAATTGGAAGCTGCCTGAGGTTCAGGGGAAATATTTTAAAGAGCTCTTGTAGTAAAAAAAATTGTTGCAGGTATTGATCTAACGATGAAGTGATTCGAACTTGGGCACTCGTGTGCTAAGTGCAAGGCAATTTTAACGGCCACATTTGCAATGCGCTATCGTTAGTATTTTGGCATCGGGGGTAGGGGGTTACAAGGGATACTCAAACACCTTGGGGAGATATCAGAGGAAACTACATGGTTTATTCGCCCCATTGGACTTAGTCCGAAATGGGGGCTTCTGGATTTGGTGTCAATTTTCGGGTCTGTGCATACTTGCGTACATGCGTGCATGCGTACATGCATCTGCAGCCATATCTCGAACATGTAGGGACCAATTTTATTCATACTTGGCAGAAAGACAACACATGAAGGTATACATATGCACGTCTATTTTTTCCAGATCAGATCCAAGCTGGCCGACTGGTGGCATATTATTTATAAAAAAAATCCGATGTTAAACACGTCCTCAACCATTTCATGGATATACATCTACCGGTGGTGTTTAAACTTAGCACATAGATAAAGAATGATGGTTTATATAAGTACGTCATTTGTTTTTTTTCCGAGATCAGATCAAAGATGGCCGACTGGCAGCCATTTTGCTACTTTAAACATGTCCCCAACCATTTTTCCGACATGCATGGTCCGATTTTGTTCAAACTTCGCAGACAGATAGGGAATGATGGCATACATATGCACATCCATTTGTTTTTGTTTTTTGACATCAGCTCCAATATAGCGGACTGGCGGCCATTTTAGTTGTAAAAAAATTACGTGATGTTGAACGCGTCCTCAACCATATCTGGGCCAAGCATTTATTGATGTTAGTGAAACTTTGCGCACAGATAAGGAATGATGGTTTACATATGCATCTCATTTTATTTCTCGATTAGGTCCAAGATGGCCGACTGGTGGCCATTCTGTTACTAAAATTCTCTCCAACCATTTCTCCGACATGTATTGTGCGATTTTGTTCAAACTTGGCACAATCACAGTACACAATGGCATACACTTGCACCTAACTTTATTTTGTGATCTGATCAAAGATGGCCGACTCGTAGACTGGCAGCCATTTTAGTTTAAAAAAACTCAATGTTAAAACCACGTCCTCAACCATTTCTCGAATATGCATTTAGCGATGTTGTTCAAACTTGGCACACTGATAATGAATGATAGCTTACATAAGCACGTCATTTGTTTTCGAGATCAGATCCAAGAGGGCCGACTGGTGGCCATTTTGTTACTTAAATGTGTCCCCATCCATTTCTCAGACATGCATGGCCCCATATTGTTCAAAGTTGGCATAAGCACAGTACATCAATGACATATCTATGACTCAATTTATTTTGTGATCTGATCAAAAAATTGCTGACTGGGAGACTGGCAGCCTTTTTAGTTGGACATGAGTATGGGCTAGCCTTTTAACTCCATTCCATTGGGACCATACTCTGAACAGAGCATTGGTGCTGCCGAAGCAGTATCCTGGGCTATTGGGCATAATCCTGCTTGAGTCGCCACTCCAATGCAGGATACTCGAATGGCTCAATCATCCCAGCAAGCTGGTACTCATTTTTCTCCGACCTCGGAAGGATGACAGGCTGAGTCAACCCCACCTGGTATTAATTCAACGGCCGAGCGGGATTTTAACTCAAGACCCTTGGATCCCAAGTCTGACACCCTAACCATTATGCAAACACCAGGCATCCTTTAACTCCATACAGCAAAATACAAAAACAATGGGGGATCTGACATATTTTGTCTATTTTTACTTGTTTTACAATAACAAATGCGAAGGAAAAAAAAAAACAACGAATAAGGAAGAAAGGACAGACAACGCGATGGGATGCTTAACTAAAGAAATTCGGCAATGTCCATCTTACTCTGAATTTAGAGACACAAACACACAGGAAAGAAGGGACAAGATAAAGAAAACCGGAATGGATAGAGAGAACTTTCCTTTCAGTGGTGTCCCGCTATCTCGAATCATATCAGCTGACCTCTGTCGGCCAGGTGTGTGGACAACGCAGGTTGGGAGGTGGTGTTTGGGTGAACCGCAGTCCTTGGTGGTGCTTGGAAGCCTTGTGTTGGCTTAACGGTTAGGTGGCTGGCTGAAGATCCCAGGGTCTTGAGTTAAAGTCCCTGTCAGGCCATTAAATTAAAAACGGGTGGAATTGATGAAGACTGTCATCCTTCTGAGGTTGTCAAAATGAGTATCAGTGTGCTGGTAACAGGGGCATTGCATCAGCAGCATAGCCGTGCCCTCAGCCAATGATGCTACTCACAGCCTTGTGCTGCACAAGAAGGAGGAGAAGGTGATGCTTGAGTGGAGTGCTAAGACTGGTGCTGTTTGCCTCCCTCTGCACCACTGGATATGACTATTTCACTCAGGCCCATTGAGCACCTTCTGTCCCCTTCAGCGCGATGCTTACCAACCTGTCTCTACTTCCCACACACCTCCCTTTCCTCCTCTTTCCGCTCAGTCATTCCTTCTCTTTCCTATTGTCCGGTCAGACCAGATGACATCAGATCTATGACTTGTTACAGGTACCATATAAAGTTGTCCTAACCTGCATCATGGCCGGGTTGTCGGTGACTAAACCGACTCCTTCACCAGATTTCCTTGTGAGGAGGATGTATGGATATGGACACCCAGCAGGATTAAAAACAAAACCCATTAAAGGGTGGAGAAGCTCCAAGTGAGCCAACAGCAATCCATATCTAGTGCCCAACTGTGTCTGCAGATGTCCTCCTGCAGTTCAGGTCAAGTCAGGTATGGGAGCATGCAACGGAGCAGCGCATCGCTGCTTCCACTTTCCGCTAGTATTCCAGGGGCCTCTGTCTGGCCATCCCCCAGG
>CM068957.1:84305970-84340187 GCA_035128595.1 Eptatretus atami | reverse complement strand
AGTGTGAGATTCATCATGATTGAGAGACATATATTCCAAGTGTTTGACCAGCTTGAGATTTTGTTAAGGTCTGGAGAGAGGGAGGAGGCTGCAGACTTCCTGTCTGAAGGATGAGAGACATCACAACAGTGGGTGGAGTCATCAGCATAGAAATAAAGAGAATTTTACAGAGAGAGATCATTGATGAAGAAAAAATATTTTTCATGAAAAAAGAAAAGAAAGATCATTGATGAAGAAGTTTGCATTACCGATTGAACTAAGAGTTGCTTCGAGATGCAGCACCTGCTGCTGGTACTGCACCATAATAGGAGATCTTGGCTCCATTCAACCACTGGTGCTTGAACTCGGACTATACAACTGAATGTTGAGCACGCTATCATCTGAGATAACCAGCAACCGATTACAGCTTGGATACATCCCTCTTTATGAAAACACATACATTGTCCATCCATGTTATGCAGGAGAAACAGTGCTGTGATTGATGATATTAGCAATTGTCCTGGTTGCTTGTATGGTTGCATGTTTTTCAGCAGCTGACACATGCACACATTCTGTGTTTATATTTCCCCAGGCATAATGGACAGAAGGTTTTTCTCTTTGCATAACATTAATTGTGTGGCAGAATAGCCTCGAGGTACGTAGAGTTCAACTCGCCTCTAAGCTGTCGAGAATGAGTTCAAATCTCGTCCCAGCTACAAACTCTAATCCTGTTGTTTCACACATTGGGTAAGTCATGCAGTAAATGTTTTCAAATGTGTGCCGTCCCTCCGTTGGACATTAAATTGAACGCCCCATTTGCCTGCATTAGTTGGTGGACGTTAAAGATCCCATGGTGTCCATCATGAAGAGCAGCCGAGCTATTGCCGGCACAATGAACAAATTCCAAATTCCTGCCCTGACTACCACTGGAAAGGCAAAGGGAAATCACCCAGTGAAATCCTTCCCGTGGGTTGCTTGGCAGTTCTGGACCTGCCTTCAGTAGAATACCAAAAAAAAAGAATAATTGTTTATTATCAATTGAACTTCTCAACTTCCATTCTCAAGTCTAGCCATTTTAGATGTCAGATATATATCACTTGAAATACCAACTCCTCCAAGTGTGAAATATGTGTCAATGTCACCTCCTTCAGACAGGGATCAGTGGTTAAATCACTTGTACTATTCCACATGTACAGACGAAAAATGCAAGTCATCCAACCACTCTCACAGGGAGAGGGGGTGGTGTTTTGCACCAATGCCCTGACACTTGGTACTCCAAACACATGTGCAAAATTTGATAGAGATCAGCTGAGCCATTTTAAATTATATAAGGTTTAGACATCACATACATACATAGTACATACATGCATACATACATACATACCAACATACAGTGAAGCACGTGAAAAAGGAGATTTTATAACATGCAATTATTGTTGTTGCTGATGTCATCATGGCTGTGGCTGTTTGTGTGCTCCTTCTGTGTACCTTTATATATTTTATCTATTGCTTCGAGAAGTATTACTACATATAATTTTGTGTGCTCCTTCCGTATCCTTGTAAATGGAGCCTGTAGGAACTACCGCACTGAGCTCCCATTCTCACCTCTTCTTCTTCTTAAATCTCAGAAAAAGGGCATTTAAAACAGGCATCTTTACAATAAAGTGAACACAATTTTTTGTTCTGAGTCAATCGTTGATTAGCTCTCCAAACAAGGAAATTGATTATTAGTTTTCCAATTGTAACACTTTTATCATTATACAAGTGCTTAGCCGATATCGACAACTTTTCAGAAATTGGCAGGTTGGAGTCAGTGTGATTACAGACGACAATACGTACTGTATACAACCCAAAAACCTTGAGTAGCTTTCACCGAAAAACAACGTTTCATTTTTATGGACGTTTCAGGGATATGTTCACAAACATTAATCTTTATAAACAGCTGCATGTGATGGATGGAAAAACAAATTTGGCTCGGTAATTTAGAAAACACGTTAATATGTCAAACATCTCGGAAATCGGGTGTTATTTCACAACAATTCACTCAGAATGACAGAGCACGAACCACTCACTCGGGGTGACGGAGCACGAACCACTCGCTCGGGGTGACGGAGCACGAATCACTCGCTCGGAATGACAGAGCACGAATTACTCAATCTGAATGATGTGGTATGGCAAAAGTGTCCACAGTGAGTGAACAATTGGCTCAGAATGATGTAGCGCTGTACCACGATTGACAATGGGCACTCGGCAAGTGACTTAAGGTCTCATGCAAGCATTCAAATTAAATGCTTGATAAGGAATGGTTGGCTGGGCTGTCGCTGCATACCATGTAGGATCCCTTTCCCTTTAAAGCCGGTCTTCACTGTGCACACAGCAGTTAATGAAATAAAATGAATTAGTGAAATAAAATGATTTTAACCACAAAAGAGTTGCTGCTTAATACAGAACAACCCTGGAGACAACACAAAGTTCAATCACCCGTGAAATAAACATTGCAGCAAATCCGCCATGTTGCCTGTCTGTGCAAGTGTCACGTGGTGCATCCGCGCAAACGTTATAACTTTTATTTAAAACATCTGTTTTTCATCAGATTTGCTTCGATTCCCTGTAGAGCACCTTGCGAAATCTCTGAAAATATAGACACAGATCTGGCAGACGCTATGGATAGGCAGTTCTTCTGGGGGACAGGGTGCAAGGTCTCGCAGTGAATGCATTAAATCATACAGCTCAATGAAAGATGTATTAAATCATACATACAGGTTAATTTTGTTATGTTCCTAAATTTTTGTTTACTCAAAGTAATTCTCCAAACAGTAGAAAAAGGTAAGTTTAATGCTTTGTGGAAATTTCACATTTTTGTGTGTATGTATGGAGAATGAGAGAACATAGCCTTGCTTGCTTAAAGTAAATCGGTATTATCTGCTTAGTTATAAGACTTGTTATTTCTTTAAATTATCAGATTTCACAACAGATTTTGACACTTATTTAGTCCGGACGATATCCGATCCTCAAAACCGAAATAATATTTCAATTATATACTTTAATTGGTTCGTGAGAGTAGATCGTGGAAAATCGCATCGTATATTGCATGAAATCGCTCCAAGCTCCTAATTTGAAAACCATAGTACTTACAAAAGCGATGTATGCAACGATTTGTAGCTATGAAGAACAGGCATTTGATATGAGTGAGGAAAGTGAAAAAAAAATTATTAAGAAATCATTGCAGCCTGTTCCAAGTCTAGGCATGGTTGAGCAGGCCAAAAAACATGGTGGCTTCAGACCCCAGTGAGGGTACCTTGGATACGCCTCAAGACCCCACAAGGAATGGTGACCAAGGATGCGCCTATTAAAGGGTATAATTAAATCATGCCGTTAATTATCTTCAAAAGGGGTGTTTTAATTAACCCAAACACCCAATTTTCACTCTTGCACTTCCTTGGAGTTTTCTTAGTATGCATGCAAAGTTTCCGGCTACTAGGTTTCATGGTTTTGGAGTTATGGAGGAGAAACACTGACACACACTGACATTTATTAGTTTCGATGACAGCAGGAACTGCTGCATTAAAGCCTGAGGTTCTGCTTCTTATTCATGTGACAGACAGATTGAAGCATATCTCCTTTTAGTAATAGTAACATCCGTTCTTTCTCGGAACGAAAAAATGTGTCATACCCGCTCCCTCTGGGAGGGGACCATGGTAAGCCACTTACATTATTGTCTTTGCACAGATGAAAATCACAAGTCATGTCGCCATTACCGCTGTGGGGGTAGGTGGGGGCTACTTTGTGCCCATGACCTGAGCCTTGGTACCCCCGAGCACGTATGCAAAATTTAATGGAGATTGGTCCAGCCGTTTTCGATTCTATCAGAAGTACAGAGAATTGCCTTGTTTTATATAGTGGGATAACTATTGTTACCCATCAAGAAAATGAAATCCCAGCTTTCATAAATACATGATGAAAAGTGCATCTGAGAGTGAATGTTTGCCATATTGCCAAAGACTGCTGCTAACTTCCCACTTTCACCAGCCTTTCCACCGAAACAATTCAGCGTTCGTGAATTCAATGGCTCTTGGCTGTCTGTGGGTATAAAAACATCTTTCCACCGTCCTACAGCAATACCACAGCAGTTTGTTTTGTCCTTCTTGAACCATGACCATCAGAAACACCGTCTTAACAGCTAGTGGCCTAATCTGTTATCTTCTACACCATGGGAACTTCAACCAATCCTCATGGTGACGAAGTGTTAAAGTGTTGTGATTCACCTCCAAGTTTTGCATAACAGAAGAATACAATGTAACTATTAAACAAAGATTAATGCAATGTGGGTCTGTTTGGTAAACTTTTGACAATTAAATCAAGATATCATCAAAGTGGAAAATGGTAAACCAGGGTCTGTGCCCAAGCCTGACATGGGTTCACCCAAGTTTTTATCGTTGTTGTAAATTTCCTCTTGGAATTGTCGCATTTCAAGTGTGTGACAAGATTATTAACACAACTTGTTTACAAGTTGCATAATTTCTGGTTGATAGTGTTCTGAATATCCTCAATATTACTCGTATTTTGTAATTTGTGATTTTAGTGAAAATGTTCACTGTGACATTGTTCTCTCATTTTGCATTTTTCTCAAATTAATTTTTCGTATTTATATTGTGAGGGCTGACACGATAGCTCAGAGGTAGCGTATTCCATTTCATGCTGTCTAATCGAGATTGTATTCCCCGTCTGAAGATGAACCATCATCCTGGTTGCATCAATGAGTTAGCCACCATTTGGGTGGACGTTAAACAGCCTGCCCCGGTAGCATTTGATGATGGACTTCTAAGATCTCACAGGTACCTCTTGAAAATTGTTGGCCATCGTGTGCTGGAAGCTCTGGCCAAATTTCAAATTCTTCCTCCGACAGCACCATGTGGCAGATTGGTGACCCATCCAATGGTTGATTCGCAGCCGTGGAAATATTCACGACTTCTCGTGCGTACTTTGCTCCTCCGTAAAGAAATATAGGACTTTGATGTTGATATTTTCTTTGCATTCATTATCTCAGCAGCAAATGTTTTCAGATTAAAGTTTTTTTTAATTTTTGCTGCATTACTTTCAAAAGTGTAAAGACTTCCAATATGAACGAGGTTTTATGCTTTCACTGTTCCACATCTACGTGAAGCTAAAGACGAGCAAGAACTCTTCATTCTCATGCTATTTGAGCAGTGCAGAGGAGGTAATTTTGTTTCTATCATCCCTCCATCTTGCTTTCATGATTACATCTGGTACATTCAATGAGCTTCATGGGTTTCATTACACCCTGGCAATATCCTCTATCCTGTGACACAACAAGAAGCCATTCTGAAGCACATTTACTGGAGCAAATGCTTGGAGAAAAAGGGTAGTTGAGTCAGCTCAACAAAAAAGCTAGCAAGGCAAACCCAGTCTGGCCATGCGAAACCAGCAGACAGGCGACGGGCAGTGGGAAAAATGCTGTTTGAGGTACCCAGTGGAATAAATCTTTTCCCAGGAAAGAAATATGCGAAGTTAGGTATGATGGTTTTCTGCCCAAAATCAGGCCATAGTTGAATCTTTTTAAACCTGCAAAAAAGGGTGAAATCAAAAGCTTGATATAAGTCAGTCTCAGTCTCAGACTCTCTCTGTCTGTCTCGTAATGTCAAGACCCATAAAGCTAGTAGACGTATGGACCTACACTGAAATGTAAATGGCAAATTAAAATAATATTTCTCGGCCATGTTGGCTTGTAGTCAATATCATGCCATTTACATGAAATATTACAATTGGGGACAAATGTCAGCTGTCACTAAGTGTGCTAGCAGACTGCTAAAGAAATTGCAGCAACTTGTACGATCCCAGTGGGGAGAATACACAATGACCCCAAGCCCTTCGCCATGCAAATTCAGGACGAAAGGGGAAAAGAAAGTTTTAATTGCAATGCCCTTTACTGTCGGTCACAAATGGCGCAGTCTTAGCTCCTTTATCCCTGCGGGCTGGAATGAGATAACATTTTGGGCATTGTACTCAGGGGTAGCTTTTCCACTAGCTGAGGTTTACAGTTGGGAGCCATCTATGTATTATGGCGCAAAGGGGTCGGGGTAATTGAAAAAAAAAATTCGAAAATGAAGAAAAGGTGGGGGAATGGGAGAGAAAAAGGAGGGAAGGTTGTTGGGGATGAGAAAAAAAAACGAGAGAAGAGGTTGGGAGGAGATAGGATTCAAGAGATGGGAGATAAGAAGAGTATATAGAGATTATTGTAATTAATTTTCTGCTGGTCCATGTTTTGATTCATAATTAACTGAGATATGAGGCTTTTTCTCTGTAAATGAAAATGAGGACAGTTGCTAAACCAAGTTCCAAGTTAGTTGATATACAGTCCAAAAAATCTATGGACGTATTTCATGCAAAGGAAAGAGATGCATCGTTCAGTCAAGAGGGAAATAAATATTGTGTACAAGTAGAATTGGCATGGTGGAAGGGGACTGGAAAGGTAAGGGTGTCATGACGGTGCATTCAGAGAGGGGGTAGAGTAAGGGTGTCATGATGGTGCATACAGGTTATGGGGTGTGAGGGGTGGTATGTCAATTATCCTTGATTGTTATGAATTATTCTTGGTCATTCATTGGCCAATGAAGCGTGTGCCATCCATTTCCCACTTTCCTTATCTTACATTTACTTAATAATGGCATTCTACTTTAATTAATTTTCATGCCTCATTTTAATTACACCATTGTTCACATCTATAAGATTGTGGTTTTGATATACAGACCTCATTCTGCAAATGATAGCAGAAAGATATTTGGAATTCCCATGACTGTTGATATAACAGCTGGTTTAAGTCCCCAAAATAAGGATGGTATGCTCTATAATGCAGCAATTCCTGATTGCACTTGAGCTTTACACTCTGTGTATTGACATAATTTATCAACTATACTAAAGTGAGATGGAGTTGAAGACTCTGGTGACAAATAGGTAATGTCTGTACAGGTATACAAAAAAAGGAATGATTAGTTATTTGACTGAAACGTGTGTTGAACCAAATTAGCAGTTATGAAAGAAGATTCTATAGTATGCATTTATCAATGACTGTATTTACATTTACCATTTGACAATTACAAATTATATGACTATTTGGATCAAAACGAGCTCAACAATCCCCTTGACTGCGAAACAATTTAATCACAATACGAGTGCCCATCAATAACCTTAATATAAAGGAACACACACACACACACACACACACACACACACACCACTTGTATTCGTTTCCAAGAGACTTCAGCTCATCATGAATAATAGGTTAGGCAACAAAGTCTTAATTATATTGTTGAGGAAATCGCCCTTGTGGGGTGAAACTCCTTGTGGGGTGAAACCCCTTGTGGGGTGAAAACCTTGTGGGGTGAAACCCCTTGTGGGGTATAACGTGAGTTATTTCTTCGTATTTGTTTAGTACAAGCGTGACGTACTTTTTGTGCAGTGGATATGCATTGCGTATGTAATAGATAGATGGTTCATCTTCCCTCCAATTGTCTGGATCTAGACTTATAATCCCTATGAGCTTGTGCTTTCTGTTCTGTCCTCTGTTATCTGTCTTCTATGGTGTTTTTTTTTAAAGCGGACACCAGGTGTTGATGCACGAGGCTGGCGGGGAAAACTCTCCGTTAAAAGGCGTGTTGAATACCTCAGACACCTTGTGTCCTTCCCGTCTCATGTCCCAGGCATTATGCAAAGGATAAACCGTTGTTGCTGGTGACATTGCCGGTACGGAGAAGCAGCCCCACCCACCAGTTGGTTCACCACCAATAGCAGGAAGGGCGCACAAGCCAAAAATAATAAAAGAGGGAGATGTGAGAGATCTGGAGAAGAAGGTTGTACACTCATGAGGGAAGGCTTGGTTTTGCTTTGATGCAGACAATTTGAGTTTCACTTCCTTCTCTGGCCACAGAACCATTGCCCTGCCTTCTGGTCAAACTGCTTCCAGAACTCCTGCATGGCTTTGCTGACCAAATTGATAACAACTTCTCTTTTTGTCTTTCTATCCTGTGGTACAAATGAATGCCTGCCAAGCTGGCTAAATGAGATCTCCCATTCGTACGCTTGATCCGCTCATGGGCATGCACCAGATTTTATTGTTATTGTTACCATGTTTTATTTCAAATTAGCGGAGAACCCGCCGAACAGGCGATCTTGTTCTAACCATGCAACACGTTCTTATGACACATACCTTGATTTGGGCGGTGTATAGGCAACTGACAGCTAGCTGCCATAATCATTCCCAAAAATAAAAAAATTAAAAACCTGGGTTACGTGTATAAAGCAAAAACATGCCGACCGCATATAATTCAAAAACACCTCACTGCACTGGAAAATGTGGGGACAGGAATACTGCACTGTAAATGGTGAAGACTTGTAATACCCTCCCCCACCTGGAGGGGGTGCTACACGATACACATTTACATAGAGAATATCCGTGCCCCCCCCCCACCCCAAGACCACCAGCAAAGATAAAAACATCCCTATACATTAATTGGGGTCATACTGATCCCATAATAGCAAGTCTGGATGTAATTGGCCCAGAACTGTAAGAGGAGTAGCGTGACAAATAAACACACACTGGTCCGTGAATTATCGTAAGGATACACATGCCCTGATTGATTCACCTGGTCTCCTGGTCTTTGTGCGTGACCCGTGGCAATCGCATCATCCATAAGATGGACAATTGGTTCAGCATTTAGTATTAACTGTGTTGAGTGTATGCAGGGCCAAAGTACCACTTGGTTCAGATCAGATACGGCTGGCAGAGCCGGCGCATAATGTCCAGGCAGTTCAGAGACCCCACAATAATGTAACCTGGCATTATTTGGCCTGGGACACTTCTCAGGAGTTCTGATTCATCTGGCCAGCATGGCTGTGGTTTAGCGGCCCACAAGATTCGGTCATCAAAGACGGGGTCGCATGGCATTAAAATGCCTTCAGAGTGGGACTCGAACTGCGGTTTGGGCTGGAGTCGAACAGCTACAACAATACAACCCGAAATTGAAAACAAAAATCAGGAGGAAAAACTTCTTTTAAAAAGTCATAAATGTGCTGCATGGTTGAGAATGTCCAGCAGTTATTAGCAGTGTTACTGCAGCATTGTGTGTTTAACAAAAGCTATGTTTGGTGTTTATTGCTGGACTGAAAATCGACTGATTATTTCAAAGTTGAGAATCAAAATTCAGCCACCCAGACTCCCTCAGGGCAAAAAGGTGCAAAAGAGATTAAATGTTGTGAGACTCAAGAAAGAAAATGCAAGAAATGGCTTCTCAATGGAATTGGACAATTGAATGCATGCAATGGAGACAGACTCACACTGCAATGATAAAGACTGGGAAAATTTTAGAGATACGATACACTCTACTGATCTTGGCTGCACTATGGTATGTGGTTGTCCACACTACCCGCAAGCATCAGGATTCGTTCTGGCGAAAACGATGAAGAAATTCAGAAGCTGCTTGAGAAATGCCGTGCCTACAAGGCCTATCTAAGTGATGGGTCATCGTCAACGAAAAAAAAATAAATTTAGTCTTGAAGACTTGGAGGGAATAATGAGATTGAAGAAAATGTGGAAGTTGGTTCCACAGGTGAGGAAAAAAGAGGAACAAATGAGTGGAGGTGAGCAGTGATTTTGGATTTTGGGGATTTCACCAGAAGGGGAGGGATTGATGGTGGACTGTCGGCTCTGCAGAAAACTGGGGGGAGGGGGGGGGAGCAAGGAAAGAAGAGAGAGTGAAAGACCAGAAAGGAGGCAGAAGAAGTTAGAGGGACCTCCGACCTGTCGGCAATGGGAAAGTGAGAGGCCTAGAGACTCAGCTTCATCGCAGGAGATTCCAATAATCTTGAAGAATTTGCTTTCCACGTAGAATGCCAAGTCGGCAACGAGCTTTGGAAGCCAACTTTGAAATGTGGTTTGCCTAAAATAAATATCCTGGATGATGTTGGACATGAACATATCCTGGCTGATGTTGGACATCGTGACACCCATGAGTTATAGTGACTGAACTTCCACAAGATAATTGTTCAGAAAGTAGATGGGAGGGTTTGCCCTACAATCTTTTCGGAAAGAGAGAGAGAGAGTGAGATTTGTCTGCATTGAACGACATATTCCAAGTGTTGCACCAGCTCCTGATTCTATCAAGGTCTGCAGAGAGGGAAGAGGCTGCTGCCTGCTTATCTGAAGGATGAGGGACGTCACGGAAGAGGGTTGAGTCATTAGCAAGTATAGAAAAGGAGATTTTCCAGAGTCAGAGAGATCGTTGATGAAGATTAGAAATAGAACTGGGCCCAGAACACTGCCTTGTGGGACTCCAGCCTTAAGAGGGAGGGGATTTGAAAGGATTCTGTTGAAAGCCACATGTTTTCCCCAAGAGTAGAAGAGTAAATTAGTATTCCAAAAGTGGAGGTGGCATTGGATGCCATAGGCAGGGAATTTGGAGAGCAAGGTGGGATGCCAGACTTTATCGAAAACTCAAGATATGGCTTGAGAGACGTCCCTGATCCCATGTCTTAAATTGAGTATCTCCTTCCATTGTTGGGAGAGAATGAGCAGCATGTCCAAGGTGGGGTGGCCTGGTCTAAATCCGAATTGGTGATCTAAGATGAGGCCAAAAGAGGATGTGCAAGAGCAGCAGAGCAGGTTTTTAGGACATGTGAGCTCATGCCGTCCGGTCCGTGCCATTGCAGAACCAGAGTCGAGGGTTGCGAGAAACTTCTCCACCTTCTCAGGTACAAAAGACAGAGTCCAGGAGCACTTAGGTGCAAGTGGGTTGGGTGGGTACAAAGAGCAATAGTTTGGGGACACAAGAATTGGAAGCAAACAGAATTGATGCATTCGGCCTTCTCACGAGTGGAGTCAGCTGTGGTGTAATTTGAAGAGAGGGAAGGGATGAAGGGGGAGCAAACTTCGGAGACAGATTTATCAAGGTGCCACCAGGTTTTAGAAGTGGTAGAAAAGTTTGAAAGTTTAATATTGTGGTTGGACAGATGTTTTTCTACGGCTCTCCTGAGAGTGGACATACACTTTTTGCGGGCTTTATGGAATGATCTGATGGTGCCTTTGGTCGGATTTGCCTTCCACGAGGAGAATGTAAGTTGTTTCAAGGCAACTGCCTCACCACACGATTCAGTGTACCATGGGCAGGAAGATGTGCAAGATAACTGAAGATGATATGGGATGGATCTCTGCATAAAGCAGGTTTCTATGAAAGAATACCCAGGCTGAGTAAATATCAGGGGCAGTTGATATGGGAGACAAGTCCTGAAGTGAGAAGGCTGCTTCCAGTCCCTGCCAATCTGCCCGAGTAAACTTCCAGACCCGCCAGTGCTGAGCAACTCTCTGACAATTGTCAGAGAGATGCTGACCCTCACAAGCATATAATCAGATGAACCAATTGGGGCAGAGGAAGAGCAGGGGACATTTCCAAAGAACTTAGTCATCACCAAGTCCATAAGAGAGGATATGCCATTTGGAGAAATCCAAGATGGAAAGTTCACAGATTAAGTCAGTCCCATAGTTACAGAAGTCCTTTGCTGAAGTTATATGGCTGGTGAGAGAGGTACTGCCAACCAGCCAATTTGCATGACAACTGAAATTACCACATATGAGGAAGAGAGAGAGAGTTGGGATGAGTGGTTAAAAATTGGTCAATGTTATCTGAGAGAGATTTAGATGGAGTCGTCACTATTCGGAGGACAGTACAACAAACAGTTGAACAAGAGGTGGGAGCAAAGGGGAAGTCGCAATCAAAAGTACTCCTTGGGGATGGGAGGTATAACATCAGTACAAGTGCAGTGAGAAATTGAGTTTTTGATGTAAAAGGCAAATCTGCCGTCGGGTGGGGTTCAGGCCTATGAAATTGGAGGAGACAATACTTTTATTTGTTTGAGACAAGGAGGTGAAATAGTGTTATGGTGCCGGGTTCGGTGGCGAGGACGACTGCTAGACGGAGCAGTTGGGCCGTCTCGCACCGAACACCGGAATTGAAAGGTCGTCACCCCGGATAACTCCGGAGTCAACGGGTCGCTTAAAGGACTGTCGTCACCAATATTTTGATGGCGTGAAGTAGGGTCCACTTGTCAATTCCAATTTATCTAAGTACTCACGCCATCTAACTACCGGGGAAGCCACACCCTCGGCCGGCTTTGTCCGAACCCAGTCGCTGTTACCGACTCGGATCCAGCCTAACCGAGCGGAAATTACCAAAGCAGCGTCGGTCCAAATAACAATTTATGGCACAAACGGCCTTACTACTTCTCAAGCCTGAACCATACTGGGCCAATGGAAGAAATGACAGGCAACGGACTGGAACATTTAACAAGAGGGTATATTTATAAGTGAGGGAGACACAGAGCAGACTTAACCACGAATATAATATGCAATGTACAGTGAGCGAAAAGCACTTAACAATTCTACTTAACAGACTGGCGCCACACACACAAACACACACACACACACACACACACACACACACACACACACAAAAGAAATGGGGCCAGTTGGCCTTTATTCGGCCCTTCAGCTCGGGAGGGAAGGTAAGCTGAGGGTCAGAGTCTGGCCGGGTACCTGTCCGCTTCGCGCGGTTTCTTCGAGAAGAGCGAACCAGGATGAGACCAGCCGCGTCGAGCGAACCACCAAGCACAGGACCACAGAACCACCGAAAAGAAGACCACCGAAAGAACCCCCGAACCAGACACTCCACCAACGAAGCCAGGACCCCCGGAGACAGCTTCCTTATCCCTCCTCCCGTGCGGGGTGGAGGGATCCGCTCTGAGGCGATGGGCCTCCTGATTTGTTCGGTGGGGAGAAATGGCGGCCATCCGTGATTGGAGGAGGTCCGGTGGGGGCAACGACCACCCTCCCCCGTGCTTGTCTGAGAACCCAGACGGAACAACCAGGGGAGCACCCTATTCTCCATCCACCCTTGTAACGGGGGCGGGGAGATCTCGGGTCGGCTGTCGTGCCGGCCACTGTCGATTGGATGAGCTCACAGTGGGCGGAGGGAACCTCACCCCTGTACGTGACACGTTGCACGTGGGCGATGGATGGCGATGGTGCGAGAACGAGGAGTTTGTGGTTTGGGAGGAAGATTTAAAGATGTAGAAAACTAACTAGAAAATAACTCGCAGTGCACATACACTTAATCACCCATTAAACATAGGGACGGGACCCTAACTATAAACACATACTTATCGAAATAACTGAACTGCGGGGACTCTGGCTGTTTGTGTGCAAATAGCTTCCAGATTCGTAACAATAGGATAATGTTGAGGTAGAAGTATATATTTTGGAAGAAAGAAGCAAAACAAGGAATATGGAGACAAAAAGGACACAGAATTTTCACAGTGGCTAAAGTAGGTATTGAACAACACAAAAACGAATTTGACATATCCAGCACAATAAGGTGTGATTTAACACGGAAAATTGGAAGGAAACACAAACAGCAACACAGAGACGAAGATATAATAGAAAAACACGACGACACTGGACAGGAATTTATTGAGGCCTCATCTAGAATTTTGTGTGCAGTTTTTGTCACCACATCTAAGACATAGCTGCTACAGAGAGGGTTCAGCGTAGGGCTACTAGATTTATTCCAGGCCTAGCTAGACTCAACTTTGAGGAAGGGTTGAAAGAGTCAGGATTTATACGTTAGAAAGGAGGCGATTACGAAGGGATGTGATAGAGATGTTGAAAATAATGAAGGGTATGGACAAAATAAGTGTAAAAGTGTTCTTCAGCAAATGGACAGTGATAGGACGAGAGGACATAGTCTGAGAGCAAAGAGGAGGAGAGTTAAGGCAGGGGTCTTTCACTTGGAGAGTAGTTAATGGATGGAGTGGTCTCGTTGGAAAAGTAGTGGCAGCAGGAACAGTAAAGACATTTAAATTGGAATTAGATAGGTACCTAGAAGTATGGGAGGTAGAGTAGTAGAGGGATATTGGCAGAACTTGTAAGTAGTGTGAGTATGGATGGGTGATTGTGTACATCTGTGCTGAGTGTGATGTCTGTGAGATAATGTTATCGGGGGTAGTCTGTGGTTGGTTTTGTATATTTTTCACACAAATACTGCCTTTGCCCACCTCCCCCCCCCCCCCCAAAAAAAAATATATATATATAAAGATATATATATACACACACACCAGGACCCCGACATTCGTGGGGGATGCATTCTGGGAAAACCCTGTGAATGTGGGGGAATTGTTTCAATGGGAAATGGGAGGATAGGTTCCGGGAATTTCCCGACCCACGAAAAGTCCGTGAATGTCGAGGTAAAATCCGTGAATGTCAGGGTAAAATCCGCGAATATCAGGGTAAAATCTGAGAGTGTGGAGGAAAAATCTGCGAGTGTTTTGTCATTGTTACAATGGAAACAAGAGGGATAAGGTTATCGGTTCACGGCAGTTATATTGCTGTGAACCAATAACCATTGACGTTGCACAAATTATATAGTGTCTTGAAGTGGTGGAACCACCCCCTGCTCACTGTAAACAGGCTGGGGATGCCGCTTGTACCCGCCACGCTCGTGCTTGCACCACCCGCGCCAGAGAGATGGTCGTGCAGGAGCTTAGGTTTCTTCCGTATCAGTGGTCCGCTTAGAGGCATACCCTTCTGAGTTTTATCCTCAATCCATTTTCGGAGAATGAACTAAGCGAGAGGCAATACACAGGTCAGAGCAATGGGATGAGAATGATGGCGATCCAGGACGCGGTAAGTAGTCTGCGCATTGTTTGTGGGGGATTTTTTTTTTACGGGTGATGCTGTATTCGGCAGCTGATAATAGATGTGGTGAGTGATGTCATTGGCTAATTAGTCCATATGCCGCTAGCTGCTAATTACACTAATAGATATACTGAATGTTTCCATTCTTTAAGATATTTTTTTGCATTCGTACAGTATTGTACTGTGCGTACATCCAGCTACTTTGTGCATGGCTCATGGAAGATATGTTTTCGAACTGTGTTATGCTCATGGCTCATGGGGAAAAAAGAAATCGCTAAGAAACCTGCGAATGCCCGGGGCAATTTCCCACGAATGTAGGAGCATGTCGCAAATTATCAACCGTGCATACATGGAACCCGCGAATGTTGGAACCGCAGATGTCAGGGTCCAGGTTTCCCTTTTTATAAAAAATAAGTAAATATTATAAATAAATGTTTTTCTTAAAAAAGAAATTAAAATATATATTTCCCCTTTTTGTAGGACATTCCACCCTTGTGATATCCATGAGCCTGCCACACTGTTCTCATCCCTACTACTCCCCTCATCCCCTCCAATGAAATTAAGTTGTTTTGAAGGATTTCTATATCATCTGGTATTGATGTGGAGCAGGCATGATGTGCGGAATGGCATCCTCCTGGCTCTAATTTCCTTGTTGGTCTTACTTTTGTTTTTAAAATGCCATTGAATCACCTTACAGACAATGTCAATCAGGATTTGCTGCCAGCGAGTCAATGCGGCTTCAGGAAAGGCTGTGGAGCCATTGACACGGTGTTTGCAGCTCATCAGATTCAGAAAAAATGTAAAGAACAAAATGTCGATCCTTGTATTACATTTGTCGACCTGACCAAGGTCTCTAACATGGTGAACCGTGAGGGCCTCTGGAAGATATTGAAGAAGTATGGCTGCACACAAAAATTTCTCACAGCGATTCAACAGTTTCACAATTGTATGCTTGCATGCGTCCTTGAAAAATGTGAGTCTTCTGATATTTTTTTTTCCAGTTCTAAATGGTGTCTAATAAGGTTATGTGCTTGCACCAACCCTCTTCAGTATGATGGCAATGATCAAAGGTGCTTTTTAAAATTAAAACCTTGGGATTTAAATTAAATATTATAGGGATGGTAAGCTGTTCAATCCCAAACGGCTAAATGGCCAAAACCAAGGTAGAAAGAGACACATTACGTGACTTCTAGTTTGCTGATGATTAGTGCTTTAAATGCTCAATGGCTGTCAGACATGCAAAAGAGTGTGAATCTGTTCTCGTTGGCATGTAACAATTTTGTCTCACAATCAGCACAAAGAAGACAGAAGTCATGTATCAATCCACTTCAGGAAAACCCCACGTGGTGCCTAAGGTATACTCTACCGGTCAAAAGTTTTAGAACAACCCCATTTTTCCACTTTTTACTGAAATTTAAGCAGTTTAATGTTTCAATGTACTCTGAAATTAAAGTATAGAACAAATAAACAATTGCAGATAAAAAAAGAAATCATGGAATCGTTTTGTTGAACAGAATTTAATCAAAATTTTTGACTCAACAAACTAGCCACCTTTTGCAGATATAACAGCCGAACATACTCGTGGTATTGGTTCACGAAAAAATATGTGACCACTATATTCGTTATTGGTGTGTGTGTGTCTGCCTGTCTGTCTGTTGGGTAGTCGATCTAGTCGAAAAAAAAAAACATTTTTTTGAGATTTGTTCTACCCTTATTATCAGTATTTAAAATGGCGATTTCAGTAAATACAATGGCGATTTCGATGAAACTTGGTTGGTAGGTTCATACCATGACCTAGTTGTGTGCAAATGAGAACCGTTGCTATGGACACCACCATTGCCTAGCAACGGGACTTTGAAATTTTAGAAAATCATTAAAAATATTTTTCGAAAATCAAAAATGGGCCACGAGCACTGTGGGCATATCAGCCATATGTCATTGCAGCCATATTGTCAAATTCAGCATATTGTCAAAAATTCCAGCCGGATCCTATGAAAACTGTCGGAGAAGATAGCTTTGAATGAACCCTGGTCGAAAACAATAAAAAACGAAGTTCGTTATATCTCAGAGACTATCAGTCAGATATACATGAAACTGGTATGGTAGGTTCATGGTATGTCCGAGTTATGTGTGAGAAATAACCGTTGCTATGGACCCCTCCTTGCCTAGCAACGGCCGAAAAACCTCTAAATGTGGGGGTATTTTAACGAAAAAACAATCTGCAGCATTAACCCTTAAGCTAGAATCATGAATTTTCTTGTGCTTAATCCTCAGGTCATTCCCATCGAACGGGCCCATCACGTCAGGTTCTATGGGTAGTCGACTACCCATTTCCGCCTACCGGCTTGTTGGATTCGCTATATATGCTAGATATCCCTTATTGTCGGGTTTTCCGTCTGTGTGTGTGTGTGGTGTGTGTGTGTGTGTGTGTGTGTGTGTGTGTGTGTGTGTGTGGTGTGTGTGTGTGGTGTGTGTGCTGCGTGTCTGCACGGCGAGCTCCACAGCACGAACCAGGAACCGATTGATGAAAGCTTTGCCAACATTTGCAATATGGGGTGGGAATGTGCGCGTTTGAATTTCGTTGCTGTGCAGCGCCGAAAAACCGCGTACAGTATTTCAATACTTGTCCTTCAGTTTTGAATGTAGAGAAACGAGACTTCGAATTAAACACTTCGAGATATTTAGAAAATTTTACTTGAGCCGATTTTTGATTGAGGTTTTCTTTTTCAAATGGTAGTCCTTCAAAAATCGGGTGTCTATTTCGTCATTTTTTATGAGGGGCTTAGGAAAGTGGGCGGAGCTTTGGGAAAGTGGACGTGGTTGATGAAAGTGGGAGTGCGTAGGCAAAGTGGGAGTGGCGTAGGAAAGTGGGCGTGGCTTATGGAAAGTGGGCGTGGCTTATGAAAAATATTGTGTGGCTCAGGAGGTGTGGTCAAACAAGAGCATTGAGAGAAGTTTATCAGGTTTTCCGTGTGTGTGTGTGTGTGTGTGTGTGTGTGTGTGTGTGTTGTGTGTGTGTGTCTGCAATGCGAGACTCCACAGCACAAACCAGCAAACCGATTTTTTTCAAATGGTAGCCTTCAAAATAGGGTGTCTATTTACCGTCATTTTTTATGAGGAGTGCCAGTTGGCAAAATACGCAATAGGAAAAATCTTGCCAGGCAGAGGAACAATTGTATGTGAACCAATACGTCTTGGCAATGAATCTTCGTCGGTGGATCGGTCAGAATGAAAAGCATCGTATCAGCGCTTCGATCCTAGCGATACCCTCGTCACCTCCAGCTTGTTTGTCTGTTTGTCTGTCTGTCAGCATAGCTGGTGGTTTTGATCCGATCCTGATAAAATTTTCGTGGGAGGTTTACATCATGATCTAGTTGTGTTTTCTGAGAATGGCATGGTGCGCCCATTATGGCGGAGCCACGCCCAAAAACATGTGTTTTAGGGGTAGCCGATTTCATTGCATCTTCTCCTAGGGTTTTGCGAATCTGACAGGGTTTCGGTTATTGGTTAGCCCAATGGTGCATAGCCCCACTGAGCTCGAATTTTCATTTGCGTCCAAGGTCAAGGTCACAAAGTCACGAACTTAGAAAATTGCGAATTTTGACATAAAAATCATACGACCGCCCAAACTTTGAGAGCTCGGATGACAATATTTTTTATGCATAATCTTGAGGTCATTCCCACCTAAAGTCTTGAAACCATTTTGCTCTATCTCGAACACCTTGCCCGTGGCGCCCCTTTCAAGTTTGTTTTTACGCTGATTTCATCAAAGTCTGGATAATCCGAGGAGTGCGAAATGCCATATAGCCTATATGACGTTATATTGTTCCTGGAATGTTCCAGAGGAAGTTTTGCACAAAGGTCATAATCCTTGACCTTTGACCTTTAAAGTTCACAAAGGTAAAATTTTCAAAGTTGTGGGAATCGAATCGGGTTTTCGACCTTCTTTGAAGAACTAACTCCAATAAGCTATAGCACGTATCCTGTTTCCTTATTTTAATGTCCACAACATTGTTTTGTGACCTTTAAAGGTTATGCAAAGGTCAAATTTTGAAAGTTGTTGAACGAAACCGGGTTTTTGACATTTTGCAGCTAATACCTGTCACTCGTACCTCATCATGTTGATCATTTTTATACTTGGTCAAACATTATCACATTGTCTCATCCTTGACTTCTGAAACAATCTAAATCATCAAATCGTTCGGAACCCATCATTGTCTTCAGACTTGTTCTTTCTACAATGGAAATCAAATATTATTTGGAAAGTTCTTCCCAACACTTTTGCAGAAGTTCCCACAAATGTGTTGCACTTGTTGGTTGCTTTGCTTTCACTCTTCAGTCCAGTTCATCCCAAACCAGCTAGATGGGGTTTAAGTCTGGAGACTGTGCTGGCCATTCCCTGATTTGAAACCCACCGTATTGTTCTTTTCTTCTTAGGTAGTTCTGACATAGCCTGGAGGTATGTTTTGGGTCGTTATCTTGCTGTCGAATGAACTCCTGACCAACTAGGTGTAGACCAGAGAGTATTGCATGGTGCTGCAAAATGCTGTGGTAGCCCTTTTGGTTCAGGGTGCCAATCACTCTGTGCAAGTCGCCAACTGGATCCAGCAAAAGAGCTCCAGATCATCACGCTTCCTCCTCCATGTTTGACAGTTGGTGTCACTTACTGAGGAACCATCCTTCCGCCTACTCAACGGCGTACAAAAACCAAGAAAATATGTGTTTCATAGGCCTGCAAGAATGTCAACTGCAATGGTTACTGGTTTTTTTTTTTTAGAAGACATTGTGCAACTACGAAGAATTAAAATTGATCTCATTGTCACCTCTGCCTCTGAAGATGGAGATTATGTTTCCATCACAGTTTTCTGTCTGTCAGTGAGGAGGATATCTCAAGAGGTTGTGGACGTCCGACCATCCTACTACGACCAACTGAGTTCCATTTCACATCGTTGTGCACTCCCATAGAACAGATAGAAATGTGTACAATAGCATGGTTCGTGTATGAGTAGTTAGTAAGGACACGTCAGCTGAAGGATCATCGTATTTGAATGTGCGCCATGCAGGGGGTGGTGTGTGGTGAGAGAGAGAGAGAGGGAGAGAGAGAGAGAGAGAGACAGAGACAGAGACAGAGACAGAGACAGAGACAGAGACAGAGACAGAGACAGAGACAGGTAGAGCCTGGATGGTGTTGTTGCCTTTCCGGGTGGCGGAGTTTTTGTTGCCCTGGCGTGAGGAATTGTGCATGTTCGGTGTGTGAAAGAAGGAACGAGGAGTTTGTTGAGTCTGAGAAGAACTGACTCAAAGGAGGACAGATTTCTGAGAGGATTGTTGGTTCTGAGAGGGAAAAGAGGGCGGAGGAGAACAGTTCAGAGGAAAACATCTCAGAGGAGATCGTCCTGCTTGCCTACCTTTGCGGTGAGCCTGTTCGTCTACCCGCTGCCTGTTTGTCATCCTGTCCATCACCTCATCCCTCCTCATCACCTGTTCATCTCCCCATCGTCTGATCTCCTCATAATTGCCTGCTCATCCACCAGCAGGTGAAGCCATCTGGTTTTCATCCCTTTCCAGAATGAGGCGCATTCATTGATTTAGATTTCTTTTATTCTCATTGTATATAATTATTTATCATTGATTCCGTGTTGCCCTTTCTTCCCCATCATGACCCACCATTGTCTACCTCTGCGGGTCAATCTCCCCTTGTTAATTGTTTTCGGAATAAACCCATTGGTTTTAAAAGAGTGAAGCTGCTCATGTTTCTCCTCACAATTTCACGCGCGTGGGCCGCCATAGTTAGGAATGTCTCCACAGGAGTTAAGCGCGTTTGGTAAATCCTACCGCATTTTGTTCAACGTTATTTGAGCTGATGATGCTGCTATATTATATTTTCTTCTTCTTTTAGCATCCACTTATCGTGGTGGCATGCTACTATACAGTATGTTTATACATATATATATATATATATATATATATATATATATATATATATATGTCAAAATGTGTGGAGCGTGACAAAGTGATCCCACCCAATCTCTAACGGACGTAAGTCCTGTACATGCGCAGACCAAGGTGTTGCCTCCAACCCAGAGGCTCTAGCCCAGCCATTATTGTCAAAAGACAGAGATTCAATGCTGTCATTGATTAAACATCAAACGGAGCTGCCTATCTGTATTTCTGGCTTATTTGCCCTCTTATAAAGGTGCCTTTTCGTGTAAAAAAAAAAAAGGTTTTAAAAATCAAAACATTAAAGTTCATTCCTAACCAATGATGCAATCAGCCAAAGTTTTTTAACCCACGGTCAGTGCCCTTCACCGTGAAGAGGACGGTCGAGCTAGAGCTTGAGCGCCTACAGAAGCAGGGAATCATAGAACCCGTAGAGTTCTCAGACTGTGCGGCACCCGAGGAATTGGGTGCCTGTCTGAAAAAGTGATGGCCAAGTTCGCATACGTGGTGATTATAAGCTTACTGTAAATCAAGTGGCAAAACTTGACAGCTATCCGATTCCTCGGATTGAGGACTTGTATGCCACCCTGAATGGAGGACACACTCACGACGCTTGATCTCAGCAGTGCCTACTTGCAATTGCCTTTGGATGAGGCTTCAAAGGATTGCCCAACCATAAATACTCACCGTGGTCTTTTCAGATATATCCGCCTCCCACTGGAGATTTCATCACCCTCCATTTTCCAGTGAAGCCTGGGCACCCTTCTGCAGGGTATTCCCCACAACAGTGTCTATATTGATGACATCTTAATTTCAGGGGAGACTGAGGCCGACCGTGTGAAAAATCTGGACGCAGTGCTCCGTAAACTTCCAGATGCAGGAATGACTGTCCGCAAGGAAACGTGTTTTCCAAGCCAATGAGGTGGAGTATCTGGACTACAGGATTGATGCAGAGGAGCTACACCCTGTAGTTAGCAAGGTTTGAGCGGTCGTGGAAGCTCCAGTTCCCAGGAATGTGTCAGAACTGAAATCTTACCTGGGGCTCTTGAACTACTATGGGCGTTTTCTACCTGGCCTGTCAACAGTACTTGCACCACTCAATGCTATGATAACTAAAACAGCCATTTGGCAATGGGGATTATGATGCAAAGAAAGATCTACTACTTGCATGTGATGCCTCACCAGATGGCGTTGGGGCAGTTTTGCCTCATAGTATGCCGGATGAATCCGAAAAACCGATCGCATTTGCATCACGCAGCCTCACATCTGCAGAGAGAAAATACTCACAGCTCAAGAAAGAAGGCTTGGCGGTGGTTTTCGAGGTGAAGAAATTCCATTCATGCCTTTTTGGTCGGCATTTTAAAACCACCAACGACCACAAGCCACTGAAGTCCGTATTCAGTGCTACCAAAGGAGTTCCTGTGTTAGCTTCTTCGAGGATACAACGCTGGGCACTAATTCTGGCGGCCCATGATTACTCTTTCTCGCACAAGCCAGGCAAGCATGCTGATGCCATAAGTCGTTTACCTTTCCAGGAAAGCCCCAGATTTGTGCCCACTCCTGAAGATACTGTACTCCTCATGGAATTCCTGGATTCTTCACCAGTAACAGCTGATGATATCCGTCAGTGGACGGATCATGACCCAGTTCTGTCATGCACGTGCCACTGCATAACCAATGGTTGGCTTGGTTCACCAGAGACAAGGCTCCAGGCATATTCACTGCGGAAATCCGAATGGAGTGTCCAAGATGGTGTGATCTTGTGGGGTAGTAGGGTCATAGTTCCCCCACCAGGAAGAACGAGAGTGCTGGAAATGTTTCATGAAGCACACACACCCAGGAATGGTGTGAATGAAGGCGTTTGTGAGGAGCTATGTTTGGTGGCCGAATCTCGATTTAGATATTAAGAGTACAGTTCACAACTGCAATTTGTGTCAGGAAAACACAAAGTTGCCTGCATCATCACAGATGCATCCTTGGCAATGGCCCCAGAAACCTTGGGAGCGCATACACATCGATTATGCCAGGCCATTTTTGGGCAAAATGTTTCTTGTCATTACTGATGCCTATTGTAAGTGGATGGACGTGCATCCCATGACAACAACCTCATCAACAACAAGCCAACAAGCAACAATAACAACAAACAACAAGCCACCATTGGTAAATTGAGAACCACATTTGCTACACACATGGGTTACCCACAACTTTGGTGTTGGATAATGAGCCATCATTCCCTAATACAGAATTTCAAAAGTTTGTGGATGTCAATGGAGTCACCCGCCTTTCCTCAGCTCCATACCATCCAGGGTCCAAAGGGTTGGCTGAATGTTTAGTGCAAACATTTAAGGGGGGGTATGAAGAAGCTCAAACAGGGTAGCATTGAGTCAAAAGTTGCCCGATTCCTTTTCAAATACCATATAACTCCCCACTCAACCACTGAGTGAGCACCATCAGAGCTTTTGATGGGAAGGAAGCTGAAGACCCATCTTGACCTATTACAGCCAGATGAGTTTGTAAAGGTTTGCAGAGTGCAAGCGAAGCAGAATCCCTGGCATGACAGACACACCAAGGTGAGACTTTTTAGTGTGGGAGATCGTGTCTATGTGCTCAATTTTGGAGGTGGTAATCGCTGGCTGGGAGGAACTGTTGGAGAGCCATTTGGTTCTTCCCTCATTGTGAAACTCTTGGATGGCCAAAATGTGACGAGACATGTGGATCACGTGAGACTGTCAACCTGTGATGTAACTAGTGATGTATCTGGTCCATCTGAACCATCTGTTGAGGCCAACACATGCGAAAGGCCTGCAAACATCATTTCAGAGGGCAACACTCTAGAAGGCTCTTGCAAAGAACCTTTTCAGGGTGTTCCTGCTGTGAAGGAATGTGAACCACCTCCTCCTGTAGCACAATTGGAAGACTGGGTACTCCATCGCTCTTCCCGCCTCAGAAGACCTCCTAATCGTATGGACTTGTGAATAGTATGCATACGAGTTAACTTGGAATTAACTTTCATCGATGATTTGGTTTTACTGTTACTCACAATGTTTGGTATTACTGTTGTTGAAGGCAAAATGCTATGGTATGGAAAGTGGTTAAGAGTGAATCATATTTTCTTGTGACTGATGATTTATGTGGAATTGTTACACAAGGGCGTGCCTTAAGTTATGATGACACAATGGGCTAATGATGTTTGGGCAATGGGAAATTGCTACATGAGGAGTATATTTGGATGAATGAGAGGTTTGCAAGTTTCAGCTTAAAGGGGGAGGAATGTGCCATACGCCTCCTCTCGTCATCGGTGGTTTGGGCCGGCGGCACGGGGGTGACGTCAAGGAGGTGCGACAATGGCGGTGATCCTGAAGGCTGCATGTTTGAGCTGTGATTGAACTCCTTGCCTGGAAGGTCGAGTTTCTGAGTGATATATTACAGTAAGTGTGAGGGAAGGGGAAAGGAAGGAAGGGTGTTTTCCTTCAATCATTGAAAGAAAAAAACGTGCCAGTGTGCATGTCTTTATTTAATTTCCACACATAGGATAAGCTCTAGAATCTCTTAATGTGAGTCGAATTGTGGAATTGATCCAAATAGAAGTTGGAACTGCTAAAAAAAAAACAAAAAAAACCTTTCATTTGTCCAACTTGCACATTCTTTGACACCCCTTCCTCTCCTCGACCTCTGGAAAGTTGTATGGTGGTGGAGGGTGTTTGTGAGAGGGATAAAATGAGGGGAAGGGTTAGGGGAAGGCAGCGTGAGGGGAGGGGAAGGCAGCACGAGGAGAGGGGGAGGCAGCGTGAGGGGAGGGGATGTACCAGGATTCATGCAGCACAGGCATGATGTACTGAATGGCCTCTTCCTGCGCCAAAGTTGTGTGAATTTAATGTCCACCAACTAATACTGGCAGAGAGGTCCCAAAGTTAAGGTCCATCCAAGGGATGGCACACTCATTAATGCAACACACTGCCTGTGAAGCAAAGTTTTGGCCTATTATCGAACACACTATAGACAGTTCAAAAGTAAGCATGCAACTTCTGCACTATTAAGACAGACTGTTTGTATGCTAGATGCATAATCCAATTCCTTTAAAGTGTATCATCTGTAGACAACATCATTTTTTGTCACTGAGACTTAATCTGTTTGGATTTGGAAATATCTCCCAGGTCACTGTAATATATTGCTTTGGATACGACTTCATAAGATACGTGCTCCAATTTTCTTTACTTCACTGCCTTCTCTAAACCCAGCTAAAGCTCTTATTGTCTTCCAATATGCTTGGCTTTCAAACAGCTTCTGGAAACTTAAGTAGCTTTCACTATTGTAAACATCATTAGCCCATTGTGTCATTAAAACTTTGATTCCTTTATAAAATGGCTCAAGCTTTTGAAGTCGCTTGTATACATATACACAAGCAACTCCAAGAGCAGGAGATTATAAGACCTCAAGGAGATTATAAGACATCAGTGTGCTTTTAATTTCATTACAACATTACAAGAATATTAGAAGACAATAGACAAAAGGAGAGGACATCATTATGTTACTTATGGTACAAAAAAAAACAAAAATTCATGCAAAAGGATTTCGGGATGATCCTCCACAGTGCGTAAACAAGGAAGGGATGGTCACAAGAAATGATCATGTGAAACCATCCCTACATAAGATACTGTGCGTGCGTGCGTGCGTGTTTTTTTCCATCTCCTGACACCAGCCCACGTGTGAAGATAGCAGTCACAACAGCAACTTGCATGCACACAAACTTCCACATTATATATACTTGAAGCACCTGCTCCATACAGGAGCCATCAAGGGGGTCATATTATTATATTTAAGCCTATATTACTCCAAGGGGTCCCAGGATTACACAACCAAAAAATGATTGCGATCGGTTCAGCCGATTTTGCGGTACGTGGGAACAGACAGACGGACAGACGGTGAATTATAGTAAGATATATATATATATACATATATATAAATACGTAGACATATACGTAGACATATACGTATATATATACATATATATATATGTATATATATATATACATATGTATACATATACGTAAAGGTATACATATACATAAACAATAAACATATACATATACATATACATATACATATACATATACATATACATATACATATACACGTCGTCGTTACAGTGGGACAAACATCGCCACGTTATTGAAAACACCTCACCACCATGTAATCACCATGTTATTAAAAACACCGAACCTCCATGTAATCACCATGTTATTAAAAACACCTCACCATCACAATATTAAAAACACCTCACCACCATGTAATCACCATGTTATTAAAAACACCTCACCACCATGTATCACCTGTTATAAAAACACCTCACCACCATGTAATCACCATGTTATTAAAAACACACTCACCACCATGTAATCACCATGTTATTAAAAACACCTCACCACCATGTAATCACCATGTTATTAAAAACACCTCACACCATGTAATCACCATGTTATTAAAACACCTCACACCATGTAATCACCATGTAATTAAAAACACCTCATCACCATGTAATCACCATGTTATAAAACACCTCATCACCATGTAATCACCATGTCATTAAAAACACCTCATCACCATGTATTGAAAAACACCTCATCACCATGTAATCACCATGTCATTAAAAACACCTCATCACCATGTAATGCACCATGTTATATAAAACACATGTTATAGTGCGAACAGTTTATGAGTTATCGCACTCCAGCTATAAATGTTGATGCCCAGCCAGCCAGACGGACGGACTGACGGACTGACGGACGGACGGACGGACGGACAGGGTGACAACAATATCCCCCTTCCGCCACGCGGCGGGGATAAAAACAGCCCACACCACCATGTAATCACCATGTTATTAAAAACACCTCACCTCCATGTAATCCCCATGTTATTAAAAACACCTCACCACCATGTAATCCCCATGTTATTAAAAACACCTCACCACCATGTAATCACCATGTTATTAAAAACACCTCACCACCATGTAATGCACCATGTTATTAAAAACACCTCACCTCCATGTAATTCAAAACAACTCCCGATGTGCATTCCAAAACACCTCACCACACGTTGCTATCGAGACAGGCTCATTTTAACTAAGGATAAGTATGTGAGTTGCCGTGTTGCCTTAATTTTCACCAATCATCATACAAAAATTTATTTTATGCAAATTTATTTGTAATATTCGTGATATTACATTTTTATAAGCAATTGAAGTTGAAGATTTCTGCTTTTAAAATTAAATTTTTTTTTTAACTTTTCAAGAAAAAAAAATATATATTCAGAAGATATTTTTTTAAACACCAACATTTTACTTTTGTTCTGGGATTGTGATGGAACGTCAAAAGATATCGTTATGCTAAACCAAAAGAAGATTGTTGTGTCGTATTGTGGCATCGTAATATGGTGTCATTCCTCAGTGTTATTCTTCATCTTTGCTCTTCTTCTTCATTATTTTTCTTCATCCATCACAATCTTACAACAAATGGAAAATGTCAAAAGATGTCGTAATGATAATCCATTTGAGGATTGTTGTGCCATATCGTTGCATTGTAATGTGGTGTCATTCCTCCCTTGTTTGTTTTTTGTTTTTTTTGACATCCCTCTGTTTTTACGTTTTTCTTAAAAAGTTTTTTTTTTCTTGTTTCTGCTACTTTTTTGTAAGTAATAAAATGCTGAATGTTTCACTTATTTTGGGATGGATTAAATCCAACTATGTTATTAAATTTGTCTTATGGTACATACTACCCTCCACTTTCAATCCTGGTTTTTGTCCCAGTCCACTATGTGGATTACCATAAACAATGCCAATAAATAGTCTGCACCCGTTTTCAAAATTTTCACCTTTTCTTGCTTTAGAGCCTGGAATGAAATTGCATTAAATCACACTTTTTCCACCTTAATTTACACACCACAACCCACAATTTCCAAGTGAACAACAAATTCTACAAATTTCAAAAAAAAAAAATTTTTAAATTAGAATATCTTGGTTGGATAAGTCGGATGCCATCTTGATTCGCACTCGATGCTGGGTGAAGGAAATTTCCATCATGTATTTGCATGCAATTTAGAACAAAAAAACCATGTTTTTTTCATCTTTTGTGCGATAGTTTTCAATGGCAAACGTTATCATCGTAACTATAACACTTTTCTTTTCACAATAGCGTTTGAGAACAAATATTGTTTATTTGGGAGCGTGAAGAACTCAGGGAGATTTAAGGAAGCTTACGAAGATCAAGTCTGCCTGTTTATTTCACAATTTTTTTGGGGTTAAAAATGAAAACATGAATCTACCTGTCATTTTCTTATTATGTACCAAAATGATGCAAATCAAAGTGTTGAAATATAACCAACTTTATCCATAGTAACACCCAAATCATTGGCAGAGTGAGCAGCCGAAAGAATGTGCTTGTCTGCTGCAGGCAGAGTGATTCAATGTGTGCGCCGTCCCTCAGATGGACATTAAACTGGATGTCCCGTCACACACATACCTGCCTCAAAGTTGTCTAGCCTCGGTTTGAATCCTGACCGATTTGGACCAAGTCCAACTAGCCTGAGTATCTGCGTGCCAAGTTTGAACAACATCGGTGAATGCTTGTCTGGGAAATGGTTGAGGGCATGTTCAACATCGAGTTTTTTTACAACTAAAATGGGTGCCAGTTGGCCATCTTGGATCTGATCTCGAAAAAGAATGGCGTGCATATGTAATACACTACATCGTGTATCATGCGTAATGAACAATACAACACACTCCGCAATACATTGGTCTGCTTGTGCATAGAGCTCTGCTCTGCATGGACCTCCTGATATCATCCACACTGATCCTGCCCCTGGCTTCACACATCTGGTCCACAATGAGCTCCTTAAACACCATCATATCAGCATTGAGATTGGTTGCATTAAAAACCCCAACACCAATCCCATCGCAGAAAAGGCTGTTCGAGAATTAGAGACGAATTTCTATTGCAGGACCCTATGGGAGGACAAGTAACCCCACTAACCCTTGCAATGGCCACCGCCAATCTGGAATCACACATTCATGAAATCACACATTCACACATTCATGTTTTTCGGAAATCACACAACACATGCACACGGACTCTCCACCCAAGAGACGTGGTGCCAGTGGGATCAATTCGCCAATTACCAGATCCTTTTCTCTGACCTACAAACGATACAAGCCCAACACCACCTTCGCTCCTCAAACCACCTCCATAGTAACAAATCCAAGATGTCCATGGGATCTGCTTCCCCCAACATGCCAGTGGAGTCAGCAATTTGGTGTATCTATACACTGATCACAAGTCATGCACAAGAAACTGCGACCTAATGCTAGCCATCGATGGACCCTGGTGCAATATACGTAAGTTTGTGGGATCCCGACTGAGAAGTGATTCTTACCATGTCAAGAAATCTGAATATAACAAGGTGCCAGACTACTGGGAAAGCAACGTCCAAGAACCCTCGCAGCCGGATACATGGCATTTCACCGAAAATGGAGGATGCCTTCCAAAAACCAGTAGCATACCCAACGGACCCTCCATGCATCCCCTCTGAGCTGTCTACACCTGTCGACTGTGCTGGGTTTGTAACAGCATCATTTTGTCTTTGGTTTCGGAATATGTGAATACACTTTAGCTTTTGTTTAATGGAGCTTCATGGCAGGGATTTTGAGAGGTTTCACCATTGCGGTTTATCAACAATCGACTCAGAATAAGAATGCCTCGGACGTCTTTTCTTCAACGCTAAAAGTTCTTTCCATGCCCTGTCAGCCAAGTACCAGATACCCTCTCCGATGTGTCCTCAAATCTCAACACTTGTCGATTAGATAACACACAGGCTGGTGAGGCCATCCCTGACACCAGTGAGGATCATCCAAACGATCTCCCTGACCTGCTGTACACCAAGACACTCCAGCCGTCCCCACTATCAGCCAATACTTGTCTAAATGTAGTCACAATACTTGTCTAAATGTAGTCATGGGACAGAATAATCCTCAGGGCTGGACAGCAGTCTACTCCTGTGAAGGCTCGACATACAATTCCTGACAAGTAGATGATACAAGGTAGACTAGTACACGATATATCATGGTACATGATATTTGTGGCGTCAAACATGTTAATTATTGTAGTCCTTGTATTTGTTCAACAGTATGTACTCGTCCCTCAATGTTGATATGAACCGTGTAATGTCAGTAACCAATTACTTTCATGCGTAACATCATGTGTAACACGGTGAGTTAGCTTCGTGTGTAACACTGAGTTAGCTGTTTTAGGTCAGATGCTGTCGTACCTTCTTAGGATGTGAAATAAAATGAATCAAACAGAAGACCAAATACTGCATTGGAGTCATCAGAAGGAAACCGAATAAGTAAAGAGCAAAGATGGAGTTTGTAACGTGATTTTGAGGAACTGGAACATGGTGACAGACTCAAGGTCCTTGCCAGCTTCTGAGCCATTGTCTGGTGGAGGTGCACGGGACAATGTGTCTGGAAGCACTAGCTCAGAACCATGGCAATACTTAACCTCCAAATCATACCGCTGAAGGCTGAAGTTTGAGCAACAAGTGCTGTAAATGCACGGGAGAAGATAGGGCAGGTTTCTTGAAGATTTCCTCGAGAGGCTTATGGTCATTATATACCACTACTAATTCCCCAAATATGTAGTAGTGAAATGCTTGATAGGGTTCCTCTGAGAATGTTCAGTATGATGCTGACCTTGCTCGTTTCCAGATCTGAGAGCTAAGATGAGAGTCTCCTCATCCCGAACTGTTCTTATTTGCTTCTGCAAGACCTCAAGCTGTTGGCCAATTTCTCTGACTTTGGCCAGTGAGAGCTCCTCTCCCCTATCAGTGAGTTTTTCCTGTGCCCTCTTATCATGGCTGCCATCAATGATGTAATCGACGAGGATGTCGTCTGGGTCTCAGTAATCACAATCCATGAGAATTATCCTCAATCTTTTTTATAAAATGGTCAAAAGACACCATTCTGCTGGCGCCTTTGTTTCAAACAGTGCCTGGCAACTCTTATTTTTCCTTGGCTCCACGTAGTCCTGAAATTTGTTGAGTTCTTTCTCCGAGTCTTCTTTGTCTCCTTCCTTCCAAGCTAGAGTTTGGTATATTTGACAACCTTGTTTGCCAATCCACATTCCAAGCCATCCTGCTTGACGGGGCTTTGTTATATTTGCAAGTGGCCCGACAAGACAAAACTGACGTGATTTCTGAAACGCCAAAACTCCTGATAGAGATCAAGACTATCCTCCTTGATCGATGGATGTTCGAAGTTCGGTGATGCCATGTTTGCAGACAGATATCGGTTGATGGCATGAATATATAACACTTCTGACACCATGTAATGGGCTGATACAGACTCCATTGTGCCACAAGCGAGAGCACATTGTATTTCCGTGATGACGTCTTCACATATGCAATCAACTACTCAAAAACAACAACAACAACAACAACAATAATAATGCAACAACAGCAATGGTGGAGCCCAATGCATATGTTAAAGTCATCAGGAGGAACCAGGATAGGATTGGGGTTTCAGCCACTACTCCACAACCTTCAAACCCATCCAAACACAGCCAAGTGAGCCTTTCAGAAAACTTTATGCAACAATTCACTTCTCCTTAAACAGATCGATATAGAAAGAGAGAAACAAAGAAAAAGCAACAAATAGTTGAACAAGATACATGCACGATACTTGCAAAAACCACCCCCACCCACCCCCCACAAAAAAATTTACCATGGATATATCAAAATTGTTTAAGCTCAAAAATCGTTGGTTTCCCAATTCAGTGATGCACTATACAATTGCTGTTTAACGAACAAGTCAATCGGATGAAAATTGATGATTTTAGAAGTTTGACCTTGAGTTGACCTTTGACCTTTTGACCTCAAAAATAGTTAGTTTTCCAATTCAGTGACGCACTACGCAATTGCTGTTTAATTTTCAAGTCAATCGGGTGAAAATTGCTGATTTTATAACTTTGACCTCAAGAGTTGATTTTTGACCTCAAAAATAGTTGGTTTCCCAATTAATCATTTTGACCTTTCTGCAACATTTCACTTCCATTCACTTTAACCTGGTGTTAGCTTTGTGGTTAGGGTGGTGGCTTGGGATTCTAGGGTCCTGAGTTCAAACCTGTTGTCCGCTGAATTAACACCAGGGGGTTGACTCAGCCTGTCATTCTTCTGAAGTCGACGAAATGAGTACTAGTGTAACAGCCAAAAAGCTGCACACGAAGGGAAGGGGTATGGATAGATTGATTAAATCTGGTATTGGTGTGCAGTGTGACCACTCCTCATTTTCATAAATGCCAAGGTGAGCCAATGAAAAAAGCCAAGAATTCACAAGGTTTCGGAAAAGCGATGATATTAGAAAACCTATACGCCATGAAAACCTACAGCAAACCAAGACGCCAAGGTGAACAACGAATAGCCAAGATCTTGTGAAAAAAGGCAAGGAGTGGTCACACTGTTGGTGGGGTGCAGGCCTGATGGGCCGAATGGCCTGCTCCTGTGCCGTAATTCCTTGTAAATCCTTGTAAATCATCCCCAAAAATAGTTGAATCACTCTGCCTGTGAAACACCGGGATGACACTTTATAGCTGAGTCAGGATGTGAACCCAGGCGAGACATGTTAGAGGTGAGTGTGCGACAGCACACCCAGTTTAACATCCATCCGAGGGACAGCACACACAACGATTAATCACTTTGCCTGCAGCAGACATGCACATTCCCTCAGTTGCTCACTCTGCCAACAATTTGGGCAAACTGAACATTATTAATTTGGTTATATTTGATCACTTCGATTTGCATCATTTCGGTACGTAATAAAAAAAACACAACAGGTGAATTCATGATTTCAATTTTTAAAGGAAACCCAAATGCTCAAACCACTTCGACACTAATCTATCCCTTGACACTCTACAAAATAGATATGATGCTTCTTTTTCCGATTTCCGAATTATAAAGTCGGTAAATTTGCGCTTAAACGTCGAAATAATCTTCGTCTTCAGATTTGTCGTGACGTCGCACCCGGAAGTAGACCACCAGATCCGAACTGTGTCCGGGTTACATCGCAATATCATTTAACTCAAACGATGAATAATTTGATTTTCCAATAATTTGATTGCCGAGTCGATACGTCCTTGGTGCTTGCATAGTAATACCAACAGAGATGGCTTTGTGCTACACCAATGACCGAAAGACCCAGTTTGCCAGAAATTTGGCAAGGTTTGTCCGAAATACCCGAGTGTGGATCGGGCCGAGAAAATGTTCGCTTTTGTTCTCGGAACATGTTACAGAGCACATGACAAAACAACAGAGATGGCTAGATCTTGTAGTTATCCGCCACAATTGAGAGAGGATGCCATCCATCCCCGCGATCAAGTGTAAGAAAACAGCCGTCGCTCAAAACTGCAACACCATCTCTACCCAGCTACCAGCACATGCACACGGACTATTTGAGCAGCGGATCAAACACCTATTGCCATTGCCCGGCAGTTACCACAAGAACACCTGAAAATAATTATCTTTTATCAACACAAATTTCTGCAAGTCAAATGAGCCACCGTCTATTTATAGTGGAGAAAAAGTATGTATGTATGTATGTATGTTATGTTGTATGATGTATTATACTACTCCAGGAGGATTTGTCCTATGATCCTAAAACTCTCAGTGTCTCCCCGATCCCCACAATACCCACCACCAACCCAACCCCCCCCCTCCCCTTTCCATCATCCTGCCAAAAATTCACCATCACCCTCACAATACAACTACCACCATCATACACCCCCCTCCACCATCCCCCATGTACTGCGGAGGGACAGAGACACCTCACGGACATGATGGTGGGACACGGCACAGACACAAATGGCATCCGGGGAAGTATGAAACAGAACGATCCCATAACATACAAGACACCTGGTCAGCATGTGATGGTGGGACAAAGCATTCATCACCCATTTTGTCCACGGTTCACATGCTATCGGGCAATGATGGGTATCTCTGCCCGAGAAATATATAAACTGATGTACAGTATTAATTAATTCAAAAATCCCTCCCGTGTAAACCGCCAATTTAATGGAAAAATCAAACCCTACCGAGATGAAGTGATCATGTGACCAGCGTTTTCATCTCTACAAACACTTCCACCTTCTTCCTCTGACTTGCTCGCTTAAGGCTCAAAATGAGATGGCTCAACAATCCCCTCCGAAAGCGTTTCCATTGCTAATTTCCTCTACAATCGTTTTTTCAAAATCCCATTGATCAGCTTCAACATACTGAGAACCTGCGGAGTCACTGATGACGGTGGAATCAGTATCGGAATCTGAGCTTGACATGCACTGTTTCGCTATGTAAACCATCATTTAGATCAAGGTGAGTTGAAGGTGTGACATCACTGGCAAAATCAAAAATCGACACGGGCTTTTTTCGACACTTTGTGATTGGCAAAAAAAAATTCAAAAATATTTTTCCCTTCAAATACATTTTTTCCCACCCCTCCCGCGAA
>CM068957.1:84276546-84298784 GCA_035128595.1 Eptatretus atami | reverse complement strand
AGGTTTGCTGTCCGTCCGTCTGTCAGTCACACCTGTGTTTTTTCAGACTTTTTTCGCATGCCCTCTAACATATTCAACTGAAACTTGTTACATCGCTTTATTTTGATAAGTTACAGAAAAAGTTCGAGTTTCAGGATGGTTCGTAAATTATGCCATTTTGGGACTTTGAAAATATCACATCGGTAGGGGACATGTATTGCAAAGCAATTCTCACTCTTGTTTAACTCTGCTCTTATATACTCTCAAGCTATGCTCCCTGATCCTGTTGCTATCCAACCGGGTTAAAAAGGAGCTTTCCAGCATTTGTTGTATCGTATTGATGCCCTTCATTATTTTAAACATTTCTTTGAGATCATCTCGTAATAATGCCTTTTTCCAAAGTAAAAAGGCCAGTCTCCCTCAGCCACCCCTCACAGCTTAGTCTATCACACTCCAGAATCAATTTGCAATAATTTTCTGCATAACATCAATGCCACCTCCTTCATTCTATAAACTATGCTCCTGCAAATGCAACCTAAAATCACATTGGCTTTCCCTATTCCAGTCTGACCCTGGGCTGATAGCTTGAGCCCTGTGTCTACAACCATCATGAGATCTTCCTCCCATGTAACACGCTCCAAAACCGTCTCTTGCATTACATAATCGATATTCGTATTATACCTGCCCATGCCCTAATACATTACATTTTCTGACAATCAATTGCTTCTGCCAATATATTTTGCAGACGCAATTGGTTTCCTAAACTTAGCCGCAACAAACTTTCCTTAAAATACACTTTGCTCCTGAATGTGCAATTAGATTATTCGGCCAATCATTTTGCTCAAACATCAACTACCTTTAAGATTATTTTTGAGACAGCCCAAGTAACTGAAATCTTTGCTGTATACCCATGCTGATCGAGCTGGTCTGAACCATTCTATACTTCTCTTAAAAGCATCATACTTGGTTGACAAGTTGATGTTAGGCTGAAGACACTGATGAGCATAAGTGAAGATTGAGGACTAGTAAGCAAACTAAACAACAAATGTATGTAAGGATGGAGGAACCATACTCATGCAGAAGTGATGAGGAATAAAAGACAGCAGCAAATGGACAAATTATTTGACAGTCGGCAGTTTGTAAGCCTGCCTTCACAATAATACCCACAGCATCAAATAGAAATAGCTCCTGTCTGTTTTTCCTGTATGTAATGACTAGGTGAAGCTGGAAATGTCAAAATCCCTGCCAAGCTGCTTTGGGTAGTCTGTTTATTCAGTAAAAAAAAAAAAGTTACGTGTGAATGAGTAAAAGGTTTTATGGAATTTTATTGCTGCTTCTCTCCATCATGGTATCTTCCTTCTTCCCAGAAGAGCTCACTCTGCCTTACTTCACATTCAAACTGTTTTCTTATTAAACTGTATGGCAATGTCAGTCAAGATCAATAATTTTTTTCTTTGTATTTGCACATACTCCTCCGTTAGCCTGAGAACAAAGCTGGAAAAAAGAAAAAAAAAGTCTGGCTAAGCTTAACCCAATGCCCATATACCCTGAGACAAACCCCACATGCCATCTCATTAACAATCTGAGAGTTCTCTGACCTTTTCCCATAATGCTAAATCTGCCGACTCATGGTGAAGTCTCCAATTGATGGTCTCCTCTGTACCTTCCTAAACCCATGATGACTATTTTTTAGAGCTCAACAGTAAGCCTGGATACTTGCTGATTGCCAGACTGAAGGCAAAATTACATCACTCCTATTAATTATTGGTGTCCAGGAATATGTCTGAACTAGCATCCACCATTGTGTGATACCAAAAGAAATAGTTTGCACTAAATTATGTTGATCTAATACACATGTATGCTTAAGCACCCATACTCTGGATGCCTTGCTTATGCAATGAAAAACTATCGATCGTGGAACTTATCGCAACAATGATTTTTTGCTTCGAGATGGTGGCCTCCTGAAATGTCTTCAAGCAGAAAAAAAAGAACGACTTTTTGTTCACGTGTGGATGACGGCAAAATAAAACTGACCGAATCATGATGGCCAATGTCACATGGAGAGAAATGTTCTGTCTGAGCTGTTTGTCCTGCTTGGTGTTGAGGACATTCACAACGAGCATTAGGCCAAACAGTTTGAGATGCTTCTCTACATAAAAAAAATTTTTTTCAAACTTCTTGAAGTTAAGCTTCAGCTCCTTCATGAAATAATGATACTTGCTGTACTGTTTGTGCCTTTGGAGGATGTCATGCACAAACCACCATTGGCTTTTTGCCTATCTGCCTTTGCATGCCCCAATGTAAGATGACAAAGTCCTTTTGCTCAAAACTGTTGTCTCTTTTTCCTCAAAATGCTGGCCTTGCTGACAGTGATGGAACATTTGACATTTTTGGCTCACCTGGACTTTAGTCCGATGAGCTTCTGCAATTGAGCAGTGTCCGTAGGTGAGTGATTCCGTGAGTCAGTGAGTCCGTAAAAACACTTCAGTCATTATCACTTGAACCACACACACGATCTTGATGAAACGTGACCACAAGCTTCATCTCTGATGCCTAACGAAGGTTTGTTGACCACACCCAAATCTCCGCTCATTAAGGGGGTCTACTGGGGGTTTTTTGACCCCCCCAAAATAGGTATTTGCTCTCTTCTCCAAAACTATACACACGATTTTGATTAAACTTGACCACAACCTTTATCACCCGTGATGTACTAAAGTTTGTTCATGACATAAAAATCAGGGTCTTGAGGGGGTCTGCGGGGGGTTTGAGCCTCCTCCCCGAAAAGGGATTTGCTCTCTTCTCCAAAACTACACACACAATTTCAATGAAACTTGACCACAACCTTCATCACCCGTGATGTACTTACTAAAGTTTGTTCACGCATTTAAAATATATTTTAAAAATCAGGTTCTAAGTGGGTCTCTGGGGGTTTGAGTGACTGTTGCTCCTGATCCAGGTGAGCTTCAGGACGTGTGGTCCTATTTTTAAAAATAACAAGAGCTTCTCTCATAGAAAAGTGAGGAAGCAGAGGGTAAAATAGCAATATACTGACAGCAGGGCCACAGGTGCGACACAATAAGCAGGGGAAAGAATGAAAATAGGAGAGAGGGGGTGGGGTGGAGAAGAGGGAAGAAACATTGTAACGTGTAAGTATGAGAGTTGAATTCTGGAGGTTAATGAGGGTAGATATTGGGTTGAGATGGGGGATGAGATGAAATGGTGGTTCAATACTTGTTTGAAGCTCTGGGAAAGCGTGCAATTGAACAATCTCCAGAAGGCAGTTCCACAATCGGGACAAAGGAGGAACAAAAGAGTGGAAGTGAGCATGAATTGAATGACGTGCCAAAAAAATGAACAGGCGTGCAAAAGGACAGCAGAGATAATCACAAAAGTTCAACCCTGAGTGTTGTGTTACAACAAGACAAGAAACCCAGCAAAGACTAGGAGGGCCAAGATTAGAAAAGTGGAGTCCCTGATGATGCTATCCTTCTATACACGTACAAGTCACACTGGAAACAACCCAGAAACTCAAAGATTAGTTTGGGGGTGTAAACTTAGCGAGAATGCCATTATAGCTGTGCTTTTCCAATACAAGGTCTGCATGCTTATGGGAACAGAAGGACTTTGTCATCAAGGGAAACACTATTGTGGCATAAGTTTCTATGCAAGCTCAGCAGAAAAATATCCAAACCTACCTTGTTGCAGATCTTTCGAATGAACAACACACAGAGATCTCCAAAATCCATCAACAGCAATGCTGAAGCAGCAAGTGTGAAAACAGAATTTCCCAACAAAGGTTTTGCACCAGACCTGGTGGTGTAATTGTTAGAGCATCCACTTTGAGTCTGGGAGGTCAGCAGTTTGAACCCCGGCTGAGTCATACCAAAGCCTTTAAAAAAATAAATAAATAAAAAGCGTACGTGCTGCTTCCTTGCTTGGCATTCAGCATTTAAAAAGTTTTAGAGTACGGACAATCCCCATAGGTTAACATCCTTGGGGAAGAAGAAATTTCTCCCTAGCGAATGCAATACTGAGTGTGGTGAGAAAAGAAACACCTTGGTCTCCAAAATATGGCTCAAACAGAGTCCAAGGAAAACTTAAATTCAGAATGACTAATTTGAGAAATACTGCGAAAATATAAATATTTAATCATGCCAATTGGGCTCTCCTCTTCATCTTTGCTTTAAAATAGTCATCATTGTTAATAATAATAATAATAATAATAATAGTAATACTATAAAATAGGAAAAATTACAAACTATTTTAAAATTATCTGCTATGTTTCGATCATCATCATCATCATCATCATCACATCAATGTACCATACTCTTGAAAGTGCATCGCTGGTGGTTTTCCATTACCTTTTCAACAGTGAGTCAAAGCAGGAATTTGGAATTTATTTAGGGTGCCGTTGATTCCTCGCCTACTCTTTACAAAAGGCACCAAGCGGTCTTTAACGTCCACCAATGAACAGTAAGGCAAGACAGATTCTATGGCTTAACTTCCTTCTGAAGGAAGACGCACCCACAATGACTCCTCGCCCTGCGTGCGAAACACCAGGATGACAGTTTACAGTTTGGTCGACATTCAAACGCAGGCTTGACAGCTCAGAGGGAAGTGTGCATACATCTAAGCTATCCTGCCAGTACAGCCCTATATTTATATAAGCACACAACTAAACCTTTCCAGAAGCACACCATGATATAGATAAATGAAAATGAAAACTGGAGCAAAGTCGATTGCACGCCATCGCAAGTCTCCACGTTTCCCACCGAAAGCAAGGACAACACTTGGTGGGCAGGTTGTGTGTGTCGCAAGGACAGATTGATTCGATTTTGGTGAAGATCTGAATGCGGATCTGGATACAATAATTATATAATTTTTATAGTGATTCTTCACCATTGAGAGATAGGGCCAAAAACGATATAGTACCGTATAGCATGATATTTCAAAAATGTGTTGGGCCCGATATGTTCTCATGGATCAGGCATTACGTGGTAGAGGTATGCGCTCTACCGAGTCCCCTTCTAGTTGTTATATGCAATGAAGAACTCGTCTTGCTGGTGACGGTCAGTGTCGATCTGCATCGGTGAAAAGGTGGAACAATGGATGAAATCAACAGGACGTTTATTTAGGTATTCTAAGTGCCATGGGAAGCAAGGAGAAGCTAATATTTCAGGCATTATTCCTTCATCAGATCACAAGAGAACCTCTCCCCTCTCCTCACTCTTTTGCTCCGATGAAGTGTTCATGGCGAAAATGTCAGCTTCGCCTTGCTTCATGTGGCAGTTAGCACACCTTGATAAACGTCCTGTTCATTTCATGTATGCCTGGTGTCGGCTTCATGGTTGGTGTGGTGGGCTTTGGATCCTAGAATCCTGAGTTCAAATCCCACTCAGATGTTCAATTAATCCCAGGTGGGGTTGACTCTGCCCGTCATTCTTCTGAGGTCGGCAAAATGAGTGCCAGCTTGCTGGTATCCTGTGTCAGAGTGGTGACCCGTCCAGGATTGTACCCAATAGCCACAGAGACTGCTTTGGTAGCACCAACGCTCTGCACAGAGTATGGTCCCAATGGATGGATGGATGGGTTTCATGCTATATTATGTACAGTGAGTAGTGAGCTGAATTCAAACAATTGAAATTTAAAAAGGAATAAATAATGAGGTGAATGGCAGTGAGGGAGGGGTCAGGAAAGAAGATCAGAAGGTTTATTTAGAGTAACTAATAGTTAATGTAGAGAAATATAGAAGCATGTATAGTATCATTGATCAATCTCCGATGCATGCCTGATTTGATCGAGTTGAGGAGAAGGTGGTAGCTCAAAGGTATACGTGTGTGTGTGTGTGTGTGTGTGTGAAGCCCATACCTGGGTGGGGGGGGGTATCAAGTGCACGCGGACCTCCCCCCCACAAAAAAAAAAATCACGAAGGGTCCACATTTTTTTAGAAGTATTCTTTTCATTCACTCGCGTGAATTCGCAAGAAAACTACAACAAAGAATAAAAAAAAAATTCCTTAATCACTTATGACTTAATCACTTATGTGACAATGACTGTGCTTGTCGTCTGTGCTTCACACATCTTTTCCGCAAGGAAGTGAAACAGCTCAATCTTGTTGCTGTCATCTCGAGAAGAGCTTCTCCAGTTACTTGGGGTCGTACTGGTTCCTGTTACTATTTCTTCTGATTCCTTGCCCCCTTTTCGACCTTGCCTCGGACTTCAGACTTGACTTCTTGTACACATCAAACACTACGTCCACCCTCTCGTACCTGGCACCATAGGATTCACCTATGCACAATCGACATAATCTTATTATAACGTGACCCTGTCTCCTTCTTGGGTGTATGTTTCACTGAACGCTTGTGGTAATGCGCTGTTAATGTAAAAGCCAATCCCATTCAAGTTGAAATGTTCCAGGGATGCATGATATCTGATGACATCAGTCTAAAGTGCGTGGGAATTAATCACACATGACTCGAGAGAAAGGAAACGTCATTGCATGTAGGAAAGAAACTGGCCAAACAGTTAATCGATTAATTTTCTTTTTAAACAAAGTACGTTGGACCTTGACATTCGTGAATTCGCTATTTGAGGACCCACACATCCACGGTTGATAAAATGTGACCTGCCTCTATATTTGTGGCCCCGTGCTTTAGTGGGGCAGATAACAGCAATTTTTGAGAGAAATCGTGCAATGATGATACAAGCATCAAATTTGGCACATTTGTTCTCCAGGGGATTCTAAAATCTGCCTGATTGGCCATTGGAAATCCAAATTTTGAAAATTTGAAAAAGAAAAAAAACCTCAACAAGTCAAGATCACGAATCAATGTTGGATGCTGGCTGAGATTGGTGAATGTTTCAGAAACATCATCAAAGACGTTCCAAGTCTGCCATGAAGTTTTCTTCCCTTTACCGCGGAAGGCAGACACGACGTCACATCCAGTGAACGCATGGAAGTATGGATCCCTCTAGCTTTCTCAGGCCCTATTGCAGAAACTACCTCATGGACTGGAATCCATCGCGCTTGGCTCCTTGGCCAAAGGCAATCCACATGTTCTCAAGACCTAGTTCCTGTAAGGATGGCAGTACAGATATTGCTATGACTAGTACGTCCGTGTCATTAGCCTTAATGATAATGGACTTGCTACCATCCGTCGTTGCATCCCTGGCGTGTACAAATATTTGAGTGTCAGCTTCTTCATGACAACATGGAGACACAACATCCAGTGACTTCCTTGTGTTGCTAATGGCATCTTCTCCTTTTGTGACAATGACTGTGCTTGTCGTCTGTGCTTCACACATCTTTTCCGCAAGGAAGTGAAACAGCTCAGTCTTGTTGCTGTCATCTCGAAGAAAGCTTCTCAGTTACTTGGGGTCTCCAGTTACTGGTTCTGTCACTATTCTTCTGATTCCTTGCCCCTTTTCGACCTTGCCTCGGACTTCAGACTTGACTTCTTGTACACATCAAACACTACGTCCACCCTCTCGTACCTGGCACCATAGGATTCACCTTTGGGATGATGTCTTCTTTAGCATAGTCATCAAATATCTTTGAAGTGCGTGGAGGTAGGGCATTGATACTGCTGAGCCATCAATGATGACTGCATCTCCCTTGGTTCTCTGTCTGGGATGTTCACTTGCGCTTCAAGAATTTCAGGCAGCTGTGACTTCAAATTTTTTTGAAGTTTTTTTTTTTTTCAAATTTTTCAAAATTTGGATTTTCAAATGGCCAATCGGGCAGATTTGATCAGAGAAGCCCTGCAGAACAAATGTGCCAAATTTGATGCTTGTATCATAATTTGCACGATTTTTCTACTATCTACTACACTACTTTGCGTATTCGCAGTTTGTTTTTCACGTCTTCGGTTTTTCGCAGGTGTATTCATTTTTTTGTGTTTTCCTGATGTTTTCACGTTTATTACAGGTTTATTCACTTTTTTGTGTTTTCCTGATGTTTTTTCACGTTTATTACAGGTGTATTCACTGTTTGTGTTTTCATGTTTTTCATGTTTAATACAGGTGTATTCACTTTTTTTTGTGTTTCCTGATGTTTTTTTACGTTTATTACAGGTTATCACTTTTTTTGTGTTTTCCTGATGTTTTTCACGTTTATTACAGGTGTATTCACTTTTTTGTGTTTTCCTGATGTTTTTTCACGTTATTACAGGTGTATTCACTTTTTTGTGCTTTCCTGATGTTTTTTCACGTTTATTACAGTGTATTCACTTTTTGTGTGTTTCCTGATGTTTTTTCACGTTTATTACAGGTGTATTCACTTTTTATGCTTTCCTGATGTTTTTTCACGTTTATTACAGGTGTATTACTTTTCTGTGTTTTCCTGATGTTTTTCACGTTTATTACAGGTATATTCACTTTTTGTGTGTTTTCCTGATGTTTTTTCACATTTATTACAGGTGTATTCACTTTTTTGTGCTTTCCTGATGTTTTTTCACGTTTATTACAGGTGTATTGACTTTTTTGTGCTTTCCTGATGTTTTTTTCACGTTTATTACAGGTGTATTCACTTTTTTGTGTTTTCCTGATGTTTTTTCACGTTTATCACAGGTGTATTCACTTTTTTGTGTTTCCTGATGTTTTTCACGTTTATTACAGGTGTATTCACTTTTTTGTGTTTTCCTGATGTTTTTTCACGTTTATTACAGGTGTATTCACTTGTTTGTGCTTTCCTGATGTTTTTTTCACGTTTATTACAGGTGTATTCACTTTTTGTGTTTTCCTGATGTTTTTCACGTTTATTACAGGTGTATTCACTTTTTTTGTGTTTTCCTGATGTTTTTCACGTTTATTACAGGTGTATTCACTTTTTGTGTTTTCCTGATGTTTTTTCACGTTTATTACAGGTGTATTCACTTATTTTGTGCTTTCCTGAAGTTTTATCACGTTTATTACAGGTGTATTCACTTTTTTGTGCTTTCCTGATGTTTTTTTCACGTTTATTACAGGTGTATTCACTTTTTTGTGTTTTCCTGATGTTTTTTCACGTTATTACAGGTGTATTCACTTTTTTGTGTTTCCTGATGTTTTTCACGTTTATTACAGGTGTATTCACTTTTTGTGCTTTCCTGTTTTTTTCACGTTTATTACAGGTGTATTCACTTTTTTGTGTTTCCTGATGTGTTTTTTCACGTTTATTACAGGTGTATTCACTTTTTGTTTTTTCCTGATGTTTTTTCACGTTTATTACAGGTGTATTCACCGTTTTTGTGTTTTCCTGTTGTTTTTTCACGTTTATTACAGGTGTATTCACTTTTTTGTGTTTCCTGATGTTTTTTCACATTTATTACAGGTGTATTCACTTTTTTGTGTTTTCTGATTTTTTTCACGTTTTTTTTTTGCAAACATTCACAGTTTTTTTTTCCGCAGGATTTTTGATTTTCGATGAATGATGAATCTGAACCTGATGAATCATGAACCGCCGGGAACCTATTCCCCTTTTTCCCATTGAAACAATGCCCCGGTATTCGCAGATTCGACATTCACAGCATTTTACAGGAACATATCCCCCACGAATAGCGGGGTCTGACAGTACGGTATTTAGCTTGCGATTCGGATGTATTTTTCCTTTTGTTCAGTCGTATTTTGGATTTGCGGGTTTTTAGGTCCTGCTCGCAGGTCCGTGGGTTTGGGGCTCAATTCGTGGGCTAAACCCGCAAGTTGCTGGCTAGTTTGGAGCTAGCCCCTATGTAACAAGACTTACGGTGCCAATAATGATCTTGGTGATGACAAGATAATACTGATTGAATTGACGGCCAAGCCCAGCTAATCTAGACCTATTCACAGCGCAGACAGTCCACCTATCTAAGGGCAAGCATGATCCAAAACGGGTTATCTGCATTGGCCCAAATGCCCAGTCACTACGACTTTGACGTTGATGAGGAAAGGGTGTTTTATCAGTTTGCCAGGAAGCACCTGAGAAGGCTGGAACTTGAAACGCGGCTGAAAGACTAAGCGAACGGTAATACCTGCCGTTATGTATTTTTCAAATTTGATCTGATCCTCTCTTTATGCTGTCCGGGGCCTATGTTTACCTGTGAGAAAGTAATTTTAATAATCATGCTTTTGATCATCCAATTCGTGTCCAATAGATTGTTTGTTGTATTTAGTTTTTCCCCCTTCACATGTATTGACCACAAACACTACTTTGATAGACATTAATGATATACTTATTTGTAATATTATAAAAAGAAAAGTACATGTGTGCAAATCTGTGTATTCATATTGTGTTCCCGTTTCTGACGTGGTGTTTCTTGTCAAGAGCCACTTGGTAAATTGATCAGCAACTCGAACTTCGATCGGTATTCAACAACTTCAGTCAATTAAAGAGTATTTTCTATGATGACATGTTGACGCCATACTGATGTATGGCCTGAAAACACCCCCAAATGATAACCCATTGAGCTCTGTATCTTCCACACTTTCAGGTAAAGCAATGCGGAGTGCATCACATCCCACAATGGGCATTATGGTGTGGCGCTATCATATGCTCTCAGCGGTCCAACTTTTTGACTATGCACCCCTCCCCCATTGAAAATCCTGCACACGGTCCAGGTGTACGTGTGTGTGTGTGTGTGTGTGTGTGTGTGTGTGTGTGTGTGTGTGTGTGTGTGTGTGTGTGTGTGTGTGTGTGTGCACTTTGGAAAATGCAATTAGGGGAAAGATCTTTGACTATACGGAAAGAATACAATCTGTAGACGGAGAGGAATGGTTGAATAACACACATCATTACCTCCACCAACGAAGGTGAAGAAGGTTATGTTTTCACCCTTTTCCGTCTGTCTGTCTGTTGTCTGTCTGTTTGTGTAGAGGATATCTCAAAAAGTTGTGGTCCGATCCGGATGAAATTTTGTGGACAGGATCAGTGTGTGAAAAGGACGAACTGGTTCGATATTTTCAAGATCCGGATCCGGATCCGACGACTAGAATTTTGAAAGTTATTCTTCACCATTGAAACATGGGGCCAAAAACTATATATTGCATGATATCTCAAAAAGTAGTGCACGTATTCGGACGAAACTTTGTGGACACGTTGGGTGTGTTGCAAGGACAAATCGATTCGAATTTGGTGAAGATCCAAATCCGGATCTGGATAGGAGAATTATTTAATTCATAAAGTAATTCTTTACCATTGAGAGATAGGGCCAAAAACGATATCGTACTGCAGAGCATGATATTTCAAAAATGTATTAGGCCCGATATGTTCCCGTGAATCAGACATTATGTGGTGGAGGTATGCACTCCACCGAGTGCCCTTCTAGTTGTAAATGTGAACATTCCATATTTAATGATCCACATCATAAACACATTATCACAGGTGATCTCAGAATAGTTAAAGTTAGCAAATTACATGCATTACTTACAAAAGAACCAAATTATAGAGAGAACAGAAGGATGAACTGGATTAAAGCAATGGAACTTATAATGATAGGACCGACAGAATGGATGAGAGAACAAATTGTTAAACACAAAATACCAAACACACAAATGGTTTTATGGTTGGAAGAAGTAGAGAAACATGTTAAAAGGAGAATTGTTGATTTGAAAAGAAGAGTTTGAATCAATAATCCGAAGGTAAATTTAAACAATCCCAAGACAAATGATTATTTTAAACAGCTTCAAACACAACATGTTATGATTCCAATTGATAAAGCAAATAATAAAATTGAATTGGTGTGCAAAATATTTTACATGCAAAATCTTAAATTGAAAGAATTGGGCTTACAGACTGGACTCACAAAGACCGACAAAACAAGAAAAAAAAGCAATGAGAGATTGCAGACCCTCACCAGGACTTTTGTGTGGTGTTTGTGAAGTTTTGTGTGGTGTATTTTGTCTGGTGTTTGTCTGCAGGTGTGTTTCGTAAGTAAAAAGAGACATCATTAGAATTGCCACTTTATAACTGCAGGCAGTGATGACCGGGTACCAAGACGTCCCGTTTTGATGGAACCACACTTTGATTGGACACCTGACCCTGACCCATGACATTTTCAAAAATTATAATTCAATTTATTTCAGAATGGGATTAAAATAAATTCAATTCAAATCAAATTGAAGACCAAATAGGTACATTCCTGCATTGGAGTAATCAGAAGGAACCCAAAAATGCAAAAAGCGAAGATGAAGTTATGAGGAGGAACCTGGATAGGATTCACATTTCAGCTGCTATTCCTCTACCCTCAAACCCATCCAGGCACAGCCAAGTTCGGCTTATTCAAAAATAATAATAATAATCATCATCATCAAAAAAACAAAAGGAACCCAAATCAAAAAATTAAATCATTCTGTCTGTCAGACCACATGTCCAATGTTTTAAACATTCAGAAATTTTAAACTGTCAGAAATTTTAAACATGTATTCCCCATGTCAATTAGATCATAATTATGAAGTTTCACATCGATTGATTAAGCGGTTCCAGAGAAAACATTATTTCATATTTTCTTCAATTGATTATGGTTGGCAAACAATTTAACCTTTCAATTATTCCTTAACAAACTTGCACACCCATGGCTTGGGGGAACATTTCTGTGAAGTCTCCCCTTGATCTGTCCAGCTGTTCTAGAGAAGAAGATTTTTTATAGGTTTTAAGGTAAATCCAATGTGGCTGCCAAACCATGTGACCTCTGAGATCAGATGTGTGAACCTTATGTTTCTCATGAATAGGCGGTCATACTTGTAAAGTTTTGCCTCGATCTGTTCAGCTACTTCAGAGAATAAGATTTTTGAAGGTTTTTTTTTTTTAACAATATGGCTGCTGAATATACGTGACCGATGATGTCATCGATTTTTCTTCTGTGGACCATTTTATCCCTAGATGACCCTCAAAAATTTTCATACTGATCGGGTGTAGATAAACACTGTAAATTACCATTCATTTACTGGATCCCAAAAATGCACAAAAACTCTTGTAAGACGACGTTCATCATTGCAAGTCGAGAATGCAGTTTGAAACCATTGTCAGGTAGGGGCACTGAAACTAATTTATAAATGCTTAAAAAACTACCATGAAAGGTTGAGGTTAGATTCTGATATTAAAAAATTCTGGATCATTGATAATTCCAAACCTATAATTATAATCGACAGTATCTACAACATTAACAAGAAAAAGAGCAATCGGAGATTGCAAACCTCACCAGGACTTCTTTGGAGTGGTGTATTTTTATCGGTTTTCAGGTAAATCCAATATGACAGCCAAACCATGTGACCTATGATGTCATATGTGTCACTTTTGTTCCTCATGGATAAGCGGTTGTATGTGTAAAGTTTTGCCTCCATCTTTTCAGCCATTTCAGGGAAGAAGATTTTTGAAGGTTTTAAAAAAAACCATATCGCTGCCGAATCACGTGACTGATGATGTCATCAAAAAAAATTGTGGACCATTATATCCCAAGATGACTCTCAAATTTTTTTATACTGATCAGATGTGGCGTTCTACATCTGCAATTATGATGTCATAACGAGGGTACCTACGATGACATAAAAAATCACACTCCTTCCCCATGAGGAGTATTTGCTATGTGCCAAGTTTCAAATTTTTCCTTGGTGTAGTTTCAGAGACAGAGGTCTAAAGTTTTCCGTTTTTCCAATATGGCTGCCACACCACGTAACCTATGACGTTATAATCATCATTGAAACATTCTACATGAGTAGTCGCACCAATGATGAAAATTTAGTTTCAATCCGTCAAGCGGTTGTGGAGAAAAACACGAAAGTTCTGTGCAGACAGACAGAGAGACAGACAAACAGACAAACAAACGGACCCAAATGCAATACCCTCTCTGAATCCTTCAGCGAGGGTAACAAGGGTAAGGCTAAATGTCTATCAACTTATGATTTTTCCACATTATACACCATGTTTGGCGACCCCATTGGCCAATGGCCATGTATGGCCATTTCGCAAAAATGTGTGGCCAACTTGCAGAATCAGACAGTGTTTTTTAGCTGGATTACAAGGTTTTGTCGAAAATGGTTTGGCAATGCAACTTCCCACAGAGAAAATCTACCGTTAGCTCATAATATAATGCATGGAAGAGTGGTGATGTTTGCTAGCTATAAAAAGAAAGCAGTTGCAGATGCAGAATTGGTGAAAGAAATCATCATCTCAGTAATGCAAATTTTGCTGCAGGACTATGAACCACAAGTAAAAGTGCACTTCCTGCAGAAGGTGCAAAACCTTCAACGAAGTCGGAGAACAATTGTTCGAATAATTCAGGATTTGGCTGTAAATTTGGAAAATCAGTTGTGTGGTCAATTGAAAGTGTGATATTGTTATTCATTAGCATTGGACGAATCAATCGATATCAGAGACACTGCGCACCTTGTTTTCTGGATTCGATATGTGTCAAGTGACCTCACAATACGTGAAGAAATGCTGGCGATTTGTGCTCTGAGAGGCCAAACATGTGAGATTGATTTGCTCAACACTTTCCAAGAGGTATCAAAAAAATTATCCTTGATTTGACGAAGTTGGTTTCAGTCACAACAGATGGGGTGCCAGAAATGACTGGCAAAAATATATATATATATATAATAAAGAAAAAAATTAACAAATCAGAATTTGTTGCATTTCTGTCTAACTACTTGAAAGATATTGGCAGAATTGTTTCCAGTACCCTGCCATCCTTCCACTGCATACTTCACCAGGAAAGTCTCTGCGCACAAATGGCGATGAACAACACGTTGCTCAACTTGATGAGCACAGTACTGTAATTAAAATTGTGAATCACCTGTGCAGCAACAGCGCTCTTGTTCATCAGCGGTTTATAGAATCACTCAAGGAATTGGATGACTGCGATTTTGATGACGTCGTTCACGACGTGAATGTTCGATAGCTGAGTTGTGGAAAGGTTCTGGAGCACTTCACTGTCTTGCATCCACAAATTCATGGGTTTCTGGTGGAAAAATGGCAGGCTGAAAAGTTTTCAGGTGTTGAGAGTGAAGGATGGCAATGCGATTTGCGGTTTTTGACTGATGTAATGGGTCACTTGAATGAGCTGAACAAGAAACTGCAGGAAAAAGGAAAACTCATTTGCAATCAAGCTCAAATCATTTGAGAGTTCAAATCAAAGCTCAATCTGCTGCTGATACAAGTCCAGAAACAGGATTTTACCCACTTTCCATCACTGGAAAGCTATATGGAAAAGACTGACGAGATCGATTTTGAAATGGAGAAGCTACAGCAATATGTACTGTAGATTGGCTCAGAAATTTGATGCAAAAACTTGAACACCGACCGCTTCACTGACTTCACCAGCTTCAACCTGACATGTCGGTTCTTGAAAGATCCGTTTAGTTTCAGTATTGAAAAGTCATCTGAAGAACTTGTAAATTTAATTACCATGAACAGGGGAGAGTTCAAGACTGACATGCTGTTTCTAGAGTTACATCCGTAAACCCACAATGAATCTCTGAAATGTGACAAAACCTCTCGGAAAATGAACGGTATCCTTCCCTGAAAGCCGTCGTTGCCAAAGTTTTCTCGATGTTCGGGTCTATGTGGCTGTGCGAGTCAACGTTTTCTTCTGCGACTAATCAAGTTGAAGAACCAATCTCACCTCATTGATATGAATCTGGAAGCTGAACTGAGATGTGCGTTGTGTTCAAATTTTGAGCTGCAGTTTCTTGAATTGGTGAGAGAAAAAGAATGCCAAATCTCTCATTGAAATGTCATGCTTTTGTAAGTTAAAAAAAAGTTTTTTTTTTGTACTTTTGAGTTGTGTTTATAATTGACCTTAACTGGTATTAGAATCTTGAAATGAATTTATTTAGCAAAAAATTTCTGTTTTATCAATAGCTTGACCATTTCTGTGATCAACTGGCCACATCCATAGCCAGGACAAAAAAAATATGGTTGCACACCCCTTCCGTCATTCACAAACATTCCACATGACAAGCTTGTAACTGCTTTGGACAGAGCAGTAGATAAAGCATTTGCAGAATGCAATGAAGTATACACTAAAGTCGATCAAAAAAGAGCAAACTGGTCTGGAAAGGAAAATCAATATTCATGTCATTTTTCAAAAAATTAAACTTCAAGAAAGTGTTTGATTTCTCCTAAATAAGTTTCTTTACATTTGGCAACAAGATACTCCAGCAGACAGTGGGGATACCCATGGGTTCAGATCCATACCCTTTCTTTGCAAATTTATTCCTGCACATGTACGAGTCTGATTGGGTCCAGAACATGTGCAGGAATAAAGTAACAACTGTGCAAAGATGTGGAACAATCTTCAGATTCATTGATGATTCACTTGTAATAAACGAAGGGTTTGTATTTGATCAGCTTCATGATGATATGATTATATCCAAAATAACTCAAATTTTAAAAGGAAAACCAAACTCACACTTCAGTTTCTTTTTTGAAATTATAAATCGATATTAATAATAATAAATTTCACACCAAATTATTTCATAAACGAGATGATTTTTCATTTCACATTGTACGAATGCCTTTCTTAGACAGCAACATTCCTAAGAAGCTATTCGATGGTATAGTTGCAGGTGAAAGAATGAGTGCCATGAGATCAACCACACACAGCACTGAACTTGTCATGAGGTTAAAACGACAAGTCAGACGTATTGTTAATACAGGGAGCTACAGTTAGCAGATTAAACAAGTCTTCTTTAAGGTCATAGAATTAGTAAAATACAATATGAATCATAATAATATCTGTACTAATAAATGTCTGTGTCTGTGTCTGTGTGTCTCCTCCATCACTCCAAAACTATGACACCAAGCAGCCTGAAACTTTGCATGCATACCAAGAAAACTCCCAGGAGTGAAAATTGGGTGTTTGGGTTAATTAAAACACCCCTTTTGAAGATAATTAACAGCCTTATTTTATTATATCCTTCATGAAACGATCCTCGGTAACCTCGCTGGGGTCTGAAGCCGCCATGTTTCCTCGCCTGCTCAACAATGCCTTGACTTGGAACAGGCGGGCAACGATTACTTCACGATAAAGTTTTTTTTTTTTCACTCACTCATATTATCGAATGCCTGTTCATTTTTGCTACGAATCACTGCATACATCGCATTTGTAAGTGCTATAGTTTTCAAATTAGGAGCTTGGAGCGATTTCATGCATTATATGATACGATTTTCCACGATCTACTTTCACGGACTAATTAAAATACATCATCTAAATATTATTTCGGCTTTGAGGATCAGATATCGTCTGGACAAAATAAGTGTCGAAATCTGGAGTGAAATATGATAATTTAAAGAAACAACGAGGTGCTCCACAGGAAATCAAAGCAAATCTAGTGAAAAAACAGACGTTTTAAAATAAAGCTATAGCATTTGCACGGACCAAGAACGATGTACCACGTGATGTGTGTGCAGATGAGCAGGCAACATGGCGGATTATTTGCAGTGCTTATTTCACGAGCGATTGAAATTTGCGATGTCTCCAGGGTTGTTCTCCGTTAAATAGCAACTCTTTTGTGGATAAAGCCTGCATATGATTTCTTTAACTGCTGCAGGCACGGTGAAAACCGGCTTCAGAGATAAAAGGATCCGACATGGAATGCAGTCACAGCCTGGAAAGCCGTTCCTCATTGACCATTTAATTGGAGTGCTTGCTTGAGTGCTTAAGCCACTTGTCGAATGCCCTACAGTCAATAGCGCTGCAGTTCGTGACCCAATCGGGATGTACAGTCAGCAGTTGCTACAAGGTGGAAGAACATAATTTATAAAGGCTATGTGTTTCTTTTTGTGAGTTTCAAAACAAAATATATTTGATAACACCCGATTTCCGAGCTGTTTGCCGTATCAACATGTTTTCTAAATTACATAGCCAAATTTTTTTCCAACCATCACATGACGATTGGCAGCTGTTTATAAAGATTAATGTTTATGCACATCGCCCTGAAACATCTTCAATGCAACTTTTATTTTATAATTTGTTTGTTGAAATTTCCCTAAAACAAGGGTGAAAGCTACTCAAGGTTTTTGGGTTGTATACAGGACGTACTGTAATCAGTAATCACACTGATTCGAATCTGCCGATTCCTTAAAAATTGCCAATATCGGCCAAGCACCATACAAACAGTGTGTGTGTGTGTGTGTGTGTGTGTGTGTGTGTTGTGTGTGTGTGTGTGTGTGTGTGTGTTTTTTTATCTTCATATGTGGGTTTTAAAAGGTGAAACACAACCTTCCCAGGTCTCAAAGTATCCACTTCCGTGTGTGCTTGCACACATATGTTAGTTATATACTACATATATATATATTAGCCTGTGTTGGCGTAGTGGTTAAGGTAGCGGCTTTGGATCCAAAAGTTCCTGAGTTCAAGCCCCGTTGGCCGCTTGAATTAATACACACCAGGAGGTTGACTCAGCCTGTCATCCTTCCGAGGTCGGCGAAGTGAGTACCAGTGTACTGGGCCCGGTGTATGCCCCGGTTAGAATAGGTGTACCATATCCCTGTGTCGTAAGAGGCTACCAGGGTTGCGTCAGGAAGGGCATCCGGCGTAAAAACTAAGCCAAATCACTATGCGGATGATCCGCTGTGGCGACCCTAACAGGAGCAGCCGGAAGAATAAGAAGATATATATACATATGTGTATATATATATGTAAAAATATATGTATATATACACATATATATACACATACATGTGTATATATACATATACACATATATATTTATACATATTTATATATAAAAAAAAAATTTCACACATCAGACACACCTGACTGTTATGGTGAGCATCGCCGCGATTATGTCTCACACGGTAAAACTGCATAATCCGCAAAGAGCAACCATCTGTCTGCCACCCAGATGGACAATTGTTCCCACTAATGCAAATCATTCATCCAGAAGGCACGTGATGTGATCGACAGGTAAATCGAAACATGTGAACTGTGAAGTGTGATTGAGCACTCCCCTGATCTGGGATTGGTCTGCGTCCAGGATCGGGGGAGTCTCGTCACACTCCACATGCTTCGATATATATGTATATACACATATATGTGTGTGTGTGTGTGTGTGTGTGTGTGTGTGTTGTGTGGTGTGTGTGGTGTGTGTGTGTGGTGGTGTGTGTGTGTGTTGTAAGTTGCTGTTGCTGGTTGCTATCTCCACACAATGAATGGGTTTCAGGAGTGAAACGAGACCTACCAGAAGTACAAATGAGATGTGTGTTTTAGATCGGCCCAATACCCAGGAATCATAAACTCACATTACATAAAAGCAAAACTGCAGTCAAATGATTTTGAGCTGCTCTTTTAATTTTGGCCAGCACAGCAAGTTACCTAACTCATAACCTCACAAAAAACAGGTGCACCCAATTTGCTCATCGTGTGACAAAAAGTCTAAAAGTATGAATGAAACTTCGAAAAAGTCAAGTTATCATTGAGACATGTAAATATGATTCATGGGCTGCTTGGGCTGCTACCAGTAATGAAAGCAAGCAGTGCATTGTGGAGTTTGCAAAATGTTCAGAGAACAGTAATTCACGATAAGAAACCTTGTTCTCATGAAAAAAGATGTTTCCTTCGTCATTCTGTGAGATGCGATCTTGGGGTAATAGAAAGAGGTAGGAATAAATCTGATAAAATCGGTGTTGGGGTGGGGGAAGTGGAGCGAAGAGGGGGGATGAGGGGTTGAAGTTGGCTTTGATCAAATCATTATCAAATCCTGTACTGGAGAGTATCAAGCAGACTTGAGAAGGGGCTAAAAGCTTGCCAAGTCTGTTTCTGTTGTAGAGCTGAAGATAACTTCCTTTTGCTTCGTTTTTTTCTTCATGGCCATGCCCTACACATGGAAGAGCAACTGTTTCCATGCTCGAAGGAAGTGTCGTGCGGGGCACTCACCGATGAGCGTATCTTCGGCAACCGGGATGAATTGCCCAAAAAAGCTGTTGAGGAAAGCAGGAGGTCGGTTGGCTGTGAGGCAGAAACATCAATATGTTAGGGTATGCTGTGGGTTCAGCAATCAAATAAAAAAGACCTTTTATTTAAATCAATAGCATCAAGCAAAAAGCACATCTTCCCCTCACACTTTTTTCGTAGAGAATAGATCAGTAAGTCTGGTGAAGAATTCAAATCGCTGAAATTCTTTCTTTTTTTGATACATCACATAAAAACAGTCGGGTATCACTATAATGCGCATATATGTTAATGTACCGAGAACTGCCCCTTCCCCCCCCCCCCCCACCGTTCCCACTCCAACCTCAACCCACCCAAAACACCCAAACACAAAAAGGGCACACCCAAGTGATCATGACACACAAGTGCAAATAAACTTTCATGGCCTCAACAGAAACCCCTTCCATCCTACCCCCAAAATTTTAAAGAACAAAAATATTGTACATTTTACCTTTGTGCAGTTCGACCTGCTGTTGCAATTTGGCAAAAAGTGCTTGATGAACCGGCCATAATACAGAGTTTTACCCGATTTCCCCGCAATGGCTAAACATATTTTGATCTATCTTATTTTAAATCAAGAAAATTCGACATTTTCCTCTGTTCTTACTCTAAATAGAGCCCAAATTCATTCATTTAAACAAGCTTAAGCTCCTTTAGGAGTCTTAAATCGATATCTTTAAAATGTGCCATTTGCTCTAATGAAATTTGTTTAAATGAATGTTCTTTATATAGGATCCTAAATGTGACTCTACTGTTGAAAACTATTGTAATCGTCAATATAGATTTTCAGAGTTTTATCACCCTTGCCACTTTATAAAAGAGATCGAGGCAAATGGAAGAGCTGGGTGACAAGGAGTGAGTGGAAGGTCGACACAGACAATTGGGCAGACCAAAGGACACAGGTGGATAAAGAACATGTAAATAAGCATAAGGGGGCAATATCAGTGTATATATATATAAATTAGGAGACATCATGAAATGCCAATTGCTGCAGTTTTGAAGGACTGGGGGGAGAGAAAGTAGAGACTATGAGATGAAACATTGAAGGTGAGAGAAAGGGGAGACAAAGAAATGGGAGGTGAGCAGACGTTTCGAGAAATGGTTTGGAGTCAATCATTGGTGGATCTTGTGGTTTCATCAACCTGTGTGTAAAAGCAATTTCTCCTCAAGTCATTTATTCATTATAATTCCCTGGATGAATGAACTGTGGGGAAGATGATGCAACACAGAATTTCAAAGGTGTTTTCCATTCATGATGTAATCCAGTGGAGTGGAATGTTATTCTGTGGGGTCGTTCTGTTTTATACCTAACTTGCTGTGCCGACCCATCGCTTCTCTGCCAAATTCAAAAGACAGTATGCTGCATGTCACAAACATATTGCATATCTTTGTCTGAATGAGGATGTAAAAAATGAGTGGTACACACCAAAATATATATGTTGTTGGTGGTGGTGTTGCTGCTGCTGCTGCTGCTGTCAACATGGTGGTGGTTGTTGTTGTTTATGGGCTCTTCCGTGTCCTTTTATGTATATATTTTCTCGATTACTTTGGTAATTATTACTCCATATAATTTTGTGTGTTTTTTCCATGTCCATCACCCTTTATTTTAAAGGGTTCCTGCCAGGCCCGTCGTCAGGGCTCAGTATTAAGGGGAACATATGAACTGGATGGGGGGGCACAATTATAATATTCAATATTTTTGATAACCCGGTATGCTATTGTATTCATGCAGCATTGACGCATCTATACTGAGGTTTGCCTCGCATACTAACCAAATTGTCTCAGCTAGATTTAATGTGTTCCGATGTTTTGGCCTAAAATTATTTCGAATGCAGGAGAGCGCAACAAACTGGCACAATTCACAATGCAGATATTCAGTGATAGACATTGCCAATTCAGGTGCACTTATACAAAGGTGTTGTCAAGAATTGCATTAGAAAATTAATATACCAGAGATACAATGACTAAACGGGGGGAAGGTTGGCACCGGAATCAGTGCACTTTCAAATAAGATACAGTAGGCTATGACCTGCGATCATCACGTTAAACTATCAACAGCAAATACGACAGCCTGAAGATCACCACAAGTCACAATTAAAGCAGTCAATACACAGAGGTAAGGTTATGCACAAAGCACTAGATATGGGTATGCAAAGCACCAAACACAAATTAACCTAAATATCAGAAGTACAAAGCAGCCGACCACGGCGGGTGCTGACCACAACCACAACCAGAACCACAATCTTTTTCCTTTTCTTAGCCATTTTCGTATATCCATGTCTTTTTCTACTGCTGCTAGCTAGCGGTCTCTGTGACTCATCCCTCGCGACTCGTCCTTAAACACTAAGTTGTTCACAGGGTGCAACAGGGCATAAA
>CM068957.1:84240017-84253338 GCA_035128595.1 Eptatretus atami | reverse complement strand
TGCAATGATTTGTATACAACAGATAGCTTAGAAGTGTTTAAAGCCCTTTGTGTTTCAAGAATTAAACTGGGGTTCTGGTGTTGCTCTCAGGTACAGGTGTTTGAGACCCAATGGTGTATAACCAATGCCTTCTGTAAAGTATCTGAGGGTCAGTTAAATTTCACTCATTAGTTAGTTACTGTATACCCTCTGTCTAAACTTTCTTGTTGTTTGTTTATGAAAATTGTGTACAACTGTGTGTGTGAGGCAATCACATTTGGTATTTTTTTTGTTCTTATCTCTATTCTATCTCTATCTCTATCTTCTCTCTATCTCTATCTCTATCTCCTCTCTCTCTCTCTCTCTTCTTCTCTCTCTCTCTCTCTCTCCTCTCTCTCTCTCTCTCTCTCTCTCTCTCCGCGGGTCATGGCCGCCGTTGGCTCCTGCTCTGTGTTGTGGTGAGATCTTAGTGCTTTTTTTTCCTCCGCCTTCTATTTCCCTCTTCCTCTTTTTCTCCCCAACGTGATTTTGGAGGTTGGCTGTGTCTTCTCTATCCTTGTATCTTAAGGAGAGAGAGAAAGAGCGAGAGCCGGCCTATTTGGGTGTGGCTACCTGCTTTGATGAGGCTTGTAAATTGGTTTTTTTTTCTTTGCTATAATCACTTTCCTTAGTTTTAGTGATTGTTTTTTGTGTTTTTTAGTTTGACCCCTCCCATTTTTGCTTTGTAAGGCTTGAGCAAAAGGGGAGATAACCCGCTGATATGGCGGATACACACACTCGGTTTGAGGCGTTTGATAATTTAACAAGGAAGCATGGATTGGTGTGCGTTCCACCTGAAGGAATTGCCACCGAATTCATTGTTTTAACGTAGGGAAAATAATAGGGAATCAAAATGTAAAGCAGCATCAACAATGAATAAGAAAATTGTTGTCTTTGTGTCTGATGAAAATTTGTTCACGATGTTGTAAGTTCAGGATTAACTACAGCGACTGGTCTCTTTATATTGGCTTCCGCAATGGATACCCATCAATGAGAATTGTTATGTTAAATGTACCCCGTTTTATACCAATGACAAACTGATGTGTATTCTGTCACGATAGGAACAGTTGTGTCAAAAATCTCGATGATTCCTTTAAGAGCTCGAGATGAACGGATTAAACATGTTATGAGTTTCTGACGCCAGGTTTATATGGTTCTTCCCGATCGAGGCGACGACACCGGTCTAAACGTTTCGTTTAAAGTTACTTTGAACAAGTATGAGTACCAAATTATGCGACTTCAGCCTCGGTAACATGTTTTAACTGTGGAGCATTTGGACATGTGAAAGGTTTGTCCAAAAGTATCTTGTGTAAAGTGTGGTGAAGCAGGTCATAACGACACTGACTGTGAAAAGGACATTACCCCGGTTGTTCAGGAGTAGAGAATAGAGTAACTCCTAATACCCAGACGCTTCCTGTTGTTTCCTCGCACAGAAGACTCAGGGTTTTACTCCAGTTCCTAATCCTAAAGAAGTCAACATCTCAGCTTTCGGAGATAATGAAACCCCCTGACAACCCAAATGGTTTGGCTGTTGCTGCAGTAGAGTGGAGATGGAAGAGGATCCCGTTGCTGTGACAAAGAAACGAAGAGCATCGATATTAGTAGTTCCAACACTTCCGTAAAAAAGGTAGTTTTGCGAAGAATGTGAAGTTGAAGATGCACCTCAATGTGTTACTCAGGGTTTCCAAGCTGCATTGATACTCGGGAGAATGTTTTTGAATTGATGAATGAAGAAAATGATTTTCAAGGATTACTGTGCAACACTGGAAATTTGACGAGTAAAGCAGCTGGTGAGGCTGATGTTGATGGAAAGCTCATTAGCAAGTCATCACCAGCACTTCCTGCTGAGAACGAGCAGAATGGAGATGTTTCAGTCCTTACTTCCCCTTCATTGATACAAAATCCCATTCATTATCCTGGTTATTCAACTGAGCCAGTGAATATCAGCCCTCAAGAGCAAGAACCGAGGTTACTGCTCCGATTGAACGTACTGAGTACCAGAGTAAAGTTGAGAACATTCTGGCAAATCGTCAGAGTTGCCAGGACTGAAAATGTGACTGCTCAGACTGATTTATATCCAGGTGGGGCTGGGTCTGATTTTTCAGAATCAAATGATGAGCTGAGGTGAGTGAGTTGTCTGAATCTTCATCGTATCAGTCATAAATATATATATATTTTTTTTTTAATATTGTTTTGTAATAAAGATTCAAAAGTCTGTCTGTCTCTCTGTCTCTGTCTCTGTCTCTGTCTCTGTCTCTCTCTGTACGCAGGGAAAGAGGCACTCATCCGTCTGCCAGACACTGCGGAGCTAATGGGAGCCCAGACGCTGCTTGTGTATGGATGGTCGATTCCAGAGCCCTCCAAAGCCCAACTCTCTGTCTTCCCATCCCCACTCCCTCCTCCCACTCATTAAAGCAAAAAGGCATTCTTAAATTGATCGTTACATATTTTATATTGTGTCACCATAATCACCAAGTTTGAAGTTGTCTCACTAGGAACCTTATCATTACTCGCCAACAAAACAACAATCTCAGTATCCGGTGTATTTTGTGTCACTGACAATCCCTTGAATAGTGTTTTTACCACATCTGGTAAATTCAAAATAAATAAAATAAAACCCGCTTTCGATTCCTACTGGTCTGGGTCTCCTCTAACTTGCCACGTATGTTTATTTAATTGACATAATATGTGAATTACATCTCCATGCACATGTGAAATACAGTTTGTTTTTTAATCCTGCATTTGTACACTATTCAGCCTGAAAACTGGAGCGAAAACAAAAGATTTTTTTTGTAAAAACTTCAAATATTACTCATGCCTATCCCCCCCCCCCCCCCCCCCCTCTGGCTGGGTTGTAATCAAAACGTACCTTTCTTTCATGATGGATGATGCATTGTTCAGTTTTTCATGTTCATAAACTCAGCAGTCCTCTTTATGTATGGAACAAACGTTTTGGTTGGGCAATGTATCATAGACCGCTGCCTCAATCGCTCCCAAAAATATAACATGCATTACCTACTGTCCTCTGCATGGGTTTTCATCAAAATGTACCTTCCTTTCCCAAAATGTACCTTTATTTTGTGAAAGATGATGCATGTTCAGTCTTAAAATGTACACCAGATGCCTGAAGCCTCAGACATGAAGCATGAGGCCTATAAGTGGCGACCACATTGGCAATTGTCAGGTTACAAGTGTGGTGAGTCAGTCCAGCTGTCCAACCATGGGCATAATGAGAGAAAAATACTACTACTAGTACTACTTTGTTTATACATAGGACAATGTTGATCAGACAATCACAAACACGACACCAAAAGAAAACTGGGCAATCTGACAAAGTGACTTTGTTTTTTTCGCTCTAACAGCTCTGTCAGCTGCAGCGGATCTCAGTTCATCCATCTGCAGCCTAGTGTCACTGCAGACAATATTAATCAACGTCAAATTCGGCACCGACTCTCCTTTCTGTGGTTTCCAAAGTAGGACACCGTTTGCCGCTTCTTCTACATGCCGGAGGACACGACCCACCAATCTCAAATGCTCTCCTGACAACATCAGAAATTTTTGGCAGATTACCATATAGTTCAATGTTTGTGATGTGCTCTTGCCATCGCATGGTGAATATTTTTGGTGGAGGAGCTTGGTGTAGTTGCCACCTATTTTGTGTGTCATGCTACTTGGTCAGCGTCCACGACTCACACCCATACAGTGGGATTGATTTAACTGTAGCTTTAAATCGATGGATTCTGGTGCTTCGTTGCAGCGGGGCACGCCATACCTTCTCAAGCTTGTTTGCTGCTGCCCACGCCTGTCCAGCGCAGCTGTTGATGTCATAGGCAGTGTTAATATATAAGCCAAGGTATTTGAAGTCATGAACTGTCCGAGCACTCCACCACTACTGCCCGAAGAGTTCGTTGTTCGTTTGGTCGATGATGTATGTGCATGTACTTTGTTTTTCAGCCATTAATAAGAAGACCGACTTTGCTGGCTGTTTCTTCGATTCTTGATAGGATACCCAGTGAATCAGCAGTTACAGCGACGTTATCAGCGTGGTCAAGGTTGGATAGTTTCTGAGCAGGGTGCCTTCTACACATGCGGCATTGCAGTGTGACGCCATCTTTTCCGTCAATGCGATGCACATCACATACTCAAGCACCATGATGAATAAGAAAGGTGCAAGTGTCACCTTGCAGCACTCCTGCAGTGACGTCCAATACCACGCTGGCCCATCACATGTGAGGCCAACAGTGAAGTGTGATTGTACATCTTGATCCACTTGTTATTGGGTGGTATACACATAGGCACGTAGTATTTTGAACACAGCGTCTCTGCTATCAAGTGAAACGCTTTCGTCATGTCAACAAATAACAGCACGAGCTCCCTATCCAGCTTAATGATTCTTACTTTTTCAACCAACCTTTGCAGTGCAAGAATGTGACAAGAATTTAACTTCGAGAGTGGTCTCCCATTACTTACTTTCTCCAACATCAACTCGTCCTGGGAATTCTTTCAAAGAAACTTGCTCTTCCTCACGCAAAGATTTCTCCCTCTCGTCTTTAGTTGTCCAACCCTTCCTCCTGCCCATGGTTCAATGAAAGCTTGTCGCAAGGCATTTGTCCTGAATCAACTTGCCTTTTCCTCATGGAAAGCAAATCCAACTGAGGGCAATCTCAGCTCCTTCCATAAAGCTTGGAGCAAGTGTGTGTGTCCACCCTCAGGAAAGCCAGAAAACAACATCTTTCTAATCTCAAGTCTGAACTCTCAAACCTCTCTCCCCCTCCAAATCCTGGTGTGTCTAATCAAATCTGTTTCTGGTGAATGTTCCCCCTCCATCCCCTCCCTTACCTCAAATGGCCACACTGCTGATACCAACACGTGAAAATGCTGAATGCCTAAACTCGGTGTTTGCATCGAAATCTTATGTACAAACCCATCGCTTTCTGTACCCACCTTACCCAGTCGCACCCAACTGTCCTGGAATCTGTCCTTTTCTTCTGACAGGTGGAGAGTTTGCTGTCAAAACCTCGACTCAGATTCTGCAAACGGTACAGATGGCATCAGCCCAAGTGTCCGAAAAACCTGCTCCTCTGCTCTTGCTCACCCTCTCTTTGTTCTATTCACCCTCTCATTTGCTCAATGTCATCTGCCATCTGCTTGGAAATCAGCAAACATTACTGCTCTGCATAAAAAAGGTGCAAAAACAGATCCCTGCAATGACAGACCAATCAGCCTTCTCCCAATCATCAGCAAGGTTATGGAATCCATCATCGCTTCAGACATTAAATCCTTCCATTCTCCAATGGCTTGATTTCCAATCATCAATTTGTTTCAGACCGGATCACTCTACCCTGGATATGCTGCTTCTGCTCTCCCAACAATGGATGGAGGTCTTCAATGCCGGACATGAAATCAGAGCCATCTCCCGAGACATATTGCATGTTTTTGACACAGTCTGGCACCCTGCCTGCTCACTAAACTGTCTTCTATGATATCCAAGGACATCTCCACTCATGGCTCACAGACTTCCTCTCCTGTCACAGCCAACATGTGGCCCTAAATGGAGTTCTTTCATCCCCCCCTTTCTGTCCAGGCTGGAGTTTCCTCAGAGAGCTTCTGGGCCCTGTTCTTTTTCTGGTTTTCATCAATGATCTCTCGACTCTCTGGAAAATCCTCTTTATCTCTTGCTGATGACTCCACCCTCTGCCGTACCATCTGTCATCGCTCAGACGGCAACAGCAGCTTCTTCACTCCCTGCAGATCTGAAAATAAACAAACTGGTCCAACACGTGGAACACATCTTTCAATCCGGACAAATCTCACACTCTCACTATGTCTCTCTGAAAGGACCGTTTGGACCCCCCCCCTCTCCATCTACTTTCTCAACAATCCTCTGAAGAAGTCCTTTCATTCAAGCTTGTGGGTCTCACTATCTCCATGATCTTTCCTGGAAAGCCACACTCCCAACCTGGCCTCCAAAGCCAGTCGCCGACTGTGCATCTTGTGTCTTGCAAAGTTTTTCCTTCTCAGCCCAGCTGAGCTCCTGACCACATACAAAGCTGTCGTCTGCAGCCAGATGGAGTACTGCTCTCCCCTCAGGGCTGGTGCTCCTGCCTCTCACCTTTATCGGCTTCATGCTGTGGAAACCAAGGAATTTAGGATCATTGGTATGTCCCGCGGTGAGGCTGAGTCTTTGGGCCTCTCACTCTTTCACTGCAGACAGGTCGGTGGTCTTTCTGTCTTCTACCATCTCGTCTCTGGTCTCCCACCCCCGCTTCTGTCTACCAAATGTCCCCCCCCCCCATATTTTCGCAGGGCACTGAAGGTCCACCAGCAACCCCCTTCTGGTAAAACTATCAAAATCATGAATCACTGCTCACCTTCACTCTTTCATTCCTCTTTTTTCCTGCCTTTGGAATAATTCCCAGTCTGTTCAATCCCATTCTTCCTTCCAGGCCTTCAAAACTGCTGTTCACCACCACCTCTTATCTTCCCCCATCCAAATCCTCGATCTTTTCTACCCCCGTTAATCCCCCAAATCTACCCTCCTTCAAATTCCTGCTTTCGTTCCTGAAAGTTCCCTGTCATTTAAGGTCCGCGAAAGTCCCTGTAATGTCCATCTTGTATACCCGGTGTTCCCCACCCCATCCCTCTCCCTTCCACAGATCTCTAATGTCTCTGTTCCCAACTGTTTTCCCTTCCTTCTCCTGCCCCCTTGTTGTGTGTTTGTGTTAGCTCTCATACGAGCCTTGACAATGTAAACAACAAAAAAAAAAAAGTCGTACATCGGCTTCATCTGAAGCTATTTTGGTTGAAGCAGAGCAGTGGGTCAATGGTTGGTCGAATGCGATCGAGCAACATTTTGTTGTAGATTTTGGCTGCGATTTGCGTCAAGCTGATACCACAATAATCTGGGTGAAATGCCAATTACTTTGCTTGTGAATGGAGATTATTCCAGCTTCACCCCATTGACTAAGGTGACTTCCATTAATTTTTCTGTTGCAGAAGTGTTGCAGTATGGACTTCACATCAGGCAGTTTCCAAGTTTTACACTCTTCATTTGACCTAAAGCTGAATACAGTTCTTCCATTGAAAAAGGATCCGTCCATATCTCGTGTGCGTGCCGAAGACTTTCATAATGATCATTGCTTCTTCTGGAGCTGCAGCAGCGAGAAGGTTTGAAAATGCTGGTGCCATGCTGAGAGTCGATCTTCACACTGAAGCATGGGCATGTTGGCCGATTTTCCCAAAAGATGTTTTACGAGTTTAAGAGAGAAACAATGGAGAATCCGGATACTTTAATATATAGATGAGGTGCGTCTCCTGGACTGGATTTTCTCTGATGACGTTTGGGCCCATGCATATGAAATCAGCACTGTGACAATCCATCCTGTATTTAAGCCCGTTCTGATATCAGAGCTTGAGAGGGCAACCACCACAATTAACGATACCCCTTTGCCCCGCAAGTGGGCTTATGGCAGCTATCTTGACCCCGCTCTGAGTGCCCATTATTTGTTTTTTTTATGAGAGCTGGTCACCTTGCCACCAGGGACTCTTCTGAAATAATGTCCCCAATGTTAAATGGCTGAATATTTAAACCCCCATACATCCCTCCACTTGGCTGTGTTTTTTTTTTTCTTCCAGTTTTAGGAAATGCTGCCAGTGCTGCTTTCATTGGCACTCTTTTAGTTTCCATCAAGCCTGATGTTGGCTTGCGGTTAGAGTGGCTGGCTTGGGATGTTATGGCCCTGAGTTTGAGCCCCCTTTTCTGCTGAATTAAAACCAGGTGGGGTTAACTCAGCCTATCATCCTTCTGAGGTTGGTGAAATGAGTACGAGTGTACTGGTATCGGGCACCGCATCAGTGGCACAGCCAGGCCCCAACAAAATGATAGCTACCTGGCAGCCAAGCTGCCATATGCAAGAAGAAGAAGAAAAAGAGTTTCCATCCAAAACTTCCCTGAGGGAATTGAGATGCAACACAAAGTATGGACTTGCTTGCAGTGAGAACAGACGGTGAGCCAGTGGGAATACTCCCTTCTTAAAGGCATTAGTGAGCTGACTGGGTTCATGGCAATAATTCAATAGCAGCAGGATAATTCTCTTTCAACTCCATCAGTTTGGAGAAGCTTTTGTCCACTTATTTTTCTCTACTTTCCCCTTTCCCTCCTTTTCTACATTTCTTTTTTCTAAATCTAGTCCTTCCATTCCCTCACTTTCTTCCGACTTCCAGGGATGTGTGCGAACATTAGGATGATTTTTTGCCCAACATCACATTTTCCCCAAAACCAAAGATCTGCAATCTCAGGGAGGCAGGAGGATCTCCAGTGCATCTTGACTACCATGGATATGAGCCATTTCCCCATGTCTTCGATACAATGGCAGATGCCCCAGACATCAAATTCTCGGTTAGCACCTGATCAAGAACCGGCCCAGGTTGTATTGCCACAATGACCGATTCTGATACTTTACATTCACTTATCTTGAGTTGCTGCACGGTAAGATTGATACAAAAGACAATACAGACAAGAAAAAAATGATAAAATGAAATAGAGCAAATAATGAAACAAATTCGATAAAGTACAATCTGTATTGCATACATACTACATCACTATTAAATCATAGATATCTAACCATCCATCCATTAGGATCATACCCTGTGCAGAGCATTGGTGCTGTCAAAGCAGTCTCCTTGGCTATTGGGCACAATCCTGTACAGGTCACCACTCTGACACAGGATACCAGCAAGCTGGCACTCATTTTGCTGACCTCCAAAGGACAACAAGCCGAGTTAATCCCACCTGGTATTAATTCAACAGCTGAGCAGGATTTTGAACTCAGGATCCTTGGATCCAAAGCCCACCACCCGAACCATTAAGCCAACACAGACATACCCCCCCCCCTCCCAACCCTCATCTCATATTAACAATCTTCTTACTACTTTCACTCTGTGGGTACAACATCTCACAGTGTCAGTGACAGCTGTCACCACAGAGTGACAGGCTGTCACCACAGAAGAATAAAACATTGTCCAAACCTGCATTTCTGTTTGACTACCACGAGGCCCACGTTACCCATCGCATTGACAATGGAAGTGCAACTTCCAAAAGAATAAGAAAATTAATGAAAATAATGTTACAATGAACAATCGATCTTTCATTTTAACAGATATATTCCTTTCTGTTATTTTAAATTAAGAATTAGAAATTTAGTCCTGAGATTTTGTTTTGTTCCCATTCCCTGTCAATCAAACATCGAGGTGGGCAAGTGCTTGGGACTTGAACGCTGAGACATCCTGTTTGAATGAGATAACCTCAAATAAAATTTCAAAGTAAAAGTAAGTTGGAGGAAAAGATGTCGAGAAGAAAAAATTTAAAACATTTTGTGCGAGGGAAAAATGAAAGAGGGGAAGGGAAAGGTGCGATTCGGATGGCAAAATTAGAAGGAAGCGCGTTGGAGGTTGGCTTTGTATTTTATTTGTTGTAAAAGTTCACAGACGTGAGTTGTTACTTTGGAATCAAAGCGAGTCACACACAGTTTGTATATTTACCTTGTGCGGTGGAAATCAAAAGATGCAAAGGTAAGAGCAGGAGAAACGGCAACACACCGGGTGCACCGTCCAAGCCACACATTCGCTCCATGCCGAAAACTCTCCCAATGCCTCCCTGAATGCACACAATGAACCGTGATCTCTCAGTCTGCTATAAAGAAGAAACAAAGTTTGTTTGGAATCCAACTTCCTTAAAGTCTTCAAAAAGCTGCTAAATGACTGATACATCACTATAAACCAAGCTTGGCACGCAAAGCCTGTATTTTGTGATCTGTCATTAACTCAACCACTTGCTTGACCAACACAATCATTGGTCATTGGTAAAATAGCCACAGTACAATACCCATAGGTCATTTGTGGTGTCTGTGTCCAGAGATTTCAGGAATTGCACCATTTTTTGCAGACTCCAAGTCCAAGTAGTGACTGTTTGTCATTGGGTTTTTCTGAAATGCTGGATTATAAAATTCCCTTCCTTAACCAAAGTAATGATTTCTTATCCAGGGTGCTTCAAAAAAATATTAACACTTCTCAGAAATTCTTTTTTCTTTCTTTGCAGTTGAGTGAAATGGCAACGAGATTGACTTTGGAGCAAAGAAGAAAGGTTGCTACATGGACGGACGTCTTTCAGTCACCCACGGTGAATAGCAGCAAATACAGAGAGCGTTTCAACTGCGATCCACCCTCGAGATTGACCATTTATCACGTTGACAACAAGTTCGGCGAAACCGGCTCAGTCGCTGATAATTACAAAGGGAACAGTGGTCGACCACGAACAGGCCGATCCCCTGCAAACATAGCTGTTACACAAGAAGCTTTCTTGCGTAGCCCAGGAAAATCAACCAGACGGTTCAGCGTATAATGTGGTCTTCCGGGCAACGGTGTAGAGAATGTTGAACAAGGACCTGGGAATGCAGCCGTTTCATTTGCAGATTGTGGGGATTGGGATCCTAAGGTTCTGAGTTCAAAATCCTGCTTGGCCATTGAATTAATACCAGTGTGGTTGACTCAGCATGTCATCCTTCTGAAGTCGGCAAAATGAGTACCAGCTTGCTGGTGTCCTGCGTCGGAGCGGTGACCCGTCCAGGATTGTGTCCAATAGCCCAGGAGACTGTTTTGGCAGCACGATCGCTCTGTACAGAGTATGGTCCCAATGGATTTTTTGAAGGGATTTGCAGATTGTGCAAGCCTTGTGTCCTGCAGATAAAGCCGCTCATGCTGAAGCTTGCAAATTTTCTTAGAGATGAAGAATTGGAACCTGACATTCACTTTTCACAACCTTTCACATAAGTGGACACGTGCACAAGCACAACTGTGTCTTCTGGGGGTACTGAGAATCCTCGTGTTGTGCGTGAGCATGAACAAAACAGCCCAATGTGAATGTCTGGTAAGCAGTCACTGGAACAGGAGTGGTAGGCCATATATTTTTTGAAAACACCACAATCAAGGTGGTGACTTCTTGCACATGATTGATAATTACCAGAGGACAACCTGCACTACAAATCCTGCTTACTGGAGGGATCTTTTCAAATCGGATGGTGCTCCACCCCACTTAGCATCGAATGTTCGTGCTCATCTTAACAGAAAATTTGAGCGGAGATGGATTGGCAGAGAGGGCCTGTGAAATAAATGGCCAGCACATTCGCCAGATCTCACGCCTTGTGATTTCTGGCTGTGGGAGATGGTAAAGGAACATGTTTATGCTACCAAGCCAGGTAATGTGCGAAACTCCGACATAAAATTAAAATATGATTGCAACATTACACAAGAAATGTGTCTCGGGGCTCTGGAGACCACCTGGAGAAGATTCCAGGCATGTGTTACAATGATGGCGAACAAGTGGAGACTCTGACTTTTTGAAGCAATTAACATACATTTGTTGTCATGTTACAGTGTATTATCCGTTCTTTTTCCTTTAAAAATGATAGTCCTATATAAGTGTTAACATCTTTTTTTTGAAGCACCCTGTATTTAAATAAGTGTAATAATAATTTATTTTTTTAGTCAAGGATATTTAAGACAGATTTGTCATCTAAATGTTTGAATCTTCTAAGGTTCAGACAAGAGACTTTGGGACTCAGAGTTATAGATAAAACCTTGGCACAGAAACAGTTTGATTGAGACACACCGCTGTGTTAAATGTGCTATAGAATATTTAAAAAAAAAGCATTGCATGAATCTCAAAGGTCTTTCAGGGATAAAGAGCTTACAAAGCTGCGTACACTATCATAAAATACATACATAAAATCTGTGCAGGTTATGCCATTTCACCAATGCAAGGAGCTCCCCTGCATTCAGTTTGAGAAAGTTCGACATGACAACTTCCAAAAGTCTTCCAAAGATTTTTCAGCTCAAATTCGGCAACATGCAAGGACGAGGGGTGGTGGGCACCCAAAACAGTCCACTGATTCTTCGGTACATTTCTACTTGGTGTTACTAAACCCTGAGCATGTCTTGAGCCCCGTTCTGCTGATACGTGGAGTTAATAGACGTACTTATGCTGCATTCATGAGTCATCATGACCGACTCAAAGAGAGGTATAGATCATCCTGGACTCATTAAGCAACCTGGGATTTACAGGTGTGAATTGAGGGTTTGACTAATTGCTCGAAATGTAAAGGGGAAGCATATCTTTGGAACTGAACGTTTGGTTAGGGTATAAGCTTTTGAATCAGTAAACAGGTGTTCAAAAACAAACAATCTTGAACGTCAGGTTCAGCGTGACTCGCAAGACACCTGTTGGCACGGTGGTCACCTGTGTCAACACTATGTACGGGTGTGCAATTTTACTCAAAGCGCTTGCAAACATCACCCTTTGCATGATTTATGGCTCGTTTCGAGTGTCTCAGAAAGATATTGGAGCGAACACAAAGCGTGCTGACTTTTTCCCACGGGATTGCTCGAGCTGGAAAAGCAAAGATCGGACATACCGCTGACGATTAAATGCTCTGCGGGTTCCAGGTGGATAGGCATCGAAATCTCGCGTGTTCATTATACATTTATTTTCCTTTTTAAACGACCGAGGGCTGTTTATTACCGATAACAGTTTCAGTTTGCGCTTCGTTTATCACTTCCCGCAATGGAATTTATTTGCTCTTTCCAGATGGGAGTGTCATGACTTACAACACACACACACACATATATATATATATAAATGTATATATCATACATACATACACACACAACTGAAATGTAATTGATTTCACAACCACACACTCTTTCCTAGCCTGTGATATTGATCACTTTGTGCAAACAGTAGATAATGAAATTTGGATAGCAGGGTTGTGTATGTACATCGCCTGGAATTATTGAGCACTTTCAGAAGGCATTTCCAAACAGAGAACAAAGCGCATGATCATGAAAAGTATGGCTGCAAAATGGGCACGACACCGGAGGAATTTGGCAGCATGTGTGGGGCGCATATAAAGGTCGAGTTCGACGGACAGAATGATATGACCCCCGAATACTGACGTACCTGGAAAGCAGTTGACGCGCACGACGTGCGACCCTCACGTTCCGGGGTCGCTCAAGTGAGTCCCGCGAGCGATTGCGGTGGCGACGAGTGGCAGGTCTGTCTGGAGCTCTTAAAGGCAGGCGTGGCGAGTCGCCCCGCACGGCTCTTCGTTACGTAACATCCATATTTCAAAGCGCTCGCTATGGACGCCGAGAGCGGAGTAGATCCGTGAGACAGCTGTCCATTTCAGAATATCAGTGAACTGGCTGCACTGCTCCAGTGCTCTTCAATAAAATGTGTTTAAAAAAAAAT
>CM068957.1:84220352-84232927 GCA_035128595.1 Eptatretus atami | reverse complement strand
GTTTTAGGAAATGCTGCCAGTGCTGCCTTTCATTGGCACTCTTTTAGTTTCCATCAAGCCTGATGTTGGCTTAGCGGTTAGAGTGGCTGGCTTGGGATGTTATGGCCCTGAGTTTGAGCCCCCTTTTCTGCTGAATTAAAACCAGGTGGGGTTAACTCAGCCTATCATCCTTCTGAGGTTGGTGAAATGAGTACGAGTGTACTGGTATCGGGGCACCGCATCAGTGGCACAGCCAGGCCCCAACAAAATGATAGCTACCTGGCAGCCAAGCTGCCATATGCAAGAAGAAGAAGAAAAAGAGTTTCCATCCAAAACTTCCCTGAGGGAATTGAGATGCAACCACAAAGTATGGACTTGCCTTGCAGTGAGAACAGACGGTGAGCCAGTGGGAATACTCCCTTCCTTAAAGGCATTAGTGAGCTGACTGGGTTCATGGCAATAATTCAATAGCAGCAGGATAATTCTCTTTCAACTCCATCAGTTTGGAGAAGCTTTTGTCCACTTATTTTTCTCTACTTTCCCCTTTCCCTCCTTTTCTACATTTCTTTTTTTCTAAATCTAGTCCTTCCATTCCCTCACTTTCTTCCGACTTCCAGGGATGTGTGCGAACATTAGGATGATTTTTTGCCCAACATCACATTTTCCCCAAAACCAAAGATCTGCAATCTCAGGGAGGCAGGAGGATCTCCAGTGCATCTTGACTACCATGGATATGAGCCATTTCCCCATGTCTTCGATACAATGGCAGATGCCCCAGACATCAAATTCTCGGTTAGCACCTGATCAAGAACCGGCCCAGGTTGTCATTGCCACAATGACCGATTCCTGATACTTTACATTCACTTATCTTTGAGTTGCTGCACGGTAAGATTGATACAAAAGACAATACAGACAAGAAAAAAATGATAAAATGAAATAGAGCAAATAATGAAACAAATTCGATAAAGTACAATCTGTATTGCATACATACTACATCACTATTAAATCATAGATATCTAACCATCCATCCATTAGGATCATACCCTGTGCAGAGCATTGGTGCTGTCAAAGCAGTCTCCTTGGCTATTGGGCACAATCCTGTACAGGTCACCACTCTGACACAGGATACCAGCAAGCTGGCACTCATTTTGCTGACCTCCAAAGGACAACAAGCCGAGTTAATCCCACCTGGTATTAATTCAACAGCTGAGCAGGATTTGAACTCAGGATCCTTGGATCCAAAGCCCACCACCCGAACCATTAAGCCAACACCAGACATACCCCCCCCCCCCCCCCCCCCTCCCCAACCCTCATCTCATATTAACAATCTTCTTACTACTTTCACTCTGTGGGTACAACATCTCACAGCTGTCAGTGACAGCTGTCACCACAGAGTGACAGGCTGTCACCACAGAAGAATAAAACATTGTCCAAACCTGCATTTCTAGTTTGACTACCACGAGGCCCACGTTACCCAATCAGCATTGACAATGGAAGTGCAACTTCCAAAAGAATAAGAAAATTAATGAAAATAATGTTACAAATGAACAATCGATCTTTCATTTTAACAGATATATTCCTTTCTGTTATTTAAATTAGAAATTAGAAATTTAGTCCTGAGATTTTGTTTTGTTCCCATTCCCTGTCAATCAAACATCGCAGGTGGGCAAGTGCTTGGGACTTGAACGCTGAGACATCCTGTTTGAATGAGATAACCTCCAAATAAAATTTCAAAGTAAAAGTAAGTTGGAGGAAAAGATGTCGAGAAGAAGAAAATTTAAAACATTTTGTGCGAGGGAAAAATGAAAGAGGGGAAGGGAAAAGGTGGGATTCAGGATGGCAAAAATAGAAGGAAGCGCGTTGGAGGTTGGAGCTTTGTATTTTATTTGTTGTAAAAGTTCACAGACGTGAGTTGTTACTTTGGAATCAAAGCGAGTCACACACAGTTTGTATATTTACCTTGTGCGGTGGAAATCAAAGATGCCAAAGGTAAGAGCAGGAGAAACGGCAACACACCGGGTGCACCGTCCAAGCCACACATTCGCTCCATGCTGAAAACTCTCCCAATGCCTCCCTGAATGCACACAATGAACCCGTGATCTCTCAGTCTGCTATAAAGAAGAAACAAAGTTTGTTTGGAATCCAACTTCCTTAAAGTCTTCAAAAAGCTGCTAAATGACTGATACATCACTATAAACCAAGCTTGGCACTGCAAAGCCTGTATTTTGTGATCTGTCATTAACTCAACCACTTGCTTGACCAACACAATCATTGGTCATTGGTAAATAGCCACAGTACAATACCCATAGGTCATTTGTGGTGTCTGTGTCCAGAGATTTCAGGAATTGCACCATTTTTTGCAGACTCCAAGTCCAAGGTAGTGACTGTTTGTCATTGGGTTTTTCTGAAATGCTGGATTATAAAATTCCCTTCCTTAACCAAAGTATGATTTCTTATCCAGGGTGCTTCAAAAAAATATTAACACTTCTCAGAAATTCTTTTTTCTTTCTTTGCAGTTGAGTGAAATGGCAACGAGATTGACTTTGGAGCAAAGAAGAAAGGTTGCTACATGGACGGACGTCTTTCAGTCACCCACGGTGAATAGCAGCAAATACAGAGAGCGTTTCAACTGCGATCCACCCTCGAGATTGACCATTTATCACGTTGACAACAAGTTCGGCGAAACCGGCTCAGTCGCTGATAATTACAAAGGGAACAGTGGTCGACCACGAACAGGCCGATCCCCTGCAAACATAGCTGTTACACAAGAAGCTTTCTTGCGTAGCCCAGGAAAATCAACCAGACGGTTCAGCGTATAATGTGGTCTTCCCGGGCAACGGTGTAGAGAATGTTGAACAAGGACCTGGGAATGCAGCCGTTTCATTTGCAGATTGTGGTGGGATTGGGATCCTAAGGTTCTGAGTTCAAATCCTGCTTGGCCATTGAATTAATACCAGCTGTGGTTGACTCAGCATGTCATCCTTCTGAAGTCGGCAAAATGAGTACCAGCTTGCTGGTGTCCTGCGTCGGAGCGGTGACCCGTCCAGGATTGTGTCCAATAGCCCAGGAGACTGTTTTGGCAGCACGATCGCTCTGTACAGAGTATGGTCCCAATGGATTTTTTGAAGGGATTTGCAGATTGTGCAAGCCTTGTGTCCTGCAGATAAAGCCGCTCATGCTGAAGCTTGCAAAATTTTCTTAGAGATGAAGAATTTGGAACCTGACATTCACCTTTCACAACCTTTCACATAAGTGGACACGTGCACAAGCACAACTGTGTCTTCTGGGGGTACTGAGAATCCTCGTGTTGTGCGTGAGCATGAACAAAACAGCCCCAATGTGAATGTCTGGTAAGCAGTCACTGGAACAGGAGTGGTAGGGCCATATATTTTTTGAAAACACCACAATCAACGGTGGTGACTTCTTGCACATGATTGATAATTACGCAGAGGACAACCTGCCACTACAAATCCTGCTTACTGGAGGGATCTTTTCAAATCGGATGGTGCTCCACCCCACTTAGCATCGAATGTTCGTGCTCATCTTAACAGAAAATTTGAGCGGAGATGGATTGGCAGAGGAGGGCCTGTGAAATAAATGGCCAGCACATTCGCCAGATCTCACGCCTTGTGATTTCTGGCTGTGGGAGATGGTAAAGGAACATGTTTATGCTACCAAGCCAGGTAATGTGCGAAAACCTCCGACATAAAATTTAAAATATGATTGCAACATTACACAAGAAATGTGTCTCCGGGCTCTGGAGACCACCTGGAGAAGATTCCAGGCATGTGTTGACAATGATGGGCAACAAGTGGAGACTCTTTGACTTTTTGAAGCAATTAACATACATTTGTTGTCATGTTACAGTGTATTATCCGTTCTTTTTCCTTTAAAAATGATAGTCCTATATAAGTGTTAACATCTTTTTTTTGAAGCACCCTGTATTTAAATAAGTGTAATAATAATTTATTTCTTTTAGTCAAGGATATTTAAGACAGATTTGTCATCTAAATGTTTGAATCTTCTAAGGTTCAGACAAGAGACTTTGGGACTCAGAGTTTATAGATAAAACCTTGGCACAGAAACAGTTTGATTGAGACACACCGCTGTGTTAAATGTGCTATAGAATATTTAAAAAAAAAGCATTGCATGAATCTCAAAGGTCTTTCAGGGATAAAGAGCTTACAAAGCTGCGTACACTATCATAAAATACATACATAAAATCTGTGCAGGTTATGCCATTTCACCAATGCAAGGAGCTCCCCTGCATTCAGTTTGAGAAGTTCGACATGACAACTTCCAAAAGTCTTCCAAAGATTTTTCAGCTCAAATTCGGCAACATGCAAGGACGAGGGGGTGGTGGGCACCCAAAACAGTCCACTGATTCTTCGGTACATTTCTACTTGGTGTTTACGAAACCCTGAGCATGTCTTGAGCCCCGTTCTGCTGATACGTGGAGTTAATAGACGTACTTATGCTGCATTCATGAGTCATCATGACCGACTCAAAGAGAGGTATAAGATCATCCTGGACTCATTAAGCAACCTGGATTTACGGTGTGAATTGAGGGTTTGACTAATTGCTCGAAATGTAAAGGGGGAAGCATATCTTTGGGAACTGAACGTTTGGTTAGGGTATAAGCTTTTGAATCAGTAAACAGGTGTTCAAAAACAAACAATCTTGAACGTCAGGTTCAGCGTGACTCGCAAGAGCACCTGTTGGCACGGTGGTCACCTGTGTCAACCTATGTACGGGTGTGCAATTTTACTCAAAGCGCTTGCAAACATCACCCTTTGCATGATTTATGAGCTCGTTTCGAGTGTCTCAGAAAGATATTGGAGCGAACACAAAGCGTGCTGACTTTTTCCCACGGGATTGCTCGAGCTGGAAAAGCAAAGATCGGGACATACCGCTGACGATTAAATGCTCTGCGGGTTCCAGGTGGATAGGCATCGAAATCTCGCGTGTTCATTATACATTTATTTTCCTTTTTAAACGACCGAGGGCTGTTTATTACCGATAACAGTTTCAGTTTGCGCTTCGTTTATCATTCCCGCAATGGAATTTATTTGCTCTTTCCAGATGGGGAGTGTCATGACTTACAACACACACACACATATAAATATATAAATGTATATATCATACATACATACACACACAACTGAAATGTAATTGATTTCACAACCACACACTCTTTCCTAGCCTGTGATATTGATCACTTTGTGCAAACAGTAGATAATGAAATTTGGATAGCAGGGTTGTGTATGTACATCGCCTGGAATTATTGAGCACTTTCAGAAGGCATTTCCAAACAGAGAACAAAGCGCATGATCATTGAAAAGTATGGCTGCAAAATGGGCACGACACCGGAGGAATTTGGCAGCATGTGTGGGGCGCATATAAAGGTCGAGTTCGACGGACAGAATGATATGACCCCCGAATACTGACGTACCTGGAAAGCAGTTGACGCGCACGACGTGCGACCCTCACGTTCCGGGGGTCGCTCAAGTGAGTCCCCGCGAGCGATTGCCGGTGGCGACGAGTCGGCAGGTCTGTCTGGAGCTCTTAAAGGCAGGCGTGGCGAGTCGCCCCGCACGGCTCTCGTTACCGTAACATCCATATTTCAAAGCGCGTCGCTATGGACGCCGAGAGCGGAGTAGATCCGTGAGACAGCTGTCCATTTCAGAACTATCAGTGAACTGGCTGCACTGCTCCAGTGCTCTTCAATAAAATGTGTTTAAAAAAAAAATAAAAAACACAGCAAGGTATCTTCCAACACCTTGCCCACGTCCAAACCACCCCACCTTACTCCTGCACTCACATGACATTGTGAAATTATTTTTATGATATGATATAGTTGCTTGACTGATCTCAAGCATATAAACCAACACATTATCATAAAGCATAATTTGAAACAAATAAACAGTTAAAAAAAACCATAAACCAGCATACCTCAGTCTACTGTGGGATTATGACTAAATCAAGGATAAATGCTATAAAAGAGTTTTTCGCCCTCTGCACCATTATCGTAATCACCATTCCACATTGTTGGCCAATTCCATATGGTTGACTGCTCATCTTTTTTTTACTTACATTGTTACGGACTTGGGGTTCGGGGTCTACCACGGGGGAAGTACTCGGACTCCTGATGATCGCCCGGCCCTGCAGGCCGATGTGCTGAGGATAATCCGTGGTCCGGTGGGTTGTGAAGCATCCACGAACGTCAATTGGAACAGCCAAGTCTGGCAGGGTCCATTATCTTATTACATTTACCTTTCCGTTGAGTTGGCTCGAATAATTATTGAGGTTCACATCCTCACTCCGTACCCATCTATATATTTAAGTATGGCCAAGTGAGAACCATGGGGCTGCACTGGCTAATCACGGAGCAATTCATGGGGGTAGAACTTCCCTTCGATCTGATAGTGCGGACTGTGTTAGACCAATATGGAAAAGACACTACGAGCAGGTTGGAAGAACATGTACAGTATAGGGGTTATATTCACAGGCATCCGCACAGCAGACATACAACTATTCGTGATGGTGCAACAACAACAATGGGGGAATTTGTGTGAAGTGTATTCACAAGTGAGAAAGAGACAGTGCAGATTTAACCCATTATAATTTTTAAAAACCCTTATGCATCTTACTTATACTGCACACGACATTGGTGCCAATCAGTTGCGTTTGTGAGGAAAGTAGATAAGAAAGAAAGAAAGGAAAGTTTGAGGCTTATTGTCGACCTCTCTCACCCAGCACGGACTTGTGAGCCCGGGCTGATCCCAATTGTGGGGAAGGTAAGGGAGGGGAAGTGGGAACTGAGGAGAGTCACAGTGCGTATTGAAGAGATGCAAGTGTGGTGCACTAGAGAAAGAATGGACAGTGTGCATGTCAGTAGTTTTGCTCTTAAAAGAATGGTTTATTGGGCTCTTCCCCCTTGCCCTCATGATAGCTCTTATTGCATCTAAAGGAGAATAATCATGTAAAATAGAGAAAGAACATCTGAGTAGAATAGAGCTGGTTTCCCACGCTGAGTTTGGCTTGGCCTCCCGCCTCTCCATGCACCCGTATAGACAGTGTGCTTATCCTGCCGGACTCTCCAGTGTGCTCCACCTGATCAGTCCATTCCAGAATGTGCTACAGAAGAAAACCAGCCCAGTCCAGCTCGAATGGAAAAACCCAGCCATGGAACGTTGAGCATTCTGCCTTTTGAAGCAGCTAGAGAGGGGGTGGTGTTTGACAGAGGTCAAAGCTGATGCTCCACCCTCTGCAGGAGTGGCTACAGGGAGCAAAGGTAATGCTCCACCTCCTGAGTGCAGTGCACCCATTGGCCTCAGACTTGCTTCGGCGTGACATCACAGTTCTTCTGAGCCTGTAGCTTGAGGAATGGTCTCATACATCTTCTAGTTAGGACATGCGCATCACCTCGCGATTATTGACATGGAGGCTGATCGTGGCACTCCCGATTGCCACATAAATGCCTAGCAAAGGCGCCAACGGCAGGCTGGACTGATGGGGTGGTCATTGCCGGCAGGAAGGTATAGCGAGGTGGTCAGCTTTTTTTACATCTTCGTTGCATCTTGTCCCGTGAAGCGATGCTTGGTTGATTGCGGAGCTGGGTTTGAGTCATGAGCGCCAGATGTAGTAAACAAAAGTGCCAGTGGTGTCTTGAGCAGGCAAGGTGGTTGTTGCTGGTAGTTGTGAGGTGGTGGTTGTGGTTGCCTTTGGGTGAAGCGGCGCTATCTGTTCAATGGCAAGCAGGTGGTTGAATAGCGACTGGGTGTTGGAATGGTGAGCTTGGATGGTGTGTTGCAGATGGCAGGAAATATATTTATCATATTTGAAGCAAGTGGGGTGGTTATCGCTGGCAGTAGAATGGTAAGCTGGATGATGGATCGCACTCTGCACAGTGACAGTTGGAGTTTGGCAGGGGCGGATTTGAATGTGGCACGTTGGAAAGAAAGTAAGTAAATGATAGATAATGAGTGAAAAGGGGGGCAATCTGCCTAATGCCACACAACGCATATTTCCCTGCCAACTAGACACAAGGGAGGACCCTATCTGGGACATGTAATAATGAAATAACTAAATAGGGAACCACTGTATGTTGTGTGCCATTGCCTTGGGGTCTCGGTTCTCAGAACCATCACAATGTATAGTAGTGGTGGTCGTATGGCAGCTTAGCTGCCGAGGTAGCTATCATTTCTTGAAGCGCGACTGTGTCGCTGATGCAATGCCCCTCTACCAGTACACACACTGGAACTGGTACTCATTTTGCCGACCTCAGAAGGATGACAGGCTGAGTCAACCCCTGGTGTATTAATTCACCGGCCGACGGGGCTTTAACTCAGGACCCTAGGATCCCAAGCCACCACCCTAACCACTGAGCCAACACCAGGCTTGTACAATGTATAGTAAATTCCTTGATCTCAAAATGTACATTGGACAGGATTGTATTGCAAGATCTACACTCTGATAAGCATCCTGTAAACAATCCATTGTCAGCTAAAATTGTGCACTGGCAAGATAGCGTAGTATTATATGCACTCACCTTCAAGCTGTCTAGCCTGGGTTCGAATCTTAACTCACCTACAAACTGTCATCCTGGTGTTTTGCATGCTGGGCAACGCATCAACGTGTATGCTGTCTGTCAGATTGACATTAAACTGGATATCTCATATACTGCCATTAGTTGGTTGACATTAAAGATCTTGTGGTGTTCTTCATGAGGAAGAGGTGAGTTATTGCACACCAGCTAAATTATAAATTTCTGCCACCTTTAGTCAAAGGTCGGACCTGGCAAGTAGGTTCGTTGAAAGACTTGGACCAAAATCTTTCTCCAGTCAACTCTACAAGGTTGAATAATTGGGCCCATTTTGTTGCGGTATCATTGTGAAGAGTGATGTCTTGTCTTTAATTTTGCATTCCTTCCCCTACTCCGATGCATAACCACTCCTGCCTCACCACTCCCTTCTTCTAGCCTTCCGCCTCTCCCCCGACCCAATACTACTGTGTGAAGTTGTTGAGATGGAGTTTCAGGAGTGCAGATATGGCACAGGCATGATGGGCCATGTGGCATCTTCCTGCCTGCGTGTTTGTCCCACCTAGTGTGAATCATTGTGTAAAGGGATTGGAGTGTAAATGAAGGAGTTTTAAAGGTGTAAATTAAAAGGAATGATAGAGAGAAGCAGAGAGAGAAAATTCTTTCATAATAATTTGCTGCAGTTTTCAACGCTTTGGGGTAAAATAGAATAGTAATAACTAGTTGAACCCACGGAGCTTCCGCGAAAATAATCTATATCTAATTAAACGTAATCTATATGTCATTTCTAAGTTTTGTCACAATATAATATAAATTCTGACGTTGGTGAGAAAATTCCAAATTTACTGAAAAGCCAATTGTTTCCTATATATTTTATGTTTCGTTTTTAGTATTTTCAAATACTCCTAAAGAAAAGGAATTAAAATATGTAATCACATATTTTAGATTTTGGGATAAATCTGATAATTAATATTTATACAGCGTATCCACAGTTGAAACGTTAGGTGGGATTTCCTTTGATGTGCTTCAGGTGTTATCTATATGTGCTATCTTCCTAAACCAATGTGAAACATACAAACATCATTTTACAAGAAAAATCACAAGATGTTTGTGTGGTGCGAGTCGAAAGGGGTATAACAGGGGTAGAGGGTCTAGCAGTCTGTGGGTCTCAATGGTCTAAGGTGTCTAAAGGGTGTAAGGGTCGAAAGAGTCCAAAGGGTCGATGGGGATTTATAAGGGTCTTTAGGGTTCTAAAGGTCTAAAAGGTATGTTCCAATAGTAGTTATGGTCGAAGGGGTCAAACGGGTCACTCAGATCCCAAGGGGTCTAAATGTCTAGAGGGGTGTCAGGGATCGAGAGGATGTAAATGTCTCAAGGCGTCTACAGGTGTCTAAAATGCCAAAACGGTCTTAAAAGGTTTAAGGGATCTAAAAGGTATAAAGGGTCTAAATTTCATAAAAAGAAACATTTCCTGAACTAATTATGTTCACTCATAGTTATATATAATATATTTTTTTTAACTTAAAGTTGATGTTTATTGGCTGATAATTATGAGTGTCTCATTCAGAAAAACAATTAAAGAAATACCTATCATACATATAAACACGTTGTGCACCACTCGTAAAGTATCCAAGGTTATTAAAAAAAACATATCTATTACAAGCCTGTCAATTTACCTATAATTAAAATATTTCAATGAAATCTCAGTGTATTTACTCCCCCACTACCCATTCATTTTTCCTCCTCCATATCACACAATCGCATGAGGACCTTACTAGACCCACTGAGAGAGTGGGGAGGTCAGTTGTAATCTCCATGTGCGGATTTCAGAAGTTGGAACAGAGTCCTCTCAGGTCTCAAAGTATCCACCTTTATTTCGGTAAGGGGTCAGGATTCAATATCCAAGCTGTGAAGTTTTAAGTTCTCAAAGTTTTGTGCCGAGGGCTCTCTTCAGGATCGTCACTGAGATGTGGACAGCTTCCAATTGTAGTTCGTTTGTAGCAATATTCCCAGGGATGGTTTTTAATATCTCTGTGAAGTTCTTCGTCATCATTCCCGTTGCTCCAATTATCACTGGTACAAACTTTGGCATTCTTCAGCTTCCAGAATTTTTCCCTTCATTTTTGAGGTCTTGGTGTTTGGTCATTTTCTTGATTTCTGCATTGTTTAGGTCAAAATCACTGGGTAGTGACACCTCAATTAGCAATGCCTTCTTTTCTTGTTTGTACCCAAGTACAATATCCAGTCACCACACTTTGTTTTCTATGTCCATGCTCAATGGGATCATCAGGTCGTAGATGATTGTTACTTCCTCGTTTCAGTAGTTATGAGTATGGTTTGATGAGGTTCGTGAAACAAGGGATATTGAAAATTTTGCACTGCCAGGGGATTACTATACAAACTTTGTTTGTCCTTTATGTGTACAGTTGTTCTGACATGGTTTTTTACATCCCAAGAGGAGGTGGCTCGAACCTTCTGTTTCTATCTTGCAGATTCTACACTTGGCAGATTGACTAAGTGCCATTTTCTTAATTCGAATCCTATCCAGGTTTCTCCTGATGACTTCACCCTTGCTTTTTTGCTTGTTAATTATGTAACACACTTAACACAAACAAAAACACACAAACACCACCAAAACAAGCCCTGGTGAGTGTCTGCAATCCCGATTGCTCTTTCATATAAATACAGAAGTTTATTCATACAAATGCATATTATTATTTTCGAAAGTAACACGAGTTTTGAAATGGCGTGATCCGCCCAGACTGCTCGGTTCACATGCGCAGAAACCCCAGTAACGAAGTAAATCAGGGTGGCCTGGACATATTTCATGCTCCCAGAAAAGGATTGTGGAATGAAATGCCGAAAAAGAACTTTTAAAGAAGCTGAAATTACTTGTAAGCATACATTTGAGAAAGGCATGTGCCTCTGCACAAAGAAACAGTTGGAGAACTCTTGATTAACCTGTCCAGAAAATTGATATGTTGCAAGTCCATAAGCAAAACTCTACGATGAAGCCATGAAAGGCTGAGGTTTGTAGTATGTGTGGTGTGTTCCAACCAAACTTCATGGTGTTTTATTACATAGGAAGGGCATCATATCGGGGCTTGTCAATGCACAGGACACGTTTGAAATGATGACACTATTTACGATTATAAATACAGGATAAGTGTTAAAATGATGATACTGTAGTTGTATGATTAATAAATACGGATAAGTTTAAAATGAGATGTACTGTGTGTACGATTCATAGATACAGGATAGTATAAAATGATGATATGAATTACTATTAATAACGACAGGATATGCTTAAAATGATGATAAAACGTGTAAGTTATAGTTTATGTAATAAATACAGGATAAGTTTAAAATTGAGACATGTATTTATGATTAATAAATACAGATAAGTTTAAATGAGAGGCTGTATTAGTTAATAAATACAGGATAAGTTTAAATGATGATACTGTATTTACTATTAATAAATACAGTAAAAGTTTAAAAATGATGATACTGTGTGTACGATTCATTAATATACAGGATAAGTTTAAAATGATGAACCGTATGATTGTTACTTCCTCGTTTTCAATTATTGCTTTTGGTTAATTTTTCATGAGTTTTCTGAACAAGGGATATTGAAAGTTTGCACTGCCAGGGGATTACTATACAAACTTTGTGTTTGACTTTATATGTACGTTGTTCGAATGAGTTTTTTACATCAAGAGGAGGTGCTCGAACCTTCTGTTTCTATCTTGCAGATTCTACACTTGTCAGATGTGACTAGGTGCCATTGTCGTTGTAATTCGAATCCTATCCAGGTTTCTCCTGATGACTTCACCCTTGCTTTTTTGCTTGTTAATTATGTAACACACTTGAACACAAACAAAACAACACAAACACCACACAAAACAAGCCCTGGTGAGTGTCTGCAATCCCTGATTGCTCTTTCATATAAATACAGAAGTTTATTCATACAAATGCATATTATTCATTTTCGAAAGTTAACACGAGTTTTGAAATGGCGTGATCCGCCCCAGACTGCTCGGTTCACATGCGCAGA
>CM068957.1:84145755-84217193 GCA_035128595.1 Eptatretus atami | reverse complement strand
ACTATTAATAAATACAAGATAAGTTTAAAATAATGATATTGTATTTATTATTAATCATGTTTGGGAGGAGAGGGAAAAACAAGAGGAGGGGGTACAGTGTATTTACAATTTATCATTATAAATACACTGCACAGTGTATTTTCCTTTGGTTCCAAAGCCACAAGAGATTTTTTGCATCTATTGGTGAAAGGAGAAGAATCTGTTTGTGGTGTGTGTGTGTGTGTGTGTGTGTGTGTGTGTGTGTGTGTGTGTGTGTGTGTGTGTGTGTGTGTGTGTGTGTGTGTGTTTACCACCAGCCATGACTATCTAATTGTAATAACAGGAAAAGATAGGAACCCGACTCCTCTCATTCATGGATATTTATTGTATATCCTATATTCTCGCAAATCTGTTGCTTCAGAGAACAGAACGATTATGGTTAACCATTTTGAAATTGCCACTTTGTCATTTAAATGCTGAAAATTATGTTTAAAAGACAATATGAATTCCAGATTTCATGCTAGCTATGGCAGGATAAAAGTGCCCGTCGAGCAGAACCAAATCAATGTAAAAACACACACAGCGCATGCGCCAAAGGCCTTCTTTAGTATTCTTCACACGTCACTACGATACACAAGGAAATTAGACACAGGTGTCATTCGGTCATTTGGCCCATCATGCCTGCACCACATCAACACCAGACCAATTTATATAACACAAGGAAAATGCAAAACTTTTTTTTTCTTTTCTTCTTATTTCCGGGGGTGGGGGGAGGGTTGAGGGAGTGGGCGAAGCCAGTTCTTGGGTGAGAAACACACAACATCGACCACACACCACCCCTTGATGAGACCCCCACAGACAACACTCAAACACTGGTAACAACACTAACAACATGGAACCCAGTGATACTTGCTGCATGGTCGGCTTGCTGACAACTAAACCGTCACCCCTAACTGGCTTTGCTAGTGGGGAGGGTGACTGTGGCACCCTGCCAGGACAACACCTCACAATGGGGGAATGGCTCCCAAAGGGAGCCAATGGCCATTCAGTACGGAGATGGTGTCACCTAGAAAACACCCATTGGGGGTAGGAAAATGTATTTTTCCACCTGGTCTAATTACCCCCTCCTGTACAATGGTCCTGTTAAGAGGTTTCCTTGTTTCAGAACTAGGTGAAGGTTGTGCCAGTTTTTCCTCTTCTTCTTTTTCTCAGTAGCCCTTCACATCTAATGGCTCTTAGCCTTTTTTAAGGGAAAATTTCAATTTTAGAAAAAAAACTCCACACAGATGGACACAATCACCCATCCATACTCAAGCTACTGAAAAGTCTTCTCAACATCCCTATACCCCTCTATCTCCATCCCTATACCCCTCTATCTCCATAACTTCCAGGTACCTATCTAACTCCAAGTTAAACTTATCTACTGTTTCCACTGCCACTACCTTTCCAGGGAGACCATTCCATGCATTAACTAGTCTCTGAGTGAAAGACCCTTGCCTCACGACCATCTTAATTCTCCTCTTCTTTACTCTCAGGCTATGGCCCCTGGTCCTATAACAGTCTACTGTGCTGAATAATTATTCTCAACGTACTTTATCTATACCCTTCATTATCTGAAACATCTCCATCATATATACTCATAACCACCTCCTTTCTAGTGTATAAAGCCCTGTCTTCTTCAGCCGCTCCTCATAGCTGGGTCGAGCAGCTCTGCACCGAACTCTCTCTATGGCAGTTATGTCCATTCTAAGTTGTGGTAACCAAAACTGCACACAATATTCTAGATGAGGCCTCATTAAATTCCTATACAATGGTAACACCACCTATTTTGATTTATAATTGATCCCCCTCTGAATACAACCTAAAACCCTATTTGTGTTAGCTATAGCTGCCTGGCACTGAGCTACCTGATTACCTCTCATATCTATTACCACCCCCAGATCCTTCTCCTGTGCTATACGCTTCAAAATTACCCCTTGCATCATGTAATCTCTATTTTCATTAATCTTACCCATCACCAACACCTTATACTTGCTCAGGTTAAATTGCATCTGCCAATCTTTTGCCCAATCTATGTAAGTATAAATACTTTCCTGAATCCGATCACCACCCCCAAGGCTATCCACCTTACCTCAAACCTTTGTATCATCTACAAATTTGGAAAGCCTTCTCTTCACCCCACTATCCAAATGGTTGATGTAAATAAATAATGAATAATAATGGTGCTCACACTGATCCCTGAGGTACGCCGCTACTTAAATCCTACCACTCACAGCCACACTTTACTTCCTATCACGAATCCAGTTTGCAATCCAATTAGCTACCTGACCAGCCACTCCACAAGCATTCACCTTGGCTAACAACCACTAATGTGGCACCTTATCAAATTCCTCTTCGAGTCAAGATATACTATGTCCACTGCCTTTCCCTCATCCACCCAATCAGACACTGCTTCAAATAACTCTCAAAGATTTGTTAGACAATACCTACCTTTGCTAAACCCATACTGACTACTTTTCATTAGTTTGTATTTCTTTTAATGGTTCCTCATCCGGTCCCTAATTAATGTCTCCAACACCTTCCCCACAACTGAAGTCAAACTAACATGTCTATAGTTTCCCAGTTCTTCTCTGGATCCTTTCTTAAATAACGGTGTTAAATTTGCGACTCTCCAATCCAATGGTACCTGTCTTGACTCCAGTGAGTTATTGAAAATATCAGTTAAAATCTCGCTTACCTGCTCAGCTACCTCTCTCAATACACTTGAGTGCATATTATCAGCCCCAGAGCCTTGTCTACTCTTAGATTTCGTTCCGTTACTTCCTCCACTCCAACTTGGATCTTCTGTATTAGCCCTTCCTCACCTCCTTGATATATACCCTCAGCTATTGGCAATGCTCCTGACTGTTCTTGTGTAAATGTTGAAACAAAATACCTGTTTAAAATCCTGCCATCTCACTTTCTTCACTAACCACTCTCCCTGTGCTATTCCTCAATGCACCTACACTTGTCATAACCTGTTCTTTAACCCCTATATACTTAAAGAATGCCTTGCTATTATGCTTAATATTCTTAGCCTTTTGGCTTGTGAAGTTATTTTCTTAACTTGCCTCTGCTTTCTCCAATACTGATATCCAGTGTTGAGTTTGTGATTCCTTGAGAATATTTTGTATTTCTGCATAAATTTGACCTAAAATGTGATCAGAGCTTCATCAGGTCAGGTCAGCTACAAGACTATGCACCGGAGCAGCGCGTCGCTGCGTAAACTTTCTGCCGGTACTCCAGGGGCTTCCATCTGGCCATCCCCCAGGCAGATGCCTGGCCCATCCCCATATACTTGAGATGCCGATCAACCTGCTGTAACCACGAGGCAGATCGTCGGCCCGTTGGCCTCCTCCACTCACAAGGATCCCTCGCTGAGAGAATCTGGTGAGCAGAATCAGCATCAGGAAAACGAGCCACATGTCCATACAGCCGCATCTGATGCTCACAGATTATACAGGTAACAAATCTCATCCAAGTCGCTCTCAGCAACCGCTAGTTGGACACGGTCTTCGTGTCTTCATCAATTCCTAATAATAGATAAAGGGAACCTGATTAAGCAAACAGCACACAAAAAATAAATCTACTTATTAATTTATTTATTGAACAAAATGATGCAACGTTCAATTTCTTTGTCAGAAAAAGTATGTGAACCTCTCGGTTAATCAGCTCAATTAAAGGGGTAATTACAGTCAGGTGTTTCATTCAATGGGATGACAATCGGGAGTGAGTTTGGGTGGCCCTGCCCTATATGAAACACATAAACTTTGCTCGTCACCATCAGAGTCTGGTGTTCACCTCACATGTTTGTGGAAGAGTGTCATGCCCTGATCAAAAGAGATTTCTGAGGATCTCAGAAAAAGAGTTGGCGATGCTCATTGTATGGAAAAGGTTAAAAAAAAACCTTTTGAAAGATGTTTGGCTCCACCAATCCACTGTCAAGGCAGATAGTGCACATATGGAGAAAATTCAACACCATTGTTACTCTTTGCAGGAGTGGTCATCCAACGAAAATCACTCCAAGAGCATGGTGTACAATAATCCATGAGGTCACAAAGAACACCAGAGTAATATCTAAGGATCTACAGGCTTCTCTTGCATTGGCTAATGGCAGTGTTCACTGTTCATGAGTCCACCATCAGGAAAATGCTGAGCAAGAATGATGTGCCTGGGAGGATAGTAAGGAGGAAACCACTGCTCTCCAAGAACATTGCCAACATTGCTGTCCGTCTCAAATTTGGCAAAAATCACCTGGATGATCGAGAAGGTTATTGGAAGAATGTTGAGATGATTTGAAATTGGAACCTTTTGGCTTAAATGAGAAACATTATGTTTGGTGAAAACCAAACACTGCATTCCAACATAAGAACTTCAGCCCAACCATGAAACATAGTGGTGGGAGTATCGTGGTTTGGGGCTGCTTTGCTGCCTCAGGGTCCGTACAGCTTGCTATCATTGACGGAACCTTGAATTCTGCATTGTACCAGCAAATTCTATTGGAGAATGTCAGGGCATCCATCCGTGAGCTGAAGCTTAACAGAAAGTGGGTCATGCAGCAAGACGTCGATCCGGAACACACAATAAGATCTAAAACAGAACGGCTGAAGTAGAAGAGATTTTGTATTTTGGAATGGTCAAGTCAAAATCGAGACCTTAACCCAATTTGAATGTTGTGGCAGAACCTGAAGTGAGCAGTTCATGTAAGAAAGCCCACAAATATCTCTGAGTTAAAGCAGTTCTGAAAGGCAGAATGGGTCAAAATTCCTTCCACCTATGTGCAGGACTGTTCAAGAGTTACAGGAAATGTTTGGTTGAAGTTATTGCTGCTCTAGGGGGTTCCACCAGTTACTGAATGTAAAGGTTCACATACTTTTTCCTACAAACAATTTGAATGTTGGATCATTTTGCTCAATAAATATATTAAAAAGTTGATTTTTTTTGTGTGTGTGCTATTTGTTTAATCAGGTTTTCTTTATCTGTTTTTCGGACTAAGATGAAGATCTGCTTATATTTTAGGTCAAATTTAAGCAGAAATACAGAAAATGTTGAAGGGTTCACAAACGTTTTCTCACCACTGCAAATCTAACCCCAGTCCTGTTATTTTATACCTAATAAATGCCTTCTGCTTCTCCTTAATAGCACTCCTTATCTCACTACTCAACCACCCTGGCATCTTTCTGCATCTAGTTTTACACCTCATTGGAATGTACTTACTCTGCACTCGACACATTTGCTCCTTGAAGGTTTCCCATTTCTCTGATGCTGATTGTCCTATTGTTAGCTTCTCCCAATATACATCAACCAATTCTCTCCTCACACCCTCAAAGTTTACCTTCATGATATCTCATAGCCTTACTCTGTCATCCAAAACTTTAACTCTTAACAGAATCATTGCACACACAATGTTTTGGTCACTTGATCCGAAATGCTCCCCTACCTCCACCTCCTCCACCAGATTGGGATCATAACTTAAAAGCAGGTCTAACACTGCACTCCCCCTAGTGGGCTTATTTACAAACTGGGTGATAAAGCAATCCAGGACTAAAACTAGGATATCCTCATCTGCTATGCCCTGTCCCTGTTCCTGGACCCAATCTATCCCTGGCAAGTTAAAATCCCCCATAATCAATACTCTTCCCTTACTAACTACATACCCTCCTGGATTATTCATGTACTCCTCCTTCCTCCTCTTCCTTCACACCAGGAGCCCTATAAAAGCATCCTACCAGTATCTTACTGTTTTTACAATCTCTAATCTCTACCCATACAGAGTTCTCCGCATTAATTCCCTCCTTAAAATTCCCTGCTGTCTTTTTCCCAGATTGCTACTCCTCCTCCTGTTTTATCCTTCCTATCACACCGACACACCTTGTAGCCTTCTAATCCTGTTCTCCATTTACTCTCCTCCTTACACCATGTCTCACTCGCTGCAACTATATTGTACTCCTCGCTATCTACTTTAGCTTCAAGCTCTTCCATCTTATTATATACTCTCCTGGCATTGGTATAGAATATGTTTAACGTTCCCCTTCCTGAAATTCTGTTTTTCTTGCCTGGCCTTACTAATCACAATTACATTATCAGTTCCTTCCTTAATAGCTTCCTAACCTTCCGTTGACCAAAAAGCTTGAATACCTTCTTCAATTCCCAATACAAACCTTGCTACCCCCCCCCCCCCCTTTCTATTTAGCATGTGGAGATCATTCTGAAAAACACTCCCTTTGTCCCTGAAATGATTCCCACTGCTTATTAAATGCAAAACCTTCCTCCCTACACCATTCTTCCGCGCCATCGGTTGTCATCTTTTGTTCTGCTCAAAATTACCTCCACACCGAAGGTGAAGGTGGTTTTGTTTTCACCCATTTTTGTCTATTTGGTTACTTGCAAAATCGAACATTTTTCAAGTATATTGGAAAGTCGATTTTGTTATTCTGTCTGTTTGTCTGTCTGTCTGTTTGTTTGTCTATTTGTCTGTCTGTTTGAGCTGTTTAGGGAGCTGAGGCATAAAACTGTACGTGCACTAAGGGTGGACAAGGAGGCCGACGTGCGAGGAATCTGTGAGGGGGTAGTGCATCAACTATGGTCAAGTGATTCTCGTCCTGCTTACAGGGGAATTAGCACATTGTGTCCTCCAAGTCCGTCCCTCGGTGTACTGTAGTTAGGCAGAGGTTGGTGGGCTCTTGACAGAGGAGTCCGAAGTGAAGGCCCACTGGGCCGGTTACTTTGAGCGGTTGTACCAGGCTGATCCACCAGCTGTTGAGATGGATGTCAGGGTATTACTATCCCTATTGCTGACCCTACAATCAACTGTGGTCTACCTTTGTTTGTGAAACACGGGCTGCGGTGAACCGGTTGAAATGGGGTCAAGCTCCTGGGATCTGTGGCATCCATGCTGAACTTCTCAAGGATGGTGGAAATGCTGCACTCATGTCATTGCATGCAATTATGTGCTCTGCCTGTAACACAGACATCATCCCAACTGACTGGAAGAGGGGCCTTGTTGTCCTTTTCTGGAAAAGGAAGGGTGATCGTCAAGATTGCAACAACTACCGAGGGGTGACGCTGCTCTCAGTGCCGGGCAAGGTCTTTGCTCGGCTAATTCTTGATAGGGTTCGCCACCATCTGCTTGAGCACCAGCGTCCAGAGCAGTCAGGTTTTACACCAAAGAGGTCAACGATTGGCCGTATCCTTGCTCTTCGGGTCCTCACCAAACGCAGACGACAGTTTCGGCAGGGGCTGCTTGCAGCTTATGTTGATCTCTGTCAATAATTTGATTCAGTGAATCGGGATGCCCTCTGGAGGATTCTTGGTCTTCGTGGGGTGCCACCAAAACTTATCAATCTTAAGTCTGATAACCACCTCCTTTCTGGTATATAAAGTCATAACCACCTCCTATAGTACAAATAACCACCTATAGTACACAAAAAACAAATCCCTCCCCCTCTGTTTGATGTTTATGCGCATGACCTGACCCTGGGTAATACCAACACATTTGCATTATATTATTCCTCTACCGGTTTCTTCAGAAAGGACAATAGGTTTTTCACAGTTATGCCCTTTTTGGACTTAGAAAATATCACATCAGCAGGGGACATGTATAACGAAGCAATTCTCACTCTTGTTTCTTGTTTTAACTTCAATATGAAAAATAATTGCAATTTTTTATTGTGATGTTGACCGAGCACGTGTTACGATAATGTGGTTGAGAAAATGTCGTGGTAATTGGCCCAGGAGTATGGAATTGTAGAAAAATAATGTTTTAAAATGGTTTCACACAGAAAGAACTCCCTATTATATATTTACACGAACAAAAAAGTCCGTAAACATGACGGGCAACTTTTCTGTATTTTCACACTATTCCTTCTTGAAAACTTGGGCTAAAATCTAAATTATGCACAAAACCTTCATTTATTACACAATCTGCATCGGAGTGGCGACCCATCCAGGATTGTGTGCAATAGCCAAGGAGACTGCTTAGGCAGCACCAACACTGCAGAGTATGGTCCCAATGGATGGATTGATCACACAATCTAGAAAATACAACCCATCGCTTCGCTGACAGGAGTATTCGGGGGGGGGTGGGAGGGGAGTAAGAAGGAGGGTATGGAGATCGAGACTAGGTGGGGGAGCGAGGAGGGGTGGGGGAAGAGAGGCAGCATGGAGGGAGGGGAAAGAAGTGTGAGGGGAATGCAGCCTGAGGGGAAGGGCAAGGGAAGGCAGCATGAGGGGAGGGTCCATCCGGCCATAACCACCATCTGGACACATCCGGAGATAACCTCTGTCCAGACATAACCACCGTCCAGATACGTTCGGAGACAGAAAGAAAGAGAAAGGTGTGGGAAGATGCTGCACTGTATTAGGAGGGGGTGGAGTGAGAATGGGACAAAGAAAGAGAGTGGTGGGGTAGTGAAGGTAGTGGGGGTAGGGGAGTTAGCAGAGAATATGTTATACTTTATGACAACACACACACACACACACAAACACACACAAAGGTGCATACTTTGAGACCTGGGCCGGGAGCATTTAAAACCCATGCTATTGACCTGGCAAAGGTCTGCCCACATGCATGCATGCTCGTACATGCAGCGACCTTTGCACCACTCCAGTTGGCTCACTCTGAATCTGATTTGTACCTTCTACAGTCCCCTCAACAGAGGTGGAGGGGTGGAGGGGTATGGTAGCAGGGGAAGGGGTGGGAGAGAGCTACAGGGGTGGAGAGCGAAGGAGAGGATAGGAAGTGGGCGGCGGGCGAGAGGGATGGGTCAGGGTCGGAAAGAGGGAGAGAGGATGAGAGAGGGGTTAGGGTGGGAGGTGTGGGATCGTGGTGAGAGAGGCAGAGAGTGAGAGATGAGAGGTTGAGGATGAGAGTGTGAGAGGTGTAGAGAGGGGGGAAGAGCGGAGAGAGGGAGAGAGGGGAGAAGGGGAGAGAGGGAGAGAGGGAGAGAGGGGAGAGAGGGAGAGAGAAGAGAGAGGGAGAGAGAGGAGAGAGAGGGAAGAGAGGAAGAGAGGAGAGAGGAAGAGAGGGAGAGAGGGAGAGAGGGAGAGAGGGGAGAAGGGAGAGAGTGAAAGAGGGAGAAGGGAGAGAGGGGTCAGAGGGTGAAAGTGTGAGAAGGAGGAGAGAGGTGAGAGAGTGAGAGAGGGAGAGAGGTGAGGGATTCCGGCAGATATGACGCCCAGTTTAACGTCCATCCAAGAGATGGCACACACATTGATGAATCACCCAGCCTGTGAAACACTGGGATGACAGTTTATAGCTGGGTCAGGATTCCAACCCAGGCGACACAGAGCGAGCATGCATACCTCTCAGCTTTCCTGCCATGATGTGCGATCCAGTACTTCATAACAACTGAAAACATTTTTTACTCATTGCGGTCATATAATTTATTTTTATGACCACAATAAGTAAAATTATTTTTTAAGCGTTACCGAGCATCACGGGGGAAGAAGGTGTCAAAAAACTGCAAAAAAAATCACGTAATTTGTGTACAGCTCACAGCATTGTGTGCTGAATGAACTGAACAACGTTATTACTTTGATCTCCTTTCAGACTATCCTAAAAGTGAATGAGTACTCGTTATTGGAAATCCTTACTATAATTCACGGACTGGTGTGTGTTTGTGTATGTGTTTGTTTGTTTGTTACGCTACTCCTTTTTTCAGTTCTGAGACAATTACATCCATACTTGCTACAGAGGATCAGCATGACCAAAATTAATGTATCGCAGTGTAGGGGTAATTTTTTTTAATCTTTGCCAATGGTCTTCGGGGTGGGGGGGGGGTGCTGGGGGTGGAAGGTTAGGATGCAAATTCTCTATGTAAATGTGTATTGTGTAGCACCACCTCCAGGTGGGGGAGGGTATCTTCTACAAGTTTCCACCATTTACAGTACAATATTCCTGTCCCCACGTTTTCCCGTGCAGTGAGGTGTCTTGCATTATAAGTAGTACGTAGGTATGTTGCTTCATGCATGTAACTCAGGTTATTATTTGTGCCTATACAGAGCTGTCAGTTGCCTATACACAGCCCAAATAAAGGTATGCGTCAGAAGAACGTGTTGCCTGCTTGGAACAAGATTGGCCGTATGGCGGGTACTCTGCTCGTACTAAAATACCTCTGTGAAAGATTGACGAAACTCCCTGAAACTCGAACTTGTTCTCCCTCTTATCATAATAAAGCCATGTACCAAGTTTCAGTTGAATATGTCAAGGGATACTGGGAAAAAATTCTGAAAAAAACCCACATGTGGGACGGATGGACAGACGGACAGACGGACAGCAAACCTATACTCTCCTCTCGTGAAACCATTGGGGGTCGATAAACAACAGCGCTCTGATCCATTTGAGGGGAGAGGAGCGGAGCTTGGCAAACGTGCCGACACCTCCGCATTGCGTTCGAAGGTGAATTATTTCCTGGGAATCAAACCAATTGTATTTAATTACATATATTCCGTATGCAGAATCCTTTACTATGATTCACGGACCAGTGTTTGTGTGTTTGCTTGTTTGTTTGTCGGTCTCCTCCTCCGACAGTTCTGGACTGATCACATCCAGACTTGCTATATCGGATTAGCATAACCCCAGTTAATGTATAAGGGTGTTTTTATCTTTGCTGGTGGTCTTGGGGGGGAAGGGGAGATGGGCGGGGGGGGGGGGGGGGGGGGGGGGGGGGTGCAAATTCTCTATGTAAATGTGTATCGTGTAGCGCCGCCTCCAGGTAGGGGAGGGTATTACAAGTTCCCACACTTTACAGTGCAGTATTCCTGTCCCCACATTTTCCAGTGTGATGAGATGTTTTGAATATTGTAAGCAGTAGTTTCTGTTTTTGATTAATGCACCAAACCCAGGTTGTTGTGTTTTTGCCTAAACAGAGCTGTTAGGTGCCTATACACCGCCCAAATAAAGGTGTGTGTGCGTGTGTCAGAAGAACGTGTTGCATGTCTGGAACTAGACGTCATGGAAGGTAATACACAAAGGATCCACAACCTCCACGGGACTCCACAGAGTATCGTCGTTCACACGATCCTCTCCGATCTCAAACAAGGAAATGAGGCCACTTGGCCAGTGCTGGATTAAGCCTCGGCAAGCCCTTAAGGCACATTTTGAAATTTTAGAGAATGTCCTGAAAAATTTAAATTAGACAAAACTAACCCCAGACAAAAGATGAACTGATTCAAGAACAAAATATTTAATACAAAAAAAGACAAATATTTAATGTGAAAATAATTTTTGGCTCGAATTTTTGGCTGGCCCTAAGGCACATGCCTTGTCTGCCTAATGGTTAATCCAGCACTGCATTTGGCCCATCGTTACAGTGTTCTCCTGAACCCTCGTGTCTACAAGCTCTGGTCGCTTCCCCCATTCGACTCAAGTACACCGCGGGGTCCACCTGAACGCCCCCTCCTAAACTTCCAAACGATATAGGCTCTGCCGTTGTGCACCTCTCAAGAATGCATCTGTCAACTGTCAGCACTCATCCCATCTTCTGTTGCCTTCATAAAATCACCATCGTGGCGAAGGGGGGCTGGGGGGCGGTGTGGGTCGCGGAGTGCGAAATTACTATTTGACTAATTACATCTCCTCCAGCGGTGATTAAAACTCGAGTGTAAGGATTAAAAATTGGAATTCCTAAACTCTGCGCGTCTTGCGTTCTCGGAGAGTGTTGATCATGATCTCGGAGAGCACGGGATAGGTCGCGGGTTTCGAGGAGGAAAAGTACATCGCAAAGGAACGATCTCGACACGTCGTCCGTGCGTTCACAAACGGTTACAAGTCGGAATTTAATTGTCGAAACATTTAGCATTCGGTCTCGCTCAATGAGGAATTGCCCGGATCGCATGCGGCGGCCCTGGCTGGCGCAGAGCTGCGTTGAACTTGATGTATGTCTTTAAATCGCTCGGAATCCTCGGCCTGACCTCATCATTCAGCAACGCCAAGCGTCTGTTTTCACCCGAGCAGGCTTGAAAGAGTCTTAGGAGCGGCTTTCAATCATTCGGCAGCGAGTGCGGCTCTTCTGATCCCCACTCGACCCGAGCATTGCCTCGGAGATCCTGGTTCACAAACGTATTGCTTTAACTCGCCAATTCGCATCCAGCTCACGTGGAGACGGGGTGGTGGGCTGGTGGCCATGAAATGTTAATAATAATAAACGACTGACGAATGTATGTAATCGTAGAGTGCTGGTAGAGCTGCGTGTAGTCCTGACATCGTCCCAAGAGGCACCCAAACACGCTTGCCACCGAGACTATGGCAGAACCTGGAGAACGAGCCAAGAGCCTCGAGAGTGAGTCTTTGCTCTGCACAGGTACATAATGACACCATCTTGCGCATGGCTGCCTGTGATGTATCAATTCGTGGGGACCGTTTACAGCAAACGTCTTGTAGTGTCTGTCTCCTGCCACCGGCTTCACCGTGGGGACCTGTTTGCTTCAACCATGCATAGACTATTTTATTTTTATTTTGCATACAAAATCGAGGCTCATGGAACAACGGGTCAACAAAGGATATAAAGCCAATGCAGTGACAGTAGGGCCACAGTTGCAAATAACTTGCTTGGGAATGAACGAAGAGGAAAACAGAACCTGGATTTTGGTCGTTTGACCAAATGGGGATTTTACTGGAAGAAAGGATATGTCCTGGTTGAGCTGGAGAGCATCAGAGGGCTGAAGGAGAGTAGTGAGAGCTCGACTGTAAGGAGAAGTGGTTAGAAAAGAAAGGAACAAGTAGCGCAACATTCAAAGTACACTGCCCCCATGCCAAATAAATAAATAAATAACAATCCTCCACCCTCGGTGCCCGGCGATGCCGCCTTGCGGCACATGGAGTCAGAATTGGGAGGGAGCGATGTACAATAATTGATTAATTGCAGAATTAAAATTAATAAATAATCATAAAATAATTCATTTCTCAATCAATTGCCGAATAGCATACCTGAACCACCACTATTTCATCCGAATCTGTAACTTTTGAAAATTAAGTAATTAATCGAAAAATGAATAACTAATCGATTAATTCATTAATCGATAAATCAAAAATACCATTTATAGCCAAATCACTTGGTCACTGTCATGTCCAAATATCATCTTCCTAGCTCAAAATATGCCTGCGATATTAACAGGATGAGAAATAAAATAAATAAGTCATTAATAAATCGATAATATATAATTAAGTAATAAAATAACATTTTTGCCAAAGCACATCTTCACTTTTGTCCCAAATTTCAGCTTACTAGCTCAGAGGACGGCTGAGATATCGCCCGGATAAGCAAGAAAGAAAATAAGTAATTGATTAATGAATTAATAAATAAATCTGAAATACTCTACAGCCAAATCACTTAGTCACTGTCATGTCTAAATATGAGCTTCCAAGCTCAAAAGGTACCTGAAATATTATGCAGATGAGAAATAATATAAATAAGTAATTAATAAATCGATAATAAGTAATTAATCAATAAATTGATTAATCAAAAAATATAAAATCACATTTTTGCCAAAGCACATCTTCACTTTTGTCCCCAAATTTCAGCTTCCTAGCTCAAAGGATGGCTGAGATATCGCCCGGAAAAACAAGAAAACAAACAAACAAGAAAACAAGAAAACCAATGGAGTGAAAACCAAGCACTCCCTTCCTTCAGTGCCCGGTGATGACATCATGCATTACCTGGATATGGCATTGGGAAGGGGATGTACAACAAACAAGAAGACGTCGTGCAGAGCACGATACTTGCAAAATCCATACAACAAATTTGACCTCAAAAATAATTGGTGGTTAAATTCAATGAATAAATATGCAACTCCTCTTCAAATTTTTCGTCCACAGCCTGATGGAGTACTCCTCTCCCCTCTGGGCTGGTGCTCCTGCCTCTCACATTTCTCGGCTTCACGGTGTGGAAACCAAGGCATTTCAGATCATTGGTATCTCCCGCGGTGAGGCTGAGTCTTTGGGCCTCTCACTCTCTCACTGCAGACAGGTTGGTGGTCTTTCTGTCTTCTACCGTCTCCTCTCTGGTCTCGACCCCCTGCTCTGTCTGCAATATGTCCCTCCCATATTTCCGCAGGGCGCTCAAGGTCCGCTAGCAACCCACTTCTGGTAAAAGTACCAAAATCAAGAATCACTGCTCACATTCACTCTTTTGTTCCTCTCTTTTCCCGCCTCTGGAACAAACTCCCACACCCTCGTCAATCCTACTCCTCCCTCCAGGTCTTCAAAACAGCTGTTCACCACCATCTCATATCTTCCCCCATCCAAAACCTTGATCTTTTCTAACCCTGCTAATCCACCTGAAACGCACATCTTTCAAATTTCCTGCTTTCCTTCCTGAAAGTCCCTGTAGTGTCCATCTTGTTTACTGTTTACCCCATGTACCCTGCCCCATCCCTCTCCCTTCCACAGAACTTCTAATGTCTCTGTTCCCCACACTTTTGTGCTTCCCTCTCCCACCCCTTTTTGTCTCCTGCTCCCCTTGTTATATGTTTTGTGGGTTAGCTCTCATACAAGCTTCCACAATGTATACAAAAAAAACACATCAACAATTCATCTTTTAAGGGTCACATTCACATTGATATTGATCTCATCACAACATTAACAAACCTAAACATCCATTCTGATGACATTATACCACAGTCAGTAATATGTCAACACCAAAATAAAACTCGTGTGTATCAACAAATAATCGCATTCACTATTTACTAATTTCCATTTCACCAGGACAGGAATTTTTGCAGAATTCTTGAATCTTATCTTGCAGTGTATTAACAACAGCAGCAAAACTTTTGCAGGGAGCTCTGGTTGGTGTTTTGAGGTCACTCAAATAATTTTGTCCAGGAACAACGTGATCAGTTTGATGAATTTGAAGAAGCTGTCAAGGGTCTTTCAGAAACAGAAGAGTATGTTGTGGAATGACATTGAGTTCCTCATTGTAATGTACATCAGCAGCTACTTGACTATGGTCATGTAGAAGAAGCTGCGGCTGTGCTGGTACCAACGGAGGCTTTTCGTACCAAGGCATTTTCAGCAGTGGATCGACAGGCTTTTGGTTTTTTTTTTTCTGGAAGATAAGCTAGCCGCCTACAGCAAAGTATATGATCTGTTTGGGTTCTTTATAAACTGTCCAACAATGGATCCCAATTCCATCAGAATTTCTGCAAATACAATGTCTGATTTCTTCAAGTGTGATCAGGATATCAACTATGGCGATGAGCTAATCCAGTCATTCCCCTCTGTCTTTTGGGATCAGAAAAAAGAACACTAGCCTGGAACAATTTCCGTATAATGTCATACTAGACAACAATGTTCAGGTTACTTTTCCGAACACAGAAATTGCTTTCAAGATCTATCTCACACTGTTATGGTGAGCAATCTTTTTCTAAAAACAAGGGTGATCAAAAACTTGCAACGGATGACTATGACCTGAAGTCCTCTCATAAATCTGACCATAATAAGGGCTGCATCGGCTATACATTGCAGTCTTGACTACGCAGACATTATTCACACATTTGCTAACCAAAAGGCACGCAAGGAATTGCTTTGAACTAAATAGTGCACATATTTCAATTTGCTATATTCTTAACATGGGGCGTGCAAATATGGGAAAATATGAAAAGGGAGCCCCACCCCAAAGTTTGCCCAGGACCCATTAGCGTTTAAATCAGCTCGGATGGAAATAAGTAATGTATGTAGGCTCATAACAATCCTTCCTGAAGGCGCTGTCACACCTTGACGATTTAGCCAGCAATGGCAACGTATAAAAATGTATGTAAAACGTTGGCGTACGCTGAAATTGATTGTTTTTTTAAGTTTTGGTCGTATTCATAACGTGTTGGTCATATGCATAACATATTAGTAAAGGGCACAGAACGTTTCATTGTCTTATAATAACTTATACTAACGAATGCTTAGCCTGTTGTCGGCGTTCACAACCTATGCCCAACGATAGTTTAACTTAGGCATAGGCGCTGCACGTATCGCCGACGAACTCGTGGCGTAGCCTGTTAAAACCTGCCGCACGCCGATTTAAATCATAACCGCCTGAGAATTGGAAGTGCAACCACGCAGTCACACTTGACGATTTAGCCAGCTTATGCCGACCTATGAAAATGTGTCTAAAACGCTGGCACACGTCGAATCCGTATGGGTAAGTTGTGTATACGTTAAGAGCACGCTGAAAAACATGAAGTACGCTATCATATTTCGTGGTACGTCTCGTACGTCGTGAAGTTCAAGCATGCTGAAAATTTTACGACGTACTCGCCGTATGGCTCACACGTTCCGCTACGCTGGGAATAAGTTGTAGGCACGATATGCGATCCTTGACACACGTTCTTGGAAGTTACTCGTAGTCGAAACACGTCGAGGTAATGTTTAGCATACCCGAAACTTATTTTTCTCCATCAAGGCACATTTTTTTTTTCTCCTTGGCTCCGTGAAGGCACGTGACGAAATACCTGAAGTGTTGTTTTTTTTATCATTTTTTTTTTAGTCTATCACGAATTTTAAAATATATTCGGACATTTGCTTTTAAGTTTCGACGTCGACGTGACAATATCCTCAAACAGAAAATATTCACAGAGGAGGAACTAAGAATAAGACATGAGCAAACTGAAGAGGCAATTGGACTGTGACGTAACATCGGAAGTTATTGTTGTTTTTTTGTTTTTTTTAACGCTGCCAATACGCCATTATACGGTAGCTGTAAATTAGAAACACGTTCAGTAAGTTCTGTGGTCGTCCGGAAGACGTCAATCCAATACGTCTACATACGTCAATATTGCGTTGGAGGTACGTTACACATAGGTTAGAAATAAGTTTGGGTACGCTAAGCATTACCTCGACGTGTTTCGACTTATGAGAACTTACAAGTAACGTGCCTCGACGTGTGTCAACGATCGATAACGTGCCTCGATGTGTGTCACGATCGCATAACGTGCCTCGAGTGTGTGCAACGATCGTGTAACTGCCTACAACACATTACTCATAGGTTATAAATAAGTTTCGGGTACGCTAATCATTACCTCGACGTGTTTCGACTATGAGTAACTTCAAGTAACGTGTGTCAAGGATCGCATATCGTGCCTACAACTTATGGCCAGCGTAGCGGAACGTGTGAGTCATATGCTGGCATACGTCGTAAAATTTCAAGCATGCTAAAATTTGAGGCAACCGCAAAGTACAAACGATGAAAGCCAGCGTACTACGACGTATGGCAGTGTTTTCAGCGTGCCTTAATGTTATCAAAACTTACCCATAACGTATTCGACGTGTGCCAGCGTTTTAGACAAATTTTTATAAGTCGGCAACGCTGGTTAAATCATCAAGGTGTGACAGCGCCTTGAGTGACAGTGTAAGATTGTGAGATTTTCCAGGATTAAGGACACGTTCCATTTATAACAAGAAAAAGAGTAATCAGAGATTGCAGACCCTCACCAGGACTTGTTTCGTATCGTGCATTTTGTGTGGTGTTTGTGTACTGGTGTGTTACGTAATTAATAAGAGACATAACTAGAACTGCCACTTTATAACTGCAGGCAGTGATGACCGGGTACCAAGACATCCCACTTGATGCAACCCCTCATTGATCAGACACCTGACCTGACCCATACGTTTATTATTATTCAATTTAATTCAGAAATGGATGAAATAAATTCAATTCAAATCAAATGGAAGCCCAAAGGTACAGTCCTGCATTGGAGTCATCAGAAGGAACCCAAACAAGCATGGGCGTCGATTGCTTTTGAAAAGTGGGGGGACATTGCATGTCCAGAACACGAAGCCCACTTCGTGCCGGCGTGGACACAGCAAGTCTACCCTTGCAAATTCTTGATTTATACGCTCGTTGACATGCTGCCTTCTGATCACACAAATCACTTAAATTAATCTGACCATCTATCGACCATCTTTTGTATCAAATGTAAGCAGACGGAGCGAAATTAATTAAACATTAATCATACACATTTCAAAGTTTCAAGTGTCATCAAAGAAATACATATAATATATATAATATATATATATATATATATATTATATAATATTGTTTATCAAGCCTCCTTCTCACGACCCTTGAACTGATTCACTAAACATAAACTGAAAACTAGACTGACATACAAATTGATATTACACGAGTACGGTCAACTTACCTTAAAACTTGCCAAAAATATGAACCCTCTTGTCTGCCGATCCAGTTAAAAACTTTGTAGCAATGTCTTGGGGGTCAAGTGCAGTCAGACGATCTCGGTGAACATGAAAGATCATGAGATGGTTGAGGCGTTGTTGGGTCATTGTGGAACGTAACCAAGTCTTCATACGTCTGAGTGCGCTGAATGACCGTTCAGCTTCGCATGAACTTGCTGAGGAAACAATAGAAGCCGAAGCAAACGTTCTACCTGGGGAACATTCGACGGACTTCCGGCACCATGTCTACAAATATGTTACGGAATCCTCAACAGATGAACCACTGAACTGGTACGAAAGAAGCCAAGTTCTTGCTCTAGGGAATCCGACAGTTCGGGATATTTGCGGACTATTTGTGGTTTGAATGACCCAGACAGGAGAATTTCACCCAAGTCCCTATACCCCATGAGGTCGGTTGATGTGAAGTACTCGTTCAAGTTCTCGGATGCGCTGTCGATGACTTTGAAAAATTCAACTCTGTATACCTCCTCTGCAGAATTGCAGTGTATTCCTGCGTGCCTCCATCAAGTCTCTTCGGAAGCTTGCGTTTACGAGGGAGGGTCACTGGATCTAGTTGGCACTGCTGGAGCTTCTGTTGTGCTGCTTCGAAACCTCCTTAAACGTCTGGTCGGTACGGAGAGATTGGAGATTCTGTGCAGTTACCTTTGTAGCAGTAACATACCAGAGACGGTAACTTATGAACCCTGAAGTGCCTTATTGAGGTATTCAAGGGATTGGAGAATGGGCAATGATGCAAACAGACCGAGAACACACTTTCCTGATGAAAGACAGCTTCGAATACCGTTGGCTCGCGATGCCGTGTTGTACCAAAGTCATCACTTGCTTGTTGAAGGGCATCCAGTACCGCTTCATAGTTATCCAATATCGATTTCACGGCAGGAGAACGAGTTAACTACGCGTCGGGCAAATTGTCCTCAGGCCTGTAGGGCAAGGAGTGTCAGCATCGTCAGCGTGGATATTCAAGTACAGATGCTTGAATTTCCAGAGTTTTGTAGATGTTGCTGAGTACCTGGACATAATCAAGGGCGTCTTATGAACGGTGCATTTGTAGGGCTTTGGATGTAAGAGTTGGGTGACATGAGCTCCACAGTGAACATAATTGGCCAGCGGTTGAGGTTTTTTTAGCTGTGCTTGACAGCCCTTGTACTTTCCGGACATGTTGCTTGCCCATCATAAGTCTGCGCTCTAAGGTGTTTCAATAGGGAGTTGACACCGAATTAGGACATCCTGAAGCATCTTACAAAGTGATACTCCTGTTGTTGAGATACTTGGTAGAGGCCGATGAGATCTTCTTGAACATCAAAGGAATCCGTCACATTAGCGCACACACACCGACTCCTGCTCATTACCCTGAATATGTTGCGTTCCATCAGTTACGAGTCCGAACTGAGTGGACATTTCATTCACGTTACTGCAGATATTTCTGAGGATGGCATGACTCATCAACTGTAGAATTTCGTTCTGAATTTCTCCACTTGTGAACGTCGCTTCCTTGACAGCCACGTCTTGAGGTTTACGTCATCCTCGATCCCAACTGTAAGAGCATTTCGAAATTCCCTTCAGAGGCATCCTTCCACGAATTGCAAAACCTTGTCGGGCTAAATATTGCAGTGAGGTGATAATCTTCAGAAGTGCTGACTGTGCAGATCGTTGCTCTTCTAGCAGTTTGCTGCTCAGCTGCACATGGACGCCAGGTTGACTTCTGCGACATTTCAGATTTTCAGAGGCAAGCCTATGTGTGTTGATCGTTCGTGTTGTCTGAATTTTTCTGTAGCCTTTTTCCAGTTCTGAAAGCCTTTTGAGACAAATGCGTCTTCTGCACAGCGGGCAAGTTCGGTAAGTTTTTCACGAGAAGCGTCCGTACAGGTGTGACAGGGTACACCGCCGATGCTCTGATCAAAATGAAGCCACGGAAATCTTTGAACCACTGTTGTTGAAACTTCAACTTTCAGTTTGGCAGTATTTGAATGGGATACAACTGACATCATGAGGTTGAAAAGGCTGATCTGGGAAATTAGGCTGAGTACTCGCACATGCACCCTTTTCTGCTATCTTCTCCTTTGAATCGTCAACCTCTTTCTGAAACTTGATTACTCCAGGAGAGTGGTCGGGGATGTGCTACTTGATGCTGTCGCGAAAAACTTTCTGATATCCATATCCTCTATGAAACGAGAAGGGATTACATTTCAGTTGAATAATTTTGACAGTGAATTATAAGGGTTATTTTTGGGTAACAGGGCATTTTTAAGGTCAACATACTTTGGCTAGGTCACTATACTCCAGGCACAATGTTGACATGTGATAACCTTTGCGTAGCACATGTATTACTAAAAGAGCGCCGATACGAGTTCAGTTCTTAATTTAGCATCTGAGCCTCCAATTTAGCATTCCATTACTCGCTTAGTTCCCGCTACGCCTTATTACTTTTGGTTAGGGTCAGATACCCTGGTATTTTATTACCTGGGATATTAATATTCATCATTTTATTTAATCAAAACCAATGAGCTAAAGTTGAGTGAGATGATTATGATATTATTGGTTCATAGTTAGCGTCGTCGTTAAAGATTGTGTTCTTGATTTGCATGTCATCAAAGGTTCACCAAAGGAATGAGATAAATCAGTTGTAATGTGAACATTTATTAATACCTCTCACAAACCACGAGACCAGGAGACGAGGGATTAAGATCTGTTGCCGCCGGACGTGCACTCTCTTCTTTCCAATTATTGTACATAGTTTGTTGATTTGTAAATACGTTCATCATTTCCACTATGCCCCTGGCCGTACGTGTGTGCCCGTACGTGCAATAAAAAACAAAAAAAATACAACTTTGAAACCGCGTGCCTTTATTTAATAGTATAGTGCGTGCCCGTACGTTTTGTTTAAGTATAGTGCGTGCCCGTACATTTGTTTTAAGTACATTGCGTGCCCGTACGTTTTGTTTAAGTATTGTGCGTGCCCGTACGTTTTGTTTCAGTATAGTGCGTGCCCGTACGTTTTGTTTAAGTATAGTGCGTGCCCGTGACGTTTTGTTTAAGTATAGTGCGTGCCCGTACGTTTTGTTTTAAGTATAGTGCGTGCCCGTACATTTTGTTTAAGTAAGTGCGTGCCTGTATTTTTGTATAAGTATAGTGCGTGCCCGTACATTTTGTTTAAGTAGAGTGCGTGCCCGTACGTTTTGTTAAGTACAGTGCGTGCCTGTATGTTTTGTATAAGTATAGTGCGTGCCCGTACATTTTGTTTAAGTAGAGTGCGTGCCCGTACGTTTTTGTTAAAGTATAGTGCGTGCCCGTACGTTTTGTTTAAGTAGAGTGCGTGCCCGTAGTTTTGTTTAAGTATAGTGCGTGCCGTATGTTTTGTTTAAGTAGAGAGCGTGCCCGTACGTTTTGTTTAAGTAGAGTGCGTGCCCGTACGTTTTGTTTAAGTAGAGTGCGTGCCCGTACGTTTGGTTTAAGTAGAGTGGTGCCCGTAGTTTTGTTTAGATAGGTGTGTGCCCGTACTTTTGTTTAAGTGTATGGTGTGCCCGTACGTTTTGTTTAAGTATAGTGCTGCCCGTACGTTTTTGTTTAAGTATAGTGCGTGCCCGTACGTTTTGTTTAAGTATAGTGCGTGCCCGTACGTTTTGTTTAAGTATAGTGCGTGCCCGTACGTTTTGTTTAAGTGTAGTGTGTGCCCGTACGTTTTGTTTTAAGTATAAGTGGCGTGCCCGTACGTTTTGTTTAAGTATAGTGCGTGCCCGTACGTTTTGTTAAAGTATAGTGCGTGCCCATACGTTTTGTTTAAGTATAGTGCGTGCCCGTACGTTTTGTTTAAGTATAGTGCATGCCCGTACGTTTTGTTAAGTATAGTGCGTGCCCGTACGTTTTGTTTAAGTATAGTGCGTGCCCGTACGTTTTGTTAAGTATAGTGCGTGCCCATACGTTTTGTTTAAGTATAGTGCGTGCCCGTACGTTTTGTTTAAGTATAGTGCGTGCCCGTACGTTTTGTTTAGTATAGTGCGTGCCCACGTTTTGTTTAAGTAAGTGCGTGCCCGTACGTTTTGTTTAAGTATAGTGCTGCCCGTACGTTTTTTTAAGTATAGTGCGATACAAGTTAGAAAGGTGAATAAACCATTTTGGTCGCTCAAGGGGCCAGAACCGATGCGGGGTCGACTGGTGAAGACGAAGAAGAAGCTGACAATCCTCTTTATTTTATTTTCGACGCTGCATTTAAAATCTCTAAATCAAAACACAGTTTAATGAGACACCTTATTCTGTCGGTCTCTCCTTCGTCTTTGTCCTCGTGCAAACGGAAAATTATTCGGATGATGGCGGAAGAGAAATCCCTTCCGGAACGTTGTTTTTCCTAGTAAAAATTGCAAGCCGCGGCTAAGTTACTAAGCCTAAGCCTTTTTTAATCGGATTTTCGAGGTAATCTCATTACTACTCTGTAGATACTGTAAATCCGAGAACAGAATTCAAAAATAATTTCCTTTCGTTTGTCCGAACCGCTTAGGTGAATTTTGCATATTTTTCACAGCTACCTTTTAAAATCTATAATTTAATCCTCATAAGTCCGACGACCGAATGATACTCTCCGTTTTGTAGGTCTATACCTCCCCTAAGTCCAAGTCCGATGAAAAAATTATTTACATTAACCGCCGCAAAAGCGAGTGAATCAGCGCATTTTATTTTATGTTTCCCAAGTATTCAAAGCTAATTTAGTCGCCAAAATACCCACTTTCCTTCGATTTTCACCGGTTTCAACGTTGAGATTTAGGCCACTGTTATCGACTGCGAAATATGAAAACAGAATTACAAAATATCTCCGTTCGTTCGTGCGAGCCGGTAGAGTGAACCGCGTCATCCTGCACAAGCTCCACCATCTCATCAGCAACAGGCCGCGAAATCTTTTATTGGCTTTTACTCGACGGTGAAAGTCACAAAATTAAACACACACATCATCGTGCAGGTAATAATATCGGGCATCCGGCGATATAAGTTAGAAAGTGAAATAAACCATTTTGGTCGCTAAAGGGGCCCCGAGCCGTTGCGGCTAACACTATCCGAGGCGTGGCGCTCCGGGCCATGAAGCCGCGATTTATTTAAACACTCATAAAATGACGATCAAAGTCCGAAAACGTCCACAATACCTCAAAATGTCCAGGTCACGTCCCTGTTAGTGGGTGAACAATCCAACGCTTGGCGAATTCTGCTTTGCAACGATAGGAAGAGCAGACATCGAAGGATCAAAAAGCGACGTCGCTATGGACGTTTGGCCGGTGGGAGACCATGGCTTGGGAAGCACGGATTCTCAATGTTGAATTGTTAGCCTATAATCTTTAATAGAACTATAATAGACCAATAAAACTTTAATAGAGATTTAAAAATTTATTCTTGTATTTGAGGAGCATCTCGGCCTGGTTGTACGAGACAAGCTCGTTTTGTGTTACGTAACTTACGTTCAATGAAAAAGTGGGGGGGACAATCGATATGTTGTCCCCCCCTTGATAAAAAGTGGGGGGACATGTCCCCGTCCCCCACCAATCGACGCCCATACAAACAAGTAAAAAGCAAAGATAAAGTCATCAGGAGGAACCTGGATAGGATTCACATTTCAGCTGCTGCTCCTCTCTCTTCAACCCCATCCAGGTGGAGCCAAGTGAGCCTTATTCAAAAAAAAATAATAAGAAGAAAAAATCAAAAATAACCCAGATAAAAAAAACAACAATTCTGGCTGCCAAACCATGTATCTGATCAGGTTGAAATTTACATCCATATTCACCATTACTATTACATCATCATTGTCAAGTTTCACATCGATCGATGAAGCAGTTCAAGAGAAAAAAATTTTGAACAAGATTTTCACTCAATCCAATATGGCTGCCACACCATGCAACCTATCAATTAATTATTCGTGAATACCCTGGTATTCCCAAAGCTTGGGGAACATTTTTGTGAAGTTTCCCCTCTATCTGTTCAGACGATCTGGAGAAGAAGAGGTTTTTTTTAGGTTTTAGGATAAATCCAATGTGGCTGCCAAACCATGTGACCTATGATGTCATATGTGTGAACATTTTATTCCTCATAAATATATGGTCATGAGTTTGGGGAAGTGCTCGTCACACTCCACATGTTTCGGTTTACCCACCGATCACATCACGTGCCTTATGGTTGAATGGTTTGCATTAGTGGGAACAATCATCTGGGTGGCAGACGGATGGTTGTTCTTTGCAGATTATGTGGTTATACTGTGTGAGACATAATCCATGGTGATGCTCACCATAACAGTCAGGAGGTGCGTCTGATGTTTAAACGCCTAATGTGGTCATCATTGCTTAGATACTTATTGGTATGCTGTCCTGATGAGAGCAAATAAGTCTGAAATCTGGCTTGGTGGTTCCAGTTGACGGTTAACTGATTTTGATTATGCTATCTTTGTCTGTTTAACAGAGTCGGCAGGCCGAGGCCTCTGCGTTGGAGGTGACACTTTGGTATAGGACTATGTCCAATGAAGATTGGGGAAGTGTACGTAAAACTTCATATATATATATATATATATATATATATATATATATATATATATATATATAATGTGCTGTGAGGAGGAGTGATGTAAGGGCCACATCGGCCATTTTGGAGTTAATGCCATATAGCACTATTTTAACCCTTCCCCTATCATCGAGTATCATCATCATATCATTAAAAAATGTCGCTTACATCACTCCTCCTCGCCGGGCCTCATATATATATACTTACATTGGTCCTTGGTGGAAACACGTTTTGCAGCAATGACTGCCACGAGTCTTTTTGGGTAGATCTCGACCACATTTGCACAATGAAATGGTGAAATATTTGCCCATTCTTCACGTGAAAATTACTCTAGTTCTGCCAAGTTTGATGGGGATCGTTGATGGACTGCAATCTTCAAGTCTCACCATAAATGTTGAATTGGGTTCAAGTCAGGACTTTGACTGGGCCACTCAAGAACATTTATTTTCTCCTTATTCAGCCACTCCAGTGTGGCTTTATCTTTGTGCGTTGGATCATTGTCCTGCTGAAATGTGAATCTCTTGTCTAGTTTCAGATTCATGGCTGACAAGTAGGTTTTCATCAAGGATTCTCCTGTGCTTTACACCATCCATTATCCCTTCTATCCTGACAAGCTTGCCAGTCCCTGCTGATGAAAAACAGCCCCATAAAGTGATGGTGCTGCCACCATGCTTGACAGTAAGGATGGTGCTGACTGGGTGATGTGCAGTGTTCGGCTTGTGCCAGACATTACACTTTGAATTTAGACCATAAAGTTCAAGTTTTTGTCTTGTCTGCCCACAAAAGGTTTCTCCACACGCCTGCAGTATCATGAAGATGTTTTTTTCACAAACTCCATATGAGCGTTTAGATGCGTCTTTTTCAATAATGGCTTCTTTCTTGCCACCTGTCCATAAAGGGCAGCTTTGTGAAGGGAAATGAATATTCTGATTGATAAACACTGACCCCCTTCTCAGACATGGACCCTTGCAAATCTTTCGAAGTCATTGTTGGATTTCCAGTGATATCCCGAACCAGTTTCCTGCTTGCACGGCTGCTGAGTTTGGATGGGCGACCTGATCTGGTTAGATTCTGGGTGATATGGTACGTCTTCCACTTCATAATGGTGGATTTTACCATACTCAAAGGGATAATGAGAGACTTTGAAATCTTCTTATAACCTTCTCCTGAACGGTGCTTCTCCACCACTTAATGTCAGACTTCTTTGGAAAGTTCCTCGGTCTTCAACTTTCCCTTGTCGGTGAACCAAGTAAGTTGCACCTTGAAACTCCTTCGATATGTGGGCGAGGTTAATTTCTAAGTTAAACTGCTGATTACCTACAGGTGAAACCTTTGACACTTATTTTGTAACCTTTCAAAAATATTAATTGCTCCTGAAGTGGTTTAGTGTTAATTAGGCAAAGGTTTTGAACACTTATGTAACTGAGAATCATCTGATTTTCTCTGTTAACCGAAATTATTCACATTTGATCTGCATTTTTTCGCTTTATCACTTTGGAGTAGCTTGTGAAGACTCGATATATTCAATTTCATTTGAAAGCATCATTAAATAAACTCAGGCGGCATCAAAATGTGAAAACTTGAATACTTTTGCAGGCCGGTGTGGGTTACATGTAACTTTAAAGGACAGCCAGCTTATCATCCCATCAGATAGTTGTTGTAAATTGCAGTGAGTGTTTGAGTGTTTAAGCAGTTCATAATGGCTCAGGTTACCGCTCATAGCAGGGGGGGTAGGGGGGGGGATGAATGACCTTTTTGCTTTTATTCCCTTCGACCAACAGCAAAAGGACCACCTGTCCCCACGAATTTTACGACGAGCATGACACCATGCACCTTTCCACATCGTATGTGGTATATGTCAATTGCCTTTGTATAGGTGTCTAGCCTGGGTTGAAATCTCGACCCAGCTGTAAACTGTTAACAAGGTGTTTCACATGCAGGGCAATTCATCAATGTGCATGCCATCCATCGGTAGGTCGTTAAACTGCAGGACCCATCTGGCAACATTTGGCATCCATCATTGGTGGACGTCACTATAGATCCGTGGTGTCTTTCACGAAGAGTAGGCGAGCTATCACTGGCACCCTGAACAAATTACAGTCTTGCCAAAGCTCTCTTGCCAACCCACACTTGTCAAATATGCCAATACCCCTAACGTGAGTTGAGGGCATTGACATATATATTATCCTGCGGTGGACTGAAAAGAGGCTAACGACGATGACGATGATGATTATGTGCTTTGACTTTGTATATCTCTTACCAAAGTCTTTTTCCAACCAAACTGACGACATCTATTGTTCCACATTGAAATTAAGACACAATGTATAAAGCTGCATTAACTAAAACTCTTGTTCATTGCCAGTTGCAAACAACTGCGGTAATCACGAAGGATAACATTTATTAACTTCAACTGCCATTATGGGTGAAAGGCATTGTTCCTCATTCCCTGTCATTACCTGCATTGTTCCTCATTACCTGTCACCGAACTTACACATTTAATTCAATGAAGAAAAGTGGAAGGGATGGGAGATGTGAAAGATTGAGCAATTAACTAACTTTCCATTTGAATCTTAAATAGTCAAACTGGCAGATCCTACAGAATTGTGCAGAGGTAGCGCACTTACCTTTGAGCTATCTCGTCTGGATTTGATTCCCAACCCGACGATAAGCTGTCAGAGATTGGTGCTTCGCAAGCCAGACGATACATTACAAAGTGCGCCATCCCACGGATAGACGATGAACTGGGTGCCCCATCTGGCAGCATTCGTTGGTGGACGTTAACGAAGATTTAGGGTAGTTGTCGCCGGCACCCTGAACAAATTACAAATTCCTAATTACGCAAGTTTTCTAGTCTTTTTGGATATTCCTTGATACCAGGTCACACTGCTTGACATCTTAAAGTGTGGTTTGTGTGTGGGCAGCAGATCCTAGTGTCTAAGCAAATTCTCGCTTCCAGGTGTTCACATGCCAAATGCAAATGGACATCTTTGGCCACAAAGGGCAACCATACATCAACGGGGCTATATTTTGACCCACTCCAACCCCTGCCCAAGCATGGGCTACATCCCATACCTTTTACTCCTATTACCACCTATCCAACTCTTCCAATTCTCTTGTCCTCTTCATATATTCCCTTCATTTCTCTTCCATTCTCAACCCTCGGAAAGTTGATCACATGTCCAAGTTCAACACTATATTAAGCAACCCTTCCAATTGCTTAATGTATTACATACATCAGAATAATCTCTTACCATACAATCAATGCCAGCCTATATTTGATATTCCCTCCATAATCAACAAAATTAGACTTTGATAGAACAACCTCGCAAAAGTCATTGGTTGTGTTGGACAAAAATCAATGCTGTACAAGATACAGAGAAAACGTGTGAAAACGAGGCTTTCCTCCCTCTACCGACCATTTGGAAGAACACGAGTCAATCGATTTTTGCTTTTCCAAGAACATTCCCAGCATAACTGGCTGCGGATGGATCCTGACAAGGTTGTTGATCAGCAACAATTATCAGAAGCAGGATTTGGTGTTTTTCAATTGTCAAAATATGCAAAGTAAGATTGCTGCAAAGTTGATCACATGTCCAAGTTCAACATGGGTTTGACAATCGATTGATTAATGATGAAAACTGATGAGGCGTTCTTTTGTTGTCATAATATTTCGTTTGGATGAGAAACAAGACGATCATCTCACAATAAACAAAGCAAATTTAATTTAATTAAACCAAATGGGTTTGCCTGATTGGTGTTGCCATCTGAACTCCTGGTGCATAATGCATGGAGGGACCCCAGGATACCTATGTTTGTCCATTGTCTACTGTCTGTGTCGTTTATGTAAATGTAGTGTTGATAATGTCTCATTTTTCTCTCCATGCAAGTTAGAGGTGCATGAAAGTGCAAAGCGGCACACTACTACAAATACTACTATTATTTTTGGACACAGCACGAGGCTGTGGGGTGGCATCATTGGCTGAGGGCACAGTTGTGCCAATAATGTAATGCCCTCTGTAGGTTCGGGCAGGAATTTGGAACGGTATAAACGAACAGCAGGACAGGGGGGGGGGGGGGGGGGGGAAACACTTGAACACGATTAGCAAGAGAATGAACAAGCAGGAAAAAACAAAATGGGGAAAGGAGAAAAGGAAACAGGGCAACCTACAAGTAAGAGGGTTGGTTGGGTTAGGGAAGCTTAATGCAGGTAGTAACAAGAAAAAGAGCAATCAGAGATTGCAGATCCTCACCAGGACTTGTTTTGTGTGGCGTTTGTGTATTGGTGTGTTACGTAATTAATGAGAGAAACAACTAGAACTGCCACTTTATAACTCCTGGCAGTATTGACCGGGTACCAATACGTCCTGCTTTGATGCAACCCCGCTTTGATCAGACACCTGACCCTGACCCATGACGTTTATTATCCCCCGCCAACCAACGAAGTTGGCGGGGGTATAGAAATGGGTTCCGTCCGTCCGTCACATTTCGTTTCTGGAGCTTAACTACAAATCCCCTCAAGATATATTTACGAAATTTGGTACACATATCAAGTAAGTGGTGAACTGGTGCCTTTTGATATTTTCTAATTGATAGGTCACATGGTTTGGCAGCCATGTTGGATTCAAGAAAAATATTAACTAATGTTTTCTCTGGAATCACGTAACCTAACGAAGCGAAAATTTGCAACTATCATCTTCCATCATGTCTGCATACATAGTAAAAATTATGATGTCACAAGTCACATGGTTTGGCGGCCATCTTGGATAGAAAAGCACACCTCATCCGATTAACACGAAACTTCACACACGTATTCCACTGGAGGATTGGAGGCAGAATGTAAATTTATGATGTCATAGGTCACATGGTTCGTCAGCCATCTTTGATTGAAGATTAATAAATTTTTAAAATCTTCTTCTCCAGAACGGCTGGTTATTATTCAATTGAATTTAGAATGACATTAAAATAAATTCAATTCAAATCAAATTGAAGACCAAAGAGGTACAGAACTGCATTGGAGTCATCAGAAGAAACCCAAACAAGCAAAAATCAAGAAGATGAAGTCTTCAGGGGGAACCTGAGTAAGATTCACATTTCAGCTGCTACTCCTCTACCTTCAAAGCTATTCAGGCACAGCCAAGTGAGCTTTATTCAAAAAAAAATATATATATACATATACACATCAAAAAAAATCAAAAAGTACCCAGATCAGAAAATTAAATAATTCTGGCTGCCAGACCATGCGTCTGATCAGGTTGAAATTGAAAACATATATTTAGGTCAGGTCAGGGATGGGAGCATGCACCGGAGCAGCGCATTGCTGCGTCCACTTTCTGCCGGTAATCCAGGGGCCTCCGTCTGGCCATCCCCCAGGCAGATGCCTGGCCCATCCCCATCTCCCTGAGATGCTGATGAACCTGCTGCAATCACGAGGCACATGGTCGGCACATTGGCCAAAGCCACTCACGAGGCTCCCTCACTGAGAGAATCTGGTGAGCAGGACAAGTGTCAGGAAAACGAGCCACATGTCCATACAGCCGCAGCTGATGCTCACGTACTATGCAGGTAACAAATCTCATTTGAGTTTCTCTCAGAAACCGCTCGTTGGACACAAAGTCTGACCAACGATAGCCAAGAATTCTCCGAAGAGACCTGGTACCAAAGGAATTAAGTCTCCATCTCAGATCCCTGGTCAGAGTCCAAGTCTCGCATCGGTAGAGCAAGACTGGAAGCACCAAGGACCTGAAGACTCAGACTTTCGTCCTCCTGCACAGGTATTGGCAGTGCCACACCCCATGATCCAGTGAATCCATGACTCCCCAGGCCAAACCCAGACATCTATTCACCTCTGGCTCACAGCCATTAGAGACATGAATATCACTGCCAAGGTAAGTGAATCTCTCCATGACCTCAATATCCTTGCAACAAACAGGTACAGACAATATGGCAGCAACCAATATGTCATTGAAAGCCTGGATCTTAGTTTTGACCCAAGAAACCCGTAATCCCAGCGGCTTTGACTCCTCATTCAGCACCTCGAGGGCCGCCACAAGGAGTCTCCAAAAAGATGACAGCATCATCTGCAAAATCAAGGTCAGAGATCTTGACATTCCCAAACGATGCACCGCAGTGTGATCTCTCCGAAATCCTCCACAGAATCCAATCCATACAAGCACTGAAAAGTGTGGGGACCAGTACACACCTCTGACGAACTCCATTAACAACTGGAAATAAGTCAGAGATGGTACCACCACATCTCACAGCACTCTCAGCCCCATCCTCCAGCAACCATCAACAAGCACATGGTCAATCTCCTTTGCCACACCACCAGTGTTGGAATACCAAGTCCAGCAATGAGCCTGTGGGTGCTGGAACCATGAACCGACCACCCTAAGTCCATGACTTCTTGCAAAGTCAAGGAACTTAGCACTATTCAGGTTCACAGTTCCAGACCCATGGGGACCAACACATGTCTCATAACCATCCTTATCAGTTACAGTCGATGCATTGAAATCCCCCAAGACAAGAAGAGTAACTCACCTGGGGCACTGATCAACCACAGACTCGAGCGTGGCGTAGAATGTGTCCTTCACAGTTGGATCACTCGCCTCAGTCGTAGCATATACAGAGACAAGAGAAATGACACCCAAGGTGTGACGAATCCTGAGTCTCATAATACGCTCGTTGACCGGTGTTACCTCAATTGCCATTGGAGTCAGGTTATTGGGCACAGCTACAGCAACTCCTTGGGCATGGTAACTGTCAGAGTGACCAGACCAATAATAGGTGTAACCACCCGCCATGATTTTGCCACTATCCGGTCTCAGAACCTCAGAGAGTTCTGCAATAACAATGTTCGAACGCTTGATCTCTGATGATAACAGAGACAGATGATCATCCTCTCTTAGGTAGAGGGACATTCCAGGCACCCACCCGAAAGGACCACCTCAGGTTAACCCAAGGAGACTGCCGTCTGGTGGACGACAGCTCAGCAGCACCCCAACACACAATACCACAATCTGACATGGGAAGGTTACTCTGTGGTTTTCCTCCCTTCATCAAAGATTGGGGGTCCCGAAGGCTTTGCCCCAATCCGGTCATCCGGTAAACTTCCCTGCGGAGGGCAGCTGCACAGGAGGTACTCCCACGGAGTGGGTTTTCAGATATTTTTTGTGGTTCGTTTTGTGGAATGAAGGGTTTTAGTGAAATGGCTGGAGTGCAAATCCTGCCATCAACCTCCTTAAAAAAAAGTAATCCAACTGCAGGAGGGCGTCCGCAGTCACAGTTGGGCACTAGATATGGATGGCTGTTGGTTCACAAGGAGTTCTGACCTACGCCCTTTGACAGGTTTTGTTTTTAATCCTGCTGGGTGTACATATCCATACACCCTCCTCACCAGGAAACCTGGTGGGGGAGACGGTTTAGTCGCCGACAACCCAACCATGAAATAGGTTAGTACCGGTTTACATCGTACCTATAGCAAGTCACAGATCAAATCTGGCCTGACCTGAACCAGGAACAACAACCAGGTCAGTACAACAACCAGGTCAGTACAACAACCAGGTCAGGAAACAGGTTAGTACAGGTTTACATGGTACCTGTAACAAGTCACAGATCTAATCTGGCCTGACTATATATTCCCCATCACAAATAGATCATAATTGTGAAGTTTCACGTCGATTGATTTGGCGATTCAAGAGAGAGAAGTTTTTTTTTCAGTTTTTTTCGCTCAATCCAATATGGCTGCCAGACCACGTGACTTAACAATTTTCGTGAATACCCTGGTGGCCCCAAGGCTTGGGGAACATCTGTGTGAAGTTTCCTCTCGATCTGTCCAGCCATTCTGGAGAAGATTTTTTATAGGTTTTCAGGTAAATCCAGTGTAGCTGCCAAACCATGTGAACAATGACATCATATGTGTGAACCTTGTGTTCCTCATGGATCGGCGGTCATACATGTAAAGTTTCGACTCAATCTGTTTGTACACTTCAGATAAGAAGATTTTTGAAGTTTAAAAAAAAAAAACAATATGGTTGCCAAATCATGTGACCAATGACATCACCAATTGTTTTTCTGTGGACCATTTTATCCCTCGATGACCCTCAAAGATTTTCAAACTGATTAGATGTAGTGTTCTACATATGCAATTATGACGTCATAAAAAAAATCACACTTATTCCCTATGAGGAGTACTTGCCATGTGCCAAGTTTAATTTTTTTCCGTGATGCGGTTTCAAAGATAGAGGTCCAAATTTTTTTTTTTCAACATTGGCTACCACACCACGTGACCTATAATGTCATAATTATCAATAAAACATTCTACATGAGTAATCACTCCTATGGTGAAAATTTCATCTCAATCTGGCAAGCGGTTATGGAGAAAAACATTAAAGTTCTGTGCAGACAAACAAACAGACAGACAGACAAACAAACAAATGGATCCAAATGCAATACCGTCTCCTCCGGCGAGGGTAAATATTGTAAGGATGAGGGATGACGTGAGATCACGACGTACCAACTGATTGAAGTTCTGGAGGGAAGAGCTTCTGCAGCGTCTGGAAGTGCTTTCAACATTTGCGAGAAGTGAGGAACGAGAGAGTTTTGGTGTAAAGTCATCCTGGATTTTGGAAGTTTCACCAGCAGTGGGTTATTAGAAGAATGTGTGCATCCTGGACTTGTTTGGGAAGGTCGGGGGGCTGAGACAGCAGTAGACCTTGTACTTTGGTCTCATCACAGGAGATTCCACTTATATTGAGAGCTTCAGATTCGACAGAAACCAGGAAAATATGTGATGCTGGAGCCCCAGCCAATAGGTGAGACCAATACTCTATTGAGCTATGGACAAGACCTTGTAGAATGTGAGTAGTTCTGATTTTTCAAGGAAAGACTTGGAAGGATTGACCAGTCTGCAGCTGGCTTTGGAGACCACCTTTAGTACATGGATGGCCTCGCAGAAGTCATGGTTGATGGTGAGACCAAGAGGTTCAAATGACTGAACCTCTTTCAGTGGCTGACCATGGAAATAGATGGGTTCGTTTGATGATATTTCCAGAACAATATAGTGTAACTGTGAGGTTTTCCATGATTGAAGGACATGTTCTATTGATGAGAACAGCATGTAATCATTTTTAGATCAACAGAGAGTGACGAAGCTGCTGACTGCCTCGCAGTGGAATGGGAGTGCTATACGACACAGTGAAGACATTTGTAAACAAGAAGACAGGGTTTTCCAGAGCAGTTCAGAAAGGTGGTTGATGTAAACGAGGAACAAGAATCGGCCCAACACACTGCCTTTGCCCTCCAGCCTGAATGTAAAGATGGGTAACGTGAGAACCGTACACCTCAAATATTGGTAGAGGAGGGGGGAGGGGGGAGGAGGACATGAGGAGTGGGTGGCGGTGGTGGGACACATGGTGGAAACTGCGGTGCACTCTGTGGGGACTTTGTGGATGGCGGAGCACGTGGTTGGCACTGAAGGGATAGCTGAGCACGTGGTTGGGGGCTGCAGAAGATGTGGGGCATGAGGTGAAGGCTACAGGGAATATGGGGGTACCAAAAGGAAACGGTTAATGGTCTCGAATCAGCATTCACTGAAGACTAGGTTACTCTTGTTGATCCCAAATTCTGTCAAATGACAACAGACATCATGTCCACGTTGAAAAGATGGGTTTTTTTTCTCTAAGAGTGAGCCGTATGAAAGAGCAAGGTATAACTGACAGTAGTGTTGCAGAGCCATTGACCTAAGGAGATAAAAACAGTGACCACCGTCCTGCCTGCAATGTGAAAGCAACAGAACTAGTGCAGACAATGGAAAGCAGTGCTACAAGATCTGGGTGAAGGGACATGGTGAGCAGTTTTCCCTGTTTGTCAAAATTGGGACAAAAATTGTGTGCAGAAGAAGAAAAGGTCATTAGATGAATAGGGGACTAATAAAATGAGGAAGAAAGGAGAATGAGGTCATAAAATTGAAGATTTAAAAGGACGAATATGACAGAAAAGTGAAGAAAGAGGAGTTCAATGAGGTTACAGTCCATGTGCATTTTTGTTCCCAAGTTCACTGGAGGGGACCATAGGTTTGCTTTCTGTCTGTCCGTCCATCCCACCTGTGGTTTTTCAGACTTTTTTCCCCATACTCTTTAACTTATTCAACTGAAACTTGGTACATGGCTTTATTATGATAAGTTGGAGAACAAGGTCGAGATTCAGGGAGTTTCGTCAAATCTTCACAGAGTTATGCCCTTTTTGAACTTCGAAAATATCACATCAGTGGGGGACATGTACAGCTAAGAAATTCTCACTCTTGTTATTCATAGGTCTTTCATGAACCGACTTGCCCGGCTTGACATTTCAACCCCCACAGCTGCATACATACTGTGTGTGTGTGTGTGTGTGTGTGTGTGTCAATTATAATTGAAACAGACTACAATGCCATGAGTTCCACAGATCCTGTTCCCCTCTTCCCCACCTCCCATTTATTATCATCATGTTAATTAAATGGTTATCCTGCATTGCCCTGGGGCAAATACCGGCCCTGTGTGATGCAGAGGGGTAAAAAGAACCACATTGTGATGTTTGCCTGAGCGAACCAAACGTTAGCCTGCCCCTGTAAAAGCCAAAGGTGGGAGCGCTGATCGGAGAGCTGCAGTTAGTGAGTTCCTGAGTGTCAATGCCACAATGTGAGAGTTGGACCAGAGCTGGGCAGGAGAATGGGTTTGCCTGGGCAAGCAGGCAGGGCAGCTGGACAGGAGAATAGGAGGTTGTGAGAGAGAGAGAGAGAGAGAGAGAGAGAGAGAGAGAGAGAGAGAGAGAGAGAGAGAGAGAGAGAGAGAGAGAGAGAAGAGCCGCAGTCCAGTGCAGTGTCCACAAACACCAGCCCTGTGAAGCAGACTCTGGCAGAGCTCTCATGCATTACCACTTAACACATGAAATCCCTACACCCTAGCCACCTAAGGCAGTGACATTTTCCCACCAGCCCAAGTCTTTCACAAACTGACTTGTCCAGCCTGACATTTGAATGCAGGTGACAAGAATTTGTAATTTGGTCAGTACTGGTGATAACTCACCTCATCTTCGCAAAGTTAACCTTGGGATATTTAATGCCCACTAACAAATCAGACCAGCAACGACTAAATAACTGATGGAATATCAAGTTTGGCGTCTATCCGAAGAAGATGGAGCACACATTGGTGCCTCGCCACACCTGCAAAACACCATGGTGACACTTTATAGCTGGGTCAGGATTCAAACCTCGATTAGACAGCTCAGAGGCAAGTGTGCATACCTCTTAGACAGCTATAGGACACACACACACACACACACACACACACACACACACTCCTGAGGGCCGATCAGCAATTTCATAATCTTTCATAACCTCACCTCCAATGATGATTGTTAAAATAAAATGCAAGCATTATTTTTCAACTACCATGTAGGAATATTCAGTTAGGCTGTGCAGAAATATTGAGGAAAAATAACAGCTTCAATCATTAACTTTTTAAATTTAGGACATGGACTTGCTGATCACCGACACCATGAAATCTTCCACCAACTTCTAAAATGGCATCACACAAGGATTGTTTGATATTAAAATTAATAACACATCAATGTAACTTTCCATTTGCAGAATCAAATTGTTCATTCCAGGAAATATCAACTGCAGGTTTTTGTTGTGCTTTCATGAAGTATCGGTTTATTACATAAAGCATAAAAAAAAAAAACGTTTATACAAGTCATTATTCGACTGTTTATGAAAACATTGAGAAAAACAATCAGTAAGTTGTACAGTTATGTCTTAGCAATTAAATAGAAATAAACATCTCCGGAATGCACCAATTAACCGGTTTGGGCCTGAAAGTAACTTATTGTCAGCGTTAAAGTCATTACAAGAATGTGTCAGCAAACGCCGCAACCATACTTGAATGGTCTAGGTCTTTGGATCCATGTTGTGGCTGCTGCGATAGGATGACTCGGAGCTATTTTGCTGAGGGTCACTTTGCTGTTTGTCAAGCAGCTGCCAGTATCGCCGATTTTTCTGACAACCTTGCATGAGTGGTTTGCATGCAGGAGAGAGCGAGTAGAGGGCCTGGGGGTAGACAGGCGTCACATAGAGTAGCAGGTGTGAGAGGTAGATGATAAGACGTGGATGAATAATAAGACATCACCATTGTTTAAACCACATGTATTGTGGATGATGCGGTTGAAGACCTGACTTAAACATTATGGTTACAGAGTTTTGGGGGTTGTTTTTTACAACTCCGATTATATTTATGAGATCCAAATTATAACGTTTTATCTACTCATAATAAACTAATTGTGGTATGTATTACATTATGAGAACTTAATGTCCCAAAGTAATTATTTGCAATTTTCATTGTTTTGCCATCTAATGCTTTTCAGCTTCGCATCAATATGGCTTCGCATTGATCGAGCGGCCGCCTGCATATTATGTGTGCTTTATGGTGGCATTACCTCCCCCAGTGCCAAAAATAATTGTCTTGGTAAGTAAAATATTTTAACATAAGACGTTTCCTTGAAACACAAAAACCATGAGAAAATTTTTCTTGCGGCTAAAACATTTTTCTAATGGTTTTCTTGTTTCAAAAAAAACTTTACTTATTTTAAGAAAAAAAATTATTACTAAGATAATTGTTTTGGCAGTGCTTCCAATTTGTCCCGATATCCGTTTTCTATATATTTTTTTTCCTAACTCTCCTTACTTTTCACTCGTATCAGCTCCAAGTGCATTTTTGTCTTCTCTCTCTCCCATCCCCTCTCTTCTCCATATTCCCACCGCCTTGATTGTACATCCATAGAGTGGCCTGCAGAAGCGTTCACCCCTTACCAATAACGCCACATTTAGATGAACTACTAATCATGTATAAACATTTTTTTCCAAATGAACTTTTTTATTCATAACTGAAGAGATCAAACTAAACACAATTTCAGTTGGAGGAGGTTACATGTCAGGAAGACCTGCAAAAAACATGTACAAATCAAAATTCACTGGTTGTAAAAGTATTCAACCCTTAAGGTCAGTACTTGGTGGAAGCTCCTTTTGCAGCAATGACTGCTGTGAGTCTTTTGGAGTAGAGTCTCTACCAGCTTTACACAGTGAGATGGTGAAATCTTTCCCCATGCTTCATGTGAAAATTGCTCTCATTCTGCCAAGTTTGATGGGGATCATTGATGGACTGCAATATCCAAGTGCCACCATATATCTTGAATTGGGTTCAAGTCAGGACTTTGACTAGGCCACTCAAGAACATATATTTTCTTCCTATTCAGTAATTTCAGTGTGGCTTTATCTTCATGCTTTGGATCATTGGCCTGGTGAAATGTGAATCTCCCACCCGGTTTTAGATTCATGGCTGACTCAAGCAGGTCTTCATCAAGGATTCCCTTGTACTTTGCACCGTTCATTGTCCCTACTATCCGAACAAGCTTGCCAGTCCCTGTTGATGAAAAACAGCCCCATAACATGATGGTGCTGCGACCATGCTTGACAGTAAGGATGGTGTTGACTGGATGATGTGCAGTGTTAGGCTTGCACCAGACGTAACATTTTGAATTTAGACCAAAAAGTTCAATTTTTGTCTCGTCTGATCACAAAACGTTTCTCCACATGCCTGCAGTATCATTAAGATGCTTTTCGCAAACTCCATATGAGCGTTTAGATGCGTCTTCTTCAGTAATGCCTTCTTTCTTGCCACCTGTCCAAAAGAGGCCAGCTTTGTGAAGTGAACAGGATATTGTTCATTGATGAACACTGACCCCCATCTCAGACATAGAGCCTTACAGATCTTTCAAAGTCAATGTTGAACTTACAGTGACATCCCGAACCAGTTTCCTGCTTGCCTGGCTGCTGAGTTTGGTTGAACAACCTGATCTGGGTCGAGTTTGGATGGTATGATACAACTTCCAGTTGTTAATGATGGATTTCACCGTACTCGAAGGGATAGTGATTGACTTTGAAATCTACTTGTAACCCTCTCCTGAACAGTGCTTCTCCACCACTTGAAGTCTGACTTATTTGGAAAGTTCCTTGATATTCATGTTTGTCTTATTAGTTGACTAAATTAGTTGCACCTTAAAACTCCTTAGATAAGTGGGGGAACTTAATTTACAAGTTAAACCACTGATTACTTCAAGTGAAACCTATTACACAGATATTGTAACACTTTCAAACAAATAATTTGCTCCTGAAGTGATTTTGGCTTAATTAGGCAAAGTGTTTGAATACTTATGTAACTGAGAATCATCTATTTCTCTGTTAATTTAACTTATTCACATTTTATCTGCATTTTTTAGCTTTATCACTTTGGATTACTTTGTGAAGACTCGATATATTAAGTTTGATTTGAAAGCATCTTGAAATAAGCTCAGGTGGCATAAAAATGTGAAAACGTTTGGGGGGGGGTGGAATACTTTGCTGGCCACTGCATTATCTTCCAATTTAAACAGCCTGGTGTCTTCAACACAATAGAGACGTTGCTCATAATTTTTTTTTCTATTAGATTCTTTTTACACTCTTCTGTTTAGTTTGTGTTGGAAAATTGGGATCCAATTGTATTTTATATTTGTATTGATTACCATTGTCCCGAAGAAGAATAACGGTCCTCGAGTTTGATTCTTGATTGTTGATTATCTATTTTTTTCCTACCGTGTCGTCGTTGAAATGATTGGATCAAAGTTTTACTTTGTGAAGCTGAAGGTTCAATATTTTGTCTGTAACTTTCTTCCAAGGAACATTTTCTGAAAAGAAAGCATTTATTCCAACTGCCATACTAATTTTACACACTCAAACATTAGGATTCATCCTGGTGATAAATGAAGTCTTGGAAAAAAAAATCCCCACAACATGTAATATCAATCAAATTAATCCTAATGAGCAGTGCTAAAATGTAGGAGGATGTTGAAATTAATGTGTATTGCATTAGTTTACAAACGAGTAAGTGCTCATTAAAATAAAAACACTTGAACCCAATAAATACATATTCCTTTGAAATCCCAGTGACTTGAATACAGCACTTGCGTTTACAGTCGTTATACATTTACAAACATTGATCATAATCATCACCTTATGCAATGTCCTATATTTACTATGGGGTTGAAGGATCACATGGCATGGATTGTTGGGTCAGACCTGATGTAGGAGTAGAGCTGCTCATAAGGCAGGAATTTGTTCAGCATTCCAGCGATAACTCACCCCTCTTTACGAAAGGCACCATGGGATATTTTTAACATCCACAAACTAATGCTAGTAGTAGGTCTTAATGCTCATCCGATGGACAGCACACTTTGTTATACAATGCCCCAGTTACAAAGCATCAATTCGACAGTTTATAGTTGGGCCGAGAACCAAACCCAGACCAGGCAGCTCAGTACTCCCTCTGCACCATCTTATCGCACAATTAAAAGCATTGTGAAATTATATGAACAATTATATTTACAGATGTTTTGTACTTTAACAAGAATTTCTCAAGTTTGTGGTGACAAACTTTTTTTCTCGAAATGCTCAACGACAGACTAAAATAAAGTTGATTGCAGGCTTGAAGAATACGTTCAGAAGCAAAAAGCAACATAAGGCTATTTGAAGCATCATTTGATCATTTACATTCCAACAGCAATGGTAAATATCAATAATCTGATTGAAACAAGGGCAATGACAGAGTTCACAGAACACCTAACCCAGCACAGTCTTGAGAAAAAGGACTTTGTCAGGATTACCCCCTCCCTTTTTATTTGGACGAAGTTAGCCTATGCGTTGCATTGCAGGGAATCACTATTTTGTATGAATCTCAATGTTCCCCAGCTCTGAGAACACGAGCGGAAAATTTGATTGGTCAAGACGACATATAATTTTTGCAAAAGTACTGCTAAACTGAAGGTTTTTGGAAGTGCCAATAAGGCGGTTTGCGTTCTAGTGTTCAAAATATATAATTCAATTAAAAAAAATAGTAAGGATTTTAAAGGATGTAGAATTTTTTTAAGGATTTTCATATCAGGTCACTGAATTCAACCAGCGAATTATTTTTGAGGTCCATATCGGCCAAAAGGTCAACATAGGCCAATTCTAAAATTGTCAACTTTCATCCGATTGACTTTAAATTTGAAGATGAGTTGCATATTTGGTCATTGAATTCAACCACCAATTATTTTTGGTCAACATAGGCCATAAGGTCAACATAGGCCAAAGGACAACATCTTAGGTTGAATTTCTAAAATCCTTAATTTTCATCCCATTGACCTGAAATTTGAAAAGGATTTGTATATCAGGTCACTGAATTCAACAAACTAGTATTTTTGAGGTCAACATGGGCCAAAAGGTCAACATAGGCCGAAATTCTAAAATTGTCAATTTTCATCCGATTGACTTTTTAATTTGAAGATGAGTTGCATATTTGGTCATTGAATTCAACCACCAATTATTTTTGGTCAACATAGGCCATAAGGTCAACATAGGCCAAAGGCAACATCTTAGGTGGAATTTCTAAAATCCTTAATTTTCATCCCATTGACTTGAAATTGAAAAGGATTTGTATATCAGGTCACTGAATTCAAACACTAGTATTTTTGAGGTCAACATGGGCCAAAAGGTCAACATAGGCCGAATTTCTAAAATTGTCATTTTCATCCGATTGACTTTAAACTTGAAGATGAGTTGCATATTTGGTCATTGAATTCAAACCACCAATTATTTTGGTCAACATAGGCCATAAGGTCAACATAGGCCAAAGGTCAACATCTTGGTGGAATTTCAAAATCCTTAATTTTCATCCATTGACTTGAAATTTGAAAAGGATTTGCATATCAGGTCACTGAATTCAACAAACTAGCCATTTTTGAGGTCAACATGGGCCAAAAGGTCAACATAGGCCGAATTTCTAAAATTGTCATTTTTCATCCCATTGACTTGAAACTTGAAGAGGAGTTGCATATTTGGTCATTGAATTCAAACACCTATTATTTTTGAGGTCAAATTAGTTTTATGGATTTTGAAAGTATCGTGCTGTACATGACATCTTTCTTGTTTGTGAACAAAATATCTCAAAAAGTTGTGGACGGATTCGGACGATACTTGGTGGGCCAGTTGGGTATGTAACAAGGAAGAATTTATTTTACTTTGGTGAAGATCCGAATCTGGATCTGGATGTGATCATTTTTAAGTGATTCTTCACCATTGGTTGATAGGGCTGAAACGATATCTCAAAAAGTTAAGGACAGATTTGGATGAAAATTGGTGGATTAGTTGGCTAGGTGACAAGAACAAGCAGATTAAATTTTAGTTCAGGTCTGAATCCAGATCCGGTGTATCAGTGGGATACCAAACATAAACTAATCAGCTTTGCAGAGGTATGCACTCTACTGAGTGCCCTTCTACAGTAGTTAACGACAGTTTCATTTTCTTCTTGAATGTATCGGACAATGCTTCAATCAAGGATTGAAATGTAAAGACAATCGTAAATACAACTCCAAGTGTCCCTTTAAAAACACTGCTTTTCCAGAAGGAGTAAAATAGGTCATCTATGCAATTCGACATGCATGTACAGGGTGGGCCACACCACTTGTTACACCCTGATACCAAATGTACCCATTGAAACATTTGGTATGTTCATGTTTTGTTATGTTGCTTGTCATTTATTATGTTCACAAGGTAAAACATTACATACATCGTTCCAATATATAGGCTATCGATGGAATTAATTATTTTTTCCATAAAAAAAAATTGGCTCATGGAAGAGCAAGGTGACAGATGGTAAAAAGGCAACTTTCTGACAGTGGGGCAGATGGGCAACATATGGGCAAAACAAGTAAGGGAATGAATGGAGAGGAAAAGAGGGGGGAGGGTGGCACAGTAACCTGTAGGTAACATGGATGGGTTAGGTAGGGTCAATGGGCTTGAAAATATCACAGGTATAGGGGATAACAGGATATGTGAGTACACCTCTTGTTTGAAGTCCTGGAGGGAAGAGTGCAATAGCACAACCTCAGGAATGCAGTTTCACAAATAGGACAAATGAGGATCAAAAGAGTGGAGGTGAATAGTAAGTTTGGGCTTTGGGAGTTTAACCTATAGGAGTTTAACCAAAAATACATTCTGTGTGTTAGCTCTTATACGAGCCTCGACATTGTATTAAAAAAAGGAGGGGTTACAGTAATGACACGTGCATCATGGAGGAGGTGGGAAAGGAAAGAGAGCAAAGGGAGCTCGAGCAGAGGAGAAACGGTCAAAACAGAGGCACCAACAGGGGAAATAAATATACACAGGGTACCAACACAAAGAATGTCCTCAGTTTCATCACTACCAGATATCCAAGAAGTCTATACACAGTCATCAAACATGATTGGCTAAAAGCTGAGCCGTACCTTGTATAAAGGCAAACACATTGAGTCGATAAAGTTGACTTGATGAGCAGGAATTCTGTGCTTCTTCTCACGATTCAGTATGTCCTGATGTATGACAAATATTAATGACGAAATGAAGTACCCGGTGTTGCCTGGGGAAATTCAATGGCACACTCTGGTAATTAAATTTGTGTTGTTGACAACAAATGACTACAACCTCAACATACGATCTTCACAAAATATATTACTTGATCGCTCCAAGGGAAAACTCAGACAGTGTATAAGCAACACACTCACTCAAGGCCTGAACACAGAGGCGTTAAAATAAACCTGTGTAAAGCAATCTTTTTAATAACAGGTGCACATGTAAACATGATAATAATTAAATTTACGTTGTTGACAACAAATCACGATGACCTTAACATACGATCTTCAGAATACATATGACTCGATCACTCCCGGGAAGAAAAAAAAACGCATGCAGTGTAGAGGCAGAAGACCTGGTCGAGGCCTGAAGGTCAATTATCTGGTTTTATCTGGGATCAATTTTATCCAAACATAGCCCTCGACCATCCTCTGGATGAAAGAGGAGGCCATGCAAAGTTTAATCACACCGGTTGCTGCAGGGACACAACATGTCCACCAAGTTTCGTCCGAATCCGTCCACAACTTTTTGAGATATTGTGCTATATATTAGTTTAGCCAAATCTCTCAATGGTGAAGAATCACTTTAAAAATTCCCGTAGTCGGATCCGGATCTTCACCAAAATCTAATCAGTTTGTGCGTGTCAAACACCCAATTTCATCCAGATCCGTCCACAACTTTTTGAGATATTCTGCGCACAGACAAACAGACAGAAAGGGGGTGAAAACATAACCTCCTTCACCTTCGGTGGAGGAGGTAATAAGCAAAAACTCTGGGTGGGTCGAGTTTGCATATTCTTTGCTGAAATAAGATATAGTCTGTGTTTTGCAAGAAGACTATTGATGTTTGTGTGGTGTGTGCTTAAAAGGTTCTCGATGGTCAAAAGAGTATGCTCCAATAGTGGTTAGTGTCGAAGGGGTCGATAGGGTCTCATCTCTCAAACATGTAGAAAGGGTCTAAAAAGGTCCAAGTGGTCTAAAGCTCCAAATAGTCAAGTGTCCAAGCTGTCTAATCTGTCTGAAGGGTGTAAGACTTTTTGGGATCTTAAAAGTCTGACGAGTTTTTGGAGTTGAAAGGGTATTAAAGAGTCTTCGAGGTCTTTAAGGGTCTTTGTGGTCGAAAGGGTATTTGGGGTCTTCGGGGTCTTATGGGTATTTAGGGTCTAAAAGGTCTTTATACGTCTTAGAGGTCTTAAGGTTCTTGGAGTTCTTCAAAGGTCTAAAGGGTCTCAACAGTCTAAAGGGTCGAAAGGTTTAAAAGGTACATTGCAAGAGTACGTAATTAATAGACTACGTATAGTTACGGTGCAACTGACGTTCAAACAGTACGTAATTAATAGACATATTGTCACACAGCTTTACAGACAACTTCACAGATGGATGGAGTCTTTAGGGTTTTTGGGGTATTTGAGGTCTCAAAGGGTCTTTAGGTCTTTAGGGTCTTAAAGGATCTTTGAGGTCTTATAAAGGATCTTCAGGGTCTTAAAGGATCTTAAATGGTCTTATGGATCTTTGGGTTCTTAATGGTCTTTGGGGTCTTAAAAGGCTGAGGTGGTGAGTGAAAATACCCTGAGGACAATACCCATGTTGGACTTGGTCTGTGTGCCAAATGTAGTGGTTGGCGGAACCATTGGTCTTTGCAAAAAACACGAACATACACAGTTACACACAGACAGCCGACAAAGTTTGTTTATTAGATTATTATTAGTCATTATCATGATGCAGATTGCTGGAATGTTGTTCCAGATCGTAATGGTGAAATGCCACCATGGATCGTGTCTTCTGCCGAGGTCAGACCAGGCCTGCATTATGATAAAACACAAACAAAAACCAACAAAATGGGAAAAACAATCATCATCATCATCAACATCAACATCAACATCAACATCATCAACATCATCATCATCATCATCATCAACATCAACATCATCATCAACATCATCATCAACTCACATCAACATCAACATCACTCAACATCAACATCAACTCAACATCAACATCAACATCAACATAACATCACATCACCATCAACATCAACATCAACATCATCAACATCAACATCACCATCAACATCAACATCATCATCAATACATCATCACAACATCAACATCAACATCAACATCAACATCAACATCAACATCAACATCAACATCAACATCAACATCAACATCAACATCACCATCAACATCAACATCAACATCCATCAACATCAACATCACCATCAACATCAAATCATCATCATCATCATCATCATCATCATCATCATCATCATCATCATCATCATCATCAACATCAACATCAACATCAACATCAACATTCAACATCAACATCAACATCAACATCAAACATCAACATCAACATCATCATCAACATCAACATCAACATCAACATCAACGATCAACATCATCAATCATCATCATCATCATCATCATCAATCATCATCATCATCATCATCAACATCAAATCATCATCAAACATCAACATCAACATCAACATCAACATCAACATCAACATCAACATCAACATCAACATCAACATCAACATCAACATCAACATCAACATCACAATCAACATCACATCAACATCAACATCAACATCATCAACATCACATCACCATCAATCATCAACATCAACATCATCAACATCAACATCAACATCAACATCATCACATCAACATCACAACACATCATCATCATCATCATCATCATCATCCATCATCATCATCATCAACATCAACATCAACATCAACATCAACATCAACATCAACATCAACATCAACATCAACATCAACATCAACATCAACATCAACATCAACATCAACATCATCATCAACATCTAACATCATCATCAATCATCATCATCGAATCATCATCAACATCATCTATCCTATTTGGGACAAGTGGCTCATAAGGCTGCTGCAAAAATCTAAACGGGTTGCACGAAGCTATCATTGCTTTGTTGGAAATCTAAAATGGATGTTTTCCATGTAAACTTTTCACATTATGTACAGTAAAAACTATTGGTAAAGCCAAGCTCTTTTCTGTTGCCAAACAGTTAGCTGAATTTATTTTTTAATGCAAAAAGTTGCATTCTCTTTTTTTTTTATAGTCCATTAAGTTTTTCGACTTGAATACAATCTTTATTCCTGTCAAATGTCTGATATCATTTTATTAAAATCACACACAAGCATGGTTGGTCATGGGCGCGCAGCTCACTGTGATAGCAAATGATACACACAAAACATGGTTGAAATAAGAAATGTCAGTTCCGTTCATTCCTAACAATATTCACGTCAAGCAATATGTTTTCTTTCCCTTTCAATATCTTTCGTCATCCTCCATATGGAACAAAACACATTGTTGCGTTCTGATGTGTCATAACAAAAAAAAAAGACCTATTCCCTCCGTGTCCAATAAATTTACAATGATCCGAGGTCCTGTAAAATGGATTATACCATTACGTGGATTTCTCTCTCAGCACCGTCTTGAGGGGAAGATCACAATGAACGGGAAGGTAGTTTAGTGGGGCAACTTAGCATAACAATTGTGCATTTTGTGAGGAAAGCACCAAATTTGGCACACTAGTAGCCTATCATATTATGAACAGATTTGGATATTGGGCCATCTCGAATTCAGCCGCTGATGGCTGTGGCAGCCATTTTCCACTGCCATCAAAAATTTTGAGATGGCCCAATATCCAAATCTGTTCATAATATGATAGACGACTAGTGTGCCAAATTTGGTGCTTTCCTCACAAAATGCACAATTGTTATGCTATATTTAGCTAAGTTGCCCCACTAGTTTGCGTAAGTTAGAGTTGAAGGTGAGCGATTTAAGTTGATTCTTTAACAACATCATTCGATCAATTCTGTTACACATTCTCTCGTGACGTTGACCTTTTCGATGGTCCCCCTGACGAGCATCAAAACCGCTTGGCAGAGGCATTTCAGAAAACATTTCTTGTTTTTTTGATGCTGCAAAATGCATCGTATGTATTTGTTTATCATCCCTTTTATACCAAGATGACTAGGATTAACTACCGTAGTCTTCACCAACTGTCCCAGTCTATGGAATCTTTTACTGGGTGTTTGCTTGGGTGTTAGGGGGACTAACAGGATAGCTCAGATGGAGCACACTCCCCTTTCAGGTATCCTGTCCGGATTAGATTCCCGACAGGACAATAAACGGTCACCCTGGAGCTTCACAGGCAGAGCAATGCATCATTGAGAATGCTGCCCGTCAGAGGGGTTGTAAAATTAGGGTTCTGTCTATCAGCATTTGCTGAATGAAATTTACAAAAAAACATCCCACTGTGTATTTCACAAAAGTTGGCCATTATGTGCCAGAACTTTGGAAAAAATTTCTAATTCCAACCCATACCTGGCCATGAGAGGAAAGGGACACCGGTGAGTCTATTTGACCCTAGAAATGGCAATATCGTACCCAATGGTCTTCAGGTCCATGCCACAAATCAGATCAGATCACTCCTGAGTGGGAGGGAGATGAAAGGGCTTCGTGGCTTGGATCAGGTGGTAAGGGAATCATTTCCCGACAAGGAAATCATTTTCACTTTCATTCCTTTTTAAGCCTATTTCACAAATATGATGCCCCTGGCTGGGAAATCATATGGCTGGCATTTCTTTTCTTTCATTCTTTATGCCTATTTGAAACGTGCTTTTATGCCTTGATTTTTTTTAACACATAGCATAAAACCTTGTTGTCTCTTCTTGTTCCAAGTGTCATTGAATTTTTCAGTATATATGAGCTTCTTCTGTAGAGCATCACTTGTTAGTTTTCATTATGACGTTTGCCTGGTCCTACAGTCTTATAGTTTTTCACCATAAGACAATCTCATCTACATCAAGAGCATGTGGCTGGATTTGCTGTGCGATCACATAACAAACACATTGTTACCTTGAGGTGCTATGATAACTAGTACCCCTTCCATGCTCCAGGATTTGAAGGAATTGCAGATAGTATGACTTGATGATTATCACATGGTCAATGGACAACACCATATACAGTAGACTGTTCTTGAGTGAGCCACTCGACTTAAATAGAGTGTGTCAGAAGGGATATAATATGAATATATATCTATATATGTATATGGAGACCAAGAGCAGCCATATGATTGGCCACTGAAAGGCAAGGAGGTGCCTGGAACACAGAACTTAAAAAGTGTGTGAATAAGGAGAGCAAGATAAGAAAGGTCAATGTGTGAAGAACCTGTGTGTGTGCAAAGAGTGTGGTCAAGAAGGCACACTAAAGAAAAGAGCACACCAGGGAGAGCCGCTTGTTAGATAACTTAGCTTGGATTGCTTTTCTCTCCAGTCGGGGAGATTTTCCTTTTGATGCGAGGCTATTTTGTTGGCCTCGGAAGGTTAGCATTCGCCGGAGCTCCAGCCTCAATGTGAGCTGATCCCACAAGGCTTGTGCAGGCCATCATTCATGTTGGTGATTCCCTTCAGCTAATAGCCTGACAGCCCCATCACTCGTCTGGCTGTGGCAAATGCTGTAAATCCATACCGCACTGCTTCCTTCTCTGCTTCACAATCACCTTAATTATAAATTCGTTATGACTGTCTCCACTGCTCACTACACCATGAAGTCAATCATCAAGTGCTGGATAGAACCTCTCCTAAAAGCAGCTGCATTCACTGGTTGCAAAAGTATTCAGGCCCTTAGGTCAGTACTTGGTGGAAGCACATTTTGCAGCAATGACTGCGATGAGTCTTTTTGGGGAGATCTCTACAGGCTTTACACTGTGAGATGAGATGGTGAAATCCTTCCCCACTCTTCACGTGAAAGTTGCTCTAGTTGTTCTGACAAGTTTGATGGGATCGTTGATGGACTTCAATCTTCAAGTTTCACCATAAATGTTCAATTGGGTTCGAGTCAGGACTTTGGGCCACTCAAGAACAATTATTTTCTTCTTATTCAGCCACTCCAGTGTGGCTTTAGCTTTGTGCTTCGGATCATTGTCCTGCTGAAATGTGAATCTCTGACCCAGTTTCAGATTCATGGTTGACTCGAGCAGGTTTTCATCAATGATTATCCTGTACTTTGCACCATCCATTATCCCTTCGATCCTGATAAGCTTGCCAGTCCCTGCTAATGAAAAGCAGCCCTATAACATGATGGTGCCACCACCATGCTTGACAGTAGTGATGGTGTTGACTGGATGATGTGCAGTGTTAGGCTTGCGCCACATGTAACGCTTTGAATTTAGACCAAAAATTTCAATTTTTCTCTCGTCTGACCAAATAACTCTTCTCCACATGCCTGCAGTATCATTAAGATGCTTTTTTGCAACCTCCATATCAGCTTTTAGATGCATGTTTTTCAGTAATGACTTCTTTTTTGCCACTTGTCCATAGAGTCCAGCTTTGTGAAGGGACTGGGATATTGTTGATTGATGAACACTGACCCCCATCTCGGACATGGAGCCTTACAGATCTTTCAAAGTCAATGTTGGATTTACAGTGACATCCCAAACCAGTTTCCTGCTTGCACAACTGCTGAGTTTGGATGGGCGACTTGATCTGGGTAGAGTCTGGGTGGTATGATACGTCTTCCAATTTTTAATGTTGGATATCATCGTACTCAAAGGGATAATGAGTGACTTTGTAATCTTCTTGTAACTCTCTCCTGAATGGTGTTTTCCCACCACTTTATGTCTGACTTATTTGGAAAGCTCCTTGGTCTTCAACTTTCCCTTGTCGGTGAACCAAGTGAGTTGCACATTAAAACTCCTTAGACAAGTGGAGGAGGTTAATTAAGTTAAACCACTGATTATATACAAGTGAAACCTATTACACTTATTTTGTAACTTTTCAATCAAATAACTTACTCCTGAAGTGGTTTAGGGTTAATTAGGCAAAGAGGTTGAACACTTATTCAAATGAGAATCATCTGATTTTTTTTCTCTGTTAATCTAACTTATTCACATTTGATCTGCATTTTTTTTAGCTTTATCACTTTGGAGTAGTTTGTGACAAGTGGTTGCACAAACAGCACAGACAACGATATAAAACTTTCTAATACAAGAAAGGCAAGTAAATCGTCTGTTCTCAGACTATAAGTTAAGTTTCTAGTTAAAAAAAAAATGCAATTGGCTGTTTATGGAATAGCTGACCCAAATACAGAGATGCCAGTCGCTACTACTTACGATGGGATCTGTGTTGAACTCCTCCTTCTCTTTGTCACCCAGTGCAAAGAATTCCTGCACCACAAGTTCAGCAATCTGGGAGATGAATTGTCATGTCAAAATAAGTTATCCTGCTTTTCAAGTGAAGTGGGCAGCCCAAACTAGTTACATGGATACAATTTTATCATTGCATATTTCATTTAAGAAGTTATCAAGGTTGCAATAAACCATACAAACTTTGCATGTGACTTAATGCTTCCCCAAGAAGGGAGCACTCGCCAAGGTTGGTGTGTTTGGGGGAAAGTTATCAGTCACTGAACAGAGAATCAATCCGTCAGTATCACTCGTCCACCCACTCTCCTATTGGTGCACATGAGCTACAGGAAGCAACTTTCGATGTTAACTGAGAAGTGAAAGTTTTCAAGATGTTGAGTTCCAGTTAATTATGATCTTTTGCTTGTAAAGGATAAACTAGAAAGAGCAATCAACGATTGCAGTCCCTCACCAGGACTTGTTTTGTGTGGTGTTTGTGTGGTTTTATAGTATGTATTTTAAGGATGTACTCACATTGTCATTGTACTGTACATACTTTATAGACATACTCGCATTCTAATTGTACATAATTTATAGAGATAGTTGATTGAAAAATGATAATGTGTAAAAATTGTGGTCTGAGTTGGCACATTATGTGTGGACAAACAAACTAACAAACAGACAGACAGAGACAGACAAACAAACCCAAATGCAATACCCTCTCATCTGACGAGGGTAATAAAACCATAAATCGTTTTGGTTGTCCTGTTTGAGGTTCCAATGTGTGCACTTGTATTTCATGATACTGTGAGCACAGATCGTTCGTCAATTGTCCCATAAGCCTTGTTTCCAAGAGCAGGTTTATTAACCTCCGCCATCGAAGATCGGAGGTTACTGTTTTCACCCCTTTCTGTTTGTTGTTTGTTAACCTCCGCCATCGAAGATGGATGGAGGTTACTGTTTTCACCCCTTTCTGTTGTTTTGTTTATTATCTTGCCAAAACGAAGTTTTTGCAAGATATGTTAGTCAGTCTGTGTTTTTTTTTGTTTTTTTTTGTTGTTTGTTTGTTTGTTTGTTAACCTCCGCCATCGAAGAATCGGAGGTTACTGTTTTCACCCCTTTCTGTTTGTTTGTTTGTTAACCTCCGCCATCGAAGATGGATGGAGGTTACTGTTTTCCACCTTTCTGTTTGTTTGTTTATTATCTTGCCAAAACGAAGTTTTTGCAAGATATGTTAGTCAGTCTTGTGTTTTTTTTTGTTTTTTTTGTTGTTTGTTTTGTTTGTTTGTCTGTAATCACGAAAAAAAAATTCTGCAGACCACAGTTTTCATTGGAAATTTTTGTAACTTCGCATATCAGAGGCCTATAGAGGTCCCTTTCAGGCCATAAATTTTGAAGGTCAAGGTCAAAGATCAAGGTCACTTTTTCCAAATCAGTGTAATCGACAAAACCCTCATTTTTTGAGTAATTTTGATCGGATCGTCTTCAAACTTCATGGGAATATAGTTCATGGTCTGGCGCTCAGCTGATTAATTTTTGGTGGCGATTGGCCTTGACCTTCATGTGTTTTTTTTTGTTGTTGTTTTTTTTTTTATCTGTAATCACGTATAAATCACTCTGCAGAGCACAGTTATCATTGGAAATTTTTGTAACTTCGCATATCAGAGGCCTATGGAGGTCCTTTCAGCGCATAAAATTTTGAAGGTCAAGGTCAAGGTCAAGGTACATTTGTCGCAAATCAGGGGAGTCGACGAAACCTTTTTTTTGAGTAATTTTGATCGGATCGTCTTCAATTCATGGGAATATAGTTCATGGTCTGGCATTCAGCTGATTATTTTTTGGTGGCGATGGCCTTGACCTTCATGGTTAACGCCTAAGGTCAAACATTTGACCCCAAGGTCAAATTTTCAAGTTTTAGGAACCATATCGTGTAGTACCTCAAATTGAACACCTCGATGAGTGCTTTCTAGATATATCAAGCTTGAGACATTATGACGTGATTTGGTGACGTTATGAGGCAAACGCATATTTTCATGGTTACTCTGTAGAACGATTCTCATCGGAATCTCTCGTAGGCAGATATTCCTCAAGGAGTCGCTCCTGGTGATAGCAGCTCTGTTCACTCAGTGTGATTAAAGAAGTCACACGTGGTCACCTTTTGGAAGATAGCGATCACCTACGGGTGACATTGGTTTTTTTTTGTTTGTTTGTTTGTTTGTGAACAGTATTACGGAAAAACTCCTCGACGGATTTCGACGAAACTTGTGGGGGGGTTAGGTCTGGTCCAAGGATCACGCCATTAGATTTTGGGCTTGGTCCAAAATCCAATATGGCCGCTATGCGGCCAATTGAAAAAATATTTGAATTTTTTTTTTTGCATTTCTACATGTTTTAAGTGATTTCCAACCCCCCCCCCAAAAAAAAATTGTTAGAGAAAAAAAATTTTGCAACTTTTTTTTCAACAAAATTTCGATCTCTTTTTGCATTTCTACATGTTAAGTGATTTCCAACCCCACCCCCACCCCCCCCCAAAAAAGTTGTTAGAGAAAAAAAAAATTTGCAAATTTTTTTCAACAAAATTTCGATTTTTTGGGGGGCATTTCTACATGTTATAAGTGATTTCCAACAAAAAACATTCAAAATTATAATTGCAGCTGATTTTGGAACTTCGGGTGATATACCACTAAATAATTTCTGTCTCAAGGAATCTAGTTATGACGAATGAATTGAGTATGTAAAAGTTAAAAGTAAAAGGGAAAGTTGCAAACTATAACTCTGTGAGCACTGTTGACGTCAAATTGAATGAATAGGATATCAGGTTCACTTGAGTGACCTAGCAGTATTGGCGGCGGAGGTTTTGCACTCTCCAGAGTGCTCCCCCTCTAGTTAACCTCCGCCATCGAAGATGGATGGAGGTTACTGTTTCACCCCTGTCTGTTTGTTTGTTTGTTTGTGAACAGTATTACGGAAAAACTCCTGGACGGATTTCGACGAAACTTGGTGGGGGATTAGGTATTGTCCAAGGATCATGCCATTAGATTTTGGACTTGGTCCAAAGTCCAATATGGCCGCTATGGCGGGCTTTTGAAAAAATATTTGAATTTTTGTTTTGCATTTCTACATGTTTTAAGTGATTTCCAACCCCAAAAAAAATTTGTTACAGAAAAAAAAATTTGCAACTTTTTTTCGAAAAATTTCGATTTTATTTGAAAAATATTTGATTTTTTTTTTGCATTTCTACATGTTTTAAGTGATTTCCAACCCCCCCCCCAAAAAAATTTGTTAAGAGAAAAACAAATTTTGCAACTTTTTTTTCAAAAAATTTCGATTTTATTTTTCGGGCATTTCTACATGCGCATCGATCTAGTTTAGTTTATTCAACTGTGTTCAGTAGAGTCTGATCCGTTTTGACCCACAATGAATAGAATATCAGGTTCACTTAAGTGACCCAGCAGTATTGGCGGCGGAGGTTTTGCACTCCACCGAGTGCTCCCCCTCTATTAGTACTGTATTTATACCTTCAAAGTGTTGCAGAAAGGAGGATTCGACGGTCCAACAAATACCGGACCAAGTATGTAGAAGTTATGCTTATTATGTAAAGATTAAGCAAACAAAGCTACGACAAATGCCAGGATATTCAATTTATGTTTGTAAAGCATTTATGTTTTTAAAGTAATGAGATCTTTGGCCTCATATTATTTTAACTCGCATCGGCTCACCTTTGGTAGGCAATTTAAAGTGGTGATTTTTCCACAAAGTGATGTTTTCTGGGCACACTGTAACACTGAAAATTATTTTTGTGACACATTGTAATCATATTTGGTCTTGCTGGCCAACACTGTAGAGCTTTTGTGGTATAAAATGCAAACAATGTTAAATTTACATGTGGTGATGATGTTTTTTTGTTTTTTTGGGGGGGGGGTGCAGAAGAGGAATTTTATGTGGAGTATGTTCAATCTTCGCTGAAGTTAAATATGTGATCATCTCACAAAGTTTGCTTGAGATTGGCCCAGTGACCTAGGAGTAGTTAGATAAGGAACATACTGCACATACAACACTCATTTTTCTGCTTTATTTATCGAGATTTTACAAAGATGTCGCAGCGTATGACTCACTGACGTTGCAATTTTGACCCCATATCAATATCCTCTGCTGCCAGCATTGCCTGGGAATTATAATGAGAAGAAAAAAAGGACAAATTATAACACATGAAACAACTATAAACCTAGACTCTAACAACTCTCACAAAAACAAAAAAAACCCTCACAAACCCAAAAAAAAACCCTACCTCAAAACAAAACCACCCCATACCAACAACAACCAAAACACCAAACCAAACTGAAACCTACCTCCAACAAAACAACAACAACTCCAGAACCCTCCACCAACACACCCACTCCAAAACAACTACTACCTACACCTAAAACCACACCCTCCGACAACCTTCCACTCAAAACCCAAACAAGAAAAGCAACAAATAACCTACAACCCCTAACTCCCCAACCACACACCTTAGAAACAAAAAAAACACACCACTACCTCTCTACACTCACCCTACACCAAAAACCACAAAAACACTCCCCAAAATAACCCTTCCTCCCTTGACCCTCCAAACCACACATCCAACCACTCCCAACAACCCCCCACCCACTAACCCACAAACAAAATACCACACACAAACCACCCAACCCTCTAAACAAACCCAAGAAACCACCACCCTTCCAAAAACAAGACCCTCTAAAACCCTCAAAACCTTCTATTTACTTTCGTTTGTGTACAGCGGCTGCATTCTACACTAGGCTCAGGTTCCCTACTTACGGGCGCATCACAAGCCACCGCCATTAAGCCAGGCCAACGCCTTTCCCTCCCAGCGGGACAAGCAACGTGCCGAGCAAAAAAGAGCGGTATATTACTGCTTATATAGTCATTATTACCGTTCACTCTGAGCTACTCGTCTACATTATAGTCATAATCTTTACCGCTATCATAAAACAGCTATGTACATTGTCGTACATTATTAGATAAGCTGACTACTTTTACTTTGATGCTTACTCCGATCGAGAAGTATATCATGAGACCGTTGGTGTCTCCATGCACGTTGCTGTACCTTCACGCTGGAGGAAAGGCAGTGGCTCTGTGCTAGATGCGCACTGTGTTGTTCTTTTCTGTGATGCTGTAACGAGATCGATTATAAAGGGGGGGGGACACGTGGCACCGTAGTAGAACACTCGAGGCAGCGCTTGTGGAACACAGCAGGAACTGAGCTTTTATATGTGTATGTGAATGTATGTAGATATGTGTGTGTATGTGTAATATCTAATTATATTTATTTATATATGCCTACTCATGTGGAATATGGTATATATATTCACATAATATATTAACATATACTATTACATATACACTCTGAGTAATCATATCTTCATCCGTGAGGCCTAAAAACACATTATGATACACTTGACGAAGGATGGATATATAGATAGCAGCAATTGAATAATATCTTGTAAGATGGCACCGTGTCTAAGTGGTGAGGGTAATAATATTGTAGGTGAGTACAGGGTCCTGTGGCAACTATTGATTCAGTTTATATGAGATTGATGGACTGTTGGATCCGCCAGGAGATAATAGGGCACCGACTATAGAACCTGAGCGACTCTATAGACAAGGGCAAACATAGCCTTATAGACTGCTTCGACGATCTGGGGAGAGAATCTTTCGTAAGTCACATAACTGCAAAGGCTTGTGGGTTTGCTCCAGGTACAGCACGAGGTAAGTGACTGTAACCAGACCACGCATAGTGTCCAAGAAGGGTTGCAAACCACAACCGGCCGACAGGGTGTTGGCGCCCAAGGCTCATTGATGCGCGGGGCAACGAAAGCTATCAAGTCTGCTCCGAACCGGCAAAGGATCATATGGACACAAGTAACTATGCAAAATTCTTTAATGGTTGTCACAGGAGAGATCTGTGAGTCCACAATCCACAGTGGCACTCGCACCCTCTGGCGTATCGGGCTGCGCCTAGCCGCCAGAACCGGCTCAGAGTGCCCACTGCCCCACTGACACCTGTACCAAACTAATTCGAAAAACACGCCCAAAATCGAGCATGCAGCAATCATCTGATAAAACTGGAACCTTGAGATATAAGTCGCACAATGAGGTTGCACTTCTCCGAGATGTCCCTCGTATTACTATTCTTCAGATACAGCATCACCTTGAGCTCCAATGTGGTGGTAGCGTGTCCGAGCCTGTTAACTTGAGAGTGTTGGCACCGACAATGCACATGATGGAAGATTCGAGCAACCGAGAGGAGATGAGTAGTTGAGCATTGGCGCTAATGTGTCTGTTCTAGGGAATGTCTGCATATCGATAGATGAGACGTCAAATTTGCACTACTGTTGTTCTCCTACTTAGGCATCGTATAGCAGCGAAGGTACACCACCTCATTGGCAATATGGTCATTCTTCCACTGCATGGAACAAAGTGCGCTCTGTATGTCTCTGCAGGATGCTAGAAGGATTCGTACCCAGCACTAAACTGAGCAACCATTGTTCGAATGAATGTTGAAGGAAGCAGGGACTAGAGAGTTCACCAGGTTGTTATAGTCTTACATAATGCCTTCACAATAAATTGGTTATCCTGGCATTTGTCGTAAGCTTTGTTGCTTAATCTTTAACATATAAGCATAATTTAAAACTTGGTTCCCGGTATAATTTGTTGGACCCGTCAGTCCCCTTCACTTTTGAAGGTATAAATCAGTACTAACTAAGAGGGAGCAACTCGGTTGAGTGCAAACCTCCGCCGCAATCTGTTCTCCAAGTTCCCAATCTCAATCAGATTGAGCATCTGTGGGATTGCTGGACCGACAAGTCCGATCCACGCGGTTCCACCTCCAACTTACAGGACTTGAAAATCTGCTGCTAATGTTTTGGTACAGATACCACAGGACACTTCAGGGTCTTGTAAGTCCAGCTCGGCGGGTCGGTGCTGTTTTGGGGCAAGGAGGACCAACAGCATATTAGGCAGGTGGTCATAATGTTTTGGCTCATCAAATATATATATATATATATATATATTTATATATATAATATATATTATAATATATATATATATATGTATGTATATATATATATATATATATATATATATATATATATATATTATATATATATATATATATATATATATATATATATATATATATATATATAAAGATATGTAGCCAAATGCACATTGCTCCATTGTAATTAAGATAGCCACGATTGTGTGATTTGCAGAAGGCTGATATCATGGCCATATCTTTATTTTGTGCTTTTTCCACAAACTCATGCTGAGAATGCCTTTAAAACTTGTGTTTCTTATCGTTATCTGCTAATTCTCCATCAAAGGAGTCGCACACATGAGGAGGCAGTAAAAAATGTTTGTTTTGTACAACTTAAAACTGTGAAACTCACCCACTGTTGGAGAAAATTTATGACAATGGCTGGAAAATACAAAGAAATGGATTAAGGTTTGTGCCAAGATTTGCTGGCACAGGACAATTCCTTCATGTTTTGGCGAAAACTTTTTCTATCTTGCCTTGAACTCTTACACAGAAGGTTAGTAACAGCACCACATATTTAAACGATGTTATGACATCTAATTCGAGCTTTGCCTTTGTTATAAACACACAAAAGGATTTCTCTGAAGAAGCTTGATACTGCTTTGGATTGGTTCTCATACAAGGAACTTTTGTGGCCTCAATTGGAGACAAGGCTTTAACATCCCTGTCATTCATGTAAAGCACACTGACGTCTGATAATATCAGGATGCTGTGTATAATGTGCACCCAAACCCGAGACATGAACTTTAGACATTGTCGATAAAATGAAATGTGAATTGTCTCAAAGTTCAAATTTCAGAGGCTTGAGCTTGAACTTGCCAAAAGAAAACACAAAATTTGGAGAAAATTTTTTCTTACAAAAACCGGGGATGGGAGAAGGGCACAAAAATGAGAAATTTTAAATTGAGAAAAGTAGGAGAAGGATGATGGGACAGAAAAGGCAGGCATGAGGAGTCGTGTGGGAGGATTGGGGAAAAAGGAACGAAGTTTGGGAGGAGATGGGAGGAGGGAAGGTTGGGTGGATGAAAAACTTCAGGCCACATTGATGTACATAATAAAAAGATGAGCCCTTATCCTGAGCATAAGGTCAGGTCAGGAATGGGAGCATGTGCCGGAGCAGCGCGCCGCTGTGTCCACTTTCCACTGGTACTCCAAGGGCCTCCGGCTGGCCATCCCCCAGGCAGATGACTAGCCCTTCCCCATCTCCTCGAGATGTTGATCAATCTGCTGCAAACACGAGGCATGTGGTCGGCCCATTGGCCTCCTCGACTCACGAGGCTCCCTTGCTGAGAGAATCTGGTGAGCAGGATCAGCGTCAGGAAAACGAGCCACATATCCATACAGCCGCAGCTGATGCTCATGAACTATGCAGGTTACAAATTTCATTTGAGTCTCTCAGCAACCGCTCGTTGGATACAAGGTCTGACCAGTGATAGCCAAGGATTCTCCGAAGAGACCTGGTACCAAAGGAATTTGGTCTCCATCTCAGATCCTTAGTCAGAGTCCAAGTCTCACATCCATGGAGCAAGACTGAAAGCACCAAGGACCTGAAGACTCGGACTTTTGTCCTCCCGCACAGGTACCGGCAGCGCCACTCCCCATGATCCAGTAAATCCATGACTCCCCACGGCCGACCCAGACGTCTGTTGACCTCTGGCTCACAGCCGGCAGAGACATGAATATCACTGCCAAGGAAAGTGAATCTCTCCGTGAACTCAACATCCTCACCACAAACAGGGACAGACAAGATAGCAGCATCCAAGATGACATTGAAAGCCTGGATCTTAGTTTTTGACCCAGGAAACCCATAATCCCAGCGGCTCCAACTCCTCATTCACCACCTTGAGGGCCCCCAAAAGGATATCTAGAGTCTCCGCAAAGATGACTGCATCATCTGCAAAATCAAGGTCAGAGATCTTGACATTCCCAAATGATGCATCGCAGCTTGATCTCTCCGACATCCTCCCCAGAATCCAGTCCTTACAAGTGCTGAAAAGTGTGGGGGCTAGAACACACCCCTGATGAACTCCAGGAACAACTGGAAATAAGTCAGAGATGGTGTCACCACATCTCACAGCACTCTCAGCCCAGAGTATAATTCAGACATCAGATTCATCAGTTTTGGTGGCACCACACGAAGACCATGAATCCTCCATCGGGCATCCTCTTTCACTGAATCAAACGCTTTACTGAGATCAACATAGGTTACAAGCAACCCCTGCTGAAACTCTCGTCTGCGTTCGGTGAGGACCCAAAGAGCAAGGATACGGTCAACCGTTGACCTCTTTGGTGTAAAGCCTGACTGCTCTGAATGCTGGTGCTCAAGCAGATGGTGTCAAACCCTATCAATAATTATCTGAGCAAAGACCTTCCCTGACACTGAGAGCAGTGTCACCCCTCGGTAGTGGTTGCAGTCTTGGTGATCACCCTTCCCTTTCCAGAGAGGGACAACAAGACCCCTCTTCCAGTCAATTGGGATGATACCTGTGTTCCAGAGAGAGCACGGAACTGCATGCAATGACATGAATGCAGCATTTCCACCAGCCTTGAGAAGTTCAGCATGGATGCCACAAATCCCAGGAGCTTTACCCCATTTCAACCTATTCACCACAGTCTGTTTCCACACATGAAGGTGGACCACAGTTGATTGGAGGGTCAGCAATATGGATGGTAACACCCCTGACATCCATCTCGACAGCTGGTGAATCAGTCTTGTACAGCTGCTCAAAGTAACCGGCCCAGCGGGCCTTCACTTCGGACTCCTTTGTCAAGAGCCTACCACTCTCTGTTCTAACTACAGTAGACCGAGGGAAGGGCTTGGAGGAACACAATGTGCGAATTCCCCTATAAGCAGGATGAGAATCACTTGACCACAGGTGATGCTCTACCCCCTCACATTTTCCTCACACATAGGCCTCCTTCTCCACCCTTAGTACAAGTACAGTTTTATGCCTCAGCTCCCTGAACAGCTCAGCTCTGCCATTCAGCCTGGCCCTGGGACTCTGGTCAATAGTATTCAGTGTCCCTTGAGAGACAAAATTCTTCTTCACCCGACGGTGAGTTCCAAGACATCCACTGGCACCATTAAGGACGGTGGTCTTGAAGGCACTCCAAAACTCTTCAGGATACCCCAAAGCACCCAGACCCCCCAAATCTCCACTCAGCCTGTTCGCAAACTCCACAGCTACCCTCTCATCCTTGAGCTTGCCAACATCCAGCCTAGGCTGGGATGGTACCGTTCTCCTGGATTTAAGCTGCAACTTCAGAGTTGCTACAAGAAGCCTGTGTTCAGTATTGAGGAACTGAGCACTCCGGTAGACCCTGCAGTTCTGGATTATCCTCGAGCAACCATCAATGAGCACATGGTTAATCTCCTTTGCCACACCACTTGCATTGGAATACCAAGTCCAGCGGTGAGCCTGTGGGTGTTGAAACCATGAACCAGCAACCCTACATCCGGGACTTCTTGCTAAGTCAAGGAACTTAGTGTTATTGTGGTTCATAGTTCCAGAACCCTGAGGACCATCACATATCTTATAACCATCCCTATCAGTTCCAATAGATGCATTGAAATCCCCCAAGACGAGAAGAATATCTCGCCTGGGACACTGATCAACTACAGACTCGAGCGTGGCATAGAATGCGTCCTTCACGGTGAGATCACTCGCCTCAGTCGGAGCATATCCAGAGACCAGGGAAATGACACTCAAGGAGTGACGAATCCTTAGTCTCATAATACGCTCGTTGACCGGTGTTACCTCAATTATCATTGGAATCAGCTTATTGGACACAGCTACGGCAACTCCTTTGGCATGGGAACCATCAGAGCAATCAGACCAATATATCGGTGTAACCACCTGCCATGATATCGCCGCAATCCAGTCTCCGAACCTCAGAGAGTGTTGCAATACCGATGTCCAAATGCTTGAGCTCAGATGATAACAGAGATGAGCATAACCAAGTGAACAAACTTGGCTACAAATTGGTTCGACTGCCATGTCCGGTTGAAAAGGAAAGCTCCTTTGAAAACATTGGCTTCGTGCATGTCTCTGTGTATCAAAGCCTCAAGGATTGGCTGTGGAAAGGTAGGTATGGATGAGACTCGTGGAAGAGCAAAATAAAGTCAGCATGAAATTTAATGCCAGGGTCACACATGTCGATGTGAGACGTGTGAAGAGCTGATGACTTTTTAAGTGACTGACCACAGGCTAGAGCAGTCCTCATTAATATGCCAAACCATTTCCTGCCAACGCAGTTCCCTGAAGAAGACGAGCAAAATTAATATCTTCACAAGGATGAGCATGCAATATTCTGTTATATTATAAATTCAATAATAGTGGAATATTGGATTTTTACCACCACCACCACCACCACCCCACTGTCTGCCCCCTCCCTCTCCCACATGCATCTCTTTACCTCCACTACCTTTGCTCTCATTCATCTCAAGTATGTTTCCATTCTTTCCCCCCCCCCTCCCCCTGACCCAATTCTCCTTCCTTCCCAAATCTCTTCTCTCCTGCTCCCTTTTTCTTTTCATGATTCCCAATTTGCCACACGTCGCTGTCTTCTCCGAATACCAAAACATATAAACTACAACAGCACTCGGTAGCGCATACCTCCACCAGGTTGAACAGTTTACGTTTTGTATCCCACCGATATGCCGGATCTGCATCCGGAACCTCAACCAAAAATCGAATCGGCTTGCACCAAGTCTTGTCATAACCCGTCCACAACGTTTTGAAATATCATGCTATATAATATCATTTTTGGCCCTATCTCTCAATAATGAAGAATCACATTGAAAATTTTAAAATTCTCGAATCCGGATCCGTATCCAGATGTTCACCAAAATCGAATCGATTCGTCCTGTCACACAACCAATCTGTCCACCAAGTTTCGGTCAAATCGGTCCATACGTTTTTTGAGATATCCTGCTAACAGACAGTAATACAAACAGACAAACAGGAGTGAAAACATAACCTTCGTCCACTTTCAGTGACGGAGGTAATCAGCCCCAATGCAATGAGAACTTAAACTTAATTATCAACAAATCTAAGAAACAGTCACGAAGCATCATGTTATTTTTTTGGGGGTTAAGATTAATAAATAAAGACCTTTTTCTGAACAGGCCAGGGTTTTGTGATGGCAGCGATGTCACAAGATGTCATCAACATTCCCCTGTGAAGACACATTTTTAAAAAATGGTGGTCATCAAAACTGTGGCACAACTCATCGTGCGATGTCGCAAAGATAGCAATCCCTGCGAGTACCTGAGGAGTCTGCGGTGATGCATGTTGCTGGTGTCCAGGGAGGCTGAGTTGACGAGGTCAAGAAATTCTCCACATGTTCTGCAATACAAAGCGACACTTTTGGTTTATAATTAATGTTTCTAAATACTTGCCAGATCAATGACAAGGAATGCAAATGGAACCTTTTTTTCAGAAGCAAGATAGCGCGTCTTGTTGCACCATTTACTATTCGTACAAACAACCTTTTTATTCCGCAAACTCAAACCACAACATTATATAAACCTAGAAGTACAACTTGTTAAACGTTATGTGACATTCATTTTGCATGTGTGATCCCTCATGCTTAATTGAGCTGCCACAAACACTTCACGGTGACAATGCATAGTGCAAGATGTCACCTTTGGATGACCGAAGTGAGGTCACTTTGAACCCCCCAATATGTAAATTTTTTCTTTATATTGTTGAAAAAAAAAAAAAAACAATCTTGGTGGACAGAGGATATGTTTTCATCCCTGTCTGGTTGGTTGTCTGTTGGGTAGTCGATCGAGTCGAAAAAAAAAAAATTTCGAAAACTTTTTTTTTCGATTAAAAATGTTTTTTTTTTATCTATTGATCTACCCTTATTTGTTGGTCGTGGTGTCGGTCTGTTGGGTAGTCGATCGAGTCGGGAAAAAAAAATTCGAAAAATTTTTTTTTTCCATTAAAATTTTTTTTTTGATCTATTGATCTACTCTTATTTGTTGGTCGTGGTGTCGTCTGTGGGTAGTCGATCGAATCGAAAAAAAAAATGTTTTCGATTAAAAAAAATTTTTTTGATCTACCCTTATTTGTTGTCGTGGTGTCGGTCTGTTGGGTAGTCGATCGAGTCGGAAAAGAAAAATTCGGAAAAAAATTTTTTTCCATTAAAAAAAATTTTTTTGATCTATTGATCTACTCTTATTTGTTGGTCGTGGTGTCGGTCTGTTGGGTAGTCGATCGAGTCGAAAAAAAAATTTCGATTAAAAAAAATTTTTTTGATCTATTGATCTACCCTTATTTGTTGGTCGTGATGTCGGTCGGTCTGTTGGTAGTCGATCGAGTCGGAAAAAAAAATTCGAAAAAAAATTTTTTCCATTAAAAAATTTTTTTTTGATCTATTGATCTACTCTTATTTGTTGGTCGTGGTGTCGGTCTGTTGGGTAGTCGATCGAGTCGAAAAAAAAATTTCGATAAAAAAAATTTTTTTGATCTATTGATCTACCCTTATTTGTTGGTCGTGATGTCGGTCGGTCTGTTGGGTAGTCGATCGAGTCGGAAAAAAAAAAATTCGAAAATTTTTTTTTTTCGATTTAAATTTTTTTTTTGATCTATTGATCTACTCTTATTTGTTGGTCGTGGTGTCGGTCTGTTGGGTAGTCGATCGAGTCGGAAAAAAAAAATTCGAAAATTTTTTTTTTCGATTTAAATTTTTTTTTTGATCTATTGATCTACTCTTATTTGTTGGTCGTGGTGTCGGTCTGTTGGGTAGTCGATCGAGTCGGAAAAGAAAAATTCGAAAAAAATTTTTTTTCCATTAAAAATTTTTTTTTGATCTATTGATCTACTCTTATTTGTTGGTCGTGGTGTCGGTCTGTTGGGTAGTCGATCGAGTCGAAAAAAAAATTTCGATTAAAAAATTTTTTTTGATCTATTGATCTACCCTTATTTGTTGGTCGTGATGTTGGTCTGTTGGGTAGTCAATCGAATCGAAAAAAAAAATTTCGAAAATTTTTTTTTGATCTATTGATCTACCCTTATTTGCTGGTCTGGTGTCGGTCTGTTGGGTAGTCGATCGAGTCGAAAAAAAAAAATTCGAAAATTTTTTTTTTCGATTTAAATTTTTTTTTGATCTATTGATCTACTCTTATTTGTTGGTCGTGATGTCGGTCTGTTGGGTAGTCGATCGAGTCGAAAAAAACAACTTTCGAAAAAAAATTCGATTAAATTTTTTTTTTTTTATCCATTGGTCTACCCTTATTTGTTGGTCGTGGTGTCGGTCTGTCCGTGTGTGTGTTTGTCGGGGGTTTTGACCCCCTTGCAGTTGTTCGATTTTGATGAAATTTGGGTGGTAGGACCAGTTTATGACCTCGTTGTGCCGTGTAGGTACTGGTTGCTAACAGCCCCTTTGGTTGCCTAGCAACGGGACTTTAAAATTTTTGAAAAATCATAAAAAAATTATTTTGTGGGCCGAATGTGGGCAGTATATACAGCCATATTGTCAAAAATTTCCAGCCGGATCCTATGAAAACTGTCGGAGAAGATAGACTTTGAATGAACCCTGGTCGAAAACAATAAAAAAACGAAGTTCGTTATATCTCAGAGACTATGAGTCAGATATACATGAAACTGGTATGGTAGGTTCATGGTATGTCCTAGTTATGTGTGAGAAAGAACCGTTGCTATGGACCCCTCCGTTGCCTAGCAACGGCCGAAAAACCTCTAAATGTGGGGGTATTTTAACGAAAAAACAATCTGCAGCATTAACACTTGAAGCTAGAATCATGAATTTTCTTGTGCTTAATCCTCAGGTCATTCCCCATCGAATGGGCCCATCGCGTCAGGTTATATGGGTAGGCGACTACCATGTCCGCCTACCGGCTTGTTTGCTTGTCTGTGAGCAGGATATCTCAAAGGATCGTGTACGATTTCGGACGAAATTTGGTGGGCAGGTTGGTTGTGTGGCAAGAACTAATTGATTCGATTTTGGTGAAGATCTCATCATCCAGGTCAGGATCCGGGAATTTAAGTGATTCTTCACCACTGAATGATAGGGCTAAAAATGGTAAGGCCCTGTCACACCTTGACGATTTAGCCAGCGTATGCCGATTTATGAAAAATTTGTCTAAAACGCTGGTACACGTCGAATACGTTATGGGTACGTTTTGTATACGTTAAGAGCACACTGAAAAACACTGCCATACGTCGTAGTACGCTGGCTTTAAACGTTGTACTTTTGGGTTTTCCTCAAATTTTTTCATGCTTGAAATTTTACGACGTATGCCGGCGTATGACTCACACGTTCCGCTACGCTGGCCATAAGTTGTAGGCACATTATGCGATCGTTGACACACGTCGAAACACGTTACTTGGAAGTTACTCATAAGTCGAAACACGTCGAGGTAATGTTTAGCGGAAACGAAACTTATTTCTAACCTATGAGTAATGTTTTGTAAGCACGCTACACGAACGTTGTTCACACTTTGCAACACGTTACTTGAAAGTACTACTACTACTACTACTACAACATCGACATCACTAAATTCTCTCGAACTACTACTACTACTACTACTACTACTACTATTACTACTACTACTAACATCGACATCACTAAATTCTCTCGAACTACTACTACTACTAACATCGACATCACTAAATTCTCTCGAACTACTACTACTACTACTACTACTACCAACATCGACATCACTAAATTCTCTCGAACTACTACTACTACTACTAATAACATCGACATCACTAAATTCTCTCGAACTACTACTACTACTACTCTGCTACTGCTACTGATACGGACATTGACATCGACTCAACATGGAGTCTGGAACACTGACGGGTTCCTCTTGTGAAGCCCATTTGTATATACCAATTCCCATAAACGCTGCCAATACGCCATTATACGGTAGCTGTAAGTTAGAAACACGTTCAGTAAGTTCTGTGGTCGTCCGGAAGACGTCAAATTCGTCGTCTACATACGCCAATGTGCGTTTGAGATACGTTACACATAGGTTCAAAGCACGCTACACATAGGTTCAAAGCACGCTATTAATAGGTTCAAAGCACGTTACTCGTAGGATAAGAATTAAGTTTCGGGTATGCTAAACATTACCTCGACGTGTTTCGACTTATGAGTAACTTACAATAACGTGTGTCCGACGTGTGTCAACGATCGCGGAGCGTGCCGAGAACTTATGCCAGCGTATGCGGAACTTGTGAGCCATACGTCGAGTACGTCGTAAAATTTTCAGCTTGCTTGAAATTTCACGACGTACTAGACGTACCACGGAATATGCCAGCGTACTTCATTGTTTTTCAGCGTGCTCCTAACGTATACACAACTTACCCATACCGTATTCGACGTGTCCCAGCGTTTTAGACACATTGTTCATAGGTCGGCATACGCTGGCTAAATCGTCAAGGTGTGACTGCGATGTTGACACTTCCAATTTTCAGGCGGTTATGATTTAAATCGGCGTGCGGCAGGTTTTTTAACAGAGAACGCACGAGTTCGTCGGCGATACGTGCAGCGCGCTATGACTAAGTTAAACTATCGTTGGGCATAGGTTGTGAATGCCGACAACAGGCTAAGCATTCGTTGGTATAAGTTATCTTTAACACAACGAAACGTTCTGTGCCCGTTACTAATACATTATGCATACGACCAACACGTTATGAATACGACCAAAACTTTTTAAAAAACCTCAAAACTTCAGCGTACGCCAACGTTTAAGTGCATTTTTATACGTTGCCATTCCTGGCTAAAACGTCAAGGTGTGACAGGGCCCGTACATAGCACGATATCTCAAAACGATATGGACGGATTCGGATGAAAATTGGTGGACAGGTTGGGTGTTTGACAAGGACGAATTGATTCGAATTTGGGGACAATCCAAATGCAGATCCGGATACGAGAATTAAAAAAAAAAATTCACAGATTCTTCGCCGTTGAGAGATGGGGCAAAAAACTAAATAGAGTACGATTCAAAAAGTTGTGGATGAGTTATCACAAAACTACTGTCAGTGGTTGAGTTGGTTAGGTGACAAGAACAAGCCAATTAGATTTTGGTTGAGGTCTGAATCCGGATCTGGCCAATCAGTGGAATACAAACGTAAAGAAACTTCCCTGCAAATGTCTCCTGTTCTTCTTCTGTTTAAATTAGTTCATCTGATCATATGCTTGTGAAAGTCAACATCTCTCTGTCTATTTTCAGAGAGCTCTCTCAATGCCGGTGAGTCTGGCAGTTCAATCAGGCAGATTGGCAGGAACAACAAGCAGCCACTTCTCTTCAGGACTGGTCTCCTCTATCTATTGCCCCTGATGTTAACTCATCTGAGAATTCTTCCACAGAAACCTGCTCTCTATCATGCACAGATCCATCTCATCTCATCTTCAGTTATCCTACCATTCTTCCTGCCCATGGTACACTGAGTCTTGTGGTGAGGCAGGTACCCTGAAACAACTTGCCTTCTCTTCCTGGAAAATAAACCCAACTGAAGGTCATATCAGCTCATTCCACAAAGCCCACAAGTGTGTGCCCACTCTCAGGAAAGACAGAAAACAACATATCTCCAACCTCAAAAATGAACTTTCAAACTTGTCTCCCTTCTCTAAAATCTGGCAGCACCTTGTGCAGTTTGTTTCCGAAGTATGCACCCCCTTCATACCTTCCCTCATTTCAAATGGTTCCACAGTTGACTCCACTCATTAGATTAAGTATGGGAGCATGTGCAGGAGTAGCACGTTGCTGCGTCCACTTTCCATCAGTAATCCAGGGGCCCCCATCTGGCCATTCCCCAGGCAGATGCCTGGCCTATCCCCATTTATTTGAGATGCCAATCAACCTGCTGCAACCATGAGGCACGCGGTCATCCCATCGGCCTTCTCCACTCACGAGGCTCCCTCACTGAGAGAATCTGGTGAGCAGGATCAGCGTCAGGAAATCGAGCCACATGTCCATACAGCTGCAGCTGATGCTCACGGACTACGCAGGTAACAAATCTCATTCGAGTCTCTCTCAGCAACCACTAGTTGGACACAAAGTGTGACCAGCAAAAGCCAATAATATCCGAAGAGACCTGGTACTGAAGGAGTTAAGTCTTTGTCTCAGATCCTTTGTCAGAGTCCAAGTCTCACATCTGTAGAGCAAGACTGGAAGCAACAAGGACCTGAAGACTCGGACTTTCGTCCTCCTGCAGAGGTACCGACAGCACCACACCCCATGATCCAGTGAATCCATGACTCCCCAGCTCCGATCCAGTCGTCTATTGACCTCCAGCTCACAACCTGCAGAGACATGAATATCACTGCCACTCCACATGTGAGAAGGCCGAATGCCTCAATTTTGTGTTTGCTTCCAAATCTTGTGTCCCCATCCACTCACTCTCTCTAACCACCTTACCAAGTCGCACCAAACTACTCCTGGACTCTGTGTCATTTTCAAACGAAAAAGGAGAAGTTTCTGGCAACCCTCAACTCTGATTCTGCAACTGGACTGGACGGCATAAACTCACGTATTAAAAAAACCTGCACTGCTGCTCTTGCACATCCTCTTTCTGCTCTTTTCACCCCATCATTTCCCTATGTAATCTTCCCTCTTCTTGGAAATCAGCCAACATCACTGCATTGCATAAAAGGTGCAAAAACCGATCTCCTCAACTACAGACCAATTAGCTTAGCTCCAATCATCAGCAAGGTCATGGGATCCATCAACACAGTTGAAATGAAATAATTCCTTCCTTTACTCTAATGGCCTCATCTCAGATCACCAATTAGAATTCAGACCAGGTCACTCCACCTTTGACATGCTGCTTCTACTCACCCAATAATGGATAGAGGCCCTCAATGTCAGACATGAGATGAGGGCCTTCTCTCTAAACATTTATCGAGCTTTCGATGCAGTCTGGCATCCTGCCTTGCTCTCCAAACTATCTGTCTATGGCATCCAAGGCCAACTCCACTCTTGGGTTACTGACTTCCTCTACTCTCGTCGTCAAAGTGTGACACTCCATGGAATATATGTTAAAGCTGCAGTTCCACAAAACAGTGTTCTGCGCCCAGTCCTATTACAAATATTCATCAAAGATCTCTCTGACTCTCTGGAAAAAAAACATTTTTAGTGCTGATGACTGCACCCTCTGCCATGACATCCCTCAACCTTTAGTCAGGCAGCAGCAGCCTTTTCCCTCTTTGCAGACCTTGACAAAATCACAAATTGGTCAAGCACTTGCAATATGTATTTCAATCCAGACAAATCTATCTATCTATCTATCTCTCTCTCTCTCTCTCTCTCTCTCTCTCTCTCTCTCTCTCTCTCTCTCTCTCTCTCTCTCTCTACATATACATAGATATATGTATGTATGTATATACCGAATATATATATATAATATATATTATATATATATACATATATACGCATATGTATATGTATATATGCATGGTGTTGGTTTAATTATAATTACACCAACACCATGCATATATACATATACATATGTGTATATATATATAATATATATATATATATATATATAATATTATATATATATATATATATATATATATATATATAATATAATTATTAGGGTGGTAGGTTTGGGATCTGAGGATCCTGAGTTTAAATCCCACTTGGCTGTTGAATTAATACCAGGTGGGGTTGACTCTGCCTGTCAACCTTCCGAGGTCAGCAAAATGAGTGCCAGCTTGCTGGTATCCCGTGTCGGAGTGGCGACCCGTCCAGGATTGTACCCAATAGCCAAGGAGACTGCTTCGGCAGCCCACAACTCTCTGCACAGAGTATGGTCCCAATGGATGGATGGATATATATATATATATATATATATATATATATATATATATATATATATATATATATATATATATATATAATTAGTGAGGTACCTGTGCTGTGTACAGGAAGGAGCCCAAAAGCAAATACACAATGTCGATACACTGAATGACAAACCATGAACCAATAAATTCCATATTCCTGTGACACCTTCAGTCGAATGTCAGGTGTGGACAGCCAGTTCACAAAGAACATGCATCTCTCTTTATTTTCATCAATCTCTCTTTATGTTCATCAATTTCTCTTTATTTTCATCCCAAACAGCATCATTCCAATCACAACTTAACACTGCACCATTAATATAACAAAATACAGCAGCGTCAATGGCTCCACTAACGTTGAGCTCGTTGTGGCAGGAGATTAAAATCCCACTATGTATCGAACGGTTTTAACTCCTGTGGAGACGTTCCGAATTACAGCAGACAATGCGCGCATAGGTCATGAGGAGAAACATGAGAACCTTAAAGCTTATAAAACCAACGGGTTTTCCCCAAAACCACAAACAACCAGGGGAAGATTGAACCGACGAAAGGAATATGATGCAGGTTGGGATAGGGAAGAAAGGGGAAATAGCAAATCGATAATAAATAGTTATATAAAATGGGAATAAAAATGAGTCGAAGGGATGTAAGGTTCCTCACTCCGGACTCAATCTCATATGGGAAAGGGACAAAACCGGGGTCTCAGCTCTGGTTGTAGTGGGTCAAAGGATAGGTGCGGAGCAGCAACGAGCAGGCGATGAGGAGATGAGCGGGTCAATGAGGTGATTGGCAGAATGATAAGGAGACGAAGGCACACGGGTTGGTTGACGAACAAGGCAAGGCAAAAACGCCAAAAAGGCAGGCAGGATGTCCTCCTCAAAAAAAAATTTCTCATCCGTTTTCTTTCTCCTCAGAACTCGACGTACCTCTCTGACACACCCAACCACCCGATCCGGCTCTTCCCTCCCCTCCCCGGGCAATGCTCCGCCCCTTTCAGAGGCGTCTATCACTCCGCCCCTGGAGGCGTTCACAGCTCTGACCCTCTCTTCCTCTTGCAAAGTCTCTCAACACCCCAGGTAGAGTCTTATATCGGGGTTTATACACACAATTTCCTTAACCATA
>CM068957.1:84133832-84145745 GCA_035128595.1 Eptatretus atami | reverse complement strand
AATTATTACCACACACCACCCCCTGTATGGTACACATACAAACAAAATATACTTAAGCTGACGTGTCCCTACTTATTACATCAATATGGGATAACTACTCCTACACGGACCGTGCTATTCTGTACATTTCTATCTGGTCTATGGGAATATCTAACCCCTCCCACAAATGTAACAATACAATGTTACATACACTCATGAGGTAAACGAACAAAGACACCGTTCTCACGTGACACGCAATACAGATGAATCTGCTGGCGAAAAAAGGTGAACACAAAACACTCCGTATGGATCGGATCACTTCATATGAAACTTTATAGGATCACTTTTTTCCATGATACACCTTACTAGGTTTGTTTAAGTCATTTTCTCACAACTCATAATCTATAAACACACAAGCCACCACCTGTCATGGGGAAGGGCTATAAGTCCAGAGGGAGTGGATGAGGTGGGAGTTCGGATAGAGAGGTGTGGGGTGGGAGCTTGGAGGGATATGGGTGGGGGAGAGAGAGAAGGGTGAGAGAAAGGGAGAAGGTCCCTCCTGAACACCTGGCCTTGAGGCCGCCGGGCACAGATAACTTCGTGCACCGGCGGGTTGCTAAGCAACCATGAACGCCGATTGGCACTGCCAATCCTGGCAGGGTTACACTACCTCGCATGATACCTTACCTGTGGACGGCCAAACCAAGGGGAGTCTCGTGCCCTCAGCGCATACCCGGATTACTGCTGAGTGATAGTGAGTGTGCGCTAGCTAACAAGAGCAAATTAGTGGGGCAGAACTTTCCGGCTAAACTCACGTGCAGACCACGCTGGACCAAAGAAGGAAAAGATGGAATGAGCTGGGTACATTTAAATTATAAGCAATTTATGAGGGTGAGGAAAAGTATGTGTCGCAATAATGGAAGGTTTTATTACAGGCAATAAGTACAGCAGGGGAAAGTAAGGATTTGTGGGGTGTGGCAAAAAATGCATTTATATTCAAAGAGAAGACACAGGGTAGAGCTAAACTGATATAAAACTTCTCTAATCTTAACTCATGCAAACAATACAGGCACCATCACAAAGAAATTAGACAGCAAGAAAGATCAGAGGCAGTTGAGAGGTTCTCGACCTCTTTCAATACCTGGCGCAGCCGACTGACCTGCACTTCCCAGTCACTTAGGAGGGGGGAGGAGGGAAGAAAACTGGGGGTGTCTATGGTGCATGAGCGGGAAGTGCAAATAAGGTGCAGGTGTGATGCAGAAGAGGAAGCGTGAAGGAGTGCATGTCTGTAATTTCTCTTTCAGGACTTGTGTCTACAGCAGACGAGGCACCAGATGGGAGAGACAGAACATGTGAGATGATAGCTTCACATGGTGTGTGAGAAATCTGTAAATGTCAAAGGTAATGAAGATTACCTGAAGAACACAGTGGAAGCCAAGTGCCGATGACCCGGTGATGACCCGGCGATGACCCGGCAACTCCTCGGCAATGATTCAGTGACGGCTGGTTCGGCAATGGCTTGGTGACTGACTAACTCGGCAACTTCTGCAGCTATTTTGTAGAGCCTGGATGGAGGAGGAGCCAAAAATGGATCAAAATGCCCTGTTGGCATATCCGAGCTCCCCTGTTGGTGCGCAGATGCCACCCTGAGAAGTAGCCCCACCCTGCCAGACTCCGTAACTGAAAATGGCCTCATTGGCTCCCAAACTCGGCCATGCAACAGAGCTTCAGGATTTACATGGGACATGGGTTTTGGGAGTGCTCTCCAGCCATGAACATGCACTGGGCTTCAATCAAGGGTCGTTATTTAGCGGCGTGCCAGAGCTACCCAGACGACGTTGAACGGGCCCCAGCGCATATTTGCGCTTCAAGCTACATGCCAATATGTTCCTACTCATAGGCTCCGTCATGGTGTACTGACATCCTTTAAGGGCTGTGGGGAGCGTCCGTGGAACTAACTGTGGTCATGGCAATTTGTAGCAGTTATCGTGATGTCGGGGAGGTGCCGTGGCATTTGTGGTGAAGAGGTTGAAACGGTTGTGGTGAGGTGATTGAAGAAACTGTAGTGAGGAGGCGTTTGTGGTCAAGAGATCGAGCATAGGTTATTGTGGGGATTTTTAGAAAGGTGTTTGAAGTTTGTATGAAGGTTGCAGCGTTGATGGTCTGTGTACTGGGGTGAGGGTCTGAGGTGAAGCGTCCGTTGGTGAATGGCGCGCAGTTTGAATGGGGGCACTGCGGCATATGTTGTCGAGGCTCTCTATTGACGTCACCGTTTGGTCTGTGGCGTGCATGCATGTGGGAAGGAGAGGTCATATGTGAAACAAAGCAAAATAAAATAAATTAAAGTAATTAAAGAATGGAATTAAAGACCTCACTGAAGGCCATGAGCAATGCATCTTGTCCCATATACCCACTAGACATAATGGAAGGGCTAACTAAACGAATACTAATGAAATAACTATCTCGGGAGCGCTATATGTTTGGTGCCATTGCCTTGGGGGAGTGCCGGCTTCACAGAACAGCAACAACACTTTAACTGGAATTCCAATTCCAGAGAAGCTAAAAATAAATACAGATACTCTGACGGTGACTGAGCAAAAGACGAAAAACAATTTTCAATCCAAGAGAAAGTATGCAGGCATAGTGATGGTGGTGACTGAGACACTTACTGGTGATAGACAACCAAGTCCGTAGACAGAATGGCATGCTTGATCATGCCAATGGCTGTGTGATAATCTTCAACTGATAATCTTTGCAGTATTTCATGGCCCTGTGTGGCACAAAGCAAAACTAATTTTAGCGGCAATCACATGTCAGAAAACTGCACAGTGTTTATAAATTGCAACTTCATTTGTTGTGGCAGTGATTCTGTGATAGCAGTCCTATGTATTACAAACTTTGATAGATCACTTATGGTGAAGTTACACATCCTGTCTTATCTCTCACAAAACCATCTCCCTCCCTCATCCCACTCCACCCCCTGCCTCCTCCCACCCCACCCCATCCCTCCAGACTCCACCCTCATGAGGGTTTGAGGGGGGAGAGAGAGAGGAGGGAGGGGGGGGAGTAAAGGCAGAGGTACCAGACATTAGGTAACACCGGGACCCTCCTCCCATCCTCTCACCTCTTACTCTCTCTCATCCCACCCAACCCCTGCCTCCTCCTGCCCATCCCCTCCCTCCAGAATCCCACCACACCCCCTGTGCCATCCCCTCCCTCGTCCCACATCCCCCTACCCCACCCCTTCCCCCTAGCCCACCTAGTTATAATAATCACTGATTTCTTAAATTTTTTAGATTTCACTCCAGAATTTGACAGTTATTTAGTCCACAAGATCCGATCCTCAAATCCGAAGCCTAATCAACCATGTGGTTGAAAAGAAAGGTGGCGTGACAACTTCGAAGGGAATAATGATATTGTAAAGGAGACATTGATTGAGGTATGCCAACCACCGCGAGAAGCAAGGAGAAACAGATGTTTCAGGTGTTAAGCCTTCGTCAGAGCACAAGAGGGAGGTTAATGGCCAATGTTTGCTCTGACGAATGGTTTATGACTGAAACGTCAGCTTCTCCTTCCTGACTTCTCACGGTGGCTAGCACCCCTCAATCAATGCCCTTTTAATTTAATCCATTGTTCTACCTGTCTGCCGATGCAAATCGACACTAGCCTTCTCCAGCAAGTGTAATTCTTCATTATAATGGATACTCTCAGATAGGCATGTAGGAACATAGAGTGCACAAGTATGCAACTGCACCCGAAAGTTATTTGGGGGTGAAATACAGGCCCCTAGGATAGAAAGTTTATCCGGTGTCCCTGCCCTCGTTAACGAAACAGAAACAGTGAAAACCTTCTGCGGATATCCAGTGAGTGTGCACTTGCATCCTCCCAAGTCGATGCAAAAAAAAAAAAAAAATCGCAAAGCAAATGGAGACTGAAATTACATTTCCTGAAGAAAGATGTGGAAAAGGTGAATAATTGATTTTCTCCAATCCAGGCGTAATTAATCAAAACACCATTAATACTGACTATCGATTTCAGCGAAAACATTTTCTTCCCACGAATTAATGAGATTGAATGAAATATTTGTCCAACTGGAAATGTTCTATGTGTGTTCAGTGTTCTCGACACCATGAAAGATGTAACAAAGGCAATCAACGATATTGCAGAAGCAAGCTGCAAGCATGTGGCACTCAAAAAATTGACAAGATGGATCTGTGAGCACTAAGTGAAGAATGATCAACCTGGTCTATGTTGTGATCACTGTGACAGATGGTACCATGTAAAGTGTTGCAACATACCATTTAAACTGTATTAAACTTTGCAGAATTCTGGAACAAATTTGCATGGAACTTCCCAACTTCTCAGACTTATTCTGAAATAGTTCAGGAGCAATTGCCAACAACAATTCCTTCTCAGTACTCCCTGATGTATCTGATGACAGAGAGGAAAGACCAGGTGAAACTTTCCAGCATTCACAGTCACCACAGTAAGACAGACGCCAAATTAAGAAACTGAAAGCCCTTATTGCAAACTGTCTAGTTTAGGAAGTAACAGCAAGCAAGCAGAGCTTCAGTTACTAATACGCTCTAAGGATGCTGACCTATTTCTTGTTCCTGAAATGCATCGAGATGGAACATTCCACTGTCATACTGGCTGACCTCAGGATACATTCCCCATTCCCCCAGACTATTACACAGCTGACCTCAGGATACGAAGCAACTCATCCACCTCGTTGTCATAACTTGTCCACAACTGTTTGAAATATATTGCTGTTTGTCGTTTTTGGCCCCATCTCTCAATGGTGAAGAATCACTAACAAATATTGAAAACTTCTCTCATCAAGATCTGGATCCGGATCTTCACCAAAATCGAATCGATTCTTCCTTGTCACTTGTCCCACACCCAACCTGTCCACCAGGTTTCATCCTAATCCGTCGACAAGTTTTTGAGATGTGCGATTTTTCGTTTTTGGCCCTATCTCTCAAAAGTGAAGAATCACGAAAAAAAATTATAGTGTCTAGATCCGGTTCTTCACCAAAATCTAATCAATTCTTCCTTATTCTCTTCTATGTGTGCAGCCTATGGCTGCTGGTTGCATCATTGGTTGAGGGTGTGGCTATGCTGCTGATGCAATGCCCCTTTTACCAGGACACTGGTGCTCATTTCGCCGACCTCCGAAGGATGACAGGCTGAGTCAACCACACTTGGTGTTAATTCAACGGTAAACCAGGGGCTCAAACTCAGGACTCTAAGATCCCAAGCAAGCCTCCCTAACCGTTAAGTGAACACCAGACTATCAATTCTTCCTTATCACACACCCAACCTGTCCACCAAACTGCATCTGAATCCATCCACAACCTTGTGAGATATCCTGATCATAGATATCCCTGGAAGATGGAAAAGTTTGGATTCCTTCAACCAGTTGAAGTCTGGGTCGATCAGTGATGTGATCAGTGATGTTTTTGTGATAAATGGCTTTCATGTTGTGTGAGCAAAGGTAAGCCCATAATACATCAATTACAGACTCGTGATATGATATACACTTCCGGTCAAAAGTTTTAGAACACCCCATTTTTCAGTTTTTACTGAAATTTAAGCAGTTCAAGTCCAGTGAATAACCTGAAATGGTACAAAGCTAAGCGGTAAACTACAGAGGTTAAAAAAAAAAGTTTAGGTCACCAAAACTGAAAAATAATGTAAATTTCAGAGTTGTTAAAAAGGCTCTTTTCAGGGAACAAGTAATGGGTTAGCAACTGCAGCTGTTCTGCAGCAATGGAAGTAAATTAAGCCTTGAAATTGATGCAAACAATTCCTACAGGTGTCCCAACTTTTGTTGAATAGTTACAAACCTCTGTCTCTATAAAAGCAGTGCTGGAACAGACTGTGTTTCTACACCCTCTGAAGCATTATTTGGACAATATTGCACTGCAGGAAGTAAAATATTGCTATCATAATGGCGAGAAAAGACAATTAAAAAGAAAGACAGCCATTATAACCCTAAAAAGTGTAGGTCTTCCTTCAGAGAAATTGCAAAGCAGCCAAGGTGTCAGTGAGACAGTTTCCTACACCATCAAAAGGCACTTGGAAACTGGAGGAAACTCTGAAAGGAAGAGATCTGGAGACCCAAAGCCACAACACAATCAGAAGACAAGTATCTAAGAGTCAACAGCTTGCGTTATAGGCGGCTCACATCAAGCAGCTTCAAGCACAACTTAACACTGATCGAAGTAAGGAAGTCTCAGTTTCAACTGTGAAGAGAAGACTTCGAGCTGCAGGTTTGACAGGTCGAGTGGAAGTAAGAAAGCCATTGCTAAGATGGCAAATAAGAAAAGAGGCTTTCCTGGCGTGAAGCACCGCCAGTGGACTAATGAAAACTAGAAGAAGGTCTTATGGACCGATGAATCAAAATTTGAAGGAAAAAAATTCAATCAAAATTTGAAGGAATTCATCACGCAGAGTTTTTGTACGCCGTCGAGTAGGCGTAAGGATGGTTCCTCAGTGTGTGACACCAACTGTCAAACATGGAGGAGGAAGCGTGATGATTGGATCCAGAGTCGGCGACTTGCACAGAGTGACTGGCACCCTGAACCAAAAGGGCTACCACAGCATTTTTCAGGCCATGCAATACCTCTGGTCTACGCCTAGTTGGTCAGCGGTTCATCCTACAGCAAGATAACGACCCAAAACATAACTCCAGGCTATGTAGGAACTACCTAAGGAGAAAAAGAACAAGACGGTAGGCTTCAATTCATGGAATGGCCAGCACAGTCTCCAGAGTTAAGCCCCATTGAGCTGGTTTGGGATGAACTGGACGGAAAGGTGAAAGCAAAGCAACCTACAAGTGCAACACATTTGTGGGAACTTCTGCAACGGTGTTGGGAAGAACTTTCCAAACAATATTTGATTTCCATTGGAGAAAGAATACACGAGTATGTTCGGCTGTTATATCTGCACAAGGTGGTACTTTGATGAGTCAAAAATTTTGATTAAATTTTGTTCAACAAAACGATTCCATGATTTCTTTTTTTTATCTGTAATTGTTTATTTGTTCTATGCTTTAATTTCAGAGTACATTGAAACATTAAACATCTTAAATTTCAGTAAAACTGGAAAATGGGTGTGTTCTAAAACCTTTGACCGGTAGTGTATGTTAGCATCATGCTTTTCTGCTCTGCTATCTCCTTCAATACTCTCGGATGTATCCGGCCTCAAAAGTTTCATCTGAGAAAAAAAAACATTAAAAAAATGTAAAAAAAAATTGAGGGATGAAATCTCAAAAAAAACAACTAAACAAGTAAGGAATGACACCACACAATGATACCATAATATGACACCACAATCCTCATGGATTACCTTCACGACATCTTTTGACATTGTACTTTTGTTGTGGATTGTGATGGAACGTCAAAAGATGTCGTGATGATAATCCATAAGACAATTGTGGTGTCGTATTGTTGTATTGTAATGTGGTGTCATTCTTCATTGTTATTCTTCTTCATTCAAATCTTCATCCATCACAATCCCACAACCAAAGTAAAATGTCAAAAGATGTCGTGATGGTAATCCATAAGAGGATTGTGGCATCGGAATGTGGTGTCATTCCTACCTGGTTTGGTTGGTCTTTTTGAGGTTTCATCACAATATTTGACATTTTTTTTATGTTATTTTTTCTTGTTTCTACATTTTTTAAAGTAAAAAATGCTTAATGTTTTATATGTTTTGTTAAGGATTAAATCCATCGATGTTATTAAATTGTTTTAGTCCTAATTTCAGCTGATTTGGGGGATGGTTCGGATATGTAATGCGTTTTGAATGGTACTTCCATCTTCCTCTTTCCCACGATCCTGGCCTGATTGGTTGGTCCACATTTACGTTTGATATCTTTTCCTAATAAAACGATTAATGCTTTATATATTTTTTAAATTAAACATCCGGAGACAAACACCGCCCGGACATGTCCGGAGGCAAAACCAGTCAAACGTGTCCAGAGCCAAGCCGTCCAGAGGCAAACACCGCCCGGACACGTCTGGAGACAAACTCCCATGCAGACATAAACATCACCCGGACACCTCCAGAATAAATACCACCCGGACATGTCCGGAGAGTGGACAGGTCAGGAAACAAACACATCTGGAGATGGACAGGTCTGGAGACAAACACCGTCCGGAGATAAACAATACCAGAATACGTCCAGAGACAAAACATCACCCAGACATAAACACCACCTGGACATGGCTTGAGAGAACACCACCCGTAGATAAAAACTGCTGGACAGAAGCACCATCCCAACACATCTGGAGACAAACACCGTCCGGACATAATCACCGCCCGGAGACAAAGGAGACAGAGACACAGAAAGAGAGAGAGAGAGAGAGAGAGAGAGAGAGAGAGAAGAGAGAGAGAGAGAGAGAGAGAGATGTGTGGGAGGGTGCTGCACTGTATTAGGAGGGGGTGGAGTGAGGATGGGACAGAGAGGGGTGGGGGAGGGGAGTTAGCAGAGAGGAAATGTTATGCTTTATACACACGCACGCACACACACAACACACACACACACGCACGCACACACACACACACACACACACACGTGTTTGGCCGATATGGGCAATTTTTCGGGAATCAGCAGATTTGAGTCAGTGTAATTACCAACTACAGTACTTACTGTATATCAAACCTAAAAACCTTGAATAGCTTTCACCCTTGTTTTGGGGGAATTTCAATGAACAATTTTAAACAACATTGGATCATAGATGTTTCAAAAAGACGTGCTTCCAATCGTTGTGTGAGGGGTGGAAAAAATTTTGCGTCTCTCTAATTTAGAAAACACATTAATACAGCAAACGCTTTGAAATGGGGGTTATGTTATCAAATATATTTTGCTTTGAAACTCACAAAGAGAAACCATATAACCTTTGGAAGGAATACCCGGTTCATATAAAATCACCAATTGCTTTAGAAACAGTCACGAGGACAAAGGAAAACGTGATCGCTCGTATGCTGCTGAGGTTTAAAGTTTAAAACCTCCACCACAAGAAAAACCGGGATGAAAACTTTGCCACCACGGCGACTGTAACCAAGCATGCAGGCATGCAACACACCCATGGAGAGTCCCTTTACAGATCCAAATCTACCCTATGTACCTCACCTTGTATAGCAACTGCCGACTGTACATCTAAGTGGGACAGGAACTGTATCGCTATCAAATAGAGGGCGCTCGGCAAGTGGCTTAAGCACTCAAGCAAAGAACGCCAATGAAATGGTTGAATAATGAACGGCTGGCTTGGCAAGCGATAACAAGCTGATTGTAATGGCACGTACCTGCAAAAAATTAAGCATCGCCGATTTCTTCACTTTTTCAGATTTCACAAACTCAAATGATATATTTCCATTCTGTACTTGAATTAGTCCGTCAGAGTAGATCATGGAAAATCGCACCACATAATGCATGAAATAGTTCCAAGCTCTAATTTTGAAAACTATAGCACTTACAAAAGTGATGATACAGCGATCAATAGGTATGTAGATGAGGCATTCGATGAGATGAGTGAGGATAGTGAAAAAAAAAACATTTTGAGTGCTTTATCGTAAATAAACCGTTGCGGCCTTTTCAAATTCAAGGTGTTGTTGAGCAGGCCGAACAAAATGGCGAATTCCCCAGCGAGTTAACCGAGGATGCGCCTTCAGACCCCATCAAGAGCAAGGTGTTCGAGGATGCGTGATGAAGGATATAATTTAATAAGGCCGTTAATTATCTTCAAAAGGGGTGTTTTAATTAACCCAAACACCAATTTTCACTCTTGCACTTCCTTGGAGTTTTTTAGTATGCATGCAAAGTTTCAGGCTGCTAGGTTTCCATGGTTTTGGAGTTATGGAGGATGTACACACCACACAACATTGACACATTATTATAGATGATAGTGGGGGACAAGTGGTCCTAGACAATGGGCCCATAGGACTTTCATGATGAGAAGCTGCCACTATTTAGATATGTTCTACATATGTCTAGGAACAGGAAAATTGATGTTGCCAATTTGGAGCTGTGTCAAATAGCGGCAATTTTGAATTCCAAAATGGCTGCCATGATCATGCTGTTTTCTTCAATGAATAAAATTATTGCTCATATTTTTAAAAATAATATCAAAATTTATCCCATAGTGAGTGAACATGAATAGGAGAGAATTTGATTTATTGTATGCATATTTAAAATAATTATAAGGTCATTTTGAATTTCGAAATGGCCGCCATTTCAATGAGCTGTTTATTTATTTAAATATTCTTCTAAATCCATTGAAATAGAGTATTTTTTTCTTATTCTAAGAAACTTTGGGATGCTACTTCTAACAGACAATAATATATTAAATAAATTGGCCCTTTTGAGTATCCGTAACAAATAATTAAACTATAGAGGGCAGCATCTGGGTTACCTGCTGCTCTACTACATCCATAAGCACCATGGCATTAGACAGAAGTTTCTGCTGTATTGTCATGCAAATGATCAAGCATACATATATTGTTACTAGGTAAATTTAAGTTACAGTACTTTTTTTAAATTGTGCTTACATGTCCAGAAAGCTTTTGAAAATATATCAGCAAAAAGTTTAAAGAAAGGCTTTTATAAGAAGCTAATGAATTAATGTGGAAAGCTTATCACCCATAGGCCTATATCATCCATTATAACCATTGGCAAAGTATGTAACAATAGACTGAAATATAAAACATAAAAAGGCTGACATATCTTCAATCAATAGTATTCCAAACAAATTGTATTTTTAAAAACACGCAACAACGCCAACAAGTGTCAACAATGCTAACGAATTGGTAATTACGGAAACCGTATGGGATACTCTGAGATACTTTTAAATTAAAATATATCTCTATTAAAACCAAGTATGCTAACATGTAGAAAATACTCCATCACTGACCCACATAACACACATGGACACCTAAACACTTACCCCAGTACACATATTATGGATTTATGTATTTTTTCTAGTGAACTGACCCACCTTCGAGCAAACCTTTAGATTACTGTGTGGATGCTTTGAACCACCCGGGCGAAGTGTACGACATGCGCATGGTATTGGACAGAAGTTATCTGTAAATAATGTTATGCAAAGTTGACCACGACTTATTGTAGTAAGGTAAGTTTGCAGTACTTGTATTTAATTTTGCTTAGATTGTCAAAAGGTTTTACAAAAAGTTTAAAAAGAAAGGCTAGTTAAAAAGATCCTAAATTATATGCAGCTTTTAGTATGTCTTTATATATATAATTTCTAGTGAGCCGACCCACCTTGGAGTAAACCCAACCAGTTACTGTGTTGCTAATGGAAATGGATTGCTTTTGGACCACCTTAGTGCAAAGACGTCAAGCAGAAACAAATTTTTGTCTCTGCATTATTCTAGTCAGCCCAAAAGACTGATGAAGAACTTGTTAAGAGACCAACTTCCCACCAAAAATGTTATCGACTTCATCAAGGAAACGCGCAGGGTATGGTAGATGGTTAATATCCAGAAATAGATCGACGGCTTCGCGTGATTCAAACAGCAGACACCTTAAGCAGTTGCCACATCTTGGCATAGAAGTTGTTTTCAGAACCATTCACCATGACAAATGCAAAAGAACCAGGAACGTTTTGACAACCGTGTTTCATAAAGCAAATCCAAATCGGGAAGTTCACCACCACTCCTTTGGAATTCTTCCAATCCAACCACCAGTGCTAGTGCTTTCACCAAGATCAAAGTCAAAACCATACAACAGTGATGTGGTTTCTTTTTGATGGTTAAATCTACAAAACCTTACCCTTTGTTTTAAAGTCCGAACTGATGAAAGCTGGCAAAAATCTCCATGAAGCAATAAGAAAGGCTGCAATAACGAGTTTATGTGGGTGAAATAACACAGCAATTCGACCCCAATGATGCTCACGCTATATCTCTCTC
>CM068957.1:84116732-84133599 GCA_035128595.1 Eptatretus atami | reverse complement strand
TGCGTAGAACCAAGGTATTGCATGGCGCTGAAAAAATGCTGTGGTAGCCCTTTTGGTTCAGGGTGCCCAGTCACTCTGTGCAAGTCGCCGACTCTGGATCCAGATCATCCACGCTTCCTCCTCCATGTTTGACAGTTGGTGTCACACACTGAGAACCATCCTTACGCCTACTCGACGGCGTAACAAAAACTCTGCGTGATGAATTCCTTCAAATTTTGATTGAATTTTTTTCCTTCAAATTTTGATTCATCGGTCCAATAAGACCTTCTTCTAGTTTTCATTAGTCCACTGGCGGTGCTTCATCGCTCAGGAAAGCCTCTTTCTTATTTGCCATCTTAGCAATGGCTTTCTTACTTCCACTCGACCTGTCAAACCTGCAGCTCGAAAGTCTTCTCTTCACAGTTGAAACTGAGACTTCCTTACTTCGATCAGTGTTAAGTTGTGCTGAAGCTGCTATGATGTGAGCCGCCTATAACGCAAGCTGTTGACTCTTAGATACTTGTCTTCTGATTGTGTTGTGGCTTTGGGTCTGCCAGATCTCTTCCTTTCAGAGTTTCCTCCAGTTTCCAAGTGCCTTTTGATGGTGTAGGAAACTGTACTCACTGACACCTTGGCTGCTTTGCAATTTCTCTGAAGGGAAGCCTACACTTTTTAGGGTTATAATGGCTGTCTTTCTTTTAATTGTCTTTTCTCGCCATTATGATAGCAATATTTTACTTCCTGCAGTGCAATATTGTCCAAATAATGCTTCAGAGGGTGTAGAAAACACAGTCTGTTCCAACACTGCTTTATAGAGACAGAGGGTTTGTAACTATTCAACAAAAGTTGGGACACCTGTAGGAATTGTTTGCATCAATTTCAAGGCTTAATTTACTTCCATTGCTGCAGAACAGCTGCAGTTGCTAACCCATTACTTGTTTCCCTGAAAAGAGCCTTTTTAACAACTCTGAAATTTACATTATTTTTCAGTTTTGGTGACCTAAACTTTTTTTTTTTAAACCTCTGTAGTTTACCCGCTTAGCTTTGTACCATTTCAGGTTATTCACTGGACTTGAACTGCTTAAATTTCAGTAAAACTGAAAAATGGGGTGTTCTAAAACTTTTGACCGGAAGTGTATATCATATCACGAGTCTGTAATTGATGTATTATGGGCTTACCTTTGCTCACACAACATGAAAGCCATTTATCAACAAAAACATCACTGATCACATCACTGATCGACCAGACTTCAACTGGTTGAAGGAATCCAAACTTTTCCATCTTCCAGGGATATCTATGATCAGGATATCTCACAAGGTTGTGGATGGATTTCAGATGCAGTTTGGTGGACAGGTTGGGTGTGTGATAAGGAAGAATTGATAGTCTGGTGTTCACTTAACGGTTAGGGAGGCTTGCTTGGGATCTTAGAGTCCTGAGTTTGAGCCCCTGGTTTACCGTTGAATTAACACCAAGTGTGGTTGACTCAGCCTGTCATCCTTCGGAGGTCGGCGAAAATGAGCACCAGTGTCCTGGTAAAAGGGGCATTGCATCAGCAGCATAGCCAACCCTCAACCAATGATGCAACCAGCAGCCATAGGCTGCACACATAGAAGAGAATAAGGAAGAATTGATTAGATTTTGGTGAAGAACCGGATCTAGACACTATAATTTTTTTTCGTGATTCTTCACTTTTGAGAAGAATAGGGCCAAAAACGAAAAATCGCACATCTCAAAAACTTGTCGACGGATTAGGATGAAACCTGGTGGACAGGTTGGTGTGGGACAAGTGACAAGGAAGAATCGATTCGATTTTGGTGAAGATCGGATCCGATCTTGATGAGAGAAGTTTTCAATATTTGTTAGTGATTTCTTCACCATTGAGAGATGGGGCCAAAACGACAAACAGCAATATATTTCAAACAGTTGTGGACAAGTTATGACAACGAGGTGGATGAGTTGCTTCGTATCCTGAGGTCAGCTGTGTAATAGTCTGGGGGAATGGGGAATGTATCCTGAGGTCAGCCAGTATGACAGTGAAGATGTTCCATCTCGATGCATTTCAGGAAAAGAAATAGGTCAGCATCCTTAGAGCGTATTAGTAACTGAAGCTCTGCTTGCTTGCTGTTACTTCCTAAACTAGACAGTTTGCAATAAGGGCTTTCAGTTTCTTAATTTTGGCGTCTGTCTTACTGTGGTGACTGTGAATGCTGGAAAGTTTCACCTGGTCTTTCCTCTCTGTCATCAGATACATCAGGGAGTACTGAGAAGGAATTGTTGTTGGCAATTGCTCCTGAACTATTTCAGAATAAGTCTGAGAAGTTGGGAAGTTCCATGCAAATTTGTTCCAGAATTCTGCAAAGTTTAATACAGTTTAAATGGTATGTTGCAACACTTTACATGGTACCATCTGTCACAGTGATCACAACATAGACCAGGTTGATCATTCTTCACTTAGTGCTCACAGATCCATCTTGTCAATTTTTGAGTGCCACATGCTTGCAGCTTGCTTCTGCAATATCGTTGATTGCCTTTGTTACATCTTTCATGGTGTCGAGAACACTGAACACACATAGAACATTTCCAGTTGGACAAATATTTCATTCATCTCATTAATTCGTGGGAAGAAAATGTTTTCGCTGAAATCGATAGTCAGTATTAATGGTTTTTGATTAATTACGCCTGGATTTGGAGAAAATCAATTATTCACCTTTTCCACATCTTTCTTTCAGGAAATGTAATTTCAGTCTCCATTTGCTTTGCGATTTTTTTTTTTTTTTTGCATCGACTTGGGAGGATGCAAGTGCACACTCACTGGATATCCGCAGAAGGTTTCACTGTTTCTGTTTCGTTAACGAGGGCAGGGACACCGGATAAACTTTCTATCCTAGGGGCCTGTATTTCACCCCCAAATAACTTTCGGGTGCAGTTGCATACTTGTGCACTCTATGTTCCTACATGCCTATCTGAGAGTATCCATTAATAATGAAGAATTACACTTGCTGGAGAAGGCTAGTGTCGATTTGCATCGGCAGACAGGTAGAACAATGGATTAAATTAAAAGGGCATTGATTGAGGGGTGCTAGCCACCGTGAGAAGTCAGGAAGGAGAAGCTGACGTTTCAGTCATAAACCATTCGTCAGAGCAAACATTGGCCATTAACCTCCCTCTTGTGCTCTGACGAAGGCTTAACACCTGAAACATCTGTTTCTCCTTGCTTCTCGCGGTGGTTGGCATACCTCAATCAATGTCTCCTTTACATATCATTATTCCCTTCGAAGTTGTCACGCCACTTTCTTTTCAACCACATGGTTGATTAGGCTTCGGATTTGAGGATCGGATCTTGTGGACTAAATAACTGTCAAATTCTGGAGTGAATCTAAAAAAATTTAAGAAATCAGTGATTATTATAACTAGGTGGGCTAGGGGGAAGGGTGGGGTAGGGGGATGTGGGACGAGGGAGGGGATTGGCAACAGGGGGTGTGGTGGGATTCTGGAGGGAGGGGATGGGCAGGAGGAGGCAGGGGTTGGTGGGATGAGAGAGAGTAAGAGGTGAGAGGATGGGAGGAGGGTCCCGGTGTTACCTAATGTCTGGTACCTCTGCCTTTACTCCCCCCCTCCCTCCTCTCTCTCTCCCCCCTCAAACCCTCATGAGGGTGGAGTCTGGAGGGATGGGGTGGGGTGGGAGGAGGCAGGGGGTGGAGTGGGATGAGGGAGGGAGATGGTTTTGTGAGAGATAAGACAGGATGTGTAACTTCACCATAAGTGATCTATCAAAGTTTGTAATACATAGGACTGCTATCACAGAATCACTGCCACAACAAATGAAGTTGCAATTTATAAACACTGTGCAGTTTTCTGACATGTGATTGCCGCTAAAATTAGTTTTGCTTGTGCCACACAGGGCCATGAAATTACTGCAAAGATTATCAGTTGAAGATTATCACACAGCCATTGGCATGATCAAGCATGCATTCTGTCTACGGACTTGGTTGTCTATCACCAGTAAGTGTCTCAGTCACCACCATCAACTATGCCTGCATACTTTCTCTTGGATTGAAAATTGTTTTTTTCGTCTTTTGCTCAGTCACCGTCAGAGTATCTGTATTTATTTTTAGCTTCTCTGGAATTGGAATTCCAGTTAAAGTGTTGTTGCTGTTCTGTGAAGCCGGCACTCCCCCAAGGCAATGGCACCAAACATATAGCGCTCCCGAGATAGTTATTTCATTAGTATTCGTTTAGTTAGCCCTTCCATTATGTCTAGTGGGTTATATGGGACAAGATGCATTGCTCATGGCCTTCAGTGAGGTCTTTAATTCCATTCTTTAATTACTTTAATTTATTTTATTTTGCTTTGTTTCACATATGACCTCCTCTTCCCACATGCATGCACGCCACAGACCAAACGGTGACGTCAATAGAGAGCCTCGACACAATATGCCGCAGTGCCCCCATTCAAACTGCGCGCCATTCACCAACGGACGCTTCACCTCAGACCCTCACCCCAGTACACAGACCATCAACGCTGCAACCTTCATACAAACTTCAAACACCTTTCTAAAAAATCCCACAATAACCTATGCTCGATCTCTTGACCACACAAGCCTCCTCACTACAGTTTCTTCAATCACCTCACCACAACCGTTTCAACCTCTTCACACACAATGCCACGGCACTCCCCGACATCACGATAACTGCTACAAATTGCATGACCACAGTCAGTTTCCACGGACGCTCCCCACAGCCCTTAAAGGATGTCAGTACACCATGACGGAGCCTATGAGTAGGAACATATTGGCATGTAGCTTGAAGCGCAAATATGCGCTGGGGCCCGTTCAACATCGTCTGGGTAGCTCTGGCACGCCGCTAAATAACGACCCTTGATTGAAGCCCAGTGCATGTTCATGGCTGGAGAGCACTCCCAAAACCCATGTCCCATGTAAATCCTGAAGCTCTGTTGCATGGCCGAGTTTGGGAGCCAATGAGGCCATTTTCAGTTACGGAGTCTGGCAGGGTGGGGCTACTTCTCAGGGTGGCATCTGCGCACCAACAGGGGAGCTCGGATATGCCAACAGGGCATTTTGATCCATTTTTGGCTCCTCCTCCATCCAGGTTCTACAAAATAGCCAGAAGTTGCCGAGTTAGTCAGTCACCAAGCCATTGCCGAACCAGCCGTCACTGAATCATTGCCGAGGAGTTGCCGGGTCATCGCCGGGTCATCACCGGGTCATCGGCACTTGGCTTCCACTGTGTTCTTCAGGTAATCTTTCATTACCTTTGACATTTACAGATTTCTCACACACCATGTGAAGCTATCATCTCACATGTTCTGTCTCTCCATCTGGTGCCTCGTCTGCTGTAGACACAAGTCCTGAAAGAGAAATTACAGACATGCACTCCTTCACGCTTCCTCTTCTGCATCACCCTGCACCTTATTTGCACTTCCCGCTCATGCACCATAGACACCCCCAGTTTTCTTCCCTCCTCCCCCCTCCTAAGTGACTGGGAAGTGCAGGTCAGTCGGCTGCGCCAGGTATTGAAAGAGGTCGAGAACCTCTCAACTGCCTCTGATCTTTCTTGCTGTCTAATTTCTTTGTGATGGTGCCTGTATTGTTGCATGAGTTAAGATTAGAGAAGTTTTATATCAGTTTAGCTCTACCCTGTGTCTTCTCTTTGAATATAAATGCATTTTTTGCCACACCCCACAAATCCTTACTTTCCCCTGCTGTACTTATTGCCTGTAATAAAACCTTCCATTATTGCGACACATACTTTTCCTCACCCTCAAAATTGCTTATAATTTAAATGTACCCAGCTCATTCCATCTTTTCCTTCTTTGGTCCAGCGTGGTCTGCACGTGAGTTTAGCCGGAAAGTTCTGCCCCACTAATTTGCTCTTGTTAGCTAGCGCACACTCACTATCACTCAGCAGTAATCCGGGTATGCGCTGAGGGCACGAGACTCCCCTTGGTTTGGCCGTCCACAGGTAAGGTATCATGCGAGGTAGTGTAACCCTGCAGGATTGGCAGTGCCAATCGGCGTTCATGGTTGCTTAGCAACCCGCCGGTGCACGAAGTTATCTGTGCCCGCGGCCTCAAGGCCAGGTGTTCAGGAGGGACCTTTCTCCTTTCTCTCACCCTTCTCTCTCTCCCCACCCATATCCCTCCAAGCTCCCACCCACACCTCTCTATCCGAACTCCCACCTCATCCACTCCTCTGGACTTATAGCCCTTCCCATGAAAGGTGGTGGCTTGTGTGTTTATAGATTATGAGTTGTGAGAAAATGACTTAAACAAACCTAGTAAGGTGTATCATGGAAAAAAGTGATCCTATAAAGTTTCATATGAAGTGATCCGATCCATACGGAGTGTTTTGTGTTCACCTTTTTTCGCCAGCAGATTCATCTGTATTGCGTGTCACGTGAGAACGGTGTCTTTGTTCGTTTACCTCATGAGTGTATGTAACATTGTATTGTTACATTTGTGGGAGGGGTTAGATATTCCCATAGACCAGATAAGAAATGTACAGAATAGCACGGTCCGTGTAGGAGTAGTTATCCCATATTGATGTAATAAGTAGGGACACGTCAGCTTAAGTATATTTTGTTTGTATGTGTACCATACAGGGGGTGGTGTGTGGTAATAATTAGTTAGGGATTATGGTTAAGGAAATTGTGTGTATAACCCCGATATAAGACTCTACTGGGGTGTTGAGAGACTTTGCAAGAGGAAGAGAGGGTCAGAGCTGTGAACGCCTCCAGGGGCGGAGTGATAGACGCCTCTGAAAGGGGCGGAGCATTTGCCCGGGAGGGGAGGGAAGAGCCGGATCGGGTGGTTGGGTGTGTCAGAGAGGTACGTCGAGTTCTGAGGAGAAAGAAAACGGATGAGAAATTTTTTTTTGAGGAGGACATCCTGCCTGCCTTTTTGGCGTTTTTGCCTTGCCTTGTTCGTCAACCAACCCGTGTGCCTTCGTCTCCTTATCATTCTGCCAATCACCTCATTGACCCGCTCATCTCCTCATCGCCTGCTCGTTGCTGCTCCGCACCTATCCTTTGACCCACTACAACCAGAGCTGAGACCCGCGTTTTGTCCCTTTCCCATATGAGATTGAGTCCGGAGTGAGGAACCTTACATCCCTTCGACTCATTTTTATTCCCATTTTATATAACTATTTATTATCGATTTGGCTATTTCCCCTTTCTTCCCTATCCCAACCTGCATCATATTCCTTTCGTCGGTTCAATCTTCCCTGGTTGTTTGTGGTTTTGGGGAAAACCCGTTGGTTTTATAAGCTTTAAGGTTTCATGTTTCTCCTCATGACCTATGCGCGCATTGTCTGCTGTAATTCGGAACGTCTCCACAGGAGTTAAAACCGTTCGATACATAGTGGGATTTTAATCTCCTGCCACAACGGCTCAACGTTAGTGGAGCCATTGACGCTGCTGTATTTTGTTATATTAATGGTGCAGTGTTAAGTTGTGATTGGAATGATGCTGTTTGGGATGAAAATAAAGAGAAATTGATGAACATAAAGAGAGATTGATGAAAATAAAGAGAGATGCATGTTCTTTGTGAACTGGCTGTCCACACCTGACATTCGACTGAAGGTGTCACAGGAATATGGAATTTATTGGTTCATGGTTTGTCATTCAGTGTATCGACATTGTGTATTTGCTTTTGGGCTCCTTCCTGTACACAGCACAGGTACCTCACTAATTATATATATATATATATATATATATATTATATATATATATATATATATATATATATCCATCCATCCATTGGGACCATACTCTGTGCAGAGATTTGGTGCTGCCGAAGCAGTCTCCTTGGCTATTGGGTACAATCCTGGACGGGTCGCCACTCCGACACGGGATACCAGCAAGCTGGCACTCATTTTGCTGACCTCGGAAGGTTGACAGGCAGAGTCAACCCACCTGGTATTAATTCAACAGCCAAGTGGGATTTAAACTCAGGATCCTCAGATCCCAAACCTACCACCCCAATAATTATATATATATATATATATATATATATAATATTATATATATTGTATATATATATATATATATATATTATATATATATCACATATGTATTGTATATATGCATGGTGTTGGTGTATTATAATTAAACCAACACCATGCATATATACATATACATATGCGTATATATGTATATATATATATATATATATATATATATATATATTCGGTATATACATACATACATATATCTATGTAATATGTGAGAGAGAGAGAGAGAGAGAGAGAAGAGAGAGAGAGAGAGAGAGAGAGAGAGAGAGAGAGAGAGAGATAGATAGATAAGATAGATTTGTCTGGATTGAAATACATATTGCAAGTGCTTGACCAATTTGTGATTTTGTCAAGGTCTGCAAAGAGGGAAAAGGCTGCTGCTGCCTGACTAAAGGTTGAGGGATTCATGGCAGAGGGTGCAGTCATCAGCACTAAAAATGTTTTTTTTCCAGAGAGTCAGAGAGATCTTTGATGAATATTTTGTAATAGGACTGGGCGCAGAACACTGTTTTGTGAACTCAGCTTTAACAGATATTCCATGGAGTGTCACACTTTGACGACGAGAGTAGAGGAAGTCAGTAACCCAAGAGTGGAGTTTGGCCTTGGATGCCATAGACAGATAGTTTGGAGAGCAAGGCAGGATGCAAGACTGCATCGAAAGCTCGATAAATGTTTAGAGAGAAGGCCCTCATCTCATGTTTGACATTGAGGGCCTCTATCCATTATTGGGTGAGTAGAAGCAGCATGTCAAAGGTGGAGTGACCTGGTCTGAATTCTAATTGGTGATCTGAGATGAGGCCATTAGAGTAAAGGAAAGGAATTATTTCATTTCAAAACTGTGTTGATGGATCCCATGACCTTGCTGATGATTGGAGCTAAGCTAATTGGTCTGTAGTTGAGGAGATCGGTTTTTGCACCTTTTATGCAATGCAGTGATGTTGGCTGATTTCCAAGAAGAGGGAAGATTACATAGGGAAATGATGGGGTGAAAAGAGCAGAAAGAGGATGTGCAGAAGAGCAGCAGTGCAGGTTTTTTAAATACGTGAGTTTATGCCGTCCAGTCCAGTTGCAGAATCAGAGTTGAGGTTGCCAGAACTTCTCCTTTTTCGTTTGAAAATGACACAGAGTCCAGGAGTAGTTTGGTGCGACTTGGTAAGGTGGTTAGAGAGAGTGAGTGGATGGGGACACAAGATTTGGAAGCAAACACAAAATTGAGGCATTCGGCCTTCTCACATGTGGAGTGGCAGTGATATTCATGTCTCTGCAGGTTGTGAGCTGGAGGTCAATAGACGACTGGATCGGAGCTGGGGAGTCATGGATTCACTGGATCATGGGGTGTGGTGCTGTCGGTACCTCTGCAGGAGGACGAAAGTCCGAGTCTTAGGTCCTTGTTGCTTCCAGTCTTGCTCTACAGATGTGAGACTTGGACTCTGACAAAGGATCTGAGACAAAGCTTTAACTCTTCAGTACCAGGTCTCTTCGGATATTATTGGTTTTGCTGGTCACACTTTGTGTCCAACTAGTGGTTGCTGAGAGAGACTCGAATGAGATTTGTTTACCTGCGTATCCGTGAGCATCAGCTGCAGCTGTATGGACATGTGGCTCGATTTCCTGACGCTGATCCTGCTCACCAGATTCTCTCAGTGAGGGAGCCTCGTGAGTGGAGAAGGCCGATGGGATGACCGCGTGCCTCATGGTTGCAGCAGGTTGATTGGCATCTCAAATAAATGGGGATAGGCCAGGCATCTGCCTGGGGAATGGCCAGATGGGGGCCCCTGGATTACTGATGAAAGTGGACGCAGCAACGTGCTACTCCTGCACATGCTCCATACTTAATCTAATGAGTGAGTCAACTGTGGAACCATTTGAAATGAGGGAAGGTATGAAGGGGGTGCATACTTCGGAACAAACTGCACAAGGTGCTGCAGATTTTAGAGAAGGAGACAAGTTTGAAAAGTTCATTTTTGAGGTTGGAGATATGTTGTTTTCTGTCTTTCCTGAGAGTGGGCACACACTTGTGGGCTTTGTGGAATGAGCTGATATGAACCTTCAGTTGGGTTTATTTTCCAGGAAGAGAAGGCAAGTTTGTTTCAGGGTACCTGCCTCACCACAAGACTCAGTGTACCATGGCAGGAAGAATGGTAGGATAACTGAAGATGAGATGAGATGGATCTGTGCATGATAGAGAGCAGGTTTCTGTGGAAGAATTCTCAGATGAGTTACATCAGGGGCAATAGATAGAGGAGACCAGTCCTGAAGAGAAGTGGCTGCTTGTTGTTCCTGCCAATCTGCCTGATTGAACTGCCAGACTCCACCGGCATTGAGAGAGCTCTCTGAAAATAGACAGAGAGATGTTGACTTTCACAAGCATATGATCAGATGAACTAATTTAAACAGAAGAAGAACAGGAGACATTTGCAGGAAGTTTTCTTTACGTTTGTATTCACTGATTGGCCAGATCCGGATTCAGACCTCAACCAAAATCTAATTGGCTTGTTTCTTGTCACCTAACCAACTCAACCACTGACAGTAGTTTTGTGATAACTCATCCAAACTTTTTGAATCGTACTCATATTTAGTTTTTGCCCATCTCTCAACGGCGAAGAATCTGTGAATTTTTTTTTTTAATTCTCGTATCCGGATCTGCATTTGGATTGTCCCCAAATTCGAATCAATTCGTCCTTGTCAAACACCCAAACCTGTCCACCAATTTTCATCCGAATCCGTCCATATCGTTTTGAAGATATCGTGCTATGTACGGGCCCTGTACACCTTGACGTTTTAGCCAGGAATGGCAACGTATAAAAATGCACGTAAAACGTTGGCGTACGCTGAATTTTTGAGGTTTTTTAAAAAGTTTTGGTCGTATCATAACGTGTTGGTCGTATGCATAATGTATTAGTACGGGGCACAGAACGTTTCGTTGTGTTAAAGATAACTTATACCACGAATGCTTAGCCTGTTGTCGGCATTCACAACTATGCCCAACGATAGTTTTAACTTAGTTCATAGAACGCGCTGCACGTATCGCCGACGAACTCGTGGCGTTCCTGTTAAAACCCTGCCGCACGCCGATTTAATCATAACCGCCTGAAAATTGGAAGTGTCGAACATCGCAGTCACACCTTGACGTTTAGCCAGCGTATGCCGACCTATGAACAATGTGTCTAAACCGCTGGGACACGTCGAATACGGTATGGGTAAGTTGTGTATACGTTAGGAGCACGCTGAAAAACAATGAAGTACGCTGGCATATCTCCGTGGTACGTCTAGTCGTCGTGAATTTCAAGCAAGCTGAAAATTTTACGAACGTACTCGACGTATGGCTCACAAGTTCCGCATACGCTGGCATAAGTTCTCGGCACGCTGCCCGCGATCGTTGACACACGTCGGACACACGTTACTTGTAAGTTACTCCATAAGTCGAAACACGTCGAGGTAATGTTAGCATACCCGAAACTTAATTCTTATCCTACGAGTAACGTGCTTTGAACATAATAGCGTGCTTTGAAACCTATGTGTAGCGTGCTTTGAACCTATGTGTAACGTATCTCAACGCACATTGGCGTATGTAGACGAATTTGATTGACGTCTTCCGGACGACCACAGAACTTACTGAACGTGTTTCTAACTTACAGCTACCGTATAATGGCGTATTGGCAGCGTTTATGGAATTGGTATATAACAAATGGGCTTCACAAGAGGAACCCGTCAGTGTTTCCAGACTCCATGTTGAGTCGATGTCAATGTCCGTATCAGTAGCAGTAGCAGTAGTAGTAGTAGTAGTAGTTCGAGAGAATTTAGTGATGTTCGATGTTATTAGTAGTAGTAGTAGTAGTTCGAGAGAATTTAGTGATGTCGATGTTGGTAGTAGTAGTAGTAGTAGTAGTAGTTCGAGAGAATTTAGTGATGTCGATGTTAGTAGTAGTAGTAGTTGAGAGAATTTAGTGATGTCGATGTTAGTAGTAGTAGTAATAGTAGTAGTAGTAGTGTAGTAGTAGTAGTTCGAGAGAATTTAGTGATGTCGATGTTGGTAGTAGTAGTAGTAGTAGTACTTTCCAGTAACGTGTTGCAAAGTGTGAACAACGTTCGTGTAGCGTGCTTACAAAACATTACTCATAGGTTAGAAATAAGTTTCGTTTCCGCTAAACATTACTCGACGTGTTTCGATCTATGAGTAACTTCCAAGTAACGTGTTTCGACGTGTGTCAACGATCGCATAATGTGCCTACAACTTATGGCCAGCGTAAGCGGAACGTGTGAGTCATACGCCGGCCATACCGTCGTAAAATTTCAAGCATGAAAAAATTTGAGGAAAACCCAAAAGTACAACGTTAAAGCCAGCGTACTACGCGTATGGCAGTGTTTTCAGTGTGCTCTTAACGTATACAAAACGTACCCATAACGTATTCGACGTGTACCAGCGTTTTAGACAATATTTTTCAATAAATCGGCATACGCTGGCTAAATCGTCAAGGTGTGACAGGGCCTTACCATTTTTTAGCCCTATCATTCAGTGGTGAAGGAATCACTTAAATTCCCGGATCCTGACCTGGATGAATGAGATCTTCACCAAAATCGAATCAATTAGTTCTTGCCACACAACAACCTGCCCACCAATATTTCGTCCGAAATCGTACACGAATCCTTTGAGATATCCCTGCTCACAGACAAGCAAACAAGCCGGTAGGCGGACATGGGTAGTCGCCTACCCAATATAACCTGAGCGATGGGCCATTCGATGGGGAATGACCTGAGGATTAAGCACAAGAAAATTCATGATTCTAGCTTCAAGTGTTATGCTGCAGATTGTTTTTTTCGTAAAATACCCCCACATTTAGAGTTTTTCGGCCGTTGCTAGGCAACGGAGGGGTCCATAGCAACGGTTCTTTCTCACACATAACTAAGGACATACCATGAACCTACCTACCAGTTTCATGTATATCTGACTCATAGTCTCTGAGATATAACGAACTTCTTGTTTTTTTATTGTTTTCGACCAGGGTTCATTCAAAGTCTAATCTTCTCCGACAGTTTTCATAGGATCCGGCTGGAAATTTTGTGACAATATGGCTGTATATACTGCCCACATTCGGCCCACAAAATAATTTTTTTTAATGATTTTTTCAAAAATTTTAAAGTCCCGTTGCTAGGCAAACCAAAGGGGCTGTTAGCAACCAGTACCTACACGGCACAACGAGGTCATAAACTGGTCCTACCACCCAAATTCATCAAAATCGAACAACTGCAAGGGGGTCAAAAACCCCCGACAAACACACACACGGACAGACCGACACCACGACCAACAAATAAGGGTAGACCAATGGATAAAAAAAAAAAATTTAATCGAAATTTTTTTTTCGAAAGGTTGTTTTTTTCGACTCGATCGACTACCCAACAGACCGACATCACGACCAACAAATAAGAGTAGATCAATAGATCAAAAAAAAATTTAAATCGAAAAAAAAAATTTTCGAATTTTTTTTTCCGACTCGATCGACTACCCAACAGACCGACACCACGACCAGCAAATAAGGGTAGATCAATAGATCAAAAAAAAATTTTCGAAATTTTTTTTTTTCGATTCGATCGATACCCAACAGACCAACACATCACGACCAACAAATAAGGGTAGATCAATAGATCAAAAAAAAATTTTTTAATCGAAATTTTTTTTCGACTCGATCGACTACCCAACAGACCGACACCAGAACCAACAAATAAGAGTAGATCAATAGATCAAAAAAAAATTTTTAATGGAAAAAAAATTTTTTTTCGAATTTTTCTTTCCGACTCGATCGACTACCCACAGACCGACACCACGACCAACAAATAAGAGTAGATCAATAGATCAAAAAAAAAATTTAATCGAAAAAAAAAATTTTCGAATTTTTTTTTTTCCGACTCGATCGACCTACCCAACAGACCGACACCAACGACCAACAAATAAGAGTAGAATCAATAGATCAAAAAAAAATTTAAATCGAAAAAAAAAATTTTCGAATTTTTTTTTTCCGACTCGATCGACTACCCAACAGACCGACCGACATCACGACCAACAAATAAGGGTAGATCAATAGATCAAAAAAAATTTTTTTAATCGAAATTTTTTTTTCGACTCGATCGACTACCCAACAGACCGACACGCACGCACACAACTAGAGTAGATCAATAGATCAAAAAAAATTTTTAATGGAAAAAATTTTTTTTCCGAATTTTTTTTTTCCGACTCGATCGACTACCCAACAGACCGACCGACATCACGACAACAAATAAGGGTAGATCAATAGATCAAAAAAATTTTTTTTATTCGAAATTTTTTTTCGACTCGATCGACTACCCAACAGACGGACACCACGACACAAATAAGAGTAGATCAATAGATCAAAAAAATTTTTTTTAAATGGAAAAAAATTTTTTTTCCGAATTTTTCTTTTCCGACTCGATCGACTACCCAACAGACCGACACCACGACCAAACAAATAAGGGTAGATCAAAAAATTTTTTTTTATCGAAAACATTTTTTTTTTCGATTCGATCGACTACCAACAGACCGACACCACGACCAACAAATAAGAGTAGATCAATAGATCAAAAAAAAAATTTTAATGGAAAAAAAAAAATTTTTCGAATTTTTTTTCCGACTCGATCGTACCCCAACAGACCGACACCACGACCAACAAATAAGGGTAGATCAATAGATAAAAAAAAAACATTTTTAATCGAAAAAAAAGTTTTCGAAATTTTTTTTTTCGACTCGATCGACTACCCAACAGACAACCAACCAGACAGGGATGAAAACATATCCTCTGTCCACCAAGATTGTTTTTTTTTTTTTCAACAATATAAAGAAAAAATTACATATTGGGGGGTTCAAAAGTGACCTCACTTCGGTCATCCAAAGGTGACATCTTGCACTATGCATTGTCACCGTGAAGTGTTGTGGCAGCTCAATTAAGCATGAGGGATCACACATGCAAAATGAATGTCACATAACGTTTAACAAGTTGTACTTCTAGGTTTAATATAATGTTGTGGTTGGTTTGCGGAATAAAAAGGTTGTTTTGTAGCGAAATAGTAAATGGTGCAACAAAGACGCGCTATCTTGCCTTTGAAAAAAAGGTTCCATTTGCCATTCCTTGTCATTGATCTGGCAAAGTATTTAGAAACGATTAATTATAAACCAAAAGTGTCGCTTTGAGGCAGAAACATGTGGAAATTTCTGACTCGTCAACTCAGCCTCCCTGGACACCAGCAACATGCATCACCGCAGACTCCTCAGGTACTCGCAAGGGATTGCCCTATCTTTGCACATCCGGCAGGATGAGTTGTGCCACAGTTTTGAGAGAGCCATTTTTTAAAATGTGTCTTAACAAGGGGAATGTTGATGACATCCTTGTGACATCGCGCTGCCATCACGAAGAGCAAGTGGTGATAGGTGGTAGATATGGACCTGGCCTGTTCAAGGAATATGAAGGTATCTTTATTTAATTAAATCTTAACCCCCAAAAAAAAATATACATGATGCTTCGTGACTGTTTCTCTTAGATTTGGTTGATAATATTAGTTTTTAAGTATCTCATATTGTTTGCAGTTGGCAGCCTGATGTACCGGTCGCGTCGACTCGAAAGTGGACAGAAAGGTTAATGTTTTCAACGTACTGTTTGCTGTTTGGGTATTACTGTCTGTTAGCAGGATATCTCAAAAACGTATGGACCGATTTTGACCGAACTTGGTGGACAGATTGGTTGTGTGACAGGACGAATCGATTTCGATTTTGGTGAACATCTGGATACGGATCCGGATTCGAGAATTTTAAAATTTTCAATGTGATTCTTCATTATTGAGAGATAGGGCCGCAAAAATGATATTACAATATTGCTAAAAAAAAAACTTTTGAAATAAAATATGTGGCTATTTTCTTTCTCCTGTTGGCTAATCATTCTAAACCTGGATTAGCCGCAGTGGCTAATTCCTTTTGAAAGCCCAGAGCACACCCAGGAACATCTATTCGGTTGAATCTATCGATCAATCCTGTCTATTTTTCCTCGTTACATCTGTATATATTCCCGCAATCTGTGTGTGTTTGTGGTCTGTGTGTGTGTGTGTGTGTGTGTGTGTGTGTGTGTGTGTTGACGCTGTTTCTCGACAACCACTCGTCCGATCTATTGAAACTGCCAGCTTTATTGCTGGGACCACTGTGGATGTGCCTATTCAAGGTTTAATATTAATCGGAAGTGCTTCCAAGTTAATGGCCATTTATTTACCAGACCAATGCAGAACACGTTTGGCTGCGTAGGCGTGGCCGATGCGCCATTTAGTTACCAATCCCACAGGACACGTTTGCTGCGTAGGCATGGCCGTTGGGGAAGAGATCCGCTCAGCTGCGTTCCCCATTACAGGTTTACAACGTACGACTTCCGGATAGTGATGACTTCTGTATTCTAATAATTTCTCGGATTTCTTATCGCATTTATAGATAAACACAATGCCCCAATCCAGCTCGTCATTTACGAGAGCGAAGGAACGACCTTGTGTGGTTGTGAAAGTTTTTTTTTTGGTTTGCACGTCGGCCACGCACGTACGGCCACGCACGTACGGGCACACCGAGAGCGAAGGAACGGCCTGTGTGGTTGTTGTTTCTGGCACGCGGTTTGAAAGATTTTTTTTTTTTTGGTTTGCACGTAAGGTTGGTCAGCGGTTCATCCTACAGCAAGATAACGACCCAAAACATAACTCCAGGCTATGTAGGAACTACCTAAGGAGAAAAGAACAAGACGGTAGGCTTCAATTCATGGAATGGCCAGCACAGTCTCCAGAGTTAAGCCCCATTGAGCTGGTTTGGGATGAACTG
>CM068957.1:84104568-84116707 GCA_035128595.1 Eptatretus atami | reverse complement strand
GCGCCATGAAGGATTGTGGTGTCATATTATGGTATCATTTGTGTGGTGTCATTCCCTTACTTGTTTAGTTGTTTTTTTTTTGAGATTTCATCCCTCAATTTTTTTTACATTTTTTTAATGGTTTTTTTTTCTCAGATGAAACTTTTGAGGCCGGATACATCCGAGAGTATTGAAGGAGATAGCAGAGCAGAAAAGCATGAGCTAACATACACTACCGGTCAAAGGTTTAGACACACCCATTTTCCAGTTTTACTGAAATTTAAGATGTTAATGTTTCAATGTACTCTGAAATTAAAGCATAGAACAAATAAACAATTACAGATAAAAAAAAGAAATCATGGAATCGTTTTGTTGAACAAAATTTAATCAAAATTTTTGACTCATCAAGTAGCCACCTTGTGCAGATATAACAGCCGAACATACTCGTGGTATTCTTTCTCCAATGGAAATCAAATATTGTTTGGAAAGTTCTTCCCAACACCGTTGCAGAAGTTCCCACAAATGTGTTGCACTTGTAGGTTGCTTTGCTTTCACCTTTCCGTCCAGTTCATCCCAAACCAGCTCAATGGGGCTTAACTCTGGAGACTGTGCTGGCCATTCCATGAATTGAAGCCTACCGTCTTGTTCTTTTCTCCTTAGGTAGTTCCTACATAGCCTGGAGTTATGTTTTGGGTCGTTATCTTGCTGTAGGATGAACCGCTGACCAACTAGGCGTAGACCAGAGAGTATTGCATGGCGCTGAAAAATGCTGTGGTAGCCCTTTTGGTTCAGGGTGCCAGTCACTCTGTGCAAGTCGCCGACTCTGGATCCAGATCATCACGCTTCCTCCTCCATGTTTGACAGTTGGTGTCACACACTGAGGAACCATCCTTACGCCTACTCGACGGCGTACAAAAACTCTGCGTGATGAATTCCTTCAAATTTTGATTGAATTTTTTTCCTTCAAATTTTTGATTCATCGGTCCATAAGACCTTCTTCTAGTTTTCATTAGTCCACTGGCGGTGCTTCATCGCTCAGGAAAGCCTCTTTTTCTTATTTGCCATCTTAGCAATGGCTTTCTTACTTCCACTCGACCTGTCAACCTGCAGCTCGAAGTCTTCTCTTCACAGTTGAAACTGAGACTTCCTTACTTCGATCAGTGTTAAGTTGTGCTTGAAGCTGCTATGATGTGAGCCGCCTATAACGCAAGCTGTTGACTCTTAGATACTTGTCTTCTGATTGTGTTGTGGCTTTGGGTCTGCCAGATCTCTTCCTTTCAGAGTTTCTCCAGTTTCCAAGTGCCTTTTGATGGTGTAGGAAACTGTACTCACTGACACCTTGGCTGCTTTTGCAATTTCTCTGAAGGGAAGCCTACACTTTTTAGGGTTATAATTGGCTGTCTTTCTTTTAATTGTCTTTTCTCGCCATTATGATAGCAATATTTTACTTCCTGCAGTGCAATATTGTCCAAATAATGCTTCAGAGGGTGTAGAAACACAGTCTGTTCCAACACTGCTTTATAGAGACAGAGGGTTTGTAACTATTCAACAAAAGTTGGGACACCTGTAGGAATTGTTTGCATCACTTCTCAGGCTTAATTTACTTCCATTGCTGCAGAACAGCTGCAGTTGCTAACCCATTACTTGTTCCCTGAAAAGAGCCTTTTTAACAACTCTGAAATTTACATTATTTTCAGTTTTGGTGACCTAAACTTTTTTTTTTTAAACCTCTGGTAGTTTAACCGCTTAGCTTTTGTACCATTTCAGGTTATTCACTGGACTTGAACTGCTTAAATTTCAGTAAAAACTGAAAAATGGGGGTGTTCTAAACTTTTGACCGGAAGTGTATATCATATCACGAGTCTGTAATTGATGTATTATGGGCTTACCTTTGCTCACACAACATGAAAGCCATTTATCACAAAAAACATCACTGATCACATCACTGATCGACCCAGACTTCAACTGTTGAAGGAATCCAAACTTTTCCATCTTCCAGGGATATCTATGATCAGGATATCTCACAAGGTTGTGGATGGATTCAGATGCAGTTTGGTGGACAGGTTGGGTGTGTGATAAGGAAGAATTGATAGTCTGGTGTTCACTTAACGGTTAGGGAGGCTTGCTTGGGATCTTAGAGTCCTGAGTTTGAGCCCCTGGTTTACCGTTGAATTAACACCAAGTGTGGTTGACTCAGCCTGTCATCCTTCGGAGGTCGGCGAAATGAGCACCAGTGTCCTGGTAAAAGGGGCATTGCATCAGCAGCATAGCCACACCCCTCAACCAATGATGCAACCAGCAGCCATAGGCTGACACATAGAAGAGAATAAGGAAGAATTGATTAGATTTTGGTGAAGAACCGGATCTAGACACTATAATTTTTTTTCGTGATTCTTCACTTTTGAGAGATAGGGCCAAAACGAAAAATCGCACATCTCAAAAACTTGTCGACGGATTAGGATGAAACCTGGTGGAAGGTTGGTGTGGGACAAGTGACAAGGAAGAATCGATTCGATTTTGGTGAAGATCGGATCCAGATCTTGATGAGAGAAGTTTTCAATATTTGTTAGTGATTCTTCACCATTGAGGAGATGGGGCCAAAAACGACAAACAGCAATATATTTCAAACAGTTGTGGACAAGTTATGACAACGAGGTGGATGAGTTGCTTCGTATCCTGAGGTCAGCTGTGTAATAGTCTGGGGGAATGGGGAATGTATCCTGAGGTCAGCCAGTATGACAGTGGAATGTTCCATCTCGATGCATTTCAGGAACAAGAAATAGGTCAGCATCCTTAGAGCGTATTAGTAACTGAAGCTCTGCTTGCTTGCTGTTACTTCCTAAACTAGACAGTTTGCAATAAGGGCTTTCAGTTTCTTAATTTGGCGTCTGTCTTACTGTGGTGACTGTGAATGCTGGAAAGTTTCACCTGGTCTTTCCTCTCTGTCATCAGATACATCAGGGAGTACTGAGAAGGAATTGTTGTTGGCAATTGCTCCTGAACTATTTCAGAAATAAGTCTGAGAAGTTGGGAAAGTTCCATGCAAATTTGTTCCAGAATTTGCAAAGTTTAATACAGTTTAAATGGTATGTTGCAACACTTTACATGGTACCATCTGTCACAGTGATCACAACATAGACCAGGTTGATCATTCTTCACTTAGTGCTCACAGATCCATCTTGTCAATTTTTGAGTGCCACATGCTTGCAGCTTGCTTCTGCAATATCGTTGATTGCCTTTGTTACATCTTTCATGGTGTCGAGAACACTGAACACACATAGAACATTTCCAGTTGGACAAATATTTCATTCATCTCATTAATTTCGTGGGAAGAAAATGTTTTCGCTGAAATCGATAGTCAGTATTAATGGTGTTTTGATTAATTACGCCTGGATTGGAGAAAATCAATTATTCACCTTTTCCACATCTTTCTTCCAGGAAATGTAATTTCAGTCTCCATTTGCTTTGGCGATTTTTTTTTTTTTTTTTGCATCGACTTGGGAGGATGCAAGTGCACACAAAGTGGATTACCTTCACGACATCTTTTGACATTGTACTTTTGTTGTGGGATTGTGATGGAACGTCAAAAGATGTCGTGATGATAATCCATAAGACAATTGTGGTGTCGTATTGTTGTATTGTAATGTGGTGTCATTCTTCATTGTTATTCTTCTTCATTCAAATCTTCATCCATCACAATCCCACAACAAAAGTAAAATGTCAAAAGATGTCGTGATGGTAATCCATAAGAGGATTGTGGCATCGGAATGTGGTGTCATTCCTACCTGGTTTGGTTGGTCTTTTTGAGGTTTCATCACAATATTTTGACATTTTTTTTATGTTATTTTTTTCTTGTTTCTACATTTTTTAAAGTAATAAAATGCTTAATGTTTTATATGTTTTGTTAAGGATTAAATCCATCGATGTTATTAAATTGTTTTAGTCCTAATTTCAGCTGATTTGGGGGATGGTTCGGATATGTAATGCGTTTGGAATGGTACTCTCCATCTTCCTCTTTCCCACGATCCTGGCCTGATTTGGTTGAGTCCACATTTACGTTTGATATCTTTTCCTAATAAAACGATTAATGCTTTATATATTTTTTAAATTAAACATCCGGAGACAAACACCGCCCGGACATGTCCGGAGGCAAAACCAGTCAAACGTGTCCAGAGCCAAGCCGTCCAGAGGCAAACACCGCCCGGACACGTCTGGAGACAAACTCCCATGCAGACATAAACATCACCCGGACACCTCCAGAGATAAATACCACCCGGACATGTCCGGAGGTGGACAGGTCAGGAAACAAACACATCTGGAGATGGACAGGTCTGGAGACAAACACCGTCCGGAGATAAACAATACCAGAATACGTCCAGAGACAAACATCACCCAGACATAAACACCACCTGGACATGGCTTGAGGAACAACCACCCGTAGATAAAAACTGCCTGGACAGAAGCACCATCCCAACACATCTGGAGACAAACACCGTCCGGACATAATCACCGCCCGGAGACAAAAGAGAGACAGAGACACAGAAAGAGAGAGAGAGAGAGAGGAGAGAGAGAGAGAGAGAGAGAGAGAGAGAGAGAGAGAGAGGATGTGTGGGAGGTGCTGCACTGTATAGGAGGGTGGGAGTGAGGATGGGACAGAGAGGTGGGGGGAGGGAGTTAGCAGAGAGGAAATGTTATGCTTTATACACACGCACGCACACCACAACAAACACACACACACACACACACACACACGTGTTTGGCCGATATGGGCAATTTTTCGGGAATCAGCAGATTTGAGTCAGTGTAATTACCAACTACAGTACTTACTGTATACAACCTAAAAACCTTGAATAGCTTTCACCCTTGTTTTGGGGGAATTTCAATGAACAAATTTTAAACAACATTGGATCATAGATGTTTCAAAAAGACGTGCTTCCAATCGTTGTGTGAGGGGTGGAAAAAATTTTGGCTCTCTAATTTAGAAAACACATTAATACAGCAAACGGCTTGGAAATGGGGTGTTATCAAATATATTTTGCTTTGAAACTCACAAAGAGAAACCATATAACCTTTGGAAGGAATACCCGGTTCATATAAAATCACCAATTGCTTTAGAAACAGTCACGAGGACAAAGGAAAACGTGATCGCTCGTATGCTGCTGAGGTTTAAAGTTAAAACCTCCACCACAAGAAACGGGATGAAACTTTGCCACCACGGCGACTGTAACCAAGCATGCAGGCATGCCAACACAACGAACCAAGGGGAGGCCTTTATAGTGGGCAACTGTAGTAAATAAGCATAACAATTGTGCTTTTGTAGGAAAGCACACAAATTTTGGCACCTTAGTAGCCTATTCAATGATTAAAGAACAGATTTGGATATTGGGCCATGCTCAAATCAGTCCGCTGATGGCTGTGCTGCCATTCCACTGCCATCAAAATTTTGAGATGGCCCAAATCAATCTGTTTCGATAATATGTTTTAGCGCTACTAGTGTGACCGAAGGATGCTTGATCGAAATGGCAAATGGTGTATCTAAGTTGTCTCACTTATTACGAAGGTGCCAAAGTCATAATCCATATTAGAATACATTACCATGTAAGGATTGTTTACAAACTGACCTGAACTGAGTACAAAATAAAACAGAGGGGGAATGAACTGCACCTATCAACATAATGAGGGCGTCGCAGGGTAAGCACTCACAGCAAGAACGCATGAAATGGTGATAATGACGGCTGGCTTGAGCAAGCGATAACAAGCTGATTGGTAATGGCACGTACCTGCAAAAAATTAAGCATCGCCGATTTCTTCACTTTTTCAGATTTCACAAACTCAAATGATATATTTCCATTCTGTACTTGAATTAGTCCGTCAGAGTAGATCATGGAAAATCGCACCACATAATGCATGAAATAGTTCCAAGCTCCTAATTTGAAAACTATAGCACTTACAAAAGTGATGTATACAGCGATCAATAGGTATGTAGATGAGGCATTCGATGAGATGAGTGAGGATAGTGAAAAAAAAACATTTTGAGTGCTTTATCGTAAATAAACCGTTGCGGCCTTTTCAAATTCAAGGTGTTGTTGAGCAGGCCGAACAAAATGGCGAATTCCCCAGCGAGTTAACCGAGGATGCGCCTTCAGACCCCATCAAGAGCAAGGTGTTCGAGGATGCGCCTGATGAAGGATATAATTAAATAAGGCCGTTAATTATCTTCAAAAGGGGTGTTTTAATTAACCCAAACACCCAATTTTCACTCTTGCACTTCCTTGGAGTTTTCTTAGTATGCATGCAAAGTTTCAGGCTGCTAGGTTCCATGGTTTTGGAGTTATGGAGGATGTACACACACACTAACATTGACACATTATTATAGATTGATAGTGGGGGGACAAGTGGTCCTAGACAATGGGCCCATAGGACTTTCATGATGAGAAGCTGCCACCTATTTAGATATGTTCTACATATGTCTAGGAACAGGAAAATTGATGTTGCCAATTTTGGAGCTGTGTCAAATAGCGGCAATTTTGAATTCCAAAATGGCTGCCATGATCATGCTGTTTTCTTCAATGAATAAAATTATTGCTCATATTTTAAAAATAATATCAAAATTTTATCCCATAAAAGACAGCCAATTATAACCCTAAAAAGTGTAGGTCTTCCCTTCAGAGAAATTGCAAAGCAGGCCAAGTGTCAGTGAGTACAGTTTCCTACACCATCAAAAGGCACTTGGAAATGGAGGAAACTCTGAAAGGAAGAGATCTGGCAGACCCAAAGCCACAACACATCAGAAGACAAGTATCTAAGAGTCAACAGCTTGCGTTATAGGCGCTCACATCATAGCAGCTTCAGCCAATTCAACACAAAACACTGATGAAGTAAGAAGTCTCAGTTTCAACTGTGAAGAGAAGACTTCGAGCTGCAGGTTTGACAGGTCGAGTGGAAGTTAGAAAGCCATTGCTAAGGATGGCAAATAAGAAAAGAGGTTTCCTGAGCGATGAAGCACCGCCAGTGGACTAATGAAAACTAGAAGAAGTCTTATGGACGATGAATCAAAATTTGAAGGAAAAAAATTCAATCAAAATTTGAAGGAATTCATCACGCAGAGTTTTTGTTACGCCGTCGAGTAGGCGTAAGGATGGTTCCTCAGTGTGTGACACCAACTGTCAAACATGGAGGAGGAAGCGTGATGATCTGGATCCAGAGTCGGCGACTTGCACAGAGTGACTGGCACCCTGAACCAAAAGGGCTACCACAGCATTTTTCAGCGCCATGCAATACTTCTCTGGTCTACGCCTAGTTGGTCAGCGGTTCATCCTACAGCAAGATAACGACCCAAAAAATAACTCCAGGCTATGTAGGAACTACCTAAGGAGGAAAAGAACAGACGGTAGGCTTCAATTCATGGAATGGCCAGACCAGTCTCCAGAGTAAGCCCCATTGAGCTGGTTTTGGGATGAACTGGACGGAAGGTGAAAGCAAAGCAACCTACAAGTGCAACACATTTGTGGGAAACTTCTGCAACGGTGTTGGGAAGAACTTTCCAAACAATATTTGATTTCCATTGGAGAAAGAATACCACGAGTATGTCGGCTGTTATATCTGCACAAGGTGGCTACTTGATGAGTCAAAAATTTTGATTAAATTTTGTTCAACAAAACGATTCCATGATTTCTTTTTTTATCTGTAATTGTTTATTTGTTCTATGCTTAATTTCAGAGTACATTGAAACATTAAACATCTTAAATTTCAGTAAAACTGGAAAATGGGTGTGTTCTAAAACCTTTGACCGGGTGTATGTTAGCATCATGCTTTTCTGCTCTTGCTATCTCCTTCAATACTCTCGGATGTATCCGGCCTCAAAAGTTTCATCTGAGGAAAAAAAAACCATTAAAAAAATGTAAAAAAAATTGAGGGATGAAATCTCAAAAAAACAACTAAACAAGTAAGGAATGACACCACACAATGATACCATAATATGACACCACAATCCTCATGATTACCTTCACGACATCTTTTGACATTGTACTTTTGTTGTGGGATTGTGATGGAACGTCAAAAGATGTCGTGATGATAATCCATAAGACAATTGTGGTGTCGTATTGTTGTATTGTAATGTGGTGTCATCTTCATTGTTATTCTTCTTCATTCAAATCTTTCATCCATCACAATCCCACAACAAAAGTAAAATGTCAAAAGATGTCGTGATGGTAATCCCATAAGAGGATGTGGCATCGGAATGTGGTGTCATTCCTACCTGGTTTGGTTGGTCTTTTTGAGGTTTCATCACAATATTTTGACATTTTTTTTATGTTATTTTTTTCTTGTTTCTACATTTTTTAAAGTAATAAATGCTTAATTTTTATATGTTTTGTTAAGGATTAAATCCATCGATGTTATTAAATTGTTTTTAGTCCTAATTTCAGCTGATTTGTGGGGATGGTTCGGATATGTAATTGCGTTTGGAATGGTACTCTCCATCTTCCTCTTTCCCACGATCCTGGCCTGATTTGGTTGAGTCCAACTTTACGTTTGATATCTTTTCTAATAAAACGATTAATGCTTTATATATTTTTTAATTAAACATCCGGAGACAAACACCGCCCGGACATGTCCGGAGCAAAACCAGTCAAACGTGTCCAGAGCCAAGCGTCCAGAGGCAAACACCGCCCGGACACGTCTGGAGACAAACTCCCATGCAGACATAAACATCACCGGACACCTCCAGAGATATATACCACCCGGACATGTCCGGAGGTGGACAGGTCAGGAAACAACACATCTGGAGATGGACAGGTCTGGAGACAAACACCGTCGGAGATAAAACAATACCAGAATACGTCCAGAGACAAACATCACCCAGACATAACACCACCTGGACATGGCTTGAGAGAACACCACCCCGTAGATAAAACTCGCCTGACAGAAGCACCATCCCAACACATCTGGAGACAAAACACCGTCCGGACATAATCACCGCCCGGAGACAAAGAGAGACAGAGACACAGAAGAGAGAGAGAGAGAGAGAGAGAGAGAGAGAGAGAGAGAGAGAGAGAGAGAGAGAGAGATGTGTGGGAGGGTGCTGCACTGTATAGGAGGGGGTGGAGTGAGGATGGACAGAGAGGGTGGGGAGGGGAGTTAGCAGAGAGGAAATGTTATGCTTTATGACACACGCACGCACACACACAAACACACACACACACGCACGCACACACACACACACACACACACACGTGTTTTGGCCGATATGGGCAATTTTTCGGGAATCAGCAGATTTGAGTCAGTGTGTAATTACCAACTACAGTACTTACTGTATACAACCTAAAAACCTTGAATAGCTTTCACCCTTGTTTTGGGGGAATTTCAATGAACAAATTTTAAACAACATTGGATCATAGATGTTTCAAAAGACGTGCTTCCAATCGTTGTGTGAGGGGTGGAAAAAATTTTGGCTCTCTAATTTAGAAAACACATTAATACAGCAAACGGCTTGGAAATGGGGTGTTATCAAATATATTTTGCTTTGAAACTCACAAAGAGAACCATATAACCTTGGAAGGAATACCCGGTTCATATAAAATCACCAATTGCTTTTAGAAACAGTCACGAGGACAAAGGAAAACGTGATCGCTCGTATGCTGCTGAGGTTTAAAGTTAAAACCTCCACCACAAGAAACGGGATGAAACTTTGCCACCACGGCGACTGTAACCAAGCATGCAGCATGCCAACACACCCATGGAGAGTCCCTTTACAGATCCAAATCTACCCTATGTACCTCTACCTTTGTTAGCAACTGCCGACTGTACATCTCAATGGGACAGGAACTGTATCGCTATCAAATAGAGGGCGCTCGGCAAGTGGCTTAAGCACTCAAGCAAGAACGCCATGAAATGTTGATAATGAACGGCTGGCTTGGCAAGCGATAACAAGCTGATTGGTAATGGCACGTACCTGCAAAAAATTAAGCATCGGCCGATTTCTTCACTTTTTCAGATTTCACAAACTCAAATGATATATTTCCATTCTGTACTTGATTAGTCCGTCAGAGTAGATCATGGAAAATCGCACCACATAATGCATGAAATAGTTCCAAGCTCCTAATTTGAAAACTATAGCACTTACAAAAGTGATGTATACAGCGATCAATAGGTATGTAGATGAGGCATTCGAGAGATGAGTGAGGATAGTGAAAAAAAAAACATTTTGAGTGCTTTATCGTAAATAAACCGTTGCGCCTTTTCAAATTAAGGTGTTGTGAGCAGGCCGAACAAAATGGCGAATTCCCCACGAGTTAACCGAGGATGCGCCTTCAGACCCCATCAAGAGCAAGGTGTTCGAGGATGCGCCTGATGAAGGATATAATTAAATAAGGCCGTTAATTATCTTCAAAAGGGGGTTTTAATTAACCCAAACACCCAATTTTCACTCTTGCACTTCCTTGGAGTTTTTTAGTATGCATGCAAAGTTTCAGGCTGCTAGGTTCCATGTTTTGGAGTTATGGAGGATGTACACACACACAACATTGACACATTATTATAGATTGATAGTGGGGGGACAAGTGGTCCTAGACAATGGGCCCATAGGACTTTCATGATGAGAAGCTGCCACCTATTTAGATATGTTCTACATATGTCTAGGAACAGGAAAATTGATGTTGCCAATTTTGGAGCTGTGTCAAATAGCGGCAATTTTGAATTCCAAAATGGCTGCCATGATCATGCTGTTTTCTTCCATGAATAAAATTATTGCTCATATTTAAAAATAATATCAAAATTTTATCCCATAATGTGAGTGAACATGAATAGGAGAGACATTATGATTTATTGTATGCATATTTAAAATAATTATAAGGTCATTTTGAATTTCGAAATGGCCGCCATTTCAATGAGCTGTTTATTTATTTAAATATTCTTCTAAATCATTGAAATAGAGTATTTTTTTTCTATTTCTAAGAAACTTTGGGATGCTCTTCTAACAGACAATAATATATTAAATAAATTGGCCCTTTTGAGTATCCGTAACAAATAATTAACTATAGAGGGCAGCATCTGGGTTACCTGCTGCCTCTACTACATCCATAAGCACATGGCATTAGACAGAAGTTTCTGCTGTATTGTCATGCAAAGTGATCAAAGCATACATATATTGTTACTAAGGTAAATTTAAGTTACAGTACTTGTTTTTAAATTGTGCTTACATGTCCAGAAAGCTTTGAAAATATATCAGCAAAAAGTTTAAAGAAAGGCTTTTATAAGAAGCTAATGAATTAATGTGGAAAGCTTATCACCCATAGGCCTATATCATCCATTATAACCATTGGCAAAGTTGTAACAATAGACTGAAATATATAAACATAAAAAGTCTGTACATATCTTCAATCAATTGTATTCCAAACAAATTGTATTTTTATAAAACACGGCAACAACGCCAACAAGTGTCAACAATGCTAACGAATTGGTAATTACGGAAAGCCGTATGGGATACTCTGGATAACTTTTAAATTAAAATATATCTCTATTAAAACAAAGTATGCTAACATGTAGAAATACTTCCAATCACTGACCCACATAACCACACATGGACACGTAAACACTACCCCAGTACACATATTATGGATTTATGTTATTTTTTTTCTAGTGAACTGACCCACCTTGAGCAAACCTTTAGATTACTGTGTGGATGCTTTGAACCACCCGGTGCGAAGTGTACGACATGCGCATGGTATTGGACAGAAGTTTATACTGTAAATAATGTTATGCAAAGTGACCACGACTTATTGTTAGTAAGGTAAGTTGCAGTACTTGTATTTAATTGTGCTTAGATGTCAAAAAGGTTTTACAAAAAGTTAAAAAGAAAGGCTGTAAAAAGAATCTAATTAATGCAGTTTTTGTTCTTTTCTTAATTTCTAGTGAGCCGACCCACCTTGGAGTAAACCCAACAGTTACTGTGTTGCTAATGGAAAATGGATGCTTTTGGACCACCTAGTGCAAAGACGTCAAGGCAGGAAACAAATTTTTGTCTCTGCATTATCTGTCAGCAAAAGACTGATGAAGAACTGTTAAGAGACCAACTTCCCACCAAAATGTTATCGACTTCATCAGAGAACGCGCAGGGTATGGTGATGGTTAATATCCAGAAATAGATCGACGCTTTCGCGTG
>CM068957.1:84087226-84098324 GCA_035128595.1 Eptatretus atami | reverse complement strand
CTATGGTATCCAAGGCCATCTCCACTCATGGCTCACAAACTTCCTCTCCTGTTGCAGTCAACGTGTGGCCATTCATGGAATTCTCTCATCTCCTCCTCCTGTCCAGGCTGGAGTTACTCAAGGCAGTGTTTTCGGCCCAGTGCATTTTCTGGTTTTCATCAATGATCTCTCCAACTCTCTGGAAAATCTTCTTTATCTCTTTGCTGATGACTCCACTCTGCTGTACCATCTGTCATCCCTCAGATCAGCAAGCAGCAGCCTCTTCATTCTTTGCACATCTGGATAAAATCACAAGCTTGTCAAACACTTGGAACATGTCTTTAAATCCTGACAAATCTCACACTCTCACGATGTCTCTCTGAAAGGACCGTCTGGAACCCCCCCCCCCCCCCCCCCATCTACTTCTCAACAATCATCTTGAAGAAGTCCTTCATCAAGCTTCTGCCATGATCTTTCCTGGGAAAGCCACATTTCCAAGTTGGCCTCCAAAGCCAGTCACCGACTGGGGATCCTTCATCATGCAAAGTCCTATATTGGCACACCTGAGCTCCTGATTACACACAAAGCTGAGCTCCACACTTGAGCTACGCAGCCTGATGGAGTATTGCTCTCCGCTCTGGGCTGGTGCTCCCACTTCACACATTTCTCGACTTCACGCTGTAGAAACCAAGGCATTAGGATCATTGGTATCTTCCGTGGTGAAGTTGTCTTTAGGTCTCTCACACTCTCATCACAGGCAGGTCAGTGGTCTTTCTGTCTTCTACCGTCTCCTCTCTGGCCTCGCCCCCTCCCCCTTGCTCTGTCTGTGATCTGTCCACCCATATTTCCGCAGGGCATTAAAGGTTTGCCAGCAACCCCCTTCTCATGAAACTAACAAAATCAAGAATCACTGCTCACATTGACTCTTTCATTCCTCTTTTTCCCCACCTCTGGAACAAACTTCCACACTCTCTTCATTCCCACTCTTCCCTTCAGGTCTTCAAAACAGCTGTTCACGACCATCTCTTATCTTCCCTCATTCAAAACCGCGATCTTTTCTCCACCCGTTAATCCACCCCAAAGCCACCTCCTTCAAATTCCCTGCTTTCCTTCCTGAATGTCCCTGTAGTGTCCATCTTGTTTAGCGTGTACTTCGCCCCATCCCTCTACCTTCCACAGATCTCCTAATGTCTCTGTTCCCCCATGTTTTGTGCTTCCTTCTCCCACCCTTCTTGTCTCCTGCTCCCTTTGTTATACATTCTGTGTGTTAATGAGCCTCAATATTGCATACAAAAAAAAGGAGAATAGTGAAGGTCTATGGCTCAAGTACATGTATGAAATTTCATGCATCAGTCTGTGCCTAAAGTATTAAAATTTTAGATGAAGCCTCCTTCAATCAAGCTGCTGTATCCAATCAAGCTTGATGCCTGGTGTTGGCTTAATGGTTAGAGTAGCGGGCTTTGTATCCTAGAGTCCTGAGTTCAAATCCCGCTCAGCTTTTTAATTAATACCAGGTGGGGTTAACTCAGCCTGTCATCCTTCCGAGGTTGGCAAAATGAGTGCCAGCATGCTGGTATACTGTGTCGGAGTAGCGACCCGTCCAGGATTATGCCCAATAGCCAAGGAGACTGCTTAGGCAGCACCAACCCTCTGCACAGAGTATGGTCCCAATCTCCTCCTCCTGTATCTGCATGTCTGAGATAGCATCCAGCGATTCTTCCTTCTTATCCTCTATCCCATTACGTTAGGGTTGGTGGCTCAGAGAGCACATATTTTGGCCAAGTCTATCACGAACAAGCATGCTCATGTTGCAAGGACCAACGTGTTTTACACTTAATATCAATAACACATCGGTCCACTTAATATCATTGGTCAAGAATAGCTACTACAGCAGATGTCTTAATGTACCCCGTTTCCCCAAAAATGTAATTTTCATTACATTTCCATCTTTGTTGTACTGTTTTTGGTGTGTCTTGGACTATTGTATTTCATTCCCGCAAACTTTTGAACACCCAACTTACATATGTATGTTGCCGAATGCCTTCATATTTCATGTGGTTTATATTTTAGGCGAATACATTTTAAAGGCATGCAAACACAAACATGTCCTTCTTGCTCACTTCTGAATATAAGAGTTATTGACGCCCCAGTGGTCAAGGTCATGGGATAAGGCTGCCACCATAAGGCATAATATCTCTAGAGGGTCCAACCAGCTCTAGGGGAAAGGTAAAGAAAGTGTGAGTAGCAGGAGAAAAATACGATTAGTTGTGACGGAAAAATCACAAAATGTCCATCATCATCAATATGGTAATTCCGTGATTGATGTTCCATCATTTCCAGGACAACACCTACAATTTAACTTGTAATGCATGCCTGTAGTGGATGAGGTAGATGTTTAAACTGTACCTGAAATCCACCAGTTATAATCAGAGCAAACATGGACTGGCCGGTGCATAGCGCATGTCGCCAATTATGGTAGGGCACGTTATGGCGATAGTTTTTCTTGACACTTAGGATCCAACAACAGGCTACCTGAAAGGGTTAAACAGACCAGGATCCGCAGGACACAATAAAAAAAAAATTCAGCCAACATCAATAATAATAATTCGTGGCTTTCAATGAGCTTAACTGACTGCACAAAGACGCTTTGTGGAGGGATTATTAGTTTCTCAGTAATCACAAAAGGTTCTCAGCACATCTGGTGTTGGCTTCATGGTGAGGGTGGTGGCCTTGGGATCCTAGGATCCTGAGTTCAAATCCCTCTTTCCTCTTGAATTAATACCAGGTGGGGTTGACTCTGCCTGTCATCCTTCTGAGGTCGGCAAAATGAGTACCAGCTTGCTGGTATCCTGTGTCGGAGTGGCGACCCGTCCAGGATTGTACCCAATAGCCAAGGAGACTGCTTAGGCAGCACCAATGCTCTGCACAGAGTATGGTCCCAATGGAGTAATCACAAAATTGGTTTTTTCATTAATATCATATTCTATCTTGAGAACCTATTTTTCACTCACACTCCCTATGACGCAATAATGTTCGAACAATCCAGAAAAATGGTCGGCAAAGGAGTGCTTTCCTGTTGATGCAAAAACCACAGGTTGGAAATTTCTTCTTGTTCAATGTTTTTTGAATGCCTACTGGTTTTTTTGTCAAGATTGCATGCAAGTGCACTTGTTTATCAAGTTCTCCACCTACAGGTTTTTCAATGGGATTTACATGCTGTGAAATATATTCACCACTCTTACGTGCATCGGGTAAAATAAAAAAATATTCCAAAAACTTTACTGCCACATCCTCCAACACCGTAACCATACCCAGGTTCCGATAAATATCTGGTGCGATTCAACATCGGAGCTTGTGGGAAACTTTTTGTGAGGGTTATAGAGTGCTTGAATTGTTGTATGTAGGAATGCTCATTTTGATACTCACAAAGAGCTCAATCAGGATTGCAAAATGCACTATGGAACCATGATACGAAGGGAGAAGGGTGGGGGGGCAAAAAGTTTTCCTCCTTTTCAAAAGGTTTCAGAGCCAGAAACGTGACTTGCATCCCAATCCCATCAGAAAACGCACCCATCACTGAGAGACAACATGAGATCCTGGCCGGTGATGTAGAAAAGGACCAACGTCTGAGTCAAGTTGTGCTGGTGTAGGTCCTCATGGTTGGGCTTGGGAGGAAAACTCAGCTCCTTTTCCTCGGTTCTCCCATCTAAGGAACCACCTTCCAGACACTGTTCTCTGTTCTTTCACACTCTTCCCTCCAGAGCTTCAAGTAAGCAGTGCACCCTCATCTTTTGTCATCCACTATTCTGTCTCATGATCTTTATTACCCACATTCGCCTTTCCAAAAACCAACCATCTTACTTGCTAGTTTCAAATGTTTCCTCTTCTCCTCCCATTCCATTTATCATGTTTGTTCATTCCCTTCATGCTTGTCCTACTGTCAGATTCACCTTGCTCTACCATGAGCCTTGCTCCTGTAAAGAAAAGAAAAAAAATGTTTTGGCTTCCCCTTGTACTTGCACTTACCTGGTGTGTGATTTGGAAGGCTTGGAGTAAAGAGAGGTCATTGAACATTCCAAGACAAGCCATCATCGCTTGCTCATCTTGCATTTCAAAGCCATTGAAATCAAAGCTGAGTAGATCCAGAGTCTCCATTGAAGGAACTGGAAGAATCTGCACCCACAGTTGCATCACATATCTGTTTCTTACGGTTTAATGTTACCATTTAATTCCATGAGTAGTTCAATATGCCTGGTGTTGGCTTAATGGTTACGGTGGTGGGCTTTGGATCCTAGGGTCATGAGTTCAAATCCCACTCACCTGTTGAATTAATACCAGGTGGGGTTGACTCTGCCTGTCATCCTGAAGTTGGCAAAATTAGTGCCAGCATGCTGGTATCCTGTGTCGGAGTGGTGACCTGTCCAGGATTACACCCAATAGCCAAGGAGACTGCTTAGGCAGCACCAATGCTCTGCACAGAGTATGATCCTGATGGATGGATGGTAGTTCACCACTCAAATTCCATAAGTAGAGAATCTTGCCCACATTTCCTGACATGAGTGTTTTGCCCCACCTTGCTCGAAAGCTTTGGAATGAAGCACATGACGTAGGATTGAAGATGTTTTTTGTGGCACATTGTGTGGTAAGTTAATTTCAGTTGGCTAGTCTAAACTATACCGGATTACCTTCATTTTAAACTCTGCTTTTTTTTTTTATCAGGATAATGTGATCAGTGATTATAATTTAAGGCAGTGTTGAAGTGCCCATCTCAAGTTTCCCTGGAAAGCTGTTTTTTTTAAGAGTCAACTACACAGTGTGGACTGTTGTCACCTATTTGTCAGACGAGAGGAGACCTGCAGATTACCCCATTCCTGAATATCATTAATTTTAATGGACCGTCTGATTGTGAACTGGTAATTCTCCTGAGACGATCTCTTAATAATACTCTTCTGAAGAGGCTTAGAATCCAAATCCATAATACCACTCTGACAAAGGGGAAGCAAGTGACATTTGTAAACGAATTACATTTGGCAACATCTCTACTGTATTCAAACGGCATATAATTCCAGTGGCAGAAAGAACCATGTCCTGTTCACAAGGAAAGTTAGCAATTACCCCAAACAAAACAAAACAAGAAACAAAGGCATGGCATTTATTTCCCTCGCCAGAGGAGAGGGTATTGCATTTGTTGCTTACAAAATCGAAGAGTTTTCAAGTACATTGGTTATAGTCGATTTTGCTTATTCTGTTTCTGTCTGTTTGTCTGTTTGTCGCCTGCAGGTCACAATTTTAAAGCGATCTTCACGAAACTTCAGCACGTGGTAGAATTTGTCATAAGGAAGAAGCCTATTGATTTTGAGGTCAAATGGTCAAAAGGTCAACATAGGCCAAAGGTCAACAACTTAGGTGAGATCTCTAAAAATCCTCAATTTTCATCCGATTGACTTGAAATTTGAGGAGGATTTATATTTCGGATCATTGAATTCAACCAGAGAATTATTTTTGAGGTCAACATGGACCAAAAAGTCAACGTAGTCCAAAGATCAACAACTAAGGTGGTGTATTTCTAAAATCCTAAATTTTCATCCCATTGACTTGATATTTGAAGAGGAGTTGCACATTTGGTCATTGAATTCAACCACCAATTATTTTTGAGATCAAATTTGTTTCATGGATTTTGGAAGTATCGGGTTCTGCACGATGTCTTCTTCTTGTTTATTTGTTTGTTTGTCTATCTGTCTGTCTGTTTGTCCGCACAGAACTTTGTGTTTTTCTCCGCAACTGCTTGTCGGATTGAAACAAAATGTTCACCATAAGAGCAACTACTTGTGCAGAGTGTGTTCTTGATAATTATGACATCATAGGTCACGTGGTGTGGCAGTAATACTGGAGAACAGAAAAACTTTGGACCTCTATCTCTGAAACCAAAGCAAGAAAAAAGTTGAAACTTGGCAAATGGCAAGTATGTTCTCATGGGGAATAAGAATAAGTGTTTCATTATGATGTCATAATTGCATATGTAGAATGCTACATCTGATCAGTGTGAAAAATTTTGAGGGTCATTTAGGGATAAAATGGCCCAAGGAAAAATAATTGATGATGTCATCGGTCAAGTGATTCAGCAGCCATATTGTTTGGGTTTTTTTTTTACTTCAAAAGTCTTCCTCTCTGAAGTGGCTCAACAGATCGAGGCAAAACTTTACAAGTATGACCACCGATCCATGAGGAACAAAAGGTTCACACATATGGCATCATAGGTCACATGGTTTGGCAGCCATATTGGATTTACCTGAAAATCTATAAAAAAAATCTTCTTCTCCAGAACAGCTGGACAGATCGAGGAGAAACCACACAAATGTGTCCCCATGCCTTGGGGCCACCAGAGTATTCACGAATAATTGATAAGTCACATGGTCTGGCAGCCATATCGGATTGAGCAAAAAAACTTTAATAAAAATATTGCTCTTGAACCGCTTAATCAATCGAAGTGAAACTTCACAATTTTGATCTAGTAGTGATGGAGAATATACATTTCAAATTTCAACCTGAGCAGACACAAGGTCTGACAGCCAGAATGATTGAATTATTTGATCTGGGTAGTTTTTTGTTTTTTTTGGAAGAAGGCTCACTTGGCTGTGTCTGAATGGGTTTGAGAGTATAGAGGAGTTGCAGCTGAAATGCGAATCCTATCCAGGTTCCTCCTGATAACTTCATCTTTGCTTTTTCCTTGTTTGGGTTCCTTCTGAATACTCCAATGCAGGACTGTACCTATTTGGTCTTCCATTTGATTTGAATTGAATTAATTTTAATCCCATTCGGAATTCAATTGAATAATAATTCAAAATGTCATGAGTCAGGGTCAGGTGTCCGATCAAAGCGGGGTTGCATCAGAGCAGGACATATTGGTACCAGGTCATCACTGCCAGCAATTATAAAGTGGCAGTTCTAGTTATACCTCCAATTAATTATGTAACACACCAGAACACAAACGCCACACAAAATACACCACACAAAACAAGTCCTGGCAAGGGTCTGCAATCTCTCATTGCTCTTTTGCTTGTTTCCTTTTGTAACGCCAAATCAAAATAGTGTTGCTTTCAGTGAAAGTTGAAGCCTTCACCTCCAAAACACCAGTACTTTCTCTTTATCAATATGCTCGCCTGCTCCATTACACACAAGCAAATGCAGACACAAGAGGAGGTTACTCTGCGCATCATGCGTGTTTGCCATATCGACATCCCTGAAACCCCCTGAAACTGAATCTAAGCATGATAACACATTGGTAGTGGGTGAGGGAGAGGAAGAGGGAGCTAGGGGGGAGAGGGTAGAGGTATATCGAGGGAAAGGGAGTGATGAAGGGAGGGAAAGGAATATGTATGGCAGTCAAGACACCACCCAGTCCAACGCTTAAACTACTATACTGAACACCGTGTGAGATCTATCCAAACAAGAATAAATTTGGTATTTCTGAGTAAACTAACTCTTTATGGTGTTGGTTGCAAAAGCTGATCTTATCTGTTGTGGTTGCAGTGCTTGTTGAATGTTTGGACAGCTGGTTAGCGTAGTATTGTATAGGTAGTTTCTTACATGGAATGATCATTATGCAATATAGGGCATCATGCAATGCATATTTTAAAATAAAGAAACAATAGTCACTGTAGAGCAGACAAATCACGTTTTACATTTTATCTGCTTCCTTGGGAAGATAAGGTAAACCACTTTTACCTGCAGTGGCTTTATTTCTTCTTCACGTGCCATCATGTGGTAAGACAGCACCTTGAAAAAAACAAACAAAAACCCAGAAGCCACACCAGATTATTTCACAGATTTTTCTACCCAATTTATTCCATCAGCTGGCTTGTTCTAACTTTAGCCTTTGGTAACACTACTGGATGCTAAAACCAAACCCTGCTGGTTGTTTTAATGTCATTTTACAGATTTCCAAGATCTAAACACATCATGAGCTTTCTCCTCTGGATCACTCAATAGGTGGATGTGGGATTGGAGATAATTTTGGTTTACTTTTCAATTAAACAATGGTCCTGTGTTCGGGTACTTTGTGATATTTTATATCTCCACTTGCTGATGGGTAATGCAGTTGAACAATTTATTCCAAGTGGCGATAGGAATTAGAATATAAATGACAGTGTTCCAGAGATCAACCATGATAGCCCTCAAGCTCTTACAACACGCACATCCCCTTGGTTCACACTACCTCCAGCGTCACGGCTTGTTTGGCGACAGCTTTCGACACCATCTCGAACATGCGGGTGTTGTGGATGGCCATGCCACAGAAAAGTGCAAAAGCCACCACAAACTGCTCATCATTTTGGTTGAATGCAACCACTTCGTTTGTACCCTCCTCCAATTTATTCACCAATTGACACACACCTGTAACAAACACAACCAGATGTGTGGATTTGTCATTAAAGGAACTATTCTCTTGAAATCAGTTAATTTCTTCTCTGGTATACAGATCTGTTATGCGGGAAGCATCATTGCATTGCAGATTCAGTGCCCCCCCCCCCCCCTCGTCTGTTTTGGCAGAGATTTGGAAATTTGTTTGATGTGCCAGAAATAACTTACACACTACTCGTGGAAAGACACCGTGAGATTTTTAACACCACCATTTAATACAAATTGATGAAACACCTAGCTTGACATCAATCTGAGGGATGGTGGTTTTGTGATGTAACACTCTCAAGCTGTCTAACCCTGTCACTAGTGAAGGATTGTCAAGCTAACGAACCTATCAATTTCCATGATCAGCCAATGGAAGAAGTTCCATCTCTTGGGCTTCTAGACTCACAATCTGCATAACCTCTCCTGGGTCAACCACATAACAAAACTGGACTCCAAAGTCAGACACAGACTGGGCACCCTCTGTCGACACAAGTCTTTCCTTGGAAAATCAGACCTACTCTCAGGATACAAAAGCCTTGTGCCCATAGCTCAATGCAGTCATGCTGTCTGCAATTGGCTAGCACCCCAGCATCACATCCATCTCTCCTTTATTCTATGGAATCTAAACTCTCAAAATTATTGGAATCTCCCGTGATGAGGCCGAAGCACAATGTCTGTTGCTCTCACATCGCATGTACATCAGTCATCTCTCTGCGTTTTATCACTTCTCCTCTTGTCTAGCTCTCTCAGTTCTCTGGGCCCTCTGGCCCTCCCCAGCTACTCCAGCATGCATGCACTCTTCTAATAACTCCGTCCAGGTTAAACTCTCAAAATCCAGGCTGACTGCACACCAAAACTCTTTTGTTCCTCACTTCTCTCATCTGTGGAACCACCTTGCAAAAAAGGGCTTCAAGCAGGTGGTGCACCACCATCTCATGTCATTCCCCATACTTACACTGCTCTATCTCCTCTCTTCTTTTTCCTGTTCGTTCATTCCCTTGCTGATTGTGCACAGTTATTGCCCCACTACCCCACTGTCAGTTCAATTGTCAGCGTTCAAGAGCCTCACTCTCGTAGAGAAGGGGGAAAAAAACTGACAGTTCATAGTTGGGCCGAAACCAAACTTAGATAACACAGCTCAAACAACAGTGCTCTACATCCACACCATTCTATCAGAACAATATCCCACGGTGTCCTTCACAAAGAGTAGTCGAGCTATCGCCGGAACCATGGCCAAATTCCAAATTCCTGCCATAACCTATCGAGGGCATTGCATCAGGGGCACAGCTGCACCCTCAATGATGCTACACTGAAGCTTTGTGCTGCACATAAAAGAAGAAGATCAGGACAATTATTTTTCAAATAATCATTAAACAACTTCTACCTGGAACGTAATCATTTGCACTTTCAAGGTGATGTCATGTTATTGTCCAGGTCCACTTGTATATGCCTATGGATGTTTAGAACAGTCCTCTCGTCCAATAATTTCTGCCTCCATTTTCCATTATTATTATTATTTTCTCATGACTACCTCATGCTTCAGATAATTCTGAGAGATCTCACACAATCAGCTCAAAAAGAACTTCGAGACTACATGAAAACAAGTGTCTGCTGGAGAAAGGATGTGCACTCATCATTGAACTGTGTCGCCTGTGTTCGAATCTCGACGCAGTGATCAATGTTCACCCTGGTGTTTCACATGCAGAGTGATGCATCAACATGTATGCCATCCATCGGAAGGACATTAAGCTGGAGGACTCGTTTGCGAGCACTGGTTTTTGGTGGACGCTAAAAGCCCCCACATTGTCTTTTACAAAGAGGAGGCAGGATATCACCTGCACGCTGATGAACTTACAGTACATATTCCTGCCCATCTCAGTCGAGGATCCTGCGATGGAGTGACGAACAGTCCTTGATTGATTCTAGCCCTGAAACATTTCTCGACTCAACGTGATATGCTCCAAAACTCTGTCAAGAGCTTGGGACTCCATTTTTCTTTACTTCATGTGAACTCAAAATGTGTTGTAAAGGTAAGTTGCAAGTCTGGTACCAATTCACTTTTAATCCTTTACATGGTTGCTCTTGTTTGATTTTGCTCACCCCTTTATTCAACAGCTGCCGAAAAAAAACCCCACAAAAGAGACCCAGAAAAATTCCAAACAGCAGCCGTTGTTCGAAATGGGAAGCAAATATATGAATGGAAAGTGGTAAGGATTCCACCATTTTGAATCTTTAGGGTCACATTATTCAGGTGCACGATCTGAAGCACCGTCCATTCTTCGGCTGCTATTAAAAAAAGTTACTTTGATCAAAGTCCCAAACTTGCAGCCTACAGCCCTTACTGATAAAATGAGGTTCTCTGAAGTTTTAAATGTCATTCCTCAGCAATAGGACCAAATTAAATGTTCCGCTTACAGATTGAACTGTCCAAAAAGGATCTGATGAATGGTTCTTACCAATAACGGTGTCTTTCTTCCTGTTGCAAATGGGTGCACAAAGCAGGCTGTTGGTTTTACATTCCATTCCATCCTCATTCTGTCGGGAGACAGCGATGGTGTCGGTCGGTTCAAGAAGAAAATCCTTTTGCATTGGTTTTATACGTCACATTTTTATCATGATGATCTTTGGCTAAAATTATTTATGATGTACAACAATTTCAATAAAGCAGGTAATTATTAGGGTTTTTAATAAAATCAATGGAATAATACCTTCATAT
>CM068957.1:84075990-84087216 GCA_035128595.1 Eptatretus atami | reverse complement strand
AAAACATTCCAATAAAATATCTCAAATAAAAATAATAACAAGAGCAAGAATGGCTTTGCAATACATGTTCCCTACTGGTCCCAACTCCCAATGAATGAGATAAAAATTTGGCTCCGTTTTATGCACACTCAAGCCCATACTGAAACCAAATGAAGAAAAAGAAGAAATCATATAACCCACCATGATTGGGTCCATTCGGCAAAATAGAAGGAAAAGCAATTTTAATTTACCGATATCTTTTGTAGACTAGAAACTAATAAAGACAAATAGGGTAACAATCCAGAGGTAAAAATTAGTTTGCTTTTACGCACGCTTGAGCTGATAAGGACCAAAAACAAAGAAAAAGAACCTTTCTAACACACCGAGTTTCGTTTGTTTCTCGGCTTTTAGTAACCCTAAATTAGCCATATATTAGCCAATCTGTGAAAAAATATAAAAGAAGCTAGTTTCAACTGATTTTGGTGGGTATGGGTATGGACAACTTCCAAAAAAAAGTAAGGGGGGATAGGGTTGGGGAAACTTTTTTATTAGAGGTCAAAGGTCATTGACCCTGCCTAAATCACTAAAAGTTATATTTCAGCAACAAAACATGATATATTAGTATATAGATGATCTTGGTGTCAAAATGCACAGAATTACAAAAGAAGATGACATAAGATAATTATTGACCCTTGGGACCAAATCCTGACTCTTGAAAATGAGGTCAAAGGTCAAAAAAGCTGTTTTATCACTAAAATGTCATATTATAACAGGAAAATTACCATATTATATAAAAATGAGCAAAAAACAAACCAAATAGGTTAATTTAAACTTACGTGGTGGATATGGGGTTTATTATTTATTCCAAGAGCAGAGGGGGAGGGGGAAATTACCTTTCTTGGGATCAAATGTCATTGACCTAGACTAAAACACTATAAATTGCATGAATGAAGTCTTTGTTTTGTCTTTGTTTCAGGAGTGATTACTGAGAAACCTAGCTAGCCTACATGTACCTTGACTACCCAGTGCAGTGAGATGTCCCAAAAGTTCCCTGAGGCCTTTGGAACAATACTGTAAAATAACAAAATTACCAGGATGGATATATGTGAAATATGTAGTGAGGACTTTTCAAAAGCAGGAAAGCTACAGAGGTTGTACAGAAAGGGATATGAGAATCTAATAGAGCAGTGTAGACTTATCAACAACTCTTCATTATTGGAGCGATTGGAACAAAAATGGAGTAGCAACACTCATACGACAGTCCATCGTAGATGCCGAACCCTTTTATGCAAAAGGATCTTGATGAGTCACCGGTTAAGAGCATGAAGACAGCAAAGAAATGCAAAAATCTGGCTGAACTTCAGAAGAAAGTAAAGGTAGGCGACAAGAAGATCTACATCGAAAAGACCCTTCTTTTCAATAGACTGATTTTCATGGCAGAGAGAGATGAAGGGATCGAACGCATGTTCAAATTTGAGCTGACCCCGGTGCCAACATCTCTCTTCACAATGGATCGCATGATGAGAAAACCCAAAAAGCATGAATTTGGCAAGATGCTCAAGGAAACAGCTACAAAACTTGACGTGGACATAAACAGCAAGATGCATGTTGTTGATGGAGGGTGGCTACTTCATCAGGTAAAGTGGTCCAGCGGTGCAACCATCAAGACTATAGTTGATACATATGTCAGATATGTTGACAACAAATTCAAGGATGCTACTGTAGTATTTGATGGCTACGGGGAGGAATCATTAACGAAAGACCATGAACATATGCGGCGGATGGCTGGGAAGAAGGTTTCTCCGGACATGAGGGTCACAACGGAATTGACTATATCATGTGACAGAGAGGTTTTCCTGGCAAATGAGAAGAACAAAGGAGCCTTAATCATGATGATATCTGCAGAGATGGCAAGCCACAATATCACTGTACGCCAAGCAAAAGATGATGGTGACATGCTGATTGTTAGGTCTGCAATGGACTTGGTCGCAAGTGTTAAATCCCAGTTGTTGTTGTCGCCCAGGACACTGATATTTTGATATTGCTCTGCTATCACAGGCCTATCCACTGTACTAATTTGTATTTACAAGCAGATTTTGGTGGTCTTTACGACATCTCTAGCATACACATCGGAGCAAAAGAAGAGTTCCTCTTCAAGTATGGCTGGTCTGGAAACGACACTGTTTCATGCATTCATGGACATACCAAATGTGCTCTCTACAAATGCAGATTTCCTGCCAGTGTCATTACTGCATTCACAAGTCCCACTTCAACCGACCCATAATTCGAACAGCTGGATTAAAAGCCATGCAGATCACATATGGCTGTGGGGATACTCCCCTAGAAAAGTCTCGCTACATGAAGTTCAAGAAGAAAGCAGCCAAGGGCAAAATCGATCCTGACCACCTACCACCAACGGAAGATGCAACAGCTCAACATTCCCTTCGTGTCCATCTTCAAGTTGTGGTATGGAAGCATCTTGACACCTCTATTCTTGATCCAAAGAAGAGGATGGGAGTTAGATTCCAACAGAAAACTCAGACCAAAAATGCTATCTGTTGGTATCGCGCGCCAGACAACCTTCTGAAAGTAATTTGTTGCAACTGCAAGGAAGGGAGAGGCAATGTCAAACAATGAGATGCAGCTGCATGAAAGCTCGCATGTCGTGTGTATCTGCATGTGGAGTGTGCTGTGGGCATTGCGACAATGGAACAGATAGCATAGATGCAGAAGAAGAAATTGGTAGCGATGAAGAGGAAACAAACTGAGTATTATTAATTTGTTGTTGCCGATAGATACTGTAAGTTCTAAGTTGTGAGTAGTATTGGCAAATTGTTGATTATAAATTCACATATACTTTACATACACAAATATTTGACACTAATGAACTTTACCCCCCCCCCCCTGCTTATTTTGACCATTAACCTCGTATTTTGGTGGTGAAGAATCCATTTCATATTTAGTTTGTATCTTGGTAAAATTCTGTTACTGTTACCAATATGATATTTGATATGATATTTTAGTGATAAAGGTCTATTTTTGACCTTTGACCTCATTTTCGGAGGTCAGGAATTGGTTCCATGGGTCAGTAATTATTCTTTGTCATCTTCTTTCGTAATCCTGTGCATTCTGACACCAAGATCATCTATATATACCATATTTGTTGCTGAAATACAATTTATACTAACATAACCGCGCTCTGCGCGACATGTTGGGGTGGGTGTGTTTGAGAAAGGAACTGATGCAGAGTATCAGTAGTAATTTTACTTTAATGCAGTAAGTGGAATACGATTTCACTGTTTCAGAACCATTTTATTTACTTTTTTTTGTACCATGCACCTCATATGGTCTTTGAGATAATGTAAGCCGAATATCACGTTACTCGAGCGCAGAACAAAGTCGAAGATAGCGCGACACGAAACCACAAACTCGGAAATAATATATAAGATGAGGAGAAAGTAAAAATAAGTGTAAGTACAACTCATAAACGTCCAGTGACATTAACCTGCCTGAAAAAGCATTGAAAAAAATAAGAGTGAATTGAAAATTCCATACCGGAGGATCAAAGCGGTCATCACAATAGGCATCAGGGATGTTGAGTAAAGTGAGTGACCATGCCACAAACTCTGCGTATATGTAATTCACCGGTATTTCTCCCTCACTGATGTGGTAAGCATATCATGCAGTTTCAAACATGACAGAGGGAGACAAAGAGAAAGATCACAAATGGGATAAAGCAAATGGAAAACTTTCCACAATGTCTCAAGCTATAAAGGTCAACTCTGCTGTTTATCCTATTTCAGTAATTAGTTATAAATAAAAAATAAAAAAAACATAAAAGTACTATCAGTCCAGTTCCATGAAATCAAAGTCTCCACAGTCGGAAAAATGAACCATTGCTGTCGATATGAATGTGACCCAGCCAATATAACCATGTGATGACTTTATGGAGACTGATGTAAGAAAGGAAATACACAAAGGCTGGGAACCATTGTATGGATGGTTTCCCTTTTGTCACCAAAGGTGGCCATTCACACGTGATGTGTAAACACCATGGAATGTGAATTTGTTCAAAGTGTAGGAGCTTGCAGCCCACACAGCCACCACACTTTGAGATGACAAGTGCATAACCTGGTGTCATGGAATACCCAAGAAGGGCAGACCACTTACTACCTGCAGTCCAGGAAGGAATTTGAGAATTTAGTCAGGGTGCTGGTGATAACTCACCTGCATCTTGCAAAATGCTTGACAGTAGGATCTTTAACATCTACCAACGACCGTTGCTGGAAGACGGGTCTTCCTGCTTAACATACTTCTAATGAACAGCACACATATTGATGCCTCGCCCTGCATGGGAAACACTGGGGAAACAGCTTATAACTGGGTCAAGATTATAACCCAGTCTAGACAGCTCAAAGGTGAACATCCATACCTCTGAACTATCCTGTCAGCCGAAATCACTTGGAGGCCACAACAAGATATAAAGGCAATCTTTAAAATTACCTTCCAGGTGAAGCCTGTGACATGAATTTAATCACAGTTGCGGTGTACGATGAGCTACTTTTTTCAAAAGTCATGCGGTATCTCTAATGCAAAAAAAGTCTTTGGAATAAATTCAAAAAATGCCTTTGCCAAGATATTTTCAGGGCAGTTTACAAGTAACAGAAATTCCAAACTGCACAGCTCTTGATAAATGATGGAAGATGGGATTGAAACGATGGGATCATAAACACAGCATTAAAATGAGTATCTCCAATCAAAACTAGATTGTATTCATGGAATACTTGCCCTGCGCGGTCTTGAAAAGGATTTGGGCTTGTGGTTTTTAAAGGTTTTTTTTCTTTGATTCAATATGATGCCAGACCAGTGACCGATGATGTCACTTTTATCAAACTATATTTCCCATGGGTAGTTGATCAATTAGTTAAAGTTTTGCATTGGTCGGTTAGTGGTTTCACAAATTGCAGAGAATTTTTTTTTTTCATACTGACCGGATCAAGCGTTGCACTTGTCGAATTATGACATCATAATGAAGGCAGCGATGACATCATCATTAACATATATTATTCCCCCTGGGGAGAACTTGACAATGAGCCATGCTTCAATATTTTCTATGGTGTGGTTTCAGAAATATAGAAGAGCAAAGATTTTCGGTTTTTCCAAGATGGCGCCTGTATCACGTGCTATGACATCATTATCTATCTATAATTCCAGCAATCTCTGTGTGTCTGTCTGTATGTGTCTGTGTGTCTGCGACTGCCGTTTCTCGACAACCCCTGGTCTGATCTAATTGCAACTTGCCAGGAATATCGCTGGGGACCCGAGGATGTGCCTTTTCAAGGTTTGATATTAATCGGACAAGCGTTCCAAAGTTATGGCCAATTTATGTGTCAACCATGACAGTACACGGTGCTATGACATAACGAATGACGTCACAATTAATGTTTTTTTTTTTGCACGATTGACGTCACAATTCTTCTTCTTCTTCGTTTGAATATGACGTCACAATTGAGGCTGGGGACCTGAGTATGTGCCTTTTCAAGGATTGATATCGTTTTTCTTCATCCGTTTTAGCCTGGAGGCCACGCACGTATGGGCACGCACCTACGGCACGCACCTACGGGCATGCACTAGTCTATCTATAATTCCAGCAATCTTTGTTGTCTGTCTGTGTGTCTGTCTGTGACCGCTGTTTCTCACAACCACTGGTCCGATCTAATTGAAACTTGCCAGGTATATTGCTGGGACCTGAGGATGTGCCTTTTCAAGGTTTGATATTAATCGGACAAGTGGTTCCAAGTTATGGCCATTTATTTACCAAACCAATGACAGGACACGGTGCTATGACATCACAATTGACGTCACAATTCTTCTTCTTCGTTTGATATGACGTCACAATTGATGCTGGGGACCTGAGTATGTGCCTTTCAGGTTTGATATCGTTCTTCTTCATCCATTTCAGCTGTTTCACAAGTGGTTCCCAAGTTATGGCCATTTATTACCAAACCAATGACAGGACACGGTGCTATGACTCACAGTTGACGTCACAATTCTTGTACTTTTTTTTGTTGTTGCACGTACGGCCACACACGTACGGGCACGCACGTACGGGCACGCAATACGGTCACACACGTACAGGCACACAACGTACAGGCATGCATGTACGGGCACTCACGTACGGCCACGCACGCACGTACGGGCCCGCACTAGTCATTATAAATTCCGACAGGAGGATGTGCATTTATGGTGAAAAATTTGTGTCAATTGGACCAGCAATTGCAGAGAATGTTTTTTTTTCATACTGACCGGATCAAATGTTGCACTTGTCAAATTATGACGTCACAATTCAGGCGCCGATGACATCATCATTAACAAATATTATTCCCCATTGGGAATACATTACAATAAGCCATGTTTCAATTTTTTCCATGGAGTGGTTTCGGAAATATAGAGGGGCAAATTTTATTGGTTTTTCCAAGATGGCGCTAGTACCACGTGACCTATGGCATCATAATTATGACTACAAATTTCTACAGGAGGCGGCACACCTATTTGGAAAGGTTTGTGTCAATCAGACTAACGGTTGCTGAGAAAATGAAGTTTTAAAATGCAGACACGTACGTACGTACGCTTCACGAGTGCAGGATAATGACATTCCTTCCAAAAATGCTACATTTGTAAGAACCAATTTCTTTTCGGCAAATGCTAGCAAATCATCGAGTTAATTAATACCTTTTTGATGTCTCTGAAGTTTCTCGTAAATCTTCCAGATTTTTATGAAAAACATCACAGAAGCTCTGAAACACACACACAATGAATACAAGACAATTTGGATGCAAGAAAAGGCTATTTCAACCCTCGTGCTGATTTAACTCATCCAATTTATTTCAATATTATAATTTGCTGCATTTCATAAATTCGATATTTAGTTTACACATCCTACTTAAATCGTGCTTTATGACTACATCCCATCGTACTTCGCATATCACATTCGATCTATGTATAGGGTTGCGGTAAACATAACTTTTAATCCTTTAGTTGGTTGCTTGTTCAACGTCATATTACACTACATTATGTGTTCCATATAGTTGATACAGAAAGTCAAATAGGAGGAGTCCAGATTGAAGATCAGAAACTGTGAGACTTGGAGCATGCAGAGGACATTATTTTGCTGGCTGTGACAGTTGGCAGGACTTGCAACACTCCTCAGAAAGATCAGTGATGTAAATGAGAAATTTGGTTGAAAGGTGAGTATTCAAAAGACAAAGTGCATGATGGTGAAAAAGCAGAATCAAAGTGAAGGTGAAGAATTGAAGATAAGGGATGAAGGGATTGAGAAAGTAAGTTTTTTTCCTTACTTGGGAAGCAAGATAACAGATAAGGAAGGTAGTGACAAGGAAGTGAAGAGAAAGCTGGCATTGGCGGATGGGGTGTTCAATAGTCTGAGCAGAGATCTCTGGAGAAGAAGGGATGTGAGCTTGCAAAACAAGATGAAGGTGTACAATGTAGCAGTAACCTCTGTGGTGCTGTCTGAGTTAGAGAGTTGGAGTTAAGGAGAAAGGAGAAGAAAGGGAAACTGAATGGTTTTGATAGTAGATGTCTGAGAAGAATACTTGGGATTCGCTGCATGCCGAGAGTAACCAAAGAGGAAGTGAGGATAAAAACTGGATAAAGGAAGTTAGGTGAGCTGGCCGAAGAGCAGTGTCTGACATGGGTTGGGATTGTGTGGAGGATGGGGGAAGATTTGACAGCCAGAAAGGTAGAGAGATGGATATCAGAAAGGAGGAGACCAAGAAGAAGGCCGAAGAGAAGATGGAATAATGTGATTAAGGAAATGGCTAACCAGCAAGGACTCCAACACATAGAGATAGAGGCTCATGATCAGAAGCTTTGGAGACAAAGGATCCATGTAAGGGATGAAGCGCCGAATCGGCAGAAGCATATTGTATGAATGAAATGATCAAGGTAACAGGCCAAATGTAGTCATGCAAAAGTTACTGCAGCATCTTTTACGTCCCCACTAAGTTTGACAAGATGGGCAATGGGCGAGGTGTGGCAATCATATTTTGTGCCATGGCTAATAATAATCCCCCGTCTGCAGCACAGGGGTCAGTAAACCACTTGCAGTGTGGCACGTGTACAGTTGAAAATCGCAAAAACGTCTCCCCTTCCTTCCCTGTGAGGGGGGGGGGAGATTTTTTTGTTTTTGCCGATAGGGAAGAGACCGTGGATGCATGGGAGACGTTGAACGAGCGACATTGCAAAATATTGATGGGTAGGAAGGAAGATGCAGGCGCCAGCCTGTTTGTCGCGCAAGTGATTTAGCCGAGACACCCACCACACACACACAGAACAACGACAAGGGGGAACGAAGAAGAGGGAGGAAGAAAGGAGGGGGAGAGAGAAGGAAGGGGAGGGGAACGACACGACGAGAGGCAAGGGCGACGAGGATTAGGGCTTAATGGTGAACTAGAGTTTAGGAGGGAATTCAGTAAAGATGTGGATATGATGAGGCTAGTAAGCAGCATTAGGAGAGGCACAGGTGTTGTTAAGGGCAGGAGATGGTGTGCGCTTAATGATTATTGGAAACAAAGGAAGGCATAAGGCAGAAAGGAGTGATTAGCTAGGGTGTGTATCTGTCAGCATGGCGAGGGAAGCAGAGTGGTTGCAAGTAAGTCTCGTGACGTAGATAAGACAGAGAGAGGGGGGAATTGGCAAGATATATATAGAAAGGAGAAGCAAAAGGGTAGAGAAAGAGAAGCAAAGTGCGAGAAAGCGCCCGCCGGCAGAGCATGAAAAGAGAGAAATGGCGAGGGAAATCGAGGAGATGTGCAGACAGAGCTGTATGCCAAGGCAAAGAAGGAGGAGTTATGAGGTGTGAGACGGTTTGTGGCGTCGCGAACGATGGTGTGTACACCGTTAAGAAGCGAGAAAGGGGGGAGACGCGGTCGAGGCGAGAGTGGAAAAAGACGCAAAGGGCGACCAGGGACCCAATAATAGAGCTGAGAGAGGAGGGGAGAAACCTCGGTAGAAGGCAACTCCGGATATGCGCGAAGGTCACTCGTAACCGTTAATTCTTTATTCATTAAATATGATGTCAACGTGCTGACAGAGTTATAGTTCTTTTCTCCAACATTTTTTTTTTGGGGGGGGGGGGGGGGTTGGAAATCACTTAAAACATGTAGAAATGCAAAAAAAAAAAAGAGAAATTTTGTTGAAAAAAAGTTTGCAAATTTTTTTTTTTCTCTAACAATTTTTTTTTTGGGGGGGGGGGGAATTCACTTAAAACATGTAAAAATGCAAAAAAACATTTTTTTTTTTCTCTAACTTTTTTTGGGGGGGGGGGGGGACCAAGTCCAAATCTAATCTAATGGGCAATATCCTTGGACCATACTACCTAACCCCCACCACCAAAGTTTCGTTCGAAATCCGTCGAAGAGTTTTTCCGTAATAACTGTTTACAAACAAAAAACAACAACAGAAAGGGGTGAAAACAGTATACTACTTCCGATTTCGATGGGCGGAGGTTAATAAGAGACATACTTAGAAGTCACTTTGTAACCGCCGGCAGTGATGACCGGGTACCAAGACATCCCGCAATGATGCAACCCCGCTTTGATTGGACACCTGACCCTGACCCATGACGGTTTTCATTATTATTCAATTCAATTCAGGATTGGATTAAAATAAATTCAATTCAAATCAAATGGAAGACCAAATAGGTACAGCCATGCATTGGAGTCATCGGAAGGAACCCGAACAAGCAAAAAACAAAGATGGAATCATCAGGAGGAACCTGGATAGGATTCACATTTCAGCTGCTGCTCCTGTACCCTCAAACCCATCCAGACACAGCCAAGTGAGCCTTATTCAAAAAGGCAAAAAAAAGAAAACCCACAACCAAAAAAAGAACCACACACAATCCCCTCCTCGAAGGAAAGGGTATTGTGTTTGGGTCCGTTTGTTTGTCTGTCTGTTTGTTGATTTGATTGTTTGTTTGTCCGCACAGAACTTTTGTGTTTTTCTTCGCAACCACTTGTCGGATTGAGACTAAATTTTCACCGCAGGTGCGGCTACTCATGTAGAATGTTTTAATCATAATTATGACGTCATATGGTGTGGCAGTCATGTTGGAAAAGGGAAAAAATTTGGACCTCTGTATATCTGAAACCACACCAAGAAAAAATTGAAACTTCACACATGGCAAGTACTCCTCATGGGGAATAAGTGTGATTTTTTTATGATGTCATAGGTGCCTTCGTTATGACGTCATAATTGCACATGTAGAACGCTACATCTGATCAGTATGAAAATTTGTAGTAGTTTTAAATTTCATTAATTATGACGTCATATAATATTATGGTGTGGTCAAGTACCTGTTGATATATAAAGGGATAAAAATAAATTTGGACTCGATATTGTAATATAGTTCGTGATAACCAATAAACAAGATAAAAAATTGATAATAATTCAACTAACATTGGCAGAGAGCATTATATGTGCGGTGATGTATATAAAATAAATCACACATGGCAATCTCTGGGGAAATTAGTAGTATGATTGTTTTAGTGATTCAAGGTGCCTTGCAGTTAAGACGTATCATAAATTGCACATGTAGAACGCTACATCTGATCAGTTAGAAAAATTTTTGAGGGTCATCGAGGGATAAAATGGTCCACAGAAAAACATTTGATGACGTCATCGGTCACGTCATTCAGCAGCCATATCGTTTTTTGTTTTTTTTTTAAACCTTCAAAATCCTATTCACTTTGGCGGTTACTGTGAAAGTATGGGCTGAAGCCGATTATACGAAGGAGTGGAACTTTACAATCGATTTGAAATCCATAGCACTATCCATAAGAGGAAACATAAAGGTCTATCACAATATAGAAAGCATTTCATTAGTTTCATCACATGGAGTTTTGGTCACAGCCAGATTATGGCATTTTACATTCAAACACACGGCTATTTTGAGTGGGAAAAAGGCATTGCTATGGCATCCAGGGAACAAGCGATAGACAGCAATCGAGGAGCACAACATAGTCGAACACAAATGGCTTACTCTTCCCTCATGATGGAGCTAGTATTAGGTTGCGTATTTTATGCGACATTTAAGTTGGTGATCGAGTAATTGGACAGTGTGAAATTCATTTAATTGTGATATGGGACCACTCACTTATCCCGACTTCCTTATTGGTGTTTGGCGTCAAGCCAATATGCTCTGAAGAGAGGATTTGAAGACACACT
>CM068957.1:84058517-84075965 GCA_035128595.1 Eptatretus atami | reverse complement strand
GAGGGTCATCGAGGGAAAAATGGTCCACAGAAAAACATTTGATGACGTCATCGGTCACGTCATTCAGCGAGCCATATCGTTTTTTTGTTTTTTTTTTTAAACCTTCAAAAATCCTCTTCTCTGAAGTGGCTGAAAAGATCGAGGTGGAACTTTACACGTTTGACCGCCTATCCATGAGGAACAAAAGGCTCCCACATATACATTATAGTTCACATGGTTTGGCAGCCAGATTGCATTTACTCAAAAACCTATTTTAAAAAAATCTTCTTCTCCAGAACAGCAGACAAATCGAGGGAAAACTTCACACAAATGTTCCCCAAGACAAAGGTGCACAATTTTGTGAAGGAATAATTTAATTGATAGGTCACATGGTTGGCAGCCATACTGGATTGAAGAAAATATTAAATAATGTTTTCTCTGGAATTGCTTAATCAATTGAAGTGAAACTTCACAATTATGACCAGTAGTGATGGAGAATACAACTTTAAAATGTCAACTTGATTGACACATGGTCTGGTAGGATAATTATTTAATTTTTTGATATGGGTTCCTTTTGGTTTTTTTTATTTTTTTATTTTTTAATTTTTTAATACGGCTCACTTGGCTGTGCCCACATGAGTTTGAGGGTAGACAATTAGCAGCTGAAATGTGAATCCTATCCAGGTTCCTCCTGATGACTTCATCCTTGCTTTTTGCTTGTTCGGGTTCCTTCTGATTACTCCAATGCAGGACTGTACCTATTGGTCTTCCATTTGATTTGAATTGAATGATTCCTCTCAAACTGTGAAATAATGTCAAGCAAATGAGCCAATCTTCTTGTTGAACAAATATGTTTATGATCAGTGGGTTCATTCAAATATGAAGTATTATTGGTTCACGAGTCAGTAAGTGACCACTATATTCTTATGGGTCTGTCTGTCTGTCTGTCTGTCTGTCTGTCTGTCCCGAGCATAGCTCCGTGGGTTTGATCCGATCTTGATAAATTAGGGTGCGAGGTTTGTATCATGATCTAGTTGTGTTTTTGCGAGAATGGGCATGCTGCGCCCATTGTGGGCGGAGCCACGCCCAAAAAAAACTGTGTTTGTAGGGGTAGCCGGTTTCAAGTTACATCTTCTCCGAGGGGGTTTGTCGAATCTGGCAGGGTTCAGTATTTGGTTAGCCCAATGGCACCTGCATACCCACGGAGCTCGATTTTTTATTTTCGTCCCAACGTCAAGGTCACAAGGTCAAGAACTTAGAAAATGTCAAAAAAATCAATAAACTGGGCATCGAGCTCCTAGGGTTTTCAACTGTTTCGAATGAAAGTTGGTATGCAAGTAGTGCTCTTCGAGTACTACAACTTTCATCATTTACGTTTTTCCCGATTCCCGCCAGTTTGCCCGTGGCGTCCCCTCGAAGGTCAAAAAATTAAAAGGCGAACCGTGTACATTGCTCGTGAACCATCGCCGTCTCCAGACTTGTATCAGTTACATCAATGACATCAGAAAACTGCACAAGAAAGGGGTTCGTGTGATATTGGATGAAAATAGGAAAACTCTACCAGGTTGCTTTCCCTTAATCACTTGTATACAAATTGTTTGACATGTGATATGTTTCAAGATGTGCATGCACAAACCGCAGGGGCATCGGGTGCACTAATGAAGACGAGCAGCGTTGGCATGGCAGGAAGGATAGGATGATTGACAGAATGCGGCTTACAAGCTGAGAAAGACTGTGTTGTTCTTCGCAAACAGGCTCGCCAGCTCAAGCAGGATCTATAGCCAGAGACATAAAGAGGTATTGTAGGTAAACTTCCCACATTGCCCTGGACCATTATAACACTTGAACTTGACTTCCTGCCAACCTCAAACAATGCAGGAATGTAAACATTAACATTAATGAATGATACTCTTTAATAAATGGAATTACATTTCAGTGAATCAAACACGAACTTGAATGTTGACACACACACTCTCAGCTGTAAAGCTTCTCCATGATGCTGGAAGCTAAAATCAATAGGATTTGAAAAGCTGGTGAATGGTTAAAATAATTGTGATCGATATTATTATTATTATTATTACTACAGGGTCCCCACAGAAAACCATGAATTTGGTACAGTTTATTTAAAACAAAACAAAGCAAACTTAGATGTAGTGTAAACAAAGATACACTTTATTTTCAAACAAAACAAAAGCAAACTTAGATGTATGTGTAAACAAAGATAACTTATCAAAAACAAAGCAACTTAATGTAGTGTAAACAAAGATACACTTTATTATATGTTAGTTTATTGATATGGTAAAATACGGCAAAAAATAATCTCAAAATCTCAAATTTCCTGGTTTTCTGTGGGCACCCTGTATATTTCACCAAGGTGTGTTTAGTCATGTTAGATTGGGGAAATCTTTTGTAATGCTGCAAAATCATTGTCTTTTGGTCTGACAGCATGAAGCACAATCGTTTTCATCTTTGCCAAACCTCTTTCTCCCAACTGAACAGTTAATGATGTACATTTGTCATGGACGGAGACAATATGTAGCACTTGTAAGTACAGCAATTCACTTTCCGACATATTTATTTGTATTTTAATACACAAATAGAAAAATCCATCAACAAAAATTAGTCGGGCAAGAAGAGAGAGCACAGCACCGGACCCGCAGCGACGAAAAGGTGGCTGTGCAATATCTCGGCTCAAAGTCAGGAGATAGCACTTGGGCATTCTCGAAGTCAAAATGTTATCAAAGAAACATATAGAACGAGAAGAATGAGGTGCAACTGGGAACTAGAATTAGACACGAATAAGTTTATGGATATGGGATATGCCTCAACCACGTTAGATGTCAATTTTCTGATATGTTTGATCTCAATAAAAGTCACATGAGAGAGAGGAGAGAAGAGAAGAAAAGAAAGAAAGAAAAAAGAAAGATAAGAGAAGAGAGACAACATCAGCGGAGTTATATGGTCTGCAAAAGTATTTTCAAAGGCACATGACCTTTGACCTGTTCAACCTAAAATTCAATCAGTTCATCATTCTATTATGGTCCATACTTGTGCCAAGTTTGGTGAATCCCCTCAGTGTTTCACAAGTTATCATGATAATAAAAAGCCGATAACGAACAAACGAACAAACAAACGAATACAGACAGACAATCTGAAAACATAGGCCTCCGGCCTTTCAGCTATGGAGCATAAAACATTATGCGGAATGATGAGAATATTATGGTGTGGTAAACTCCTAATGACTTAACCATACTCAGTGGTGTAACGCTTAGAGCATCTGCTCTGTCTGGGAGGTCAGTGTTCGAAGCCCAGGCAAGTCATACCAAAGACTTTTAAATGGTGGGTGCTGCTTCCATTCAACAAGAATAGAGCATGGACAAGCAATCATCGGTTGGCAAATATTGTGTTGGCCTGATGGGCCAAACAGCTTCTTCCTGCCTTGAAGTTCCTTGCGAAGAAACTCGTATTATAATGTATTTCACAACAAATGCAGGATGCAAATTCATGAAAATCACAAGTATAATGTGATATCACATTGGAGAACTGGTGGAAAAGCTCAAAGTAGTGAACTCACTTTTGAGCCATCTTACTCTGGGTTCGACTCCTGACCTGACTATAATCGGTCACCCGAGTGATTCACGAGCAATGTGTGGCATCAATAAGTATGCTATCTGTCAAACTGAAGTTAAAATGCTGACCTGTTTGCCAGTATTGGTGGATGTTAAAGGTGTCTTTCCCAAAGAGTGGGCAATCAATTGTGGCAACATGAACAAATTACAAATTCTTGTTCTAACCAGCCGTTGGGTTCTGTCAATCACGCGTCTAGTGGTTGTCCAAGAGATACTCTCAGTGCATCAAAAGACTGGCAACCTACCAGGATAAAAACAAACAGTCCCTCCACCATCTTTCAATGGAATAACCAGTCCCACAGGCCGAGAAATGACATGCATACATGCACATGCACACACATGCGCGCACAAAAACACACACGCGGATGGATGCATGCGCATATTAGACGAGTGTAATCTCTTCTACAGACAGTAGTGGAGTGAAAAGTACCTTATGGAATCTTCATTTTCGGTTAATTGTTTATTATTATGTTGTTGGCAAGAAACTAGACATAAATCTGCTGTTTGTAAACTTCACAACCCCCCAAAAGGTTCTTTTTTAAAATGTCAAATGTATGCAGCAAAATGTCACTACCCGACTATAAACTGAAGGATTGGTGCTTCGCATACAGAATGTTGCAGCACAAAGTGTCACATTTTTATCATTAGTTGGTGGATTTAAAGACACTCTGAACACTGAACAAATTAGAAATTCTTGCCCAAATCAGCCCCAGTCAAATATCAGTTACCTTTAGCTAGTGTGTGAAAGGCTTCGGTCAAATTTACCTCCAAGTAACCCTGCAATAAGATGGGAATAATTCAGACCATTGTCGTAGTAGTAGTTAGTAGTAGTAGTAGAGTAGTAGAGTAGATAGTAGTAGTACAGTAGTAGTAGTCGCAGCAGCAGCAGTTGTAGTAGTATTACATTCATTGATGACTTTTGATTGTGTCAAGGTCAGATGATATAAAGTCATTCTTCATCATGGTGGCATAAATGTTGAGATGCCTTTGAGATGCCGATCAACCTACGACAGCCACAAGGCATGTGGTCAGCCATTGGCCTCCTCACTCACGAGGTTCTCTAGCCAAGAGAATCTAGTAAGCAGGATCAGCAGAAGGAAAATGAGCCAAATGTTCATACAGCCGCAGCTGACACTCAAGGTCGAAACAGGCACAAATTCATCTGAGTCTCTCTCAGCAAATGCTCATTAGACACAAACAACCCAAACTAGCAAGAACACCGGATGATCGCAGGTAAATCCATGACTCCCCAGTTCCGACTCAGATGTCTATCGACTTCCAGCTCACAACGTGCAGAGACATGAATCTCACAGCCAAGGTACGTGAATCTCTCTGTGATCTCAACATCCTTGCCACAGACAGGTACAGACAAATGGCAGCATCCCAGATGGACTGAAAGCCTGAATCTTAGTCTTGACCCAGAATATCCATAATCCCAGTGGCTTCGACTCCTCATTCAGTGCCTTTATGGCCCACATAAGTATGTCTGAAGTCTCCACAAAGATGACTGCATCATCTGCAAAAAAAACAACCCCAGTCTATACAAACACAGAAAAGTGTGGGGGCCAGTACACACCCTGATAAACTCCAGACATGATCGATTACCGAGCTTTGGAGGCACCCCAGGAAGATTAGGGATCCTCCAGACTGCATCCCGATTCTCTAAATTGAATGCTTTGTGGAGATCAACATAGGCTGCAAGCAGCCCCTGCTGAAACTCTCACCTGCGCGTGAGGATCCAAGAGTAAGGATACGGTCAATTGTTGCCTCTTTGGTGTAGATTCAGACTACTCTGGCGCTGGTGCTCAAGCAGATGGTGGCAAACCGAGAGATAATTACCAAGCAAAGATCTTGCCCGTTACTGAGAGCAGCATCATCCCTCGGTAGTTTTTACGCTCCTAGCGATCACCCTTCCCTTTCCAAGGAGAGACAACAAGGCCCCTCTTCCAGTCAGTTGGGATGATGCATGTGCTTCAAATAGAGCACAGAACTGCATGCGACAACATGAGTACAGCATTTCCATCAACCATGAGAAGTAAAGCATGGATGCCAAGATCCCAGGAGCTTTACCCCTTTCAATTGGTTCACCACAACTGTGTTTCCCCAATTAAGGTGGTTCACAGTTGATTAGAGGGTCAGTAGTCAGGTAGTAACACTGCTGGCATCCAACTCAACAGCTGGTGGCTCAGCTTGGTAAGGCCGCTCAAAGTAACCGGACCAACACGCCTTCATTTTAGACTCCTCTGTCAAGATCTCAATTGCCCTCCACTCTAACTGCAGGACACTGAGGGCAGGCTTGAAGGAAAGCGATGCCACCGATTCCTGTGTAAGCAGGACAATTTTACTTGACCACAGGTGATGCTCTTCCTTTCACAAGATTCCTCGAACATAGGCCTCCTTCTCCATCCTCAGCGAATGTACAGTTTTATGCCTCAGCTTCCTGAACAGCTTAGCTCTGCCAATAAGCCTGGCCCTGTGACACTGGTCATTGGTATCCAGTGTCCCTCGGAGATAAGATCCTCTTTGCTTGGCAGTAGGTTCCAAGACACCCAACGGCAACATCAAAGATGGTGTCTTGAAGGCACTCTACAACTCTTCTGGATCAATTGAAACAACCAGATCTCTTCGACCCCACTCAGCCTGTTGGCAAACTTCTCAGCTGCCCTTCATCCTGAGCATCCCAACACAACAGACTAGGCTGGGATGGTACCATGCTCTTAGATTTGAGCAGCAGGTTTAGAGTGGCTACACCAAGCCTGTGATCGATACTGAGGAACTGAGCACTTTGATCGACCCTAAGTCTGGAGCATCCTCCAGCGACCATCAACGAGAACATAGTCAATCTCCTATGCCACACCACCGGCGATGCAATACCAAGTCCAGCGATGAGGCTATGGGTGTTGAAACATGAACCAGCCACCTGAAGTCCACGACTTTGCAAAGTCAAGGAACTTAGTGCGATTCTGGTTCACAGTTCCAGACCCATGGGAGCCAACAAATGTCTCATTGATGTGTTGGTTCCCATGGGTCTGGAACTGTGATGGTTCCATGGGTCAATTCATCAACTGGCACAAAGAGCGATGGATATGTCTCGACATATCCATCCCTCTTAGTGCCAGTTAATACATTGAATTCCCCCAAAGACTGGAAGAGTATCTTGCCTGGAGCACAATCAACCACCAACTCGAGTGTAGAAGAGAAATCTCCTCAGTGAGATCACTTGCTCATTCGCATGTTCATGTACAGAGAGCATTACAGCGACCAAGGAATAAACACTTGTAAGTTTGAAAGTTTAAACTTACAAGTGATTGTATAGTACATCAGTAGAAGGTAATCGAGGATATACACTGGATCAACTAGGAATATTATGAAACTGAGGATTCATCACCAGAAAGTTTGGATGCCTTGAGATGCTGATCAAGCTGCATAATTTTTATAGCAGCCTTAAGGAGAGCTGTGTATCAGAAAGTGGACAAATCCTCAGTTTCAGAATACGTTTGTTCACCAGTGTTACCTCGATTACCATTGGAGACAGCTTGTTGGACACAGCTATAGTAACTCACTGGGAATGGTCACCATCAGAGCGACCAGACGAGTAGTCGGTGTAACCACCCGCATGATCTCGACACTATCTGGTCTCCGAACCTCAGAGGGTGCTGCAATATTGATGTTCATATGCTGGAGCTCATTGACAGCAGAGACAGGTGATTATCCTCTCTTAGAGTGAGGACATTCCAGGCACCCACATGAAGGACCACCTCAGGTTAACCCAAGGAGACCACCTCTGGTGACGACACACCTCAGCACCACCGGACACACACACACCACAACGTGACCCAGCAGGGTTGCCCGTGCCCGTGGTCACCTCCCCCCCCATCCCATCATCAAATAATGGGGGTCCAAAAGCTTTTGCACCAGTTCCATCATCTTGATGAGCTACCTTGCAAAGGCAGCTGCACATCAGGAACTCCACGTCGTGGGTTCTCTTGGTTTGATTGTTTTTGATTTGTTTGATTGTTGTTTTCGTGTATGTTGCAGAAGGAGTGTTTGATTGGTGTCCTTGTGCAAATCCTGCCACCAATCTCCTAGGAATAGCTAACCCAAAAGCAGTATCCACAGACACAGTTTGGCACCAGATATGGATGGCCATAGGCTCACTCGGAGCTCCTCTGTCTTTTGACAGGTTTGTTTTTAATCTTGCTGGTTGTCCACATCCATACACCCTCCACACCAGGAAACTTGGTGGGAAGCGGTTTAGTCACCGACAACCCAACCATGAAGCAGGTTAGTATAGGTTTACATGGCACCTGCAGCAAGTCACCAATCTGATCTGCCTGACCTGACAATGAAAACACAGCCGTGGATAAACTTTCAAACTTACCGTAACCATCCCAGTACCTGATTGTGTCTGTTCTCCATGAGAGATTTTTCATGCAGCTTCGCATTGTGTAGAACAATGCCACAGAATGCCAAGTATGCAGAGAAGTCCTGCAGAGTGACATGGCCAGGTGTGGGGGCTTGTTTCATGAAGAGTCGAGAAGAAATGTACACAGATGGGGATTAAGCTGCAGAATAGACAGGGCCAGGGGTAAAATGCACAGTATGTGCGAGTGAGTTTTTTTTTCTAGAATAAGTCCAACCCACACAATATCACATCGGGTAATTGTAAATGGCGTGTGTTCTTACCGTCTCATCTTTGGCTGTAATTGCCACCATGTTCACCTTTCTTGTTGATGCCTGTGCCACTCCGACGATCTGCAGACAAAAACAGTTATTGAAAACGAAGTAGATACATCAGTAGATTACATGCAAATAGGGAATTGCATTTTTCATACAACTTAATGCCAAAAGCGAAAAATAGGTTTTATGTGCCTGTGCCACGCTGATACCTGCACATACTGGGCTGATACCTGCACATTCTTGGTCTACCATGATATCATTATAATGTTAAAATGGTAAAGAAGATGCTCACACTCTCGGAACACGACAATTTATTCAGGACACCCGCGTGCTTGACTGCAAATGTGAAACAGAGTGAAGGTAAGACTGCAATGTCCCAACCGCCGAGAGTTCATCAGACCTCTCGTTTCCTCCATGAATCGGGAGAAGCTCACATGATATCGGGAAGATCTCAAGAAGGATCCTAAGGTTGAAGAGGACCATAATCTTGCAAGAAGAAGAATAGTTTATCCCAATGCACGTATTTTGAGAGTTCACATCCAACAGAAAATCATTGGCCAGCCTTAAGGAGAGGCTTTTTTTATGAGGTTTTAGGCCATTTCATTGCAAAAGAGGATTCCAATATGTGAAGGAACCTCCATTAAGGCAACTCTTGAGCCCATTCTCGTCAAAAGGTCCAGAGAGGCTTCAAGCTTCCATACCATATTGAATGATTCATTACATTTCGCATGCAGTCTCTGGCTACTGATTGAATCTTCCTGGGAGCGAGGTTGTGCCACTGATTGCAGTGCCTGCTGTAGAGATGCCCAGTTTAATGTCCATCCGAGGGACGCGCACACATTGATGCTCGCCCTGCCTGCGAGACACCAGGATGACAAGTTTATACAGTAGCTGGTCGGGATTCAAACCCAGCCACCCTGCCAGCCCATATTGAATGATGATGAGCCCTTTGAATCCAAAGCTTGCAATACATGGCGTGATGCTGACAACGATAACAAGTGATGGAGGGGCTAAGTCAAAAAGACCCAAACCACACACATATCATCGCTGAACAGTTCCTCTCCAATATTGCAGCAATGATCTGAATATCCTGCCTGATCATGAATATTTCAGTTTCAGTACATAGAAGGCCAAAGCTGTCTTCGAGTCAGGAGATCTGGAACCATTTGTATATTCAGATAATATTCGCCTTCCACGAGAAGCTTTGGAGGAAAGAGGATCATATATAAGATGTTGAAGTCATTCTCAAAGGGCAATAATGTTGTGGCATTCCACTGCAAAAATTTTGTTCCGGTATCCATCTCTCTATTGAAGGATTTTGGGGACGAATGCAACATCTTTTGAGAGGGACCAGGGCCTTTAGTTAATCACCTTGTGCGAGGTTCACGCTATGCTTCTCCGATACATTCTTAAGCTCGAAGATTACAATTATACTGTAGGCATCAATGGACGGATAACTTCAGGATGAGTTGCTCCAAGTTGCAGGGAGGTAGACACTTCAGAAGAGCCTGTTGCCAAGATATCGAGCAGTGGCCTTCAGAAAGTAATTGAGGACTTCTGCGAACGTTTTTTGACCATGGTATAATAATTTAACAAGAAAGCATCTCAAAATGCAAAGCCCATCCATATCCACTTGTACTCGAACTAAGGTTGACGAAAACAACAGCTAAAAAAAAGTAAACTTTATGGATAGTGTTCTCAATGTTCTCATAATTAGGGGGTTGTTGAAACTTTGATGACGAAAATCAAATGTTAAAAGTTATGGTCTAGACGTATGCACACACGCCACACGCACACACACTTTAATTAATGTACAGTCTCGGCAATTCCTAAAATCTATAATAAATAAATGTCAGTGTGTATGTGTGTGTGTTGTGTGTGTTGTGTTGTGTGTGTGTGTGTGTGTGTGTGCGTGCGTGCGTCCTCTCCATAGCTTCAAAACCATGAAACTAGCGGCCTGAACTTTGCATGTTATACTAAGGGAACTCCACGTTATGCAAAGAATGAAAACTGGGTTTGGGGTAAATTCAAACACTCCTTTTGAAGATAATTAACCTCATCTTCATCATGAATAAACAAAAACTAGCATATCCTTGGTCAACCCACTGTCACCAGAACTTAGGGATTCAGCAAACAAGAAGTTGCAACTTCTTGCTTGCTGAATCCTCGTTTGCCTTTATATATGAATATACTATGATGTAGTGTTGTCTGTTATTATCTATTTTTTTTTGTTTCTGTCTTCTCTTACCTCTTTTAAACAAATTGTGTGGATGTTGTTGTATGACTTACAACACCCATATCCATACATTTGAGGGTGCATGGATAGGGCACCAGGTAGGATTAAAAACAAAACCAGTCTAAGGCAGAGGAGCTCCTTGTGAGCCAAAAACCATACCATATTGGTGCCCAACTGTGTTTTCTGTTGTTTGGATGTCCTCCTGCAGTCTGGGTACTCTTATTTATAGGATTGGCGCAGCGATTGAGCATGCCAGCCACCTGTAAACACTTCATTCCACAACATGCCACAAAAAAACATAAATAAAACAAAGAAACCACCACTCGATGAGAGGACCACTGTGCAGCTGCCAATGACAATTGAGATAACACGGTCAACGAGCATATTACTAAGATCTGAGGATCATCTCGAGTTGGTGCATTTCCCTCTGTATCTGTACATGCTCCGACTGAGGTGAGTGATCTCACTACGAAGGAGACTTCTATGCCGGCGCTCGAGTCTGTGGTTCATCAGTGCTCCAAGCGAGATACTTTTCTCGTCTCGGAGGATTTAAATGCATCAATGGCACTGATAGGGATGGTTATGAGGCATGTGTTGGTCCCATGGGTCTGGAATTGTGAACCATAACAGCACTTAGTTCATGACTTCACAAGATGTCATGGACTTAGGGTGGCTGGTTCATGGTTTCAGCACCCAGAAAAAGAGCTAGAAAAAGAGCAATCTGAGATTGCAGACCCTCACCAAGACGTGTTTTGTGTGGTGTATTTGTTTGTGGCGTGTGTACTGGTGTGTTTAATTAATGAGACAGAATTAGAACTTGCTCATTATAACTGCTGGCGGTGATGACCTGGTACCAAGAACGTCATGCTTTTGATTGGACACCTGACCCTGCCATGACAATTTTCATTATTATTCAACTGAATTTAGAATTGGATTATATTCATTCATTAACATCAAATGGAAAGACGAAATATGTACAGTCCTGGCATTGGAGTCATCAGAATGAATCTGAACAAGCAAAAAGCAAAGATAAAGTCATCAGGAGGAACTGGATAAGATTCACATTTCAGCTGATACTCCTCTACCTCAAACAGCCTCCAGGCAAAGCCAAGTGGCCTTTATTAAAACAAAAAAAAAATCAAAAACAAATCAAAAAAGAAACCCAGATCAAAAAAAATAAATTCTGGCTGCCAGACCATGTGTCCGATCAAGTGAAATTTAAAGCACATATTCAGCATCATGAATAGATTCATAATTTAATTCCTATCAATTGATTAAGCAGTTCTCAGAAAAAAATTATTTTAATATTTTCTTCAATTCCAATATGGCTGCCAAACCATGTGACCCCTCAATTATTCCTAACAAACTGTTACACCAAGCTTGGGGGACAATTTGTGTAAAGTTTCCCTTGATCTGTCCAGGTGTTCTGGAGAAGAAATTTTTTTAATAGTTTTTAGGGTAAATCCAATATGGCTGCCCACATGTGACCTATGTATTGTCATATGTGAAACCTTTTCTTCCTCATGGTAGGCAGTCCTACCTGTAAGTTTCGCCTCAATCTGTTCAGCCACTTCAGAAAGAAGATTTCAAAGTCCATTTAAAAAAACAATATGGCTGCTGAATCACATGACCGGATGACATCACCAATTTTTTTGCTGTGGAACATTTTATCCCAAGAGACCCTCAAATTTTTCATACTGATCAGATGTAGCATTCAAATATGCAATTTTGATCGTCATTTCAAAGTACCTGTGACATCATAAAAAATAAATCACACTTATTCCCCATGAGGAGTACTTGCCATGTGCAAGTTTCAATTTTCCCTTATTGCGATTACACAGGAGGTCCAAAGTTTTTCCATTTTTCCAACATGCTGCAACATCAGTGACCTATGACATCATAATTATCATTAAACATTCACATAAGTAGTCGCCACCGATGGTAAAGTTTTGTCTCAATCCGACAAGCAGTTGCGGAGAAAAACATGAAAGTTCTGCTGGCAGACAAACAAACAAACAAGAAAAGATGTCGTGCAGAGCACGATACTTGCAAAATCTACCCCCTTCTCCAAAGGTTGCATGGATACATCAAATTGTCCATTTCATTAAGAATAAAATGACAATCTAATGAAAGCTCAGGTCAATCGGATGTAATTGATTGTTTTTCAGATTGAAATTGATGATTTTAGAAGTTTGACCTTGAGTTGTCCTTTAACCTTTTTGACCTCAAAAACTAGTTACTTTCCAAATTCATAATTACTATGCAAATGCTTCCTTCATTTTCAGATTAATCAGATGAAAATTGACGATTTTTCAGATGAAATTGATGATTTTATTAGTTTGACATTGAGATGACCTTTGATTTTTGAGCTTAAAATAGTTGCTTTCCCAATTACAGTGATGGACTATGAAAATCCTGTTCAACTTTCAAGTTAATAGGATGTAAATGGACGATTTTTCAGTTGAAATTAATGTGATTTAGAAGTTTGACCTTGAGTTGACCTTTGGACCTTTTTGATCTCAAAAATAGTTGGTTTCCCAATTCGTAATTACTATGAAATTGCTCTTCAATATTTCAAGTCAATCGATGAAAAGTGACGATTTTTCAGATTAAAATTGATGATTTGAAGCATCAATTTTGTTGCGTTTGCAAGTAATGTCGTTGCTTTTACAAGTAACAGACAGACAGACGACAACAAGCAGCATAGACTGGTACTTTACGAATCGTCAATTGACCTCTGACTTGTCTAATAAAAGCTGTCTCTGAGAAGTAGCGACGCAAAGCCAAAGTTTCTACGATGATTCTGTACCAAACCATCAAAAATCGAATGTTTGACCTCAACCCTGACCTTGACCTTTGACCGGATTTGACCAAAATCTAATCAGCCTAGCATCACCTCCTGAATCACGTGGTGTAATTTGACTATGGTGCTTCTTCCGTTCTTCGAGTTATCGTGCCACAAACAAACACAACAAACAACAAACACACACAAACAAAACAAAACACACAAACAGAGGACGGGGAAGTCACTAATATACTTACAAAACTTTAGATTTCGTATAGTAACAACGACCTAACGCAATACCCTCTCCTTCAGCGAAGGTAATAAACCTCGTTGTGGTCTTTTGCCGCCATTTCTTTCAGCTCTTCAAAAAGCTTTGGCGATTTTCATGATGACCTCTCATGGACAATTAAAGTATACAGTCCAAATATGATTCGGATTTGAGGATGGACCTTGTAGACTAAATAGGTTCTAAATCTGGAGTGAAATCTGAAATTGTTTAGAAACTAACAATTTCTGAAAACTCATGTATTTACTTTAAACAGCAAGGCTGTGATTCCCTCCTTCTTCATATTATCTTAATTCCAGCATGTGTGTGTGTGTGTGTGTGTGTGTGTGTGTGTGTGTGTGTGTGTGTGTGTGTGTGTGTGTGTGTGTGTGTGTGTGTGTGTGTGACCGCTGTTTCTTCGACACACCTGGTCCGATCTAATTGAAACTTGCCAGTATATTGCTGGGGACCTAGGATGTGCCTTTTCAAGGTTTTGATATTACGGACAAGTGCTTCCCAGTTATGGCATTATTTACCAAACCCAATGACAAGACACTGTTATCTGCGTAGGCGTTGGCCGATGGAAAAGGGGCCCATTTAGTTACCGTGGCGTAGGAGTGCAATGGTCAATGCAGCGAATGTCATGGCAAGCAAAGACAGGGAGGTAAACTTGATTTTAATTTGGATTTTAATTAACTCTGTGTGTAGAGTATCACAGCAGTTGTTACTTCAATGCAAAGATATAATTCGTGGGAATGCATGTGAACATTCCGTACGGGCACGCACACTCGGATAGTGATGGACTTACTGTATTGAATATTTCTCGATTTCGTATGCGCATTTATAGATAAACACAATTCCCAATCCAGTCGTCGTTTACGAGAGCGAAGGAACGGCCTGTGTGGTTGTTTGAAAGTTTTTTTTGGGGGGGGAGGGTTTGCACGTACGGCCGACGCATGCAACGTGACGGCGCCGTGCACGCGTACGGGCACGTACTAGTATTTTACAAATTGTCGAAGCATTAAAATAATTGTTTCTGCTGTTCGGATAGTATTACATTGGTGAAGAAAGACTAAGGAATGTGCCTAAGTGTAACTTTATTTGGTGCAACGAAATAATTACGTTAAAGCGTTCATTCATGGAATGTCTGATCTTCGACTGCATACTATCACCATGAAGACCTGGGTGCAAGAAGTACTAAGTCACATTTTTGAAAAAAATGAGCTGGCACAGTACTATTAATCTAAATGGCACGAGCACATTTTTGATACCAAACATACTGAAAAATAAGTCTCAAAGTCCTGTATATTGGTATATGGTCATTGTTGAATTCACTAAATGTAAGTGCAGAAATAACAGTCATAATGTTTGAGCAAGAAGTTCCTAAGTCCATGACTGTCCAATCAAAATGCTAGTATGTGTCACGTGACAAGCTTGAAAATGGCGACCGGAGGCTGACAGCATGGTTGAATAGGATAACCTGTAACAGGCATGATAGGGGCAAAAAACGTAAAAGAAACCCTGGAGACTGGCTAGAAAGAGAATGAAGATGCCAAAGCATCAGGTATGTAGATTCTATGCATTATACTTTGCTGTTACTGAAAAGAAAGCACTACATTCGTCATCAGCTTTTGAGCCCTCTAAAGTGGCCATGCTTTTTTATACTCTTTTTTATACTTTAGAGTTGATTTTTGTGTTAAATATTCGATCTGGTATGATTTCGATGCAAAACTTTCTGAGCAGGAGGGATTTTGCTGATGAGGGACTTGTGATGTTGAAAAGACGACTGGCACAAAGTTGGGTTTTCTTTTTATTAGGACATTAATTTCGATTTAACTGAGTTAATTTTGACTTAACTGGGTAATTGCAGTTAACTGAGTATTTCTGCATAAAATTAAACCACAAAGCAAGGAGACATAGCAAAAAACTGATCTGTTTGGCAATCAAAATGAGCAATAATAGGGCTTTTGTGTTGCTAAAAGTACCCAAGTCCAGCATTTTGTCGCAACAGTACTAAGTCCAGGATTTAGCCACAAAAGTACTTAAGTCCAAAACTATTTTCTCGTTTTCTTCGTAATAAAGGATTATTTTTCCACAAAAAGGGTTTGTCTGCTCTGTATATAGCCCCTGGGAACACCAGCAACAGGCTCCTAGGATAATGCCACCTTAAAATAAAAAAGTATCTGCAGTCATGTTTTGAAAACTTTGATCTCAATATCTCAAAAGTGTTATTTTGTGACTAAGTACTTCTTCACTCAGGTCTTTATTGTTGCCAACACAACCGTTATGCAGTGGAGTTTTAAGCAGCTTGGCGAGTGTTCTACAAGCTGTTTTCTAATGAACATCACAACTGTTCACCATTCTCTTATGTACCTTTCCATTTGTTAGAGTTTTTTTCAATATATTTGCTTAAATACCTTCCAGAAAGGGTTAGGAGGTGGGGTGAGGAGGGAGGAAATGGGTGTGGTGGGAGTCCAGAGGAGGGAGTATTGAGGTGGGAGGAGGAGTGGAGGGTGGGGCATGGGTTCGCTTTACGAGGGAGTCGTCGTTTACTGAGTAGCGAAGGCGGTGGGAGGAGGAAGGGAGGGTGCAGTTATGAGGGTGGCGGGAGAGAGTGGGTTAGAGGGGAAGGGGTGGGGGGTGGGGGATCAGACCCTCTCATGCCTGAAATGCCTGTACCTTTGCTTAATCCTATACTATTAAAATGTCAGAGCGTGGATGAGTTAGTGCGGTGGCTGTCGCGTGTGCGTAGTGTCTGTGTTGTGTGTGTGTGTGTATGTACTCCTCGCATACGTTCGCAAAACATGGAACCTAACGAGTCTGAGAACTTTGCAGCATACTAAAGAAACCCCAGAGGGAATGGCATGAGTGAAAAAATTGGGTGTTTGGTTTAATTAACACCCCTTTTGAAGATAATTAACGGCCTTGGTTTAATTATATCTTTGTCAGTCGCTCCTTTGGTCACACTCTTTTTTGGGTTTTCAGCGTGAATCTGAGGTAACTGTGCTGGGGGTCTAAGCCACCATGTTTTTTTTGGATCAGATTGTGCATAGCAAAGAAGGAATGGCTAAGAAGAGGTGCAGCGGGCTCAACAGAGATGGAGGAACGATATTCTTTAATGCTTCAGACCAGGGATCCCACATAATGGCTTTAGATAAAATGGCAGGACTGAGCATCAAAACAAGTGTAGGTTCTGTAGGTCAACAGAAAGCTATGAAACACCTGGTCGGGATGTAAAAAGACTCATGTCAGAGCAAAAACTGTACACACAAAGGCACAACAAGGTTTGTAGAGTATACTCACTGGGGATGTCTGCAAAAGTATCAATATATCAATCCCAGAAAATTTTCTCTCAATTTAGGTCGGAGGTGTTTTTCATGCATGGGTACGAAACATGAACCAAAAACGATAATTTGAAAACAAGGAAGTTAACGCTCACAAACGACTTGATGATTCCATCAAGCGTTGAAGTTATAGAAAACAAAAGTCATTGCGACTGACACCTTGCATAGAAACTATAGAAAAATCTCTCTTCTTTTGTCACATGGTTTGGCAGCCATACTGGATTGAAGAAAAATATTAAATAATGTTTTCTCTGGAATTGCTTAATCAATTGAAGTGAAACTTCACAATTATGACCCAGTAGTGATGGAGAATACAACTTTAAAATGTCAACTTGATTGGACACATGGTCTGGTAGGCATAATTATTTAATTTTTTGATATGGGTTCCTTTTGGTTTTTTTTTATTTTTTATTTTTTAATTTTTTAATACGGCTCACTTGGCTGTGCCCACATGAGTTTGAGGGTAGACAATTAGCAGCTGAAATGTGAATCCTATCCAGGTTCCTCCTGATGACTTCATCCTTGCTTTT
>CM068957.1:84028058-84039556 GCA_035128595.1 Eptatretus atami | reverse complement strand
TGAAGAAAAGACTAAGGAATGTGCCTAAAGTGTAACTTATTTGAGTGCAACGAAAATAATTACGATAAAGCGTTCATCATGGAATGCTTGATCTTCACTGCATACATCACCATGAAGACCTGGGTGCAAGAAGTACTTAAGTCACATTTTTGAAAAAAAATGAGCTGGCACCAGTACTATACCAAGAGAGAGATTTTTCGGTTAATTGTTTATTATTATGTTGGTGCAAGAAACTAGACATAAATCTGCTGTTTGTAAACTTACAACACCCCCCAAAAAGGTTCTTTTTAAAATGTCAAATGTCAGGCAGCAAAATGTCACTACCCGACTATATAAACTGAAGGATTGGTGCTTCGCATACGAATGTTGCAGCACAAAGTTCACATTTTTTATCATTAGTTGGTGATTTACAGACACCTGAAACACTGAACAAATTAGAAATTCTTGCCCAAATCAGCCCCAGTCAAATATCAGTTACCCTGTTAGCTAGTGTGTGAAAGGCTTCGGTCAAATTTACCTCCAGTTAACCCTGCAATAAGATGGGAATAATTCAGACCATTGTCGTAGAGTAGTAGTAGTAGTAGTAGTAGTAGTAGGTAGATAGTAGTAGTACAGTAGTAGTAGTCGCAGCAGCAGCAGTTGTAGTAGTATTACATTCATTGAATGAACTTTTGATTGTGTCAAGGTCAGAATGATATAAAGTCATTCTTCATCATGGTGGCATAAAATGTTGAGATGCCTTGAGATGCCGATCAACCTACGACAGCCACAAGGCATGTGGTCAGCCCATTGGCCTCCTCCACTCACGAGTTTCTAGCCAGAAGAATCTAGTAAGGCAGGATCAGCAGAAGGAAAATGAGCAAATGTTCATACAGCCGCAGCTGACACTCAAGGTCGAAACAGGCAACAAATTCATCTGAGTCTCTCTCAGCAAATGCTCATCTAGACACAAAACCCAACTAGCAAGAACACTCGGATGATCCAGTAAATCCATGACTCCCCAGTTCCGACTCAGATGTCTATCGACTTCCAGCTCACAACGTGCAGAGACATGAATCTCACAGCCAGGTACGTGAAATCTCTCTGTGATCTCAACATCCTTGCCACAGACAGGTACAGACAAGATTGGCAGCATCCAGATGGCAAACTGAAAAGCCTGAATCTTAGTCTTGACCCAGAAATATCCATAATCCCAGTGGCTTCGACTCCTCATTCAGTGCTTTATGGCCCACATAAGTATGTCTGAAGTCTCCACAAAGATGACTGCATCATCTTGCAAAAAACAACAACCCCAGTCTATACAAACACAGAAAAGTGTGGGGGCCAGTACACACCCTGATAAACCCAGACATAGATCGATTACCGCAGCTTTTGGAGGCCCCCAGGAAGATTAGGGATCCTCCAGACTGCATCCGATTCTCTAAATTGAATGCTTTTGTGGAGTCAACATAGGCTCAAGCAGCCCCTGCTGAAACTCTCACCTGCGTTCGGTGAGGATCCGAAGAGTAAGGATACGGTCAATTGTTGCCCTCTTTGGTGTAGATTCAGACATACTCTGGCGCTGGGCTCAGCAGATGGTGGAAACCGAGAGATAATTACCAAGCAAAGATCTTGCCCGTTACTGAGAGCAGCATCATCCCTCGGTAGTTTTTACGCTCCGTAGCGATCACCCTTCCCTTTCCAAGAGAGGGACAACAAGGCCCTCTTCCAGTCAGTTGGGATGATGCTGTGCTTCAAAATAGAGCACAGAACTGCATGCGACAACATGAGTAACAGCATTTCCATCAACCATGAGAAGTAAAGCATGGATGCCACAGATCCCAGGAGCTTTACCCCCTTTCAATTGGTTCACCACCAACCTGTGTTTCCACCAATTAAGGTGGTTCTCAGTTGATTAGAGGGTCAGTAGTTCAGGGTAGTAACACTGCCTGGCATCCAACTCAACAGCTGGTGGCTCAGCTTGGTAAGGCCGCTCAAAGTAACGGACCACACGCCTTCATTTTAGACTCCTCTGTCAAGATCTCAATGCCCTCCACTCTAAACTGCAAGACACTGAGGCAAGGCTTGAAGGAAAGCGATGCCACCGATTCTGTGTAAGCAGGACAATATTTACTTGACCACAGGTGATGCTCTTCCCTTTTCACAGATTCCTCGAACATAGGCCTCTTCTCCATCCTCAGCGAATGTACAGTTTTATGCCTCAGCTTCCTGAACAGCTTAGCTCTGCCATAAGCCTGGCCCTGTGACACTGGTCATTGGTATCCAGTGTCCCGGGAGATAAAGATCCTCTTGCTTGGCAGTAGGTTCCAAGACACCCAACGGAACATCAAAGATGGTTGTCTTGAAGGCACTCTACAACTCTTCTGGATCAATTGAAACAACCAGATCTCTTCGACCCCCACTCACCTGTTGGGCAACTTCTCAGCTGCCCTTTCATCCTTGAGCATCCAAACACACAGACTAAGGCTGGGATGGTACCAATGCTCTTAGATTTGAGCAGCAGGTTTAGAGTGGCTACACCAAGCCTGTGATGATACTGAGAACTGAGCACTTTGATCGACCCTGAATTCTGGAGCATCCTCCAGCGACCATCAACGAGAACATAGTCAATCTCTATGCCACACCACCGGCGATGCAATACCAAGTCCAGCGATGAGGCTATGGGTGTTGAAACGCAATGAACCAGCCACCTGAAGTCCCGACTTTTGCAAAGTCAAGGAACTTAGTGCGATTCTGGTTCACAGTTCCAGACCCATGGGAGCAACAAATGTCTCATTGATGTGTTGGTTCCCCATGGGTCTGGAACTGTGATGGGTTCCCATGGGTCAATGCATCAACTGGCACAAAGAGCGATGGATATGTCTCAGACATATCATCCCTCTTAGTGCCAGTTAATACATTGGAATTCCCCAAGACTGGAAGAGTATCTTGCCTGGAGCACCAATCAACCACCAACTCGAGTGTAGAAGAGAATATCTCCTCAGTGAGATCACTTGCCTCATTCGCATGTTCATGTACAGAGAGCATGTACAGCGACCAAGGAAATAAACTTGTAAGTTTGAAAGTTTAAACTTACAAGTGTTATTGACATCATAGGTAATCGAGGTAACACCGGTCAACAGGTATATTATTGAAAACTGAGGATTCATCACCAGAAAGTTGTGATGCTTGAATGCTGAATCAAAGCTGCATAATTTTTATAGTCAGCCTTAAGGAGAGCTGTGTATCAGAAAGTGACAAATCCTCAGTTTCAGAATACGTTTGTTCACACAGTGTTACCTCGATTACCAATTGGAGACAGCTTGTTGGACACAGCTACAGTAACTCACTGGAATGGTCACCATCAGAGCGACCAGACAAGTAGTCGGTGTAACCACCCGCCATGAGATCTCGAACACTATCTGGTCTCCGAACCTCAGAGGGTGCTGCAATTTGATGTTCATATGCTGGAGCTCATTGACAGCAGGACAGGTGATTATCCTCTCTTAGAGTGAGGACATTCCAGGCACCCACATGAAGGGACCACCTCAGGTTAACCCAAGGAGACCAACGCTCTGGTGGACGACACCTCAGCACCACCTGGACACACACCACCCACAACGTGACCCAGCAGGGTTGCCCCGTGCCGTGGTCACCTCCCCCCCATCCCATCAACAAAATAATGGGGTCCAGAAAGCTTTGCACAGTTCCATCATTTATGAGCTACCTTGCAAAGGGCAGCTGCCATCAGGAACTCCCACGTCGTGGGTTCTTCTTGGTTTGATTGTTTTGATTTGTTTGATTGTTTTTCGTGTATTGTTGCAGAAGGAAGTGTTTGATGGTGTCCTGTGTGCAAATCCTGCCACCAATCTCCTAGGAATAGCTAACCCAAAAGCAGGATATCCACGACACAGTTTGGGCACCAGATATGGATGGCCATAAGGCTCACTCGAGTCTCTGTTCTTTGACAGGTTTTGTTTTTAATCTTGCTGGTTGTCCACATCCATACACCCTCCACACCAGGAAACTTGGTGGGGAGCCGTTTAGTCACCCACACCAACCATGAAGCAGGTTAGTAAAGGTTTACATGGCACCTGCAGCAAGTCACCAATCTGATCTGGCCTGACCTGACAATGAAACACAGCCGTGGATAAACTTTCAAACTTACCGTAACCATCCCCAGTACCTGATTGTGTCTGTTCTCCATGAGAGATTTTTCATGCAGCTTCGCATTGTGTAGAACAATGCCACAGAATGCCAAGTATGCAGAGAAGTCCTGCAGGTGACATGGCAGGTGTGGGGCTGTTTCACTGAAGAGTCGAGAAGAAAGGTACACAGATGGGGATTAAGCTGCAGAATAGAACAGGGCCAGGTAAACTGCAACAGTATGTGCGAGTGAGTTTTTTTTTCCAGAATAAGTCCAACACCACACAATACACATCGGGTAATTGTAAATGGCGTGTGTGTCTTACCGTCTCATCTTTGGCTGTGAATTGCCCACCATGTTCACCTTCTGTTGATGGCCTGTGCCACTCCCGACGATCTGCAGACAAAACAGTTATTGAAAACGAATAGATACAATCAGTAGATTACATGCAAAATAGGAATTGCATTTTTCATACAACTCTAATGCAAAAAGCGAAAATAGGTTTTATAGCCTGTGCCACGCTGATACCCTGCACATACTTGGGCTGATACCTGCACAACTGGCTGATACTGCACATTTCTTGGTTCTACCATGATATCATTATAATGTTAAAATGGTAGAGAAGATGCTCAACACTCTCGAGAACACGACAATTTATTCAGACACCCGGTGCTTGACTGCAAATGTGAAACAGGTGAAAGTTAAGACTGCAATGTCCCAACCGCCGAGAGTTCATCAAGACCTCTCGTTTCTCCATGAATCGGAGAAGGCTCACATGATATCTCGGGGAAGATCTCAAGAGGATCCTAAGTTGAAGAGGACCATAATCTTGCCAAGAAAGAAGAGTAGCTTTATCCCAATGCACGATATTTTGAGAGTTTCACATCCAACAGAAATCATTGCCCAGCCTTAAGGAGAGGCTTTTTTTTTTATGAGGTTTTAGCCATTTCATTCGCAAAGAGGATTCCAATATGTGAAGGAACTCCATTAAGGCAAACTCTGAGCCCATTCTCGTCAAAAGGTCCAGAGAGGCTTCAAGCTTCATACCATATTGAATGATTCATTACATTTCGCATGCAGTCTCTGGCTACTGATTGAATCATTCCTGGGAGCGCAGTTGTGCCACTGATTGCAGTGCCTGCTGTAGAGATGCCAGTTTAATGTCCATCCGAGGGACGGCGCACACATTGATGCCTCGCCCTGCCTGCGAGACAACCAGGATGACAGTTTATACAGTAGCTGGGTCGGGATTCAAACCCAGGCCACCCTCCAGCCCCATATTGAATGATGATGAGCCCTTTGAATCCAAAGCTTGCAAATACATGGCGTGATGCTGACAAGTAACAAGTGATGGAGGGGCTAAGTCAAAGACGCCAAACCACAGCACATATCATCGTGAACAGTTCCTCTCCAAATATTGAGCAATGACTGATATCCTGCCTGATCATGATATTTCAGTTTCAGTACATAGAAGGCCAAAGCTGTCCTTCGAGTCAGGAGATCTGGAACCATTTGTAATTCAGATAATATTCGCCTTCCACTGAGAAGCTTTGGAGGAAAAGAGGAGTCATATATAAGATGTTGAAGTTCATCTTCAAGGGCAATAATGTTGTGGCATTCCACTGCAAAAACATTTGTGTTCCGGTATCCATTCTTTCATTGAAGGATACTTTTTGGGGGACGAATGCAACATCTTTAAAGAGGGACCAGGCTTTAGTAATCACCTTGTGCGAGGTTCACGCTATGCTTCTCCGATACATTCTTATAGCTCGAAGATTACAATTATACTGTAGGCATCAATGACGGATAACTTCAGATGAGTGGCTCCAAGGTTGCAGGGAGAGTAAGACACTTGAAGAGCCTGGTTGCCAAGATATCGAGCAGTGGCCTCAGAAGTAATTGAGGACTTCTGCGAAGTTTTTTGACCATGGTATAATAATTACAAGAAGCATCTCAAAATGCAAGCCCATCCATATCCACTTTGTACTCGAACTAAGCTTGACGAAAACAACAGCTAAGAAAAAAGTAAACTTTATGGATTAGTGTTCTCAATGTTCTCATAATAGGGGGTTGTTGAAACTTTGATGACAGAAAGATCAAATGTTAAAAGTTATGGTCTAGACGTATGCACACACGCACACACGCACCACACTTTAATTAATTGTACAGTCTCGGCAATTCCTAAAATCTTAATAATAAATGTCAGTGTGTACGTGTGTGTGTGTGTGTGGTGTGTGTGTGTGTGTTGTGTGTGTGTGTGTGTGTGTGTGTGTGCGTGCGTGCGTCCTCTCCATAGCTCAAACCATGAAACCTAGCGGCCTGAAACTTTGCATGTATACTAAGGGAACTCCACGTTAGTGCAAGAATGAAAACTGGTTTGGGGTAAATTCAAACACTCCTTTTGAAAGATAATTAACTCATCTCATCATGATAAACAAAAACTAGCATATCCTTGGTCAACCCACTGTCAACCAGAACTTAGGGATTCAGCAACAAGAAGTTGCAACTTCTTGCTTGCTGAATCCCTCGTTATGTTATATATGAATACTATGATTGATGTTGTCTGTTATTTATTCTTTTTTTTGTTCTGTCTTCTCTTACCTCTTTTAAACAAATTGTGGTTGGATGTTTGTTGTATGACTACAACACCCATATCCATACAATTTGAGGGTGCATGGATATGGGCCACCAGGTAGGATTAAAAACAAAACCAGTCTAGGGCAGAGGAGCTCCTTGTGAGCCAACAACCATCCATATCTGGTGCCCAACTGTGTCTGTGGATGTCCTCCTGCAGTTGGGTACCTCTTATAGGAGTTGGCGGCAGGAATTTGCATGCCAGCCACTGTAAACACTTCATTCCACAACATGCACAAAAAACATAAATAAAACAAAGAAAACCCCACTCGATGAGAGGACCACCTGTGCAGCTGCCAATGACAATTGAGATAACACTGGTCAACGAGCATATTATAAGACTGAGGATTCATCTCTGGGTGTCATTCCCCTGGTATCTGTACATGCTCCGACTGAGGTGAGTGATCTCACTACGAAGGAGACGTTCTATGCCGCGCTCGAGTCTGTGGGTTCATCAGTGCTCCAAGCGAAGATACTTTTCTCGTCTCGGAGGATTTAAATGCATCAACTGGCACTGATAGGGATGGTTATGAGGCATGTGTTGGTCCCATGGGTCTGGAATTGTGAACCATAACAGCACTTAGTTCCATGACTTCACAAGATGTCATGGACTTAGGGTGGCTGGTTCATGGTTTTCAGCACCCAGAAAAAGAGCTAGAAAAAGAGCAATCTGAGATTGCAGACCCTCACCAAGACGTGTTTTGTGTGTGTATTTTGTGTGGCGGTTGTGTACTGGTGTGTTAATTAATGAGACAGAATTAGAACTGCTCATTATAAACTGCTGGCGGTGATGACCTGGTACCAAGAACGTCATGCTTTGATTGGACACCTGACCCTGGCCCATGACAATTTTTCATTATTTTCAACTGAATTTAGAATTGGATTATAATTCATTCAATTAACATCAAATGGAAGACGAAATATGTACAGTCTGCATTGGAGTCCATCAGAATGAATCTGAACAAGCAAAAAGCAAAGATAAAGTCATCAGGAGAGAACCTGGATAAGAATTCACATTTCAGCTGATACTCCTCTACCCTCAAACAGCCTCCAGGCAAAGCCAAGTGAGCCTTATTAAAACAAAAAAAAATCAAAAACAAAATCAAAAGAACCAGATCAAAAAAAAATAAATTCCTGGCTGCCAGACAATGTGTCCGATCAAGTTGAAAATTTAAAGCACATATTCAAGCAATCATGAATAGATCATAATTCTAATGTTTCCTATAATTGATTAAGCAGTTTCCAGAAAAAAAATTATTTAATATTTTCTTCAATCCAATATGGCTGCCAAACCATGTGACCCCTCAATTATTCCTTAACAAACTTGTACACCCACAGGCTTGGGGAACATTTGTGTAAAGTTTCCCCTTGATCTGTCCAGGTGTTCTGGAGAAGAAATTTTTTTATAGGTTTTAGGGTAAATCCAATATGGCTGCCCAACCATGTGACCTATGATGTCATATGTGAGAACCTTTTCTTCCTCATGGGTAGGCAGTCTACCTGTAAAGTTTCGCCTCAATCTGTTCAGCACTTCAGAGAAGAAGATTTTTCAAAGTTCCATTTAAAAAACAATATGGCTGCTGAATCACATGACCGATGACATCACCAATTTTTTTGCTGTGGAACATTTTATCCCAAGATGACCCTCAAAATTTTTCATACTGATTCAGATGTAGCAATTCAAATATGCAATTTTGACGTCATTTCAAAAGGTACCTGTGACATCATAAAAAAATAAATCACACTTATTCCCCATGAGGAGTACTTGCCATGTGCCAAGTTCAATTTTTTCCCTTATTGCGATTTAACAGATGGAGGTCCAAAGTTTTTCCATTTTTCCAACATGGCTGCAACATCACGTGACCTATGACATCATAATTATCATTACAACATTCCACATAGTAGTCGCACCGATGGTGACGTTTTGTCTCAATCCGACAAGCAGTTGCGGAGAAAAACATGAAAGTTCTGTGCAGACAAACAAACAAACAAGAAAAAGATGTCGTGCAGAGCACGATACTTGCAAAATCTAACCCCCTTCTTCCAAAGGTTGCCAATGGATACATCAAATTGTCCATTTCATTAAGAATAAAATTGACAATCTTAATGAAAAGCTCAGGTCAATCGGATGTAAATTGATTGTTTTTCAGATTGAAAATTGATGATTTTAGAAGTTTGACCTTGAGTTGTCCTTTAACCTTTTGACCTCAAAAACTAGTTACTTTCCAAATTCAGTAATGTACTATGCAAATGCTCCTTCATTTTCAGATTAATCAAGATGAAATTGACGATTTTTTCAGATGAAATTTGATGATTTTATTAGTTTGACATTGAGATGAACCTTTTGACTTTTTGAGCTTAAAATAGTTGCTATTCCCAATTCAGTGATGGACTATGAAATCCTGTTCAACTTTCAAGTTAATAGGATGTAAAATGACGATTTTTCAGTTGAAAATTAATGATTTTAGAAGTTTGACTTGAGTTGACCTTTGACCTTTTGATCTCAAAAAATAGTTGGTTTCCCAATTCGGTAAGTACTATGAAATTGCTCTTCAAATTTTCAAGTCAATCGGATGAAAATTGACGATTTTTCAGATTAAAATTGATGATTTGAAGCATCAATTTTTGTTGCGTTTGCAAGTAATGTCTGTTGCTTTTACAAGTAACAAAACAGACAGACAGACAGACAAACAAGCAGTCAATAGACTGGTACTTACGAAATCGTCAACTTGACCTCTGACCTTGTCTAATAAAAGCTGTCTCTAGAGAAGGTAGCGACGCAAACAGAAGTTTCTACGATGATTCTGTACAAACCATAAAAATCGAATGTTTGACTCACCGTGACCTTGACCTTTGACCGATTTTGACCAAAATCCTAATCAGCGCTAGCCATCACCTCCTGAATCACGTGGTGTATTTGATATTGGTAGCTTCTTCCGTTCTCGAGTTATCGTGCCCACAAACAAAAAACATACAAACAACAACACACACAAACAAACAACACACAAACAGAGGACGGAGTCATATACTTACAAAATCTTTAGATTTCGTAAGTAACAAACGGACCCTAACGCCAATACCTCTCCTTCAGCGAAGGTAATAAACCTCGTTGTGGTCTTTCGCCGCATTTCGTTTCAGCCTCTTCAAAAAGCTTTGGCGATTTTCCATGATGACCTCTCATGGACTAATTAAAGTATACAGTCAAATATGATTTCGGATTTGAGGATGGACCTTGTAGACTAATAGTGTCTAAATCTGGAGTGAAATCTGAAATTGTTTAGAAACTAACAATTCTGAAAACTCAATGTATTTACTTAAACAAGCAAGGCTGTGATCCCTCCTTCTTTCATATATCTATAATTCCAGCAATGTGTGTGTGTGTGTGTTGTGTGTGTGTGTTTGTGTGTGTGGTGTGTGTGTGACTGTGTGGTGTGTGTGTGTGTGTGTGTGTGTGTGTGTGGTGTGTGTGTGTGTGTGACCGCTGTTTTTCTCGACAACCACTGGTCCGATCTAATTGAAACTTGCCAGGTATATTGCGGGGACCTGAGGATGTGCCTTTTCAAGGTTTGATATTAATCGACAAGTGCTTCCAAGATTATGGCCATTTATTTACGCAAACCAATGACAAGACACGTTATTGTCGTGGCGTGGCCGATGGGAAAGGGCACCATTTAGTTACCGTGGCGTAGGAGTGGCAAATGGTCAATGGCAGCGAATGTCATGGCAAGCAAAGACAGGGAGGTAACTTGATTTTAATTTGGATTTTAATTAACTCTGTGTGTGAAGTATCACAGCAGTTGTTTACTTCAATGCAGATATAATTCGTGGAATGCAATGTGAACATTCCGTCGGGCACGCACCACTTCCGGATAGTGATGACTTACTGTATTGTAATAATTTCTCGATTTTCGTAATGCGCATTTATAGATAAACACAATTCCCCAATCCAGTCGTCGTTTACGAGAGCGAAGGAACGGCCTGTGTGTTGTTTGAAAGTTTTTTTTGGGGGGGGGGAGGGTTTGCACGTACGGCCACGCACGTACGGCACGCACGTATGGCAGCGAGAGCGAGGACATTATATTTTTTTTTTTTTTTGCCGTACGGCCACCACGTACGGCCGCACGTACGGGCAGTACTAGTATTTACAAATTGTCGAAGCATTAAACATAATTGTTTCTGCTGTTCGGAGTATTACATTGAGTGAAGAAGACTAAGGAATGTGCCTAAAGTGTAACTTATTTGAGTGCAACGAAATAATTACGATAAAGGTTCATCATGGAATGCTTGATTTCACTGCATACTCATGAAGACCTGGGTGCAAGAAGTACTTAAGTCACATTTTTGAAAAAAAATGAGCTGGCACCAGTACTATAATCTATAATGGGCAGAGCATCATTTGATACCAAAACATTCTGAAAATAAGTCCTCAAGTCCTGTATATTGGTATATGGTCATTGTTGAATTCACTAAAATGTAGTGCAAGAAATACCCAAGTCCATAATGTTTGAGCAAGAAGTCCCTAAGTCCATGACTGTCCAATCAAAATGCTAGTATGTGTACGTGACAAGCTGTGAAATGGCGACCATGGAGGCTGGACAGCATGGTGTAATAAGGATAACCCTGATAACAGCATGAAGGGGCAAAAAACGTAAAAGAAACCCTGGAGACTGGCTAGAAAGAAGAATGAAGGATGCCAAAGCATCAGGTATGTAGTTTCTATGGCTTATAACTTTGCTGG
>CM068957.1:84016154-84028033 GCA_035128595.1 Eptatretus atami | reverse complement strand
TACTGAAAAAGGCACTACATTCGTCATCAGCTTTTGAGCCCTCATAAAGGTGGCCATGCTTTTTTATACTCTTTTTATACTCTTAAGAGTTGACTTTGTTGTAATATTTCCGATCTGGTATGATTTCGATGCAAACTTTCTGAGCAGGAGGATTTTGCTGAATGAGGGACTTGTGATGTGAAAGACGACTGGCACCAAAGTTGGGTTTTCTTTTATTTAGGACATTAATTTCCGATTTAACTGAGTAATTTTGGACTTAACTGGGTAATATTGCCAAGAGAGAGATTTTTCGGTTAATTGTTTATTATTATGTTGGTGCAAGAAACTAGACATAAATCTGCTGTTTGTAAACTTACAACCCCCCCAAAAAGGTTCTTTTTAAAATGTCAAATGTCATGCAGCAAAATGTCACTACCCGACTTATAAACTGAAGGATGGTGCTTCGCATACAGAATGTTCAGCACAAAGTTCACATTTTTTATCATTAGTTGGTGGATTTAAGACACCTGAACACTGAACAAATTAGAAATTCTTGCCCAAATCAGCCCCAGTCCAAATATCAGTTACCCTGTTAGCTAGTGTGTGAAAGGCTTCGGTCAAATTTACCTCCAGCTTAACCCTGCAATAAGATGGGAATAATTCAACCATTGTCGTAGAGTAGTAGTAGTGAGTAGTAGTAGTAGTAGGTAGATAGTAGTAGTACAGTAAGTAGTAGTCGCAGCAGCGCAGTTGTAGTAGTATTACATTCATTGATGAACTTTTGATTGTGGTCAAGGTCAGATGATATAAAGTCATTCTTCATCATGGTGGCATAAAATGTTGAGATGCCTTGAGATGCCGATCAACCTACGACAGCCACAAGGCATGTGGTCAGCCATTGGCCTCCTCCACTCACAGAGTTCTCTAGCCAGAAGAATCTAGTAAGGCAGGATCAGCAGAAGGAAAATGAGCCAAATGTTCATACAGCCGCAGCTGACACTCAAGGTCGAAACAGGCAACAAATCTCATCTGAGTCTCTCTCAGCAAATGCTCATTAGACACAAAACCCAACTAGCAAGAAACACGGATGATCCAGTAAATCCATGACTCCCCAGTTCCGACTCAGATGTCTATCGACTTCCAGCTCACAACGTGCAGAGACATGAATCTCACAGCACAGGTACGTGAATCTCTCTGTGATCTCAACATCCTTGCCACAGACAGGTACAGACAAGATGGCAGCATCCAGATGGCAAACTGAAAAGCCTGAATCTTAGTCTTGACCCAGAAATATCCATAATCCCAGTGGCTTCGACTCCTCATTCAGTGCTTTATGGCCCACATAAGTATGTCTGAAGTCTCCACAAAGATGACTGGCATCATCTTCAAAAAACACAACCCCAGTCTATACAAACACAGAAAAGTGTGGGGGCCAGTACACACCCTGATAAACCCAGACATAGATCGATTACCGCAGCTTTGGAGGCCCCCAGGAAGATTAGGGATCCTCCAGACTGCATCCCGATTCTCTAAATTGAATGCTTTTGTGGAGATCACATAGGCTGCAAGCAGCCCCTGCTGAAACTCTCACACTGCGTTCGGTGAGGATCCGAAGAGTAAGGATACGGTCAATTGTTGCCCTCTTATGGTGTAGATTCAGATACTCTGGCGCCTGGGTGCTCAGCAGATGGTGGAAACCCGAGAGATAATTACCAAGCAAAGATCTTGCCCGTTACTGAGAGCAGCATCATCCCTCGGTAGTTTTTTACGCTCCCTAGCGATCACCCTTCCCTTTCCAAGAAGGGACAACAAGGCCCTCTTCCAGTCAGTTGGGATGATGCATGTGCTTCAAAATAGAGCACAGAACTGCATGCGACAACATGAGTACAGCATTTCCATCAACCATGAGAAGTAAAGCATGGATGCCACAGATCCCAGGAGCTTTACCCCTTTCAATTGGTTCACCACAACCTGTGTTTCCACCAATTAAGGTGGTTATCAGTTGATTAGAGGGTCAGTAGTTCAGGGTAGTAACACTGCTGGCATCCAACTCAACAGCTGGTGGCTCAGCTTGGTAAGGCCGCTCAAAGTAACGGACCACACGCCTTCATTTTAGACTCCTCTGTCAAGATTCAATGCCCTCCACTCTAAACTGCAAGACCACTGAGGGCAGGCTTGAAGGAAAGCGATGCCACCGATTCTGTGTAAGCAGGACAATATTTACTTGACCACAGGTGATGCTCTTCCCTTTTCACAGATTCCTCGAACATAGGCCTCTTCTCCATCCTCAGCGAATGTACAGTTTTATGCTCAGCTTCCCTGAACAGCTTAGCTCTGCCAATAAGCCTGGCCCTGTGACACTGGTCATTGGTATCCAGTGTCCCGGGAGATAAAGATCCTCTTGCTTGGCAGTAGGTTCCAAGACACCCAACGGAACATCAAAGATGGTTGTCTTGAAGGCACTCTACAACTCTTCTGGATCAATTGAAACAACCAGATCTCTTCGACGCCCACTCACCTGTTGTGGCAAACTTCCAGCTGCCCTTTCATCCTTGAGCATCCAAACACATCAGACTAGGCTGGGATGGTACCAATGCTCTTAGATTTGAGCAGCAGGTTTAGAGTGGCTAACCAAGCCTGTGATCGATACTGAGGAACTGAGCACTTTGATCGACCCTGAAGTTCTGGAGCATCCTCCAGCGACCATCAACGAGAACATAGTCAATCTCTATGCCACACCACCGGCGATGCAATACCAAGTCCAGCGATGAGGCTATGGGTGTTGAAACCAATGAACCAGCCACCTGAAGTCCACGACTTTTGCAAAGTCAAGGAACTTAGTGCGATTCTGGTTCACAGTTCCAGACCCATGGGAGCCAACAAATGTCTCATTGATGTGTTGGTTCCCATGGGTCTGGAACTGTGATGGGTTCCCATGGTCAATGCATCAACTGGCACAAAGAGCGATGATATGTCTCAGACATATCATCCCTCTTAGTGCCAGTTAATACATTGGAATTCCCCAAGACTGGAAGAGTATCTTGCCTGGAGCACCAATCAACCACCAACTCGAGTGTAAGAAGAGAATATCTCCTCAGTGAGATCACTTGCCTCATTCGCATGTTCATGTACAGAGAGCATGTACAGCGACCAAGGAAATAAACTTGTAAGTTTGAAAGTTTAAACTTACAAGTGTTATTGACATCATGAGGTAATCGAGGTAACACCGGTCAACAGGTATATTATGAAAACTGAGGATTCATCACAGAAAGTTTGTGATGCTTGAATGCTGAATCAAGCTGCATAATTTTTATAGGTCAGCCTTAAGGAGAGCTGTGTATCAGAAAGTGACAAATCCTCAGTTTCAGAATACGTTTGTTCACCAGTGTACCTCGATTACCAATTGAGACAGCTTGTTGGACACAGCTACAGTAACTCACTGGAATGGTCACCATCAGAGCGACCAGACAAGTAGTCGGTGTAACCACCCGCCATGAGATCTCGAACACTATCTGGTCTCCGAACCTCAGAGGTGCTGCAATTTGATGTTCATATGCTGGAGCTCATTGACAGCAGGACAGGCTGATTATCCTCTCTTAGAGTGAGGACATTCCAGGCACCCACATGAAGGGACCACCTCAGGTTAACCCAAGGAGACCACGCTCTGGTGGACGACACCTCAGCACCACCTGGACACACACCACCCACAACGTGACCCAGCAGGGTTGCCCCGTGCCGTGGTCACCTCCCCCCCCATCCCATCAACAAAATAATGGGGTCCAGAAAGCTTTGCAACCAGTTCCATCATCTTATGAGCTACCTTGCAAAGGGCAGCTGCCACTCAGGAACTCCCACGTCGTGGGTTCTTCTTGGTTTGATTGTTTTGATTTGTTTGATTGTTTTTTCGTGTATGTTGCAGAAGGAAGTGTTTGGATGGTGTCCTGTGTGCAAATCCTGCACCAATCTCCTAGGAATAGCTAACCCCAAAAGCAGGATATCCAGACACAGTTTGGCACCAAGATATGGATGGCCATAAGGCTCACTCGAGCTCTCTGTTTCTTTGACAGGTTTTGTTTTTAAATCTTGCTGGTTGTCCACATCCATACACCCTCCACACCAGGAAACTTGGTGGGGAGCCGTTTAGTCCCCACACCAACCATGAAGCAGGTTAGTATAGGTTTACATGGCACCTGCAGCAAGTCACCAATCTGATCTGGCCTGACCTGACAATGAAACACAGCCGTGGATAAACTTTCAAACTTACCGTAACCATCCCCAGTACCTGATTGTGTCTGTTCTCCATGAGAGATTTTTCATGCAGCTTCGCATTGTGTAGAACAATGCCACAGAATGCCAAGTATGCAGAGAAGTCCTGCAGGTGACATGGCAGGTGTGGGGCTGTTTCACTGAAGAGTCGAGAAGAAAGGTACACAGATGGGGATTAAGCTGCAGAATAGAACAGGGCCAGGTAAACTGCACAGTATGTGCGAGTGAGTTTTTTTTTTCCAGAATAAGTCCAACACCACACAATACACATCGGGTAATTGTAAATGGCGTGTGTGTCTTACCGTCTCATCTTTGGCTGTGAATTGCCCACCAATGTTCACCTTTCTTGTTGATGGCCTGTGCCACTCCGACGATCTGCAGACAAAACAGTTATTGAAAACGATAAGATACAATCAGTAGATTACATGCAAAATAGGAATGCATTTTTCATACAACTCTAATGCAAAAGCGAAAATAGGTTTTATAGCCTGTGCCACGCTGATACCTGCACATACTTGGGCTGATACCTGCACATACTTGGCGATACTGCACATTTCTTGGTTCTACCATGATATCATTATAATGTTAAAATGGTAGAGAGATGCTCAACACTCTCGAGAACACGACAATTTATTCAGACACCCGGTGCTTGACTGCAAATGTGAAACAGGTGAAAGTTAAGACTGCAATGTCCCAACCGCCGAGAGTTCATCAAGACCTCTCGTTTCTCCATGAATGGAGAAGGGCTCACATGATATCTCGGGGAAGATCTCAAGAAGGATCCTAAGTTGAAGAGGACCATAATCTTGCCAAGAAAGAAGAGTAGCTTTATCCCAATGCACGATATTTTGAGAGTTTTCACAATCCAACAGAAATCATTGCCCAGCCTTAAGGAGAGGGCTTTTTTTTTTATGAGGTTTTAGCCATTTCATTCGCAAAGAGGATTCCAATATGTGAAGGAACCTCCATTAAGGCAAACTCTGAGCCCATTCTCGTCAAAAGGTCCAGAGAGGCTTCAAGCTTCATACCATATTGAATGATTCATTCATTTCGCATGCAGTCCTCTGGCTACTGATTGAATCATTCCTGGGAGCGCAGTTGTGCCACTGATTGCAGTGCCTGCTGTAGAGATGCCAGTTTAATGTCCATCCGAGGGACGGCGCACACATTGATGCCTCGCCCTGCCTGCGAGACAACAGGATGACAGTTTATACAGTAGCTGGGTCGGGATTCAAACCCAGGCCACCCTCCAGCCCCATATTGAATGATGATGAGCCCTTTGAATCAAAGCTTGCAATACATGGCGTGATGCTGACAAGTACAAGTGATGGAGGGGCTAAGTCAAAGACGCCAAACCACAGCACATATCCATCGTGAACAGTTCCTCTCCAAATATTGAGCAATGATCTGATATCCTGCCTGATCATGAATATTTCAGTTTCAGTACATAGTAAGGCCAAAGCTGTCTTCGAGTCAGGAGATCTGGAACCATTTGTAATTCAGATAATATTCGCCTTCCACTGAGAAGCTTTGGAGGAAAAGAGGAGTCATATATAAGATGTTGAAGTTCATCTTCAAGGCAATAATGTTGTGGCATTCCACTGCAAAAACATTTGTGTTCCGGTATCCATTCTTTCATTGAAGGATACTTTTTGGGGGACGAATGCAACATCTTTAAGAGGGACCAGGCCTTTAGTAATCACCTTGTGCGAGGTTCACGCTATGCTTCTCCGATACATTCTTAATAGCTCGAAGATTACAATTATACTGTAGGCATCAATGACGGATAACTTCAGATGAGTGGCTCCAAGGTTGCAGGGAGAGTAAGACACTTGAGAGCCTGGTTGCCAAGATATCGAGCAGTGGCCTCAGAAGTAATTGAGGACTTCTGCGAACGTTTTTGACCATGGTATAATAATTACAAGAAGCATCTCAAAATGCAAGCCCATCCATATCCACTTTGTACTCGAACTAAGCTTGACGAAAACAACAGCTAAGAAAAAAGTAAACTTTATGGATTAGTGTTCTCAATGTTCTCATAAAGGGGGTTGTTGAAACTTTGATGACAGAAGATCAAATGTTAAAAGTTAATGGTCTAGACGTATGCACACACGCACACACGCACCACACTTTAATTAATTGTACAGTCTCGGCAATTCCTAAAATCTATAATAATAAATGTCAGTGTGTACGTGTGTGTGTGTGTGTGGTGTGTGTGTGTGTGTTGTGTGTGGTGTGTGGTTGTGTGTGTGTGCGTGCGTGCGTCCTCTCCATAGCTTCAAAACCATGAAACCTAGCGGCCTGAAACTTTGCATGTATACTAAGGGAACTCCACGTTAGTGCAAGAATGAAAACTGGTTTGGGGTAAATTCAAACACTCCTTTTGAAGATAATTAACTCATCTCATCATGAATAAACAAAAACTGCATATCCTTGGTCAACCCACTGTCACCAGAACTTAGGGATTCAGCAACAAGAAGTTGCAACTTCTTGCTTGCTGAATCCCTCGGTTATGTTATATATGAATACTATGATTGATGTTGTCTGTTATTTATTCTTTTTTTTGTTCTGTCTTCTCTTACCTCTTTTAAACAAATTGTGTTGGATGTTTGTTGTATGACTTACAACACCCATATCCATACATTTGAGGGTCATGGATATGGGCCACCAGTAAGGATTAAAAAAAAACCAGTCTAGGGCAGAGGAGCTCCTTGTGAGCCAACAACCATCCATATCTGGTGCCCAAACTGTGTCTGTGGATGTCCTCCTGCAGTTGGGTACCTCTTTATAGGAGGTTGGCGGCGGATTTGCATGCCAGCCACTGTAAACACTTCATTCCACAACATGCACAAAAAACATAAATAAAACAAAGAAAACCCCACTCGATGAGAGGACCACTGTGCAGCTGCCATGACATTGAGATAACACTGGTCAACGAGCATATTATAAGACTGAGGATTCATCTCTGGGTGTCATTCCCCTGGTATCTGTACATGCTCCGACTGAGGTGAGTGATCTCACTACGAAGGAGACGTTCTATGCCGCGCTCGAGTCTGTGGTTCATCAGTGCTCCAAGCGAAGATACTTTTCTCGTCTCGGAGGATTTAAATGCATCAACTGGCACTGATAGGGATGGTTATGAGGCATGTGTTGGTCCCATGGGTCTGGAATTGTGAACCATAACAGCACTTAGTTCCATGACTTCACAAGATGTCATGGACTTAGGGTGGCTGGTTCATGGTTTCAGCACCCAGAAAAAGAGCTAGAAAAAGAGCAATCTGAGATTGCAGACCCTCACCAAGACGTGTTTTGTGTGTGTATTTTGTGTGGCGGTTGTGTACTGGTGTGTTAATTAATGAGACAGAATTAGAACTGCTCATTATAAACTGCTGGCGGTGATGACCTGGTACCAAGAACGTCATGCTTTGATTGGACACCTGACCTGGCCCATGACAATTTTTCATTATTATTCAACTGAATTTAGAATTGGATTATAATTCATTCAATTAACATCAAATGGAAGACGAAATATGTACAGTCCTGCATTGGAGTCCATCAGAATGAATCTGAACAAGCAAAAAGCAAAGATAAAGTCATCAGGAGAAACCTGGATAAGAATTCACATTTCAGCTGATACCCTCTACCCTCAAACAGCCTCCAGGCAAAGCCAAGTGAGCCTTATTAAAACAAAAAAAAATCAAAAACAAAATCAAAAAGAACCCAGATCAAAAAAAAATAAATTCCTGGCTGCCAGACAATGTGTCCGATCAAGTTGAAAATTTAAAGCACATATTCAGCATCATGAATAGATCATAATTCTAAATGTTTCCTATCAATTGATTAAGCAGTTCCAGAAAAAAAATTATTTAATATTTTCTTCAATCCAATATGGCTGCCAAACATGTGACCCCTCAATTATTCCTTAACAAACTTGTACACCCAAGGCTTGGGGAACATTTGTGTAAAGTTTCCCCTTGATCTGTCCAGGTGTTCTGGAGAAGAAGATTTTTTTATAGGTTTTAGGGTAAATCCAATATGGCTGCCCAACCATGTGACCTATGATGTCATATGTGAGAACCTTTTCTTCCTCATGGGTAGGCAGTCCTACCTGTAAAGTTTCGCCTCAATCTGTTCACACTTCAGAGAAGAGATTTTTCAAAGTTCCATTTAAAAAACAATATGGCTGCTGAATCACTGACCGATGACATCACCAATTTTTTGCTGTGGAACATTTTATCCCAAGATGACCCTCAAAATTTTTCATACTGATCAGATGTAGCATTCAAATATGCAATTTTGACGTCATTTCAAAAGGTACCTGTGACATCATAAAAAAATAAATCACACTTATCCCCATGAGGAGTACTTGCATGTGCCAAGTTCAATTTTTCCCTTATTGCGATTTAACAGATGGAGGTCCAAAGTTTTTCCATTTTTCCAACATGGCTGCAACAATCACGTGACCTATGACATCATAATTATCATTACAACATTCCACATAGTAGTCGCACCGATGGTGACGTTTTGTCTCAATCCGACAAGCAGTTGCGGAGAAAAACATGAAAGTTCTGTGCAGACAAACAAACAAACAAGAAAAAGATGTCGTGCAGAGCACGATACTTGCAAAATCTACCCCCTTCTTTCCAAAGGTTGCCATGGATACATCAAATTGTCCATTTCATTAAGAATAAAATTGACAATCTTAATGAAAGCTCAGGTCAATCGGATGTAAATTGATTGTTTTTCAGATTGAAATTGATGATTTTAGAAGTTGACCTTGAGTTGTCCTTTAACCTTTTGACCTCAAAAACTAGTTACTTTCCAAATTCAGTAATGTACTATGCAAATGCTCCTTCATTTTCAAGATTAATCAAGATGAAATTGACGATTTTTTCAGATGAAATTTGATGATTTTATTAGTTTGACATTGAGATGAACCTTTTGACTTTTTGAGCTTAAAATAGTTGCTATTCCCAATTCAGTGTGGACTATGAAATCCTGTTAACTTTCAAGTTAATAGGATGTAAATGACGATTTTTCAGTTGAAAATTAATGATTTTAGAAGTTTGACCTTGAGTTGACCTTTGACCTTTTGATCTCAAAAATAGTTGGTTTCCCAATTCGGTAATGTACTATGAAATTGCTCTTCAAATTTTCAAGTCAATCGGATGAAAATTGACGATTTTTCAGATTAAAATTGATGATTTGAAGCATCAAATTTTTGTTGCGTTTGCAAGTAATGTCTGTTGCTTTTACAAGTAACAAAACAGACAGACAGACAGACAAACAGCAGTCAATAGACTGGTACTTACGAAATCGTCAACTTGACCTCTGACCTTGTCTAATAAAAGCTGTCTCTAGAGAAGGTAGCGACGCAAACAGAAGTTTCTAAGATGATTCTGTACAAACCATGAAAAAATCGAATGTTTGACTCACCGTGACCTTGACCTTTGACCGATTTTGACCAAAATCTAATCAGCGCTAGCCATCACCTCCTGAATCACGTGGTGTATTTGATATTGGTAGCTTCTTCCGTTCTCGAGTTATCGTGCCCACAAACAAACAAACATACAAACAAACAACACAGCACACAACAAACAACACACAAACAGAGGACGGAAGTCATATACTTACAAAATCTTTAGATTTCGTAAGTAACAAACGGACCCTAACGCCAATACCCTCTCCTTCAGCGAAGGTAATAAACCTCGTTGTGGTCTTCGCCGCCATTTCGTTTCAGCCTCTTCAAAAAGCTTTGGCGATTTTCCATGATGACCTCTCATGGACTAATTAAAGTATACAGTCAAATATGATTTCGGATTTGAGGATGGACCTTGTAGACTAATAGGTGTCTAAATCTGGAGTGAAATCTGAAATTGTTTAGAAACTAACAATTCTGAAAACTCAATGTATTTACTTAAACAAGCAAGGCTGTGATCCCTCCTTCTTCATATATCTATAATTCCAGCAATGTGTGTGTGTGTGTGTTGTGTGTGTGTGTTTGTGTGTGTGGTGTGTGTGTGACTGTGTGGTGTGTGTGTGTGTGTGTGTGTGTGTGTGTGGTGTGTGTGTGTGTGTGACCGCTGTTTTCTCGACAACCACTGGTCCGATCTAATTGAAACTTGCCAGGTATATTGCGGGGACCTGAGGATGTGCCTTTTCAAGGTTTGATAATTAATCGACAAGTGCTTCCCAAGTTATGGCCATTTATTTACGCAAACCAATGACAAGACACGTTATTGCGTGGCGTGGCGATGGGAAAGGGCACCATTTAGTTACCGTGGCGTAGGAGTGGCAAATGGTCAATGGCAGCGAATGTATGGCAAGCAAAGACAGGGAGGTAACATTGATTTTAATTTGGATTTTAATTAACTCTGTGTGTGAAGTATCACAGCAGTTGTTTACTTCAATGCAAGATATAATTCGTGGAATGCATGTGAACATTCCGTACGGGCACGCACCACTTCCGGATAGTGATGACTTACTGTATTGTAATAATTTCTCGATTTCGTAATGCGCATTTATAGATAAACACAATTCCCCAATCCAGTCGTCGTTTACGAGAGGAAGGAACGGCCTGTGTGGTTGTTTGAAAGTTTTTTTTGGGGGGGGGGAGGGTTTGCACGTACGGCCACGCACGGTACGGCCACGCAGTATGGCAGCGAGAGCGAGGACATTAATTTTTTTTTTTTTTTGCCGTACGGCCACACGTACGGCGCACGTACGGGCACGTACTAGTATTTACAAATTGTCGAGCATTAAACATAATTGTTTCTGCTGTTCGGAGTATTACATTGAGTGAAGAAGAACTAAGGAATGTGCCTAAAGTGTAACTTATTTGAGTGCAACGAAATAATTACGAAAAGGTTCATCATGGAATGCTTGATTTCACTGCATACTCACTGAAGACCTGGGTGGCAAGAAGTACTTAAGTCACATTTTTGAAAAAAAATGAGCTGGCACCAGTACTATAATCTATAATGGGCAGAGCATCATTTGATACCAAAACATTCTGAAAATAAGTCCTCAAGTCCTGTATATTGGTATATGGTCATTGTTGAATTCACTAAAATGTAGTGCAAGAAATACCCAAGTCCATAATGTTTGAGCAAGAAGTCCTCCTAAGTCCATGACTGTCCAATCAAAATGCTAGTATGTGTACGTGACAAGCTGTGAAAATGGCGACCATGGAGGCTGGACACATGGTGTAATAAGGATAACCCTGATAACAGCATGAAGGGGCAAAAAACGTAAAAGAAACCCTGGAGACTGGCTAGAAAGAGAATGAAGGATGCAAAGCATCAGGTATGTAGTTTCTATGCATTATAACTTTGCTGGTACTGAAAAGGACTACATTCGTCATCAGCTTTTGAGCCCTCATTAAAGTGGCATGGCTTTTTTATACTCTTTTTATACTCTTAAGAGTTGACTTTGTTGTAATATTTCCGATCTGGTATGATTTCGATGCAAACTTTCTGCAGGAGGATTTTGCTGAATGAGGGAACTTGTGATGTGAAAGACGACTGGCACAAAGTGGGTTTTCTTTATTGGGGAATTAATTTCGATTTAATGAGTATTTTGGACTTAACTGGGTAATATGCAGTTACTGTATTTCTGATAAAATTAAACCACGT
>CM068957.1:83987584-84014222 GCA_035128595.1 Eptatretus atami | reverse complement strand
CCTCACCCATCTTACCAAAATGGAGATGGATACTTCGAGACCTGGGAGGACTCCGTTCCACCTTCTGAAACTCACATATGGAGATAACAACCAACAACACACACTTGCAAAACAAAACCCCATGTGCGTGGCGGATGGGCTAACCACGTCAGTGATGACATCAATAAATTGATCATTGGGTGGACGAGAAACATGTAAGATCTGAAACAGGATTCGGTGAAGTTGTTTGGGAGGATATGTCCAAAAATTATCTTTCGGTGGAAACTGAAACCATAGTAGCCGATTTTGATTGCTGCAATTGATTGCTTTGAGGCATGAAATTTGTTTAAAGTACCCTGTATAAACAAAAACCATAACCAGTAGGAGCAAATCAATGAACTAGGAGAGAAAAGATCAAAAGAACGCTCTGGCCATCGAAAACCACAGCACAGAAAATCCAACCCTCAGCGAACAAAGGATTAATAAGTAGCATCTGCTGTCTGAATCACAAAAAACAAGAACTGAAACAACAACCCCTTTAACAAACCTCTCCTCTGTACCTGCAGCCACCCTCATAAAACAAGGCAGAGCAACACCTTGTGTATCCAGCATGAGTGCAGTCTACTGAGCTGTTCATGATGATGTCACAACTACAGAGTAAAATCTGTCCTGCTCAGGTATATTTTTAAAGAGCGGAACAATGAGCGTGGTAAGGAGGGTGCTGGGGGAGATATCAGTGAAAGAAAAATACTCGTAACTTTCAAATCCAGCTATATATTAATGGTGTCTGTCGGTAATGTTGGGCCAGGGTGATATACAGGTAACAGATGCAACCCATAAATCCACTTCTGCTCTTGTAAAACGAATTGTACTTCATAAATAAATTTAAAATTAGTGTAGACCACGGCACCAAGGCTCAGCAACTTTTATTTTATTATTTACAAGCAAATATCACCCGTCGCTTTGCTGAGAGAGAGAGAGAGAGAGAGAGAGAGAGAGAGAGAGAGAGAGAGAGAGAGAGAGAGAGAGAGACAGAGAGAGAGACAGAGAGAGAAGAGAGAGAGAGAGAGAGGAGAGAGAGAGAGAGAGAGAAGAGAGAGAAGAGAGAGAGAGAGAAAAAGAGAGAGAGAGAGACAGAGAGAGAGAACAGAGAGAGAGAGAGAGCAGAGAGAGAGAGAGAAGAAGGAGAGAGACAGAGAGAGAGACAGAGAGAGAGACAGAGAGAGAGAGAGAGAGAGAGAGAGAAGAGAGAGAGAGAGAGAGAGAGAGAGAGAAGAGAGAGAGAGAAAAAGAGAGAGAGAAAAGAGAGAGAGAGAGAGAAAAGAGAGAGAGAGAAAAAAGAGAGAGAGAGAGAGAGACAGAGAGAGGACATAGAGAGAGAGAGAGAGAGAGAGAGAGAGAGAGAGAGAGAGAGAGAGAGAGAGAGAGAGAGAGAGAGAGACAGAGAAGAGAGACAGAGAGAGAGAGGTGGGAGGAGAATCCTGCACTTTATGAGGAGAGGTGGAGTGAGGAGGTGACACATAGACAGAACTGTGAGAGGAGAGTGCTGCATTTTATGAGGAGTGGGGAGGGGATGAGGAGGAGAAACAGAGAGAGAAAGGGAGAGAGAGGGGTGGGAGAAAAAGCAAGAGGATGGGAGGGGGAATAAAATGAGAGAAAAGTGATGGGGAAGGGTGGAGGAGTTAGCAAAGAAAATGTTATGTCATGTTTTATGACCACACACACACAAATACTTATACACATAGACATAGATATAGACATAGACACACATGCATATCTATATAAAAGCATTTCCCTATTTACATCCATAGATGCATTCCTAGAAGACATCATTTATATCAAAATAATGTAACTCGAATTTCAAAATGTCATTGACTTTTAAATATCGTAAATGAGGAATGCATTCCTGACAGAAAAAAAAAATGAATAGAAATTTTTCAGAGTAAATGAATTTAAATATTATTACAATAAAGACACAATACATAGGAGTCTGGTCATTTTCTGTTTTTTCCTGCACAGCACAGCCACAAGGCTGTGAGTAGCATCATTGACTGATGGAGTGGCAGTGCTCTGCTAATGCAGTGCCCCTGCAGGTTATAGTAGCAATTTGGAATTGGGATCTTTAATGTCCACCATCGAATTCTGGAAGATGCAAGGTCAAGTATAACAGCCATCTGAGGGACAGCATGCACATTTATTAATCACCCTGACTGTGGAACACTGGGATGACAGTTTATAGCTGGGTTGAGATTCGAACCTCGGCTGGACAGCTCAGAACAAGTGTGCGGTACTTCTTGGCCATCCTGCCATCGAGTGGGGATGCATTGCTTTGTAGCGATTGAAAACATCTTGAACCCGTAGTTCGCTTTACTCATTCTAATCCTCCAATTTATTTTGCCTTCCAAACTCCGGGGATTTCCCCCATCGAGAACCGAGCCACAGGACTCACACCACTGCTCACGCCATTGGAGCTTTCGCCTGCTTTTAAAGTATTTTTGTTGCAATCAATGAAGTTACACATTTGGCACATTCCTTCACCTTTCCTTGACTCAATATTATTGTTCCAACAGTAGAAAGAGTTAGGTTCACTGCTTTGGCAATTTCACATGTTCTTGTGTAAATATGGAGAAGGTGGGAGCATACATAGCCTTCCTTAAATAAACATGCTTATATGCTTAGTTATAAGAATCGGTAATTTTCTTTACATTTTCAGATTTCACCCCAGATTTTGATATTTATTTAGTCCATGAGAGCCGATCCTCAAATCCAAAATCATATTTTGATTATATGCTTCAATTAGTCCAAGAGAGTAGATCGTGTTTCCCAGAAGGGCACTTGGTAGAACACATACCTCTGCCACACAATGCCTAATCCACGAGAACATATTGGGCCCAATACATTTTTGAAATATCATGCTGACAGCCTCCCCTTATAGCTCGTTTGTGGTGATATTCCCAGGAATTATTTTTAAATAATCAGTTTGGATTTTCTTCATCATTCCTGTAGCTTCAACTATCAGTGGTACAATTTCAGCTTTCCTCAATTTACAAATCCTCTTGACCTCATTTTTCAGATCCTGGATGGAGAATATTTTATTGCTAACTCTGACGTCGTGGGTCACATGGTATGGCAGCCATATTGGAATATAGGGAAAATTTGGACATCATTTTCTCCGAAACCGCTCAACGAAAAAAGTAAACTTGCCATGTGTCATCAACTTCTCATGGGGTATATAGGGTGATAACAATGACGTCATCGGAGAAGTGGTATTCCAGCCATAATTGATTGAATTTAACTTGCTATCTGAAAAATCTGAAACTTCATATATCTGATATTTGAGCCAATGTGAGTGAGGAATTAAATTTATGACGTTCATAGCCCATGCCAACAAACTATGTGACATAATAGTGTGCATGGATGATATGTGTATGTGGGCCACAATAGCAGTGGGCCACAATAGTAGCGTGTTCAGTTAATGATGGTCTTTTTGTTCAGAATGAATGCGTGAAGGGGAACTGTGCATTCTACAAGTGCCGTTCAAGTTAGCCTGCGCTCACGAAGTGAAAATCAGGGTTAAGCGATTGGTCCCGTACGTGCGTACATGCGTGTCTGAATTTTGTTATTCCCTATTCTCTGAAACCACTTGTCGGATTGACACTAATTTTTCACCATATGTGCAACTACTCATGGATAATGTTTTAATGATAATTATGATGTCATAGGTCAAATAAGTTCGGCAGCAAAACAAAAAAAAAATTTAACCTTCAAAAATCTCCAAAACGGCTGAACAGATCGAGGAGAAACTTTACAGGTTTGACCGCCTATCCATGAGGAACAAAAAGATCACCACCTATAATGTCATAGGTCACATGGGATGGCAGCCATATTGGATTTACCTGAAAAACTTTAAAATCTTCTTCTCCAGAACGACCTGACAGATCAAAGGGAAACTTTACACACATGTTCCCCAAGCCTTGGGTATACCTGGGTGTTTTTATTTTTATTTTTTTTATTTTTTGTATACACTGTCAAGGCTGGTATGAGAGCTAACACATAAACATACAAGGGGAGCAGGAGAAAAGAGGGGTGGGAGAGGGAAGAAAAAAACAGTGGGGAACAGAGACATGAGGATATCTGTGGAAGGGAGTGGGATGGGGCGTGGTACACAGGGAAAACAAGATGGACGTGACAGGGACTTTCAGGAAGGAAAGCTGGAAATTTGAAGGAGGTGGGTTTGGGGTGGATTAGCGGAGGTAGAAAAGATCGTGGTTTTGGATGGGGGACGATAGAGTAGGGGGGCGGCGGGGGGGGGGAGGGAGGGGGGGGGGGGGGGGGGGGGGCGGGCGGGTTGGTGAACAGCTGTTTTGAAAACCTGGAGAAGAGTGGGATTGAAGAGAGTGTGGGAGTTTGTTCCAAAGGTGGGAAAAAAGGAATGAAGAGTGCACGTTGGCAGTGAGTCTTGATTTTGGTAGTTTTACCAGAAGGAAGTTGCTGGTGACCTTGGCACCCTGTAGAAATATGGGTGGGGGGGGGACATATCTCAGACAGAGCAGGGGGGCTGAAGCCAGAGAGGACATGGAGAGACAGACAGACCACCGACCTGCCTGTGGTGAGAGAGTGGGAGACCAAAGACTCAGACTCATCGCTGGAGAAACCAATGATCCTAAATGCTTGGTTTCCACCAGTGTGAAGTCGAGAAAGGTGAGAGGCGGAGCACCAGCCCAGAGGGAGAGCATACTCCATCAGGCTGTGAACGAAGCTTTGTATGTGGTCAGCAGATCAGGTGTGCCAAGGCGGACTTTGCATGTATGGAGGCTGCCCAGTCGGCGACTGGCTTTGGAGGCCAGCATGGGAATGTGGCTTTCCCAGGAAAGATCATCGCAGATAGTGAGACCCAGAAGCTTGAATGAAAGGACTTCTTGAAGGGATTGTTGAGAACGTAGATTGGGGAAGGTGCAGGGGCGGGGGCGTGCCAGTCACGGTTCCTTTCAGAGAAACATCGTGAGAGTGTGAGATTTGTCAAGATTGAAAGACATTTTCCACGTGTTGGATCAGCTTGTGATTTTATCCAGATCTGCAGTGAGCGAAGAAGCTGCTGCTTGCTGATCTGAGGGATGACGGATGGTACGGCAGAAGGTGGAGTCATTAGCAAAGAGATAAAGAGGATTTTCCAGAGAGTCGGAGTGATCATTGATTAAAGCCAGAAAAAGAACAGGGCCCAGAACACTGCCTTGATGAACTCCAGCCTGGAGAGGAAGAGGGGATGAGAGAACTCAATTAAGGGCCACCCGTTGGCTGTGACCGGAGAGGAAGTCTGCGAGCCATGAGTGAAGATGGCCTTGGATACCACAGAAAGAGACCGTATCAACGGTGTTCATGAATAATTGATAGGTCACATGGTTTTGCAGCGATATTCGACGAAAGGAAAATATTTTAAAAAATTCTCTCTCTTGAACCACTGCATCAATCAATGTGAAACGTCAAAATTATGACCTAGTAGTGAGTGATAGGAAATGTTTGTTTTAAATTTCAACCTGATCAGACCCATGGTCTGGCAGCCAGAATTATTAACTTTTTTGAATCTGCATTCTTTTTTTTTCTTTTTTTTTTTAAAAATAAGCCTCACTTGGCTGTGCCTGGATGGGTTTGAGGGTACAGGAGTAGCAGTTGAAACCAGAGTACTATCCAGGTTCCTACTGATGACTTCATCTTTGCTTTTTGCTTGTTCAAGGTTCCTTCTGACGACTGAAATCCAGGACTGTACCTATTTTATTTGGTCTTCCATTTGATTTGAATTTTATTTTTTCATTACAAATTTGCTGCCAGAAGAGTTGGCTCGCACCAAGTCCTTCTTAACGACTGCGTGGGGGAAGTATTATGTGAATACCATCTAGTTTCAATTTGTTTTCAGCACTGATGTATATTTAAAACAAAAGGCTCGTCTTTCCAGGAATGAGGAAGAAGACGCAGGAATGGTAGCATCATGTAGCAGTTTTAACGGTAACATGTAGTGTCTATGACAGCGGGAACTCTTTAGAAGGACACGGGGGAAGCACACAAAATTATATACAGTAATACGTCTCAAATCAATAGAAAAATGTGTAAAAGTGTGTAAAAAGGAGTGCACAAACAACAACCACAGCAACAACAACAACAACCACGTTTTATCAAAGATCCTTTTTGTGTGCTTCACTTCATTTTACATACTTATTGACACTCACGGATAGACATGTAATATGTTTGTGAAGTACAACAACTCGAGCAATTCCAGTCTTGTTTGTTACCTCCCCTTTGTAGTCTTTGAGAGGCAGACAGAGCACACTCTGGGTCTTGTATCCCGTCATGAGGTCAACCTCTACATTGAAACGTCGGTCCTGCAGGGGTTAAGGAGAGGATGAGGTAAACCAGAATCCCACAATGTACTGGGGTAGTAATATGCAAAGACCTGTGGGGGGGGGGGGGGGGGGGGGGGGGAGGGGGGGGAAGGATCAACGAATGGAATTACTCTATCACTTGGTAAATATTGATCTACTTATTCTTATTAACCCAACTGTTTCCCCTTTGTTTACCCATGGGACTAGAAAGTCTCACCCTCTATTAATTGATTCAGGAACAGCTACTTGCTTCAAGTACCTGTTGAGGTCAGATGGTTGACACAAACATTTTGCAACACACTACAACTACCTCATTCCTAGATACAGTGGCCTACAAAAGTACACACCCCCGACTGATAATGTCACATTTAGATGAATTTGGAGAAACAATTTTTCCAAATGAACTTTTGTATTCATAACTGAAGAGACCAAACTCAACAGTTATAGTTGAAGGAGGTTACATGTCAGAAATACCTGTAAAAAAAAAAAACTGTTCAAATCAAAATTCTCTGGTTGTAAAAGTATTCAGCCCTTAGGGGTCAGTACTTGGTGGAAGCAATTTTTTGCAGCAATGACTGCTTGAGCCTTTTGGGGAAGGTCTCTACCAGCATAACACAGTGAGACGGTGAAATCTATCCCCATTCTTCATGTGAAAATTACTTTAGTTCTGCCAAGTTTGATGGGGATTCTTGATGGACTGCAATCTTCAAATAGCGCCATAAATGTTCAATTGGGTTCAAGTCAGGACTTTGACTAGGCCACTCAAGAACATTTATTTTCTTATTCTCACCATAAATTGACTTGTTTGACTTCACTTGTAGGGAAGGTGTTGGAGATATTAATTAGGGACCAGATGAGGAACCATTTAAATAAATACAAACTAATTAAAGGTAGTCAGCATGGGTTCACCAAAGGTAGTTCTTGTCTGAAGAATCTTTTAGAGTTCTCTGAAGCATTGTCTGATTGGATGCATGAAGGAATGTCAGTGGACACAGTATATCTAGACCTTAAGAAGGCATTTGATAAGGTACCACATTAGAGGTTGTTAGCCAAGGTGAGGGCTTGTGGAGGGGCTGGTCAGGTAGCCAATTGGATTGCAAACTGACTTGGTGATCGGAAGCAAAGAGTGGCTGTGAGTGGGAGGTTGTCTTGCTGGGAGGATGTAAGTAGTGGGGTACCTCAGGGATCAGTACTCAGACCAGTACTATTCATTATTTCCATCAATGATTTGGATAGTCGGGTGAAGAGTAGGCTTTCCAAATTTGCAGATGACACAAACCTTGGAGGTAAGGTGGATATCAGAGGGGGTGGTGACCTGATTCAGGAAAGTATTGATACTTTTATAGATTGGGCAGAAGATTGGTAGATTTAATTTAACCTGAGCAAGTGTAAGGTGTTGGGGATGGGGAAGAACAATGAAAATAGAGATGACAGGATGCAAGGGGTAATTTTGGAGCATGTCACACAGGAGAAGGATCTGGGGGTGGTAATAGATACGGGAGGTAAGCAGGCAGCTATAGGAAGAGCAAATTGGGTTTTAGGCTGTATTTGGAGGGGGATCAATTATAAATCAAAAGAGGTGGTGTTAACATTGTACAGGAATTTAGTGAGGGCCACATCTAGAATATTGTGTGCAGTTTTGGTCACTACAACTCAGGGAGGACATAGATGCCATAGAGAGGGTTCAGCGTAGGTGTACTCGATTGATTCTGGGAATGCATGGAATGGTCTCCCTGGAAGAGTAGTGGCAGCTTTTTGGAAGGGTAGTGGTAGTAGTGGCATCGGGTGTTGGCAAGACTTTTAGGCAGCTTGAACATTGATGGGTGATTGTACAGTGTTGTTGGTGGGGTTCTCATCAAGGGGTGTTTGTGTGGTTGATGCTGTGTGTTATTTTACCCAAGACCATCTATGCCCATGCTCCCTCCGCTGGAAAGAAAAAAAGAACTACAAAAAAAAAACATTTTGCATATTTATTATTTTGATCTACTGTTGATAAATTGGTGTGGTGTTGATGTTGTGCAGGAATGATGAGCCAAGTGGCCTCTACCTGTGTCTGATTTCCTTCTTTAAATGTTCAATTAGGTTCAAGTCAGGACTTTGACTCAGCCACTCAAGAACATTTATTTTCTTCTTCTTCAGCCACTCCAGTGTGGCTCCATCTTTGTGTTTCAGATCATTGTCCTGCTGAAATGTGAACCTCCGACCCAGTTACAGATTCATTAGAAGGGGTACCCGGCAAAAAATTAATTTTCATTAATTAAAACGAAGTTCGTTATATCTCAGAGACTACGAGTCAGATATACATGAAACTGGTATGGTAGGTTCATGGTATGTCCTAGTTATGTGTGAGAAAGAACCGTTGCTATGGACCCCTCCGTTGCCTAGCAACGGCCGAAAAACCTCTAAATGTGGGGGTATTTTAAGGAAAAAACAATCTGCAGCATTAACCCTTGAAGCTAGAATCATGAATTTTCTTTTGCTTAATCCTCAGGTCATTCCCCATCGAACGGGCCCATCGCGTCAGGTTATATTGGGTAGGCGACTACCCATGTCCGCCTACCGGCTTGTTATATGAATAAAATGGAAATGTTGAAAAAAAAGTATTGAATATTGCAAGCGTTTTCTGAATCTAATCAAAATGAGAAACGGGATTGAATCTGTTATTGCATGTGGCAGCTTGGCTGCCAGGTAGCTATAATTTCTTGGAAGCATGGCTGTGCCGCTGATGCTGCGCTCCTCAACCAGAACGCTGGTACTCATTTCTCTGACATCGGAAGGATGACGGGCTGAGTCAACCACACCTGGTGTTAATTCAGCAGCCAACGGGGCTTAAACTCACGACCCTAAGATATGAGATTGAATGAGACTCACCATTATTACAAATGAAGAAGATGAAGGAGGAAGAGTTTTTGTTTTCATGTAAATTGAAACCGGCCCATCTATCCTCACCTTACTCAACGATATAATACTGTTTGTGGCCTTACTCAACTATATGATACTGGTTGCAGATTTGGCTTGATTAGAGGTATCCCCGACAGGACAATTGTTGCCAGAAGTATGTAAGCAGGGACGGCCGGACGCAGGGATGGCCGGATGCAGGGACGGACACAGGCATGCTGAGACCGAGCTCCTTTTAGATTATAGATGGCTGACTTAAAACAGGTTTTCATCAAGGATTCTCCTATACTTTGCACTGTCCATTGTCCTTTTTATTCTGACAAGCTTACCAGTTCCTGCTGATGAAAAGCAACCCAATAACATGATGCAGCCACCACCATGCTTGACAGTAGAGATGGTGTTGACTGGGTGATGTGCAGTGTTTGGCATGTGCCCGACGTAACGTTTTGATTTTAGACCAAAAAGTTCAATACATGTCTCGTCTAACCACAAAACTTTTCTTCACAAGCTAGCAGTATCATTAAGATGCTTTTTCACAATCTCCGCATGAGCTTTTTGAGGCGTCTTTTTCAGTAATGGCTTCTTTCTTGCCACCTGTCCATTGAGGCCAGCTTTGTGAAGGGAACAGGATATTGTTGATTGATGAACACTGACCCCCATCACGGACATGGAGCCTTACAGATCTTTCAAAGTCAATGTTGGATTTACAGTGACATCCCAAACTAGTTTTCTTGCTTGCCCGGCTGCTGAGTTTGGATGGGCGACCTGATCTGGGTAGAGTCTGGGTGGTATGATACGTCGCTTCCACTTCGTAATGAATGGATTTCACCGTACTCAAAGGGATAATGAGAGACTTTGGAACTTCTTATAAACCCTCTCCTGAACGGTGCTTCTCCACCACTTTATGTCTGACTTCTTTGGAAAGTTCCTTGATCTTCATGTTTGCCTTGTTGTTGACCAAGGAAGTTGCACCTTAAAACTCCTGAGATAAGTGCGGGGTGAGCTTAATTTTTAAGTTAAACCACTGATTACATACAGGTGAAACCTATTACACATATTTTGTAACCTTTTCAAACAAATAATTTGCTCCCGAAGTGGTTTCGGGTTAATTAGGCCAAGGGGTCGAATACTTATGTAACTGAGAATCATCTGATTTTCTCTGTTAATCTAACTTATTCACATTTTATCTGCATTTTTTCGCTTTATCACTTTGGATTACTTGTGAAGACTCGATATATTAAGTTTGATTTCAAAACATCATGAAATAAGCTCAGGTGGCATCAAAATGTGAAAACCTTGGAGGGGGGTGAATACTTTTGCAGGCCACTGTACATCAATGCCACATCTGTAATGAGGTATGAGAATTTCCACCTATTTGAAATGTGTCTTACAGTGGTAAATAAAGGGTTAATTCACACCCAATGACCAATCAAACAAAATGACATTCTCTTTAAAAAATCCACCTTGTATGCATTGGCCACATTGACAGGACAACCCGAGGCGGCGACGTGACCAACGATGCCTTTACCCCAAGGCAGACGCAACCCCATGTTGCGTGTCTGCTCGGGAGTACTTCCCGGGGACACGTCGAACAGGCGGCTCACAAGGTGACGCTCGTGAGCCGCATCGCACCGTACGATGAAGAGTGAGCACCTGTCTGCAGTGAGCACATGGTTCACGTGGAGGAGGATGCGGTGGCAGAGGGTGAGAACATCCAAATGGCTCGCAATGTCCTTCACGAGCTCGAGGAGGCTTTCCTTTTCCTCGACCAGGGAGCGTGACTCTCTTACACTGTTCCTCACCCTGGCATGACCTTCCCTCTGTTCCCCTCGAACATGCTTTCTGGCCTCACTCTGCGCATCTTCGTTTGATCTCAGCATAAAAGTGAAAGAACCATCGTCTGGATCTTCGCCGAGTATCGGCTGAAGCGGCCGGTCAAGTTCGGATCCAGAGACCTGACTGCAGTGCTGAAAACGGTCACCAGGCCCAGCTGGCAACAAATCCGTGGGTTGTGGTTGAACCTCTCGAGCTGGTGTCTCAAAACAGTGCACGCGTTCTTCAAACCACTGGTTTATCATAGCTCTGGATCACACGAGACATGGTTTGAGAGAGGGTGAGAGGAGACAAATGAGTATATATATACTAATTCTTAATGGCCCCAATTATTCAGCACCTTTTGGTGAGATCGGCCAGGGAAGGTTTTTTGGCCCCAGTCTTTCACGAACCGTCTGGCCAGGCCTGACGTTCAATGACCAATCTTAGGTCATTTTTTGGTCCACCAGAATTTGGCCAGGAATTTGTAATCTGGCTGGGATATCTCACCTACTCATCATGAAATGCACTGTAGGATATTTACCGTCCACCAACTAACGCTAGCAGATGGGACACCTGTTTTAACGGCCACCCGAAGGACGACATAGTTTGAGATACAACTCATTGCGTACAAAGCACCAATGCTCCAGTAATTTAATGGGGTCGTGAATCGAACTGAAACCAGACAGCTTAAAGGTAAGTATGCTTGCTGTACCCCCATCCATGACAACCATGGCCCCATCCTATCCGACAGCACGAGTAAATGAATATACAAGGTCAAAATACCATGGCCGCAAACGTGTACGAGTGCTGTGCAATATTAATACCATTACCCAAAAAGAAAAAGGACTACGCCTAAACTTTTATTTATTTATTTCCTCTTGACGCGATGCAAAACAAATACACCAACCAGCTGGAGCACAGATTTACTTTCCTGTCGTAATACACAAGGTGGGACTATGGATCTTACCATAGACGATTTGAGCAACATATAAAAATGATGTGATTTCGTTGACACTGTTTTGTGCAATTTATTGTACCAGGAAATTAAGAGCGGCTCATAAAGCAACAATAGGTTTTGCTTTGTCACCAATAATCAAACTATAGATCAGGTCAGGTCAGGCCAGGTATGGGAGCATGCGCCAGAGCAGCACGTCGCTGCGTCCACTTTCCGCCACTACTCCAGGGGCCTCCGTCTGGCCATCCCCCAGGCAGATGCCTGGCCCATCCCAATCTCCTTGAGATGCTGATCAACCTGCTGCAACCACGAGGCACGTGGTCGGCCCATTGGCCTCCTACGCTCACGAGGCTCCCTCGCTGAGAGAATCTGGTGAGCAGGATCAGCGTCAGGAAAAACTCTAGATCAACTGCTGCAAAGCTGTGGGTATACATGGGTGAGGATGTGTAAGGGTGATGGTGTGTGTGTGTGTGTGTGCGTGTGGTGTTGTGCATAGACTGGATGCTAGAGGAGACGATGAGGAGAGAAGGAGTTCCGGGTGAGAGGTCAAGGGGTGTGCAGCAAAAAGGATCGGTACAGAACATGCGTTCCAAAGTTTAGTTGAATAAAACTGTTGGAGAATATTGAATTCCTCATTCTTGGAGTATTTTACGATGCAACAAACTGGCGACGAGGATGGGATTGAACTTGAATCCACCGAAACCCTTTCTGCAAAACCCGGGTGAGCCTTCAGTGCCTTTTATGGCCTGGGCTCATGTTCTTGAAAAGTACGTGCTGGTGATACAGAGAGAGAATGCACTCGCTGATGCCTGAAAGCATGCACTTTAGATACATTGCTTAGGCACAGAAGGTCAGAGACTCTTCTATGCAATAACGGCAGCTGATAATAGCTACGAGATTGCACTTACGGCCTTGAGGAATTTTTTGGTCCCAAGAGTTAATGTTGTGGCAGAACGATATAAATTTTGTCAACGTGGTCAGAAAAATGGCGAGTCGACGGAACAATATATTGCTTCATTAAGGGAGGTGGTCGTCACATGCAAGTTTGAAGAGCTGGCAGACAAAAACCAGCTCATCGAGAAAACAAACTCACCTCGCATTGGAGAACGTTTACTACGAGAAACGGGACTGATGTTACAGAAAGCTATAACCATGGCTAGACAGATTGGGTCAGCAACGGCGGAGGCTCGGATCAAAGGCCAAGGCGCTGCTAGCAACATACGAGCCATAAACCCTGTTCAGACACAGGATTCGCAGAGTTGCAAGAGACCCTGTAGGCTCGCTGTGAGAACGACTTCAGATGAGCGACCTCAACCGGCTCAAGGGAAAATGTGTTATTGATGTGGATCTGCAAATCATACAGCCAACTACTATGGATGCCCGACAAAGGATGCCAAATGCAATGGCTGCTAAAAGAGAGGACATTTTGCTAAAGTATGCCGGGGCTCGAAACAGGCTCACAAAGTGACCGCCCCTGGCGTGAATGTGTGGAGTGTAGACAATAGGGCTCGGGATGCTGATAAGACAATGTGCACTGCACAAGTTACTGCTGCCGGGGGAGAGCCGATGGACATTGAATTACTGTTAAATACAGGCTCGGCAGTGCCAATACTTCCCGAATCCATCTACCTGTAATGTTTCAATAATGCGTCACTGACTGAGCCAAAATTACACCTGGTTAGCTACCTGAGAAATCCAAAACATGTGCGTGGTTGCCTGCATGCGGATGTGACTTTCGAGAATTACTGTGCGCCCGCTGAATTTTATATACCGCGGAGAGGCACTGCCATTCTGAGCAGAGACCTGCTTGCTGCACTTGACATGTAACTACTGAATGGTCACATCACTTCTACCATCCAAAGCACTGCAAATCAAACCCCAGTCACAAATGTTACAGGTGACAGCATGGAGAGCACCCTGGGCTGTGCAAAGGGATTTATTCATCTCGTTAAAATGTGACCCAATGTGACTCCAGTTCAGCAAAATTTGCACCGTTTACCTTTGGGAGAGATGCTGTTTCACAGGAACTGAAAAAGCTCATTAAACTGGATGTAGCTGAGCTAATCGAATCGTCAGAGTGGGTTTCACCAATTGTCGTGACGATGAAGAAAAACGGAGGGATTTGTTTAGCTGTGGATTTAAGAGAACCAAATAAAGCGGTGGAGATTGACGAATATCCTCTTCCGCATATGGAGGAAATGTTTGCAGAGCTGCGAGGTGGCACACTTTTCTCCACATTGGATCTGCAAAGTGCGTACCACCAGGTTGTACTGCATGAGAACAGCAGGGACCTTCCTGCCTTCATTACACATGAGGGACTGTTTCGTTACAAACGAATCCCTTACGGGTTTGCTTCAGCACCAAGCTGTTTTCAGAGGATGATGTCTGCCATTTTAAAAAAAAAACAGCCCAGAGCTTTCTTGGTGCTACCTTGACGATGTAATTGTTTTTGGAGGGACTCCCGAAGCACATGACAAACACCTCGGAGCGGTGCTACAGTGCATCGATACAGCTGGATTGAAACTGAACCTTTCAAAATTCCACTTCAGACAGACAGAGCTGTCATTTTTAGGACAAGTAGTGTCACACATGAGACTAAAACCTGACCCTGCCCATGTTGTTGTGGTGTCAGAAGCACCCCCGCCGAAAGACGTGCAGAGCTTGCGCTCTTTTCTCTGGCTCACGTCATGGTATGCGAAGTTCATCCCTAACTCTGCATCGGTCGTTGAACCCCTGAGAGAATTGCTGTGGGGACCATCCACCTTCTCCTGGTCAGTCACAGCACAACAAAGTTTTGATTCCGTTAAAGACTGATTGCAGTAGTCCAGCTCCGCTCTTTGATCCAGAGCTATGCACCATCGTGAAAACTGACGCCTCCGATTATGGCCTTGAGGGGTCCTGACGCAAATTCATGCTGACAAACGGAGAAAACTATCGCATTTGCATCCCGAACGCTGATGAATAGGAAATAAAATATCCACCGGGGGGGGGGGAAGGGAAGCACTTGGATGCGTGTGGGTGACAGAGAATGGGGACTATTCTCTGGGGTAGACATTTCACGTTACGCACTGACCACAGTCCTCTCACTACACTGCTTTCCACGAAAGGATTGGGAAGAGCTGGAATGCACGTGGGCAGATGGTCCGCACGGCTTCTGTTATTTAATTATGACATTCAGTACAAGCCTGGCTCTGAAAACGTTTCAGCTGATTGCTTGTCTCGACTTCCACTCCCTACTTCAGAGCCCAGTCTGGAGGATGATGTTGAGGTTGTCACACTCACATCGACCCTCACTGCGGTGACAGCTGAATAATTCAAAACTGCCTGTATTTCCTGCCACATTCAAACAAAGTTGCGTGAATTGCTTACAAAGCGCTGGCCGAAAAACGTCAAAAGGCCTGGATCCTAATCTTCCTTACTTCAGATTGCAAACTGAACTGTCACTACAAGAGGGCTGTGTGATGAGAGGTACTCATCGCCTTCTTGTCCTGGAGGCGTTACAGCCGCATTTCATCAAATTAGCGCATGATATACACCAGGGCATAGCGAGGACAAAGCAGCGGTTAAGAGATCTGTATTGATGGTCGGGAATGGATGCCCACGTCGAATCCGCAATCAAAGCTTGCATTACTTGCCAGCAGTACGACAAGACAGCTGTGACACAAGCGTCATCATGACAGCCAGTTCCTTATCCCGATGTGGCTTGGGAGAAATTGGCAATCGACATAGTGAGGCCCTTCGACTCTGCACCACTGGATTGTCGTTTCGCTATCACTCTCATTGATTACTTTACCAAATGGCCAGAAATTGCCTTCACCTCCCAGGTCACTTCCACTACAGTGATCAAGTTCCTGTCAACTGTCTTTAGCAGAGAAGGTAACGCAAAATACTTGATATCTGACAATGGTTCACAATTCACATCTCAGGAATTTGAAACCTTTCTGAAAGACAGAGACATTATCTACAGAAAGTCAGCAGTGTACTACCCACAAACAAATGGGGAAATTGAGTGATCCAATAGAAGCTTAAAGGAAAGCTTGCTTATTGCGAACATTGAAGGGAAAGACTGGAAAACATTTACAACGGACTTTCTTCAAACATACCGGGCAACTCGACATGCCACAACACAGCGATCACCTCCTGAACTGCTTCATGGGACAGAGATGCACACCATGCTACATGTATCTGGTTTGCAGATTCCAAAGCCCAACACACCATCACACAAAGACACCTCGCTCAGAGTACAAGAGAAGCAGAAGAAGCAAAAGGTGTACACCGACAAACGCCGTGGAGCAAAGGATGTGAACTTTGAATGTGGTTCCTTTGTCTGAGTGAGGAAACCTGGCGTCCTACGAAAAGGACAATCCAAATTTTCAGCGCCTCTCCAAGTTATTGAGCAAAGAGGATCTCACACGTACAAACTGCCCGATGGACCGATCTGGAACGCGTCTCATTTAGCATCTGCCTGTCAAAGGAATGCAAGAGATGATGCCGAGCATCCACTCCTTCCTGACATCACCCCACCACCAGCGCAAGACACATCAGAATCTGTGCCGGTCGGCCGGGATGCAGAATTCGCAGACCTCCAGCCTGGTCTCAAGGTTATGTGATGATGTAATGTAAAGTCCTTTGAGAATAAGAAAAGGAAGCTAATTTAAACTGTTGCCATGGTTATTATTACTTGTTTTATGGTTAATCCATGCTGTGGCAATTACTACATTTCAACTTCGAGTTAATTGATATTATTGTTGTCCAATGAAGATACGGTATGCATGTGGTGAAAGAAGGGGGAATATGTGGTGTTGTGTATAGACCGGATGCTGGAGGAGGCGAGGAGGAGAGAAGGAGTTCCGGGTGAGAGGTCAGAAGGTGTGCAGTGCAAAGGTTGTTACTTTCCCGATGTTCGGTTGAATAAAACCCTTGGAGAACTTTGGATTCCTCACTCTTGGAGTATTTTAGGATACAACAGTGTCCTTTGTTGTTGTCTCCATAATTCAGGTTTCAGAAGCTGGAACGGAGTCCTCACAGGACTCGAAGTACCCCCTTCGTTTCGGTGAATCTGTCGTTAAGTTGTTGTTCTCAGAGTTGTTCCAAGGGCTCTTTTTAGGACTGTACTGAGTTTCCAACTGTACTAAGTCGATGAATGTGTGTGCGTGTGCGACCCTGTGATGTTTGTGCGTGCCCATTGTTAACCCCCCACCCCCCACATCTCCAATCTCCAGAGACTCGACTAAGCTCGGTCAGGGTAGGAGTTTGTAATTTGTTCATGGTGTCGGCGATAGTTCACATACACTTTGCGAAGGACACCATAGGATCTTCAACGTCCACTAACTAACACCGACAAGAGGGGACGTCAGTTTAACGTCCTCATGTGAATCACCGGGATGACGGTTTTCAGCTGAGTCGGGATTCGAACCCAGACGAGGCAGCTTCGAGGTGAGTGTGCATACCTCCGGGTCAAGGCCATCCTGCCAGCCCAAAATTGAGTCGATAAACTGATCAATTCCATTTAGGTGCAGGTGTTGATATAGCGCAGGCATGATGGGCCAAATGGCCTCCTCCTATGTTAATGTTCCTTTGTCGGTATTTCCTTCTGAGCTTAGCGAAACGTGTGGCGACAGTTTCTCCGAGCTGAATAATTGATCTCCGCCATCTTCTTGAACAATCATTGCTGGTCAGACACAAACACAGTGAGTGTGTCCTTGAAGGTCATGATGGGTTTAGTCGCATTTGCTAACTTTATGCAAATGGTGGGATAATAAAAAAATCCGCGCTGTAAACATTGTGGGTGAACTAATCGGAATTATGATTTATTTGAAATCTGAACTCTGGACCCATGCACTGACAAATTGCTTATACCACACGCAGCTTGGTTTCCAGGTTTTCAAGGGCACCGGACCATGCACCACATTCACTGGATTGTTCACAGGTACAGCAGCACACTTACCTGTGAGATTTCGACTCTTGGTTTTATTCCCAACCCGACTATAAACTGTCCGATCGGTGCTTCGCAGACAACAGGGCTTCCCATCACAAGTGTGCCATACCGATGATGGATGTTAGCCTGGGCGTTTAACAGTTGATGGGTGTTAAAGATCCCATCTTGCACAAATTACAAATTGCGGACCTGACTACCGTTGGGAAGGCAGGCAAAGGCAAACCAGCCGGTGTAATTCTTGTCATGAGAGAGCTTTTGCAACACTGAACCTGCCTTCGGACAAAACACCGAGGATGCAGACAGAGAGAGAGAGAGCGACAGATGGAGGGAGAGAGAGCGACAGATGGAGGGAGAGAGAGCGAGAGATGAAGGGAGAGAGTGAGACATGGAGGGGAGAGAGAGAGAGAGAGAGAGCGAGATATGGAGGGGAGGGAGAGAGACAGACAGAGTGAGAGAGGGAGGGGATAGAGAGAGAGAGATGGAGAGGCCACTGCACACCAGTGCAAATGGGATTCTTCTACAATCTACACACTTCTTCAGGCAACAAATCATGAATTACGCATGTTGCATGCACGTACAGTCGTACTAATATGCGGAAATAGACGTTGCTGAAATTTGGAACATATCACCTCGACAGACAAAGGATTTACTTCTAAAATTTGCTGTCAATTTTGTCCAGTAAAAGCCTAGAAACGCATTTTCAGTCCCTGTGTAAAATTGCATTCAGAGAAACCGCCCCGTATAAAGAGAGGGGCGCTTTGCGCCTCCCTTGATATATGTTTGCAGGTGATTAATTTGAAAGTTAATGTCAGTTCAGCGTCGAAAAGTAATTGTAGATGCGAACTTAGAGCTTCATAAGTATGTGTACTTTGAGTGTGTGCATTTGCTTTGTTGGTTGTAAACACACAAACTGCACTCACAAATCCTCTTAACCAGGTAATTGCTTCAAATGCAGGCATTTCCTCTCATTGTCCATAAAGAACATGCCCTTGTGTTGGAAAATTTTCAATATGGCACAATTACTATCATTCCAAAGCAAAACAAAAGCACCGACCATTTCTCAGACCATATTAAAGTGCACCAATGATGGGTCACTTTCAAGACAACTGTCATAATATTGATTGTAGGAGACTGTGTTTGTTACTTTACTTGCAAAAATCGAAGGTATTGTTTGGTCTTGTCTGTTATTGTGTCTGTCGGTTTGTTTGTATGTAAGTCGCCTACAATCACCAATTTTAAACCGATCTTCACGTAACTTCACCATGTGGTAGATTTTGTCAAAAGCGAGAAGCCTATTGTTTGAGGTCAAAAGGTCAGCATAGGCCAAAGGTCAACATAATTGTCAATTTTCTAAAATCCTCAATTTTCTAAAATCCTCAATTTTCATCCAATTGACTTGAAATTTGAAGAGAAGTTGCATAGCAGGTCACTGAATTCAACAAACAAGTATTTTTGAGGTCAACACAGGCCAAAATGTCCACATCGGCTTGGAAGTTGACATTGGCCAAAAAGTCGACATCGGCCAAATTTCTAACATTGTCAATTTTCATCCGATTGACTTGAAATTTGAAGAGGAGTTGCATATTTGCAAGAGGAGTTGCATATAATGAAGTGAGCTTCATTGAATTCAACCACCAATTCTTTTTGAGGTCAACATTGGCCAAAAGGTCAACATAGGCTAAAGGTCAACTTAGGTGAGATTTCTAAAAGCCTCAATTTTTATCCCATTGATTTGAAATTTGAAGAGGATTTGTATATCGGGTCAGTGAATTCAACAGAAAGTATTTTTGAGGTCACCATAGGCCAAAAGGTCAACATAGGCCAAAACGTTGACATAGGCCAAATTTCTGTCAATTTTCATCCGATTGACTTGAAATTTGAAGAGCATTTGCAAATTTGGTCATTGAATTCAATCACCAAGTATTTTTATGATCAAATTTGTTTTATGGATTTTGCAAGTATCATGCTATGCCCAACATCTTTCTTGTTTGTTTTTTCTTCTTCCTCCTGCCGAGGTATTATGTACCAATGTTCTGAGATTTCTGTTGTGCTATTCCATGTACAGAGGTTGGTGTTGTCTGTTGCCTCATTGTCTCGTCACCCTCTCTCCTGGCACCAGAAGGTTGGCTACACAGTATGATTATATTGTGGCCTGAGATTCCAGTGTAAAGGAATTGATGATAAGGAATCGCTTGCAAAGGAAATCTCCCATAACATAGATTTGGTAAATCTGATGGGGAATCGCAGGTGGAATCTGATGTGGAGTTCTCATATATCATCGACTGAGCATCGAATGAACTTGTGAACTCGACGATGGTGTTTCCAACATAATGAAGAAAAGGGTATTCTTGAATCAGAATTACCTGCTATGCGAAAAGGCAGAAAAGGAACATTAAAGGTCTTTATAGTTCACGAAAGTTGTGTGTGTGTGTGTGTGTGTGTGTGTGTGTGTGTGTATTTGAGAGCTTTGTGGAACTGGAATATTGAAATTTCTGCAGATGTGCCAGTGGATTACTCTACATATCTTGTTGTGACTTTGTGTGTACAGCTGTTTTGACATGACTTTTTTTACATCCCAATCGGAGGTGGCTCATGCTTTCTGTTTCTACCTTACAAAATCTACACTTGTCTGACTGTCTCGGTCCAGATTAGGTATTGTCATTATGCACCGTCCATCCGTCCATCTCCTATTTCAACTTCTCCAGTCAAACCACAACGTTCCGCTCCTGACTATTGACAGGGATTGCAAAGCTCGTTCCGGACACATGACTTTATCAGTCAAAATGGCAGACTTAGTAAATTCCTTCAAAAATCTTCTTCTCCAGACCCACCAGTCAGAATGCTACCAAATTTGGGTTGCAACATTAAGACAGGGTCCTGATGTTAAATTGCGGAGTTCATGCCAATCATGTGACCGGAAGTGTGTCAAAATGGTCGACTTGGTCAATTTTTGGAAAAACCGTGCAAATTGCTTCAAAAATCTTCTTCTACAGCCACACCGGTCAGAATGCTACAAATATTTGGGTTACATTCGGCAAGCCAGGGGGGCCAGATATGCGACAGAACCAGTCGTCGTGTGTGAGAGAGGAAGAGAGAGAAGGAGAGAGAGAGAGAGAGAGAGAGAGAGAGAGAGAGAGAGAGAGAGAGACAGATTTCCTTCAACTTAGCCCGATTCAATGGGAATCTGGTTCATCCGCTGGGAAGGGTACACCATTGGAGTTTTTACCCTCAATCCCAGAACCCCTCCAAACAGCAGGTCCACAATGTTAGTCGTGTCTGAAGATCATCCATCAGGGAGAGAGAGGGGAGGGAGGAGGATATTGGATGGAAGGAAGAGATTGAGGAGGAGAAGTCAGAGAGAGAGAGAGAGGAGAGAGAGAGAGAGAGGAAATGGGAGAGAAGAGAAATGGGAGAGAGAGGGGGGAGAGGAAGCATCTGATTAATTATTTCAGCTTATGAGGTGCCTGATTCAATGACCATCTGGATCATCAGCTGAGCACCCTCCATCATCGACATTTTATCTCTTTTAGCCAAGAACTCCTAATGGTAGGTCGACAACCTTATTTGGTTGGAAAGTGATCCAATCAGGCGAATAGAGGAAGAAGGAGAGTTAAGGGCAGAAACAATGTCTGGGAATATTCAGCAAAAGAAAAGACAGCTTAACCAGAGATGCCTCGCCAAAATAAAACATTGATTTTCAAGAGATCTGTCGAATTACCTCAACCCATTGAGTGCCTGATTCAATGTCCATCCGGATCATCAGCTTGGCACTGTCCATCATTGAGATTTTGACCTTTTTAGCCCAGAACCTCTCCAATCTGAATGTTTACAATCTTACTTGTGTCCGGAGGTCATCCAGTCAGAAAGAAAGAAACAGAGCAATATACAGAGAGAGAGAGAGAGAGAGAGAGAGAGAGAGAGAGAGAGAGAGAGAGAGAGATATTCCTCATTAAAGTCATTCTTTAATTGAATGGATTACTGGAAGTAATTGAATTTGTCAAATTCTGGATTGTTGTGTCATTGCTGATGTCCCAATAGTTGTCCATTCGATGTTGGACTAAAATGGAGAGGTATTATATTGATGTTGAAATTATTTTGATTTAAACATGATAGGCTAATGAACTTTAAATTGATGCCGTGTGCAGAAATACAGCGTAATTATGTTTACGAGAACGTTGCTTAATGGAGGAGCACTGGTTTGGGGTCATGAAGCTGTAACTTAAAACATCCACATGATCCATCATACAACTCTCACCTGCTGGCCTTTCGTGAGAAGTAGCTGCGAGAAAAGGCAGGATTATCATCGAGCCAGGCTTCAATGGTCTCGGGGTTCAGAATTTCTTTCGAACCAACAACCGAGTCACCTTTCCCCAAGACGACCCCCCGCGGTGTACTTGGATCCTCCACGGTGCAGCTGTCATAGACTGGCAGACTCTCCTCTTCATCTTTCCCCTCATCCTCCTTTTTCTCATCCTCCCCTTTCTCCTCCTCCCCCCCTTCCTTCATCTCCTTCAAGCGAGCAAAGATCGCAGAGCAGAGTTCGCCACACATTGAGGCAGCATTGCACCAGGCAAATCTCAGCGTGTTCAGTAGAGACAATCAAGTGGAGCGTATCCTCATCCAAATGGAGATCTCTTTGTCGAGACTCGAAACCGAGAGTGCTGGCACAGTGGTGATGGGTTATGGGGTTGGAAACCAGGTAACAAGGGATTAGAGGGCGGCTGAGGCAGGGGAGAGAGGGAGCAAGCGAATAAAAACAGGGCGGAGGCTTTATGAGAGCCCCTTGGGTAATGCAGCATTGTATCATGCCAGCAGTCGATGAAGGGGAATGAAGGGGGATAGATTGACAAGGACAAAGTTGAATTATATTACAAATATAGGAACTGCAAACAAAAGTTGTTCATGGATTGCAGGTGGTTTTTTTTTATTTCATTCTATATTATTTTGCTTCACTGAACTCGTGCTCAAGGCTCATGGAGTCCGCATGCAAGAACTGGACAATCGAGGCAACTGCTGATGCTTTCTTTATCTGCAGAACATTGTTCTCACCCAAAGTGGCGACATGTTTGAATTTCGATTACTTTATTTTATTTGTGTGATGACATCATCACATAAACCATTTGGATTACATTATAAAAGTTTATGAGCCACATACATTATCACTGTTCATTGAACTTTACAACTGGTGGAGGCTAACTCCAGCTTCTTTCATGTCAACTTGCAGCATATGACTTCCAATTCCCCCAGAGGACTGAACCAACCTTGTCAGATCACAAGGCATGAATATATTCATTCCCCTATCCTCATGCTTCGCACAAACATAAAGCAGGCTCCGTTGTTTGATATCTTCTTCTTCTGGCATATGGCAGCTTGGCTGCCGGGTAGCTATCATTTTGTTGGGGCATGACTATGACACCAGTGCACTGGTACTCATTTCACCAACCTCAGAAGGATGGCAGGCTGAATCAACCCCACCTGGTGTTAATTCAGCAGCCAACAGGGCTCGAACTCAGGACCCTAAGATCCCAAGCCAGCCACCCTAACCACTAAGCCAACACCAGGCTTCTTGTTTGATATAGGAGTCGGCAACAAAAGACGCCTTGTGGATGTGCAGCTTGTCATTGCGAAGTGGGAAGAGAGTTGTGTTTGGCATTGCCTGCAGGGCTACATGCATTCTCTGGATGGGAAACAATGTATTTCTTTAAAATGGAAAGCCCCTGCCTTGGACGTCTCTGCAAAAATAACGATAATAGCTAGATACCTTTATTTCACTGCGGTTTCACCTGATATGGAAGCTCACATCTTTGAGAAGTTACATCATTGACATGCCTCTTACTTGTGCAAGACCTCCGTCTTAGCGCCACACTTTTGATATCACCAAGATACGGTTTGAGCAATGCCTTCAGAAGTTTATCTCTAAATGAGGAATGCTGCTCTCAAGCTAATACAAGTTGACTTGAGCATTCTTCCACCATGTAGAGCATCTGACAGGAAATTATCAACACATCATCTGGCATAAAGCAGTCACAGACACAGATATTCTAACACCAGGTGGACATGGTTTGCACGTCATCGATGAAACTTTGGACTTCAAGGTGACAGAAGGTGATTTGTTGCCAATGAAACATGTAGACCTGTAAGCGGATGAACCACAGGGAAGTCCAGAGGAAGATAAAGCTCCATGGACTTGTCAATGCGGAAGATGTGTTTTTTGGTTCTGATGAGTAACGCGGTTTATTGTCTGGTGCCGCAAAGGTCGCAAACATCAACTGCAGAACAATATTGAAACCTTAACTTTGTTGATTGGAATTTTAAAAAGTTATATTATTCAGCCAATCTGATTTGCAAAAGATGTATAAATATGTCCAGGAAGATCACAATTCTTATAACTGCTTGTCAATCATGAGAAATAAAGAAAATAAAGTTGTGGTGTTACACCAGTATTATTTCAGGTTTCTTTTTCTTTGCAAGAGCAAAGCTCATGGAAGAACAAGGGAGAACTGACAGTGGGACAAGCATCAAGGGAATGAACGAACAGGATAAGAGGAAATGGAGGAAGGGGGGGAAACACTGAAGATGGTTAAGGAAGGAAAGGTTAATTAGGATAATTAAGATCATGGTTCAGAATTGTGGATGTCAAGAGATGGTGGTGCACTGCTTGTTTGAAGCCCTGTAGGGAAGAGTAGTCCAAATCATTTAAACATGGACGTGAAAGTGTACGGAACGAACCACTTGCTGCAAGACCAGCTACTTCGATAAACAAAGCCAACAAAAAGCAAGTTGAGTTTATCATATTAACTCACCGAAGAATTTTTGTTCGTCATATCAGTTCAGAAGTGAACATTAGTGTCGGTGGTGTTAAGTCCATCATTCATGATAAGTTATATAGATTTTATAATCAAAAGTCCAGGCCAAATTTTAGTGACCCTCTTATTGCAACACATTTTTGCATTACATCCAAAAAGTGAAACACTCCAAAAATCGATAATATTGTTATGAAAATGAGAATTTTTACCACTGCCACCAAAGGTGGACGGAGGTTACGTATTCACCACTGTTTGCCTGTTTGTTACTTACGAAATCTTAAAAAAAGATTTCGTAAGTATATTGATGACTTCCGTCTCTTGTTTGTGTGTTGTTTTTTGTGTTGTGTGTGTTGTGTGTGTGTGTTGGTGTAGGCACGATAACTCGAGAATGGAAGAAGCTACCAATGTCAAATTACACCACGTGATTCAGGAGGTTGATGGCTAGCGCTGAATATGATTTGGTCAAAATCGGTCGAAGGTAAGGTCACAGTGAGGTAAACATAATTCCGTAAATTCATGTGGAGAAATGAAGTATTTTTGCTTTGGTCGACGTTACGAGTTCGTTTAACTTCGATTTTAATTTTGTCTTCGTTTTTTGCGATCGCTTAGGACGCTTAACACTGGGTTGTCGAAATTCTGGTAAAAATCGGATGTTTTGGAGACGTTTTAAGATTGTATAAAATATTTCACTCGCCGGTCACGGCTCGTCACGTGGTGCAGCGCGCTCGAGCAGAGAGCGTGCGTTGAGTCACGTAATGGTTTTCCGTGTGCGCGCTGACGGTGTTTTCGATAAAATGGTGTTTAAAAGTCATTTTTTATCCCAATAAAGGTTATCGTCGCATGCCTGACTCGCTAAGCCGTCGGATTATGTAAAGATTGTTGTGGATGGCCGAATATTACGGTTTGTGACTTTGAAAAAATATTAAATAATTGCGTGAATAAATGGAGATTTTTGCTTCGGTCGACGTTACGATTTTTGATGGTTTGATACAGAATCATCGTAGAAACTTCTGCTTTGCGTCGCTACCTTATCCAGAGACAGCTTTTATTAGACAAGGTCAGAGGTCAAGTTGACGATTTCGTAAGTACCAGTCTATGACTGCTTGTTTGTTGTGTGTGTGTTTGTGTGTTTGTTTGTAGGCACGATAAGTCGAGAACGGAAGAAGCTACATGTCATTACACCACGTGATTCAGGAGGGTGATGGCTAGTGCTGATTAGATTTTGGTCAAAATCGGTCAAAGGTCAAGGTCACAGTGAGGTCAAACATTCGATTTTTGATGGTTTGGTACAGAATCATCGTAGAAAATTCTGGGTTGCGTCGCTACCTTCTCTAGAGAGCTTTATTAGACAAGCTCAGAGGTCAAGTTGACGATTTTAAGTACCAGTCTATGACTGCTTGTTTGTGGTTTGTGTGTGTGTTTGTGTGTTTGTTTGTAGGCATGATAACTCGAGAACGGAAGAAGCTACCAATGTCAAATTACACCACGTGATTCAGGAGGTGTATGGCTAGCGCTGATTAGATTTTGGTCAAATCGGTCAAAGGTCAAGGTCACAGTGAGGTCAAACATTCGATTTTTGATGGTTTGGTAAGCAGAATCATCGTAGAAACTTCTGGTTTGCATCACTACCTTCCCTAGAGACAGCTTTTTATTAGACAGCGAAGGTCAAAAGTTGACGATTTTGTAAAGTACCTAAAGTGAGCGTTTGTTTGTCTGTTTGTTAGAAGGATACCTCAAAACGTTGTCAACGGATTCAGACGAAACTTGGTGGACAGGTTGGGTGTGTGACAAGGACGAATCGATTATATTTTGATGACTATCAGATCTGGATACTACAATTCTTTAAGTGATTCTTCACCATTGAGAGATAGGG
>CM068957.1:83968001-83987014 GCA_035128595.1 Eptatretus atami | reverse complement strand
GACGACCTGTCCAGGATTGTGCCCAATAGCCAAGGAGATTGCTGAGGCAGCACCAACGCTCTGCACAAAACATGGTCCCAATGGATGGATGGATCGTGAACGTGGCTATGTATGTATGTAGCCAAAAGCGCCTTCTGGTGGCTCAGAAGTGGATGGGAAACTGAAGCGAGGATTAAAATGTAAAGACATACTGTATGTGCACACAAAATACTATAATTTGAAACTAATTAAATAATGCAACGATCACAGAACATGGTTATATGCACTCTTTGAGAAGAATATTACTTAATTGCTCGTCTTAGATGGGCCCTTCATCTAGTATTAATAATTATCAGTCATGCCCCCCAGGGTGTACAACTTTTGCAAAAGTAGTTGCTAGAATGAAGCACTATGCGCCTATCGATTCCACTCGTGAAGTTAGGTGATCGACCAAAGTTTGAAAATTTTCCCGCCATTTTTGACCGCGGGCCGCCATTTTGAAATTTCAGGAAAAATCCATATTTTTGGAAATAATATTGATTTTTAATTGAATATTTAAAAAAATCAAATTCTCTGTGTTTAGATGAGCCGAATGCACTTTTCAGTACGCACCAGCGATGATAGTAACGTTACCCATAAATATATTCACAACTTGTCCCAACTTTCGAGAAGGGGTTGCCATTTTGGAATTCACTGAAAATCCATATTTTTGGACAATTTTATTTGCACGAGCACTTGTAGGCATTTACAGAAAATATCAGAGAAGTAGCGTTTTTTCATAAGACATATTAATGAAAATGAGAGCATGATTCAATTAATTATGAGAACAACCAAATATGTTTTAAGCGACATGCGATTTTCATATATGACAACATTAACAAATCTAGCAAACAAGCAACCACACAATGTATCTTTATTATGAGTAACATTTAGCGTTTGTTTTTGTATAGTCTGGGTAAAGCTTCCTGCTGCTCCTTCCACGCACCTGCTTTTTAGCAATGCTTTAAGTTTGTTCTCATCATTCACACTTATATATCTATTTCCGAGTTTGTGGTTCGGTTTGTCGCCGCTATCATGCGACCTTTGTCAGCGCTCGAGTAAACGTGATATCGGCCTCACATTATCTCAAGACCATCATGAGGCGTGCATGGCTACAAAAAAGAAAAGTAAATAAAATCGTTCTGAAACAGGTGATAATCGTATTCCACTTACTGCATTAAAGTAAAATTACTACTGATACTCTGCGCTCAGTTTCCTTTCTCAAACACACCCACCCCAAACAATGTCGCCAGTAGCGCGGGTTAGGCTGTATGAATAAAAGTCAGACATAGCTTTAATTCCTCTTTCAGCTAGATCATTTACGACACGCAAAAGAATTATCCACTTTCGCAAAATTTCCTGTAACTAGCGAACTTGTCCCACATAGCCACAGGTGTCTGCCAGCCACTCCTGCATCATCATCTATTCCTAGGAGGTCAAACATCAGCCAGGATTTTTGGCTAATGAAAGACCTTAGCGTTGCATATCATCAGTTGAATTAAATTCCACGTGCGGAAGTTGTGGCTTGCCAGAGTCGAACTTCTCAGGCGCGTTCTCCTGTATTCTCGATATATCAAATAACAAAACTTGTCGTCCATCTACTACAAACTCTCTCGTGATCGTGTCGTGCCGCAGATGTGCTAAGTGGACTCTGTAGGGAATTCTTTAGCAGTAAAACAGACCTACGAACTTGCCACTCTGTTTAAATACACGTGGTGAACTTCCGATATCTTGAACTGGTCTTGGAGCACAAGCTAATTGAGAAAAATAGATGGCTTTCGCCATCCACCTGTGGCGTGGTGGTCACTGCTTAATCTTTGCGTGTCGTAAAATGATCTAGCTGAAAGATGGAATTAAGCTAGTGTCTGACTTTATTCATATGTGCAATGATAGAAAAATCGTCAAGCATTGCTACAGTGGTGGCAAGAGCACAGGAAGCTTTACCCGACTATACAAAACAAACGCTATGTTCTCTTATAGATATCTGGGGTGTTGCTTGTTTTGCTAGATTGTTATGTTGTCATATAATGAAAACCATGTCGCTTAAAACATATTTGGTTGTTCTCATAATTAATTGATCATGCCATTTGTCATTAATAATTTCTTTATGAAAACGCTACTTCTGATATTCTGTAAATGCCTAACAATGTGCCGTGCAATAATTGTCAAAATATGGATTTTCAGTGAAATTCCAAAAATTGGCAACCCCTTCTCAAAATGTTGACAAGTTGTGATAATATTTACGGGTACTACTATCATACTGTGCCTACTGAAGTGCATCTCGGTCATCTAAACACAGAGGAAATATATTTTTAAAAATATTCAAAAATCAATATTATTCCAAAAAATATGGATTTTTCCTGAAATTTCAATATGGCGGCCCCGGTCAAAAAAGGCGGAAAATTTTCAAACTTTTGGTCGAATCACCTAACGTCACTATTGGAATCGATAGGCACATAATGCTTCATTCAGCATACTACTTTTGCAAAAGTTGGTACACCCTAATAGCCCCCCCCCCCCCGACCAAGCTTGGGGCTTTGGATAGCAACTAGATCCACCCGTGAACCTGTTGGTGTTCCCGGTCTGGGACAGCGCGGTTGATGCAAAAAATCATTTCAAAGAAACCAAAAAAAGATAAGCTCCAGCGACAACTATTTACGCCGGGTTGTTTGCATTGATCAAAATACTCCCGAAGCAAGTACTTGACTGAACCGGGAATTGACTTTTTTAAAAATTAATTTTTCTTTGCCCGATTTTGAACGAAACTTGCATACTGCACAACCCGCCAGCTGTATGGTGAAGTTAGGTGGCCCTAAATGTTTGCACTATCCTGTACCGTTTGGCTGTATCTTGGGAACATACATTACATTAACAAGAGGGAGTTTTAGTAATATTTACAGATAGATGAATCGTCAAATGATTGTTGCTCAGATGCGATATAACATAAAAGGCAAGACTTAAAACGCGTGATGAAGAGACGTGGCAGACAGAGGTCGACAATGCCACAGCACCCAGAAGAAAACAGATCGGAGAAAAAAAAGACCCTGGTGATGTTTCTTCACTGGGATCCTTTGTTCTGGTCGGGGAATCCCCCTTTCAACATGAGTCTGAGTCTGAACAAAAGGTGATTCAGATAAACTTTGGTTTTTTGCTGCCCCCCCTTTGCCTTCTTTTTTTTCCCCTCCCTTCCTTTGCTTTTTCCTTTTTTTTTTTTTCTTTTTTTCCCTTCTTTTCCTCCCCCCCCTCTCCTCTTTTTCTTCCCTTTTCCCTTTTCCTTTCCTCCTTCCCTTTTTTCTTTTTTTTTTTCTTTTTCTTCCCCTTCCTTTTCCCTTCTATTTTTCTCCCCTTTTTTTTTTTTTTTTTCTTTCCTCACCTTTTCTTCCCCTTTTTCTCCCCTTCCTCCCCCCCTTTTTTTCCACCTTTTTTTTTTTTTCCTCTTTTCTCTTTTCTTTCCCCTTTTCCCCCCTTTTTTTTTCCCCTTCTCTCTTACCTTTTATCTTCCTTCTTTCTTTTTTTTTCGCCTTCTTTTTTTCCCTTTTTCTTTTTTTTTTCCTTTTTCTTGGCTTTTTTCCCTCCCTTCCCCCCTTCCTTTCCCCCCTTTTTTTTTTCCCCCTTTCTTCTTTCCCTTTTTCTTTTTTTCCATTTCTCCACTTTTCAGCTTTTTTCTCCTTTTTCTCTTCCGCTTTTTTTTTTCCCTTTTCCCTCCCCCTCTTCTTTTTTCCCGTTTCCCCTTCTCTTTTATTCCCTTCTTTTCTTTTTTTTTTTCCCCTTATTTTTTTTTGCTTTTTTTTCCTTTTCTTCCGTTTTCTTTTTTTTTTTCCCTCTTTCTGCCCCCCTCTTCCCCCTTTCCTTCGCCCCCTCTTTTTTTTCCCCTCCCCCTTTTTTCACTTCTCCCCCTTTGCTTTTTTTCCTTTTTTTTCCCCCCCTCCCCCTCTTTTCCCCTTCTTTATTTTCCCTTCTTTTTTTTCCTTTCCTTTTTTTCTTTCTTCCCTCCCTTATTTCCTTTTTGCCCTTTCCCTTTTTTTTCCTTTCCCTCCCCTTTTTTCCACTCCTTTTTCCTCCTTTTCCCTTTTTTTCCTTCTCCTCTGATCCCTTTTTTTTCTTCCTTTCTTCACCTTCTTCGCTTTCCCTTTCCTTCCTCTTTTTTTCCTTTTTTTTTTTCCTCTATTCTTTTTCTCCCCTTCCTCCCTTGCCACTCCTTCTTTTTTCCCCCCCTTCCTTCCCTTTTCCCTTTTTTTTCTCCTTTTTTTTTTTCCTCCTTTGCCTTGCCCCTTCCTTTTTTTTTTTTTTCCTTTTTTTTTTTTTTTTCCTCCTCTTTTCTTCCCTTCCTTCTTTTTTTCTCCCTTTCCCCCCCTTTTTTTCTTTTTTCCCCCCTTCTTTTCCTTCTTCTTTTCCCCTCCTCCCCCTGTTTTTCTTTTTTCCCCCCACTCCCCCCCCTTTTTCCCCTTCGCCTTTTTCTTTTTTTCCCTTTCCTTCTTTCCTTTCTCCTCCCTTTTCCCTTTCCTTCCTTTTTTTTCCTTTTTTCCACTCTAATGGAATTTGAAGCTTTTATTTAAGACTAACCAAATATCCACCCGTCATTTGCTGAGGGTAATACTAAAGGGGGAGGAGAAAATGAGGGAGAAGAGGGAGAGAGGACAGTGGGGAGAGTGAGAGAAGGGGTGGGGGAGAGGGAGAGGGGCGGGAGAGGAAAGGTGGAGGGAAAAGGAGAGAGGAGGGAGGGAAGCGAGGAGGGTGAGGGAAAGGAAAGCAGACGTGTGGTTGGAATGTTAATTATGATTCTACTGCTCATCAAAATGATTCTGCATTGAATAACAGTGAAGATGGAACAAAATAATGTTTGAATCCATTTCTAGCCAGGTCATGCCTCTTTAACATGGCCGGGAGACAAACTCCCATCCAGACATAAATACCGCCCAGGACACCATCCAGAGATGAACACCACCTGGACGTGTTCCAGACACAGAGAAAGACACAGAGAGAGAGAGAGAGAGAGAGAGAGAGAGAGAGAGAGAGAGAGAGAGAGAGAGAGAGAAGAGATTAGACTGAGAGAAGAGAGAAGAGAGAGGAGATGTGGGAGGAGGTACTGCACTGTGTTGGGAGGGGGTAGAGCAAGGATGGGAGACAGAGAGATGTGCGGTAAGGGAGTTAGCAGATAAGAACGTTATGCTTAAGAACAACACACACACACACACAACACCACACACACACACAAAACACACACACACACCTGGCCGACACCCTGCAATTTTTCGGGTTGTGGCAGGTTGAGTCAGTGTGATTATCAACTACAGTACTAATGTATACAACCAGAACCTTGATAGCTTTCACCCGAAAAACAACGTCGCATTTATATTTGACGTTTCAAGGGATATGTTCACAAACATATCTTTATAAACAGCTACGTTGAGGAGTGGAAAAAAATTTCCCTCGGTTAATTGTGAGAAAAAATGTCAATGTTGGCAAATGGCTTGGAAATCAGAGGTGTTATTTCAGTGAACCACTCACGCAGATGACGGACCATAACCTCATCGCGCAGGTGATGGAGCAGAAACCATCGTGCAGGTGATGGAGCACGAACACTCGTGTAGGGTGACGGAGCACGAACACTCACGCATATTGACGGGACCATGAACCTCGTAGGCCCAGGGCAGGTGACGAGCACAAACCACTCGCGACAGGTGATGGAGCAGAAACACTCGCACAGGTGAGGAAGCACAACCACTCACGCAAGATGACGGGACCATGAAACTCTCGCCCAGGTGGACGGAGCACAAACCACTCCACAGTGATGTGAGCACAAACCACTCACGCAGGTGATGGAGCACGAGCCACTCATCAAGATGACGAACCATGAACCTCTCCTGCAGGTGAAGGAGCAGAAAACCACTCGCGCGGTATAGCACGAACCACTCATGTAGGGTGACGGAGCACGAACACTCGCCTCTGAATGACATGGCGGGCAAAAGTGGCCGCGGATGTGAACGAATCGTCAGAAGGACCAGTGTGGTACTTGCTAGCGAGGGCTTAAGCACTCATGCAAGCATCCAATTAAATGGTTGGATAAGGAACGGTTGGCCAAGCTGTAGCTGCATTACCAAGTGGGATCTCATTAACTTAAATGCGTCTTTCACCGCGCACGCGCAATTTAATGAAATAAAACAAATTCGTTTAAATATGATTTTATCCACAAAAGAGTGCAGTTTAACGCGAACAAACTCTGGAGACAATGCAAAGTGAATTGGCCTGTGAAAAAACGTTGCAGATAAATCCGCCATTCTGTGCCTGCTCATCTTGTGCAAGCGTCCGTGGTACATCGGTTTGGGTCCGTGCAAATGTTTTTCACTGTTTTTTTTTAAACGTTCAGTTTTTTCACCAGATTTCCTTTTGCTTCCTGTGGAACACCTCGGCGAAACCTCCGATAATATAGACATAGATCTGCAATGCTATGGATGGCAGTCCCTCTGGGGGACAGGCGCGAGTTCTAGCAGTGATGCATGAAATTCATAAGCTCAATGAAGCTGGTTATTTTGGCACGTTTCTAAATTTTTGGGTTCACTCAAATTATTTATTGGCAACAAATAAATCCGTTTCGTCTGCTTACTAAGAAGTACAGGTGTTCTTTGGCGTTACATCTGGGCCGTTATTTCAAATCTGTCGTTAGAATTTAGCCAGCACGTAGGTTTTCAAAAAATATTGTATATGTATTAATGATACCCAGCATGCTATATTTAGGATACTTTATGTTGCAGATTCACCACATTGTAACATCTATATAGTGCTTGGCCAATTACTTTCAATCATTTAATTTTTAGATAACAATCGATTGGATCGTCCAGGGTAAATGTGTAGTATACAAAACCAAGAACATAAACAAGTTGCCAGAAAAAAAGTTAAAAACATTGGAAATGGTTATCTTAGGAAGGGTGTAAACTTGGACACAGATCCACCCATTGTGGAGTGATTCAGAAACTAGCCGGAGCGACGATGGGTTCGCGGGCATTATTGAACAATGCCCGATAGGTACATGAGTTAGTGGAAGCTTTTAGGAAGCCCATACCGTTAAAAACCTTATCTCTTCCGTCAAAAATGACCAAATGAAATTCGGATTTTTTTATATGTTTACTTATGGACATTACGCACAGCTCTAGGAATGAAATGCGAGAAAAAAAATCGAGAAAAAATTAAAATAAATAAAAGTTCAAGGGCGTGCTCCTCCACAAGGGGCGGGGGACGGCCCTCATACAAAAGACACAACTAGACCATGTATCTAGCCTTGTTGTCCAGTTTCATCAAGGATCGCATCAAACGTCACGGAGCTATGCTCTGGGGAGATTCACAAACAGACAGACCAACAACACACAGCGTACAACGCAAATAGTGTCACTGCTGCGCCCGTGAACCAACAAACACTAAAATTTACACTCTTCCTTTCAATATAGTCAGCTAGGCACTGTTCAGACGTGTCAGAAGTGTGTGAGACACTTGCTCTTATGCTTGTGTGTGGCATTGTCTCGTTGTAGGAACCCATAGTAATCACCCATCATGTTTCGGTTGACCAGAACTTGATACTTGTTTCCATGACCGAATGCTTGGTGGAACCTTTCGCCATGCTCACGCTTACCTACCCAGATTAGCGTGCGGAAAGAAATCAAGATGAGAATGCAAGAAGTTTATTTTAAGACACGTCCTGCAGCCCATTCGTTGATATGCCTTAGCATGTTGCTCCACCTAATTCTGCATACTGTCACCTCTATGGTTCCTAAGAAAGTTCTGCACAACAACACAAAATGTTTCCATGCTTGCACAAAACTCAAATGGTTCAGTTTTTTTGAACTCGGATCACACATCAGTTCTCAGATCTGGGCTTTCATCAGCTTGTTCAGTTTTCATCCAATTTTAAAAAAATGTAAAGTGCATTATAAAGCTCTTTTTATGAGAAATAATATGAACAACAGTTGGCATGCTATAATTGAAACCAAAAACATACAAAAGAAAGAATAATATTTATGATCACTCAAAATCACCCACCAGGGCAAGCACGTGTAATAGAAGCCACATGTATACTCAAATTCTTGATTCAGATCAGAATCAGACATACTCAGTTAGTCGAGAACATAGCTTCCACCCCAGGCAGCTGAATCTTTGATGTCCAGTAAATTCTCCAAACAGTAGCAAAAGGAAAGTTTAATGCTTTGGAAATTTCACATTTTATTGTGGTATCTATGGAAGAGGAGGGAACATAGCCTTGCTTACATTAAAGTAAAGGGTATATTGGCTTATTATAAAAAGACTCATTATTCTTTAAATCATTCAAATTTCCTCCAGATTTCAAGCACTTATTTAATCCGGACGAGTATCCGATCCTCAAAACCGAAAAAATATTCGATGATATACTTTAATTAGGTCCGTGAGAGTAGATTGTGGAAAATCGTATCATAATAATGCATGAATAATCCAAGCTCTAAACTTGAAAACTATAAGGACTACAAAAGCGTGTATACACAATTCGTAGCTTATGATGAACAGGCATTCGATAATTGAGAGAGAGGAAAGTGAAAAAAGAACTTTAGCGTTAAGAAATCGTGCGGCCCCTGTTCCAAGTTAGGCATGGTCTGTGTAGCCAAAAACATGGCGGCTTCAAGCCCCAGGTAGGTTTACCCAGAAAAAAGGCCGATTAAGACTTCAGAAAAAGATTGAGTGGCCAAGGATGCCTGATGAAGTATATAGCTAAAATAAGTCCGTTATTATTTCAAAGGGGTGTTTAATTAACCCAAACACCCAATTTTCACTCTTGCACTTCCTTTGAGTTTTCTTATTATGCTGGCCAAAGAAGTTTTCCAGGGCTGTTAGGTTTATGGTTTTGGAGTTATGGAGAGATACGGGGAGACACACTCACACTGACACACCACATTGACATTTAATTAGTATAAGAATAATAGATAATGCAGTATACAGACAGGTACATTATTATTAAGTCAATATATTACCTTTCCATCACATCATACATGATTTGAGTATTTTTGACGTTAAATTATATTGTTCGGGCGCCAGCAGTGACCACTATTTCGTTGTGTCTGTGTGTCTGTTGGGTAGTCGATCTATCGTACCCCTTATTGCCAGTTTTTCCGTCTTATGTCTGTCTGTCTGTCTGTCCAGGCAAGTACTCCGTGAATGCGTAGGATGATTTGATGAAACTCTGGTGGTAGGTTCATCATGACCCTAGTGTGCGCGTTTGAGAACGTTTGCTATGGACCCTCGGTTGCCCTAGCAACGGGCCTTTAAATTTCAAAAAATCTTAAAAAAAAAAATAAAAATATACGAAATTCAAAAATCAACTAATGGATTCGTTTGTGGGCAACACATTCAGGCCTCCATGACCAAAAAAATTCAGCCGCTCCATGAAACTGTCGGAGAAGATAGCTTTGAATGAACCCTGTCGAAAACAATTAAAAAAAAACGAATTCGTATATCTCAGAGACTATGAGTCAGATATACATGAAAAACTGTTATGTAGGTTCATGGATGTCCTAGTTACGTGTGAGAAAGAACCGTTGCTATGGCGCTTTTGTTGGGTAGTAATGGCTGAAAAACGACTAAATTCGACTTGATCGACTACCATGTCCGCCTACCGCTTGTCTGTCGTTTTGGACTCTCTCCAGAGCATTAGAAAAAAAAACTCCGTAACGTTGATGCGATCTTGATGAAAACTGGGACACAAGCTAGTCATGGGTCTAGTTAGGTCTTTTTGTATAGGGGCGTCCCACGCCCCTTGTGGGCGGGCCACGGCCCACTTGAACTTTTATATTCATTTTTTCTCGATATTTTTTTCTCGGCAATTTCATTTCCTATAAGCTGTGCGTAATGTCCATAAGTACAGGGTTGATGATTTATTTATTTTTTTTTTTTTTTTTACGGGCACGTACTAGTATAAAAAAATCCAATTTGAGTTGGTCCATTTTGACGGAAGAGATAGAGTTTTACGGTAGGGGCCTTCCTCAAAAAGCTTCCACTAACTCAACTTGTAGCCTATCGTGGCATTGTTCAATAATGCCTGGGAACCTCGTCGGCCTCCCGGCTTTTAAAGTAAAGTTGTTCATGTTGATCTATTTTTTGCAAAAGGGTGCAGTAACATGGGCATATTCAGCCTTCGGTCACATTTCCACGCGCCGTGGGGTCTCCAAAACTGCGGCCACTTAGCAATTATACGGCGCCACAGTATTTTCCCGGTCACCACAAGTGAGCAGAAACTGAGTGGCCTCAGGGTGGCAAACCTACACGTATTGGACTATATTTACAGGTCGTAGGTCGCCGTGAATTATAACGCGGATTTATAACTTTTTTCATTTCTACGTTCGCCCGTTAGAAATTCGACAAGCCGAAACAAAAGAACTGGTAAAAAAATAAAAAATTAAAAAAATTAACCCATTCGTTACCGTCCGTCTGCCGCACGTTCGGCTTAGCCCCGCTGACGGTCGCCTTGCGGGCACCTTGCGTCTGCCTTGAAATTCGATGGCCGCTGCAGGAACGCCCGGTAAGGTCACCGTGCGACATCAAATCAAAGACCCGTACGGCACACCCATGTTTCGGTCTCCACAATTTATAAATAACCCGGCAGCTCCCCGAAAAATAAAAACATATGTGACTGCTACATTGTGCTGACCCGTGAAATACTGAGGCGCTTTATAATTGCTAGTCCCGTACATTTGTAGGACCCTCCGCCGCCGAGCAAATGTGACTTCGCGCCTTACCTCGTGTTTTCCGACTTTCATTTGTATGGTTTTTTCTTTAATCATCTTGTGTTTTTAATTAATAACAAAAAAAGCCAATCCGATCACGTGGTGTGACGACTTTCGGCAAGGATTGAATTTCACAGCAAAACCAGTTGGTAATTTTGGAATATCCATGATTACGTCAGGCCCGATGCGTTTGATGAAAGTGATTGTGGTTCTGCGTGCATCATGTTTGATGAGCTGCCCTGGGGGCAGCGCTCTCGTAGAGTGCGCGAGCGATCGGAACCAGGAACGGCTCGAGCCTGTGTGGACCTTTGGATGTGGTGATTGTACAGTTACATACATACACCGCCACCGAAGGTCATTTACTCATCTTATTTTAACCTTAAAACATCGGGGAATTTCTATTTTAAAGTGTCTTGAAAGGGGTTTTCTTTGGGTCCACGAAACGGATTAATTCACTCCATTATTTTCTTATTGGAAAATATTTTTTGAATTCCGAACTTTTTGCAATCCGAACCAAGCCTCCTGGAAACAAATTAAATTGGGATTGCTGGGGGGCACCACTGGTATAGGCAAACACTACTACTCCATCTCTCGCGGTAGCCACGGTGACGCACGGTCGACGCAGGACTGCCACGGAGGCCGTACGTAGGTGCACGGCGGGCGTAGGGAACCCGTGTGTCGACCCTGCGTTGACCAACAGGTAGTCACAACAGACGAAAGGCCAACCGTACCGGCGACGTGGAAATAGTGCGTCCCGCCATAATTTTTGCGGGTTGGGAAAATTCATTTTCATTGAGAAGAGCTTACGGCAGCCGCCACGAATAACGCCAAGCCACCGTGACGCCCTACGTACGTCGCGTGGAACACATCTACGTCATAGCTTGCTTGTCGAATTGCTACGGCGAACGTAAGAAATTGAAAAAAAAAGCTTATAAACTCGCGCGCTATATTCCACGGCGCCCTACGGCCTGTAAATATAGCAAACGCGCGTAGGCCTCCCTGAGCCACCTCAGTTTCTCTGCGGCCACCGCACGTTTCTGTCAATTCAGCAGGGTGTACGGCCGCCGTATCCTCGCCGTAGAGCAATTGACCTAGGCCTCAATTGCATGTCGTGGCACCTTGCGTTTTTTCTCTGCGCACAATTCAATGAAGTGAGAAACTGTGGCAGTACCTCAAAGCATTTTGGAAACAAATAAAATTAGAAGGGCACTTGGTAGAGCGCATACCTCCGCCCACGTCATGCGTATCCACGAGAACATAATCGGCCCAATACGATTTTGAAACATCATGCGATACAGCACTGTATCGTTTTGCGTCCTCTCTCTCAATGGGAAGAAATAACTTTAGAAATTATATAATCCTCGTATTCCAGATCGTATTGGATCTTCACCAAAATGGAATCAATTCGTTGTGGTCCACACCCAACCTGTTCTACCAGTTTCAATCCAAATCCGGCACAACTTTTTGAGATATCGTGCTATATCATTAGTTTTGCCCCATTCTGAATGGTGAAGAACACTTTAAAAAAAATTATCAGATGCGGATCCGATTTCGGATCTTCACCAAAATTGAATCAATCATTCCTTGTGATACACCCACCGTATCCACCAAGTTTTCGTCCGAATCCGTCCACAACTTTTTGAGAATATTGTGGTATATAACATTTTGACCCTATCCTCAATGCGTGAAGAATCACCTAAAAATTATAGTAGCCAGATCCGGATCCGGATCTTCACCAAATCTAATCAGTTCAATCCTCGTCACACACGACCTGCCCACAACAATTGTCATTCCGGATCCGTGCCACAACTTTTGAATATCCTGGCACAACGACAAACGACAAATGAAAAATCTCTCGAAGAGTTTGACAACTGCAAAACAGTACAAAGTGGATGGCACTCGGGCGACTTTACCTCTGCCAGGGGAACATGTTCCGTTTTTATCCATTGATGGGTCGGATCCGAACCCAAAAATTCAATTCCGCCTTGTTCTTGTCATTATTCAACTCAAAACCACCTTGTTTGTCATACTTCATCCACAAACTTTGAGCGATATCGTGATATATTAAGTTTTTGGCCCTATTTATCAATTTTAGAAATTAGTGCCTAGTGTGACCTTGACCTGAAAAATTAACGTGGAAGTGAAATTCACGACTGACATGAAAATGCTCTTAATTTCAAGTCAATCGGCAGATTGAAAGTTGAGGATTTTAGAAAATTTGTCCAAGTTTGGCCTGGCCTATGTTTACCTCAAAATTCATAAGGTGGTTGATGCAGTGACCTGATTGCAAATACTCTTCAAATTTGAATGAATTTAGATTAAAATTGAAAGATTTCTAAGAATATTTGGCCTATGTTGACCTTTCGGTCTATGTGACCTCAATTAATAGGTAGTTGGATTTCAGGATCTCATACTGCGAAAGTTTTCAAATGTCAGGTTAAATCGGATGAAAATTTGAGTATTTTAGAAAATTTGGAGCTCAAATTGGCCAATGCCGATGTTAGACCTTTTCGGTGGAATAATTTTACGGAAATTCAATCTGGACAACGCAGGGTCGTGCATTAATCTCTAAAAATTCAGAATGATCGGTGAGCGGTTTGGCCTGTTAGTGAGTGGACAGGACAGAAAACAAACAAACACACACAACACACACACACACACACACATTACAAACAGAACACACCATACAAACACACATACACACACAAACACACACACAACACACACCCACAAACACACATACACGCACACATACACAAACACACACACAAAAAAACACACACACACATACAAACACCCACACAACACACACAACACACACACCATACACAACACACACGCCACATAAACAACAAACACACATCACAACACACACACAACAGCGACATACACACCGAATACACACGACACACAAACACACACACACAGACAAACACACACACAACACACAACCACAACACCACAACCCACACACACCCAACATACACACGCACACACACAACCACAACACACAACCCACACACACTCAACCCACACATACACACACACAAACACAAAGAAACACACACATACAAAAACACACAACACACAACACAACAACCACAACACACAAACCAACACACAACACACACACACACACACATACACACACACAGCACATAAACACCACACACAAACACACAAAACACACAACACACACAAAACACAACACAAACACACACACAACCACACACACATAACACACATGCCACCGCGCGCACACACACACAAACACAAAGAAGCACACACACATACAAAACACACACACAACCCACAACACACAACCCCCACACACGATACACACAACAACACAAACCACAAGAAACACACACATACACACACTACAAACACCATTACAACCCACACACACACCCACCAATAAACACACACACACACAAACACGCACACACACAAACACACCGCAACAAAACACCACACAAATTTAAACACACACACAAACACACAAAAAACACACCAAATAAACACACACACAAACACACATAAAACACACACAATATAAACACACACACAAACACACATTAAAAACCCCAAACCCAACAAAAAAAATATAAACACACACACAAACACACACACACACACGCGCGCGCGCACACACACCAAGTGGCTTAAGCACTCCGAGCAAGCACTCCGTCAAACCGCTGATAAGGAACGGCTGGCTTGTGCAAAAAGGACTAGCAGCTGCCCGCGGGAACCTGAACACCACCCCACACCGAAAGCTTCGGTGTACATAATTTGCCTTGCAATTCTGACACGTTGTCAATGTAATCCAAATGGGTGAATAAGACAGCAACACCGATGACACGACACGAGTTGTAATAATAATAATAAATAATTAATAATGTGATATAATAATTAGATTAACGACGTTGCTTCACCGGAAGTTTCGTTGACTCTCTTCCGTGACAACAAGCATGGCATCGCCGAGGCAGGGCGCGGTGACTCGAGGGTCCGGTGCTGCAGAGTTCGTCGTTACCCCTTCCGACGAGGGAACGTGTCGCGTCTTTCCCACACGGGATCCGGCGAAGCTCAGAAGCTCATCGACGCTGAGGTTTGTTCCAGTCTTCAAGGGAAAACCGAGCGTCATTGAACCGTCGCAAAAACGACACAACTAAAACAACAACCACACACCACACGGACACAACACACAACAACAACAACCACGAACACACGACCACCAACCACCACAACCACACACACAACAACACACGACACACCACACACACACACAAAACCACACAACAGAACTCAACCACAAAACAAACACACACACATAACACACGACACACACAACAACGAACCACGGACCTGAAACACCACACAAACACACACACTACAACACAACAAACACCAACCGACCTGATCTCAGCTTGCCAATTGGTTCAGCGATGATAAAACATGATAAACTCGCAAGATAAACATGAATGTAATTGTAATGTGGTGGAAATCACGTTCCTTTAAAAAAAAGAATCGAAATGGAGCGTTGTGTGGAATCAGGGTTTAACCGGGTGGGAGAGGTTTATTTAATGGCATTGATACTAAGCGGTTCAGTCCTCAGGGAGTAATTAGATGCGGGGTGATCTCCCTGGAAAAGGGCGTGGCAGCAGAACGGGAGATGTGCTTAAAATGGAATGAGATGGGTCCTGAAGCATTGGAGATAGAGGGTTGTACAGGAGTGTAGAGTGTTACAGAGAGGTAGAGGGGTACAGAGAGGTAGAGGGGTACCAGAGAGGTTAGAGGCGGCACAGAGAGGTAGAGGGCGTACAGAAGGTAGAGGGGCACAGAAGGGTAGAGGGTACAGAGAGGTAGAGGGGTAAGAGAGTGAGGGTTACAGAGAGTAGAGGGTTACAGAGAGAGTAGAGGGACGAGAGTAGAGGGGTACAGAGCGTAGAGGGGTACAAGAGAGGCGTTAGAGGGTACAGAGAGCGTAGTAGGGGTACAGAGAGGCTAGAGGGCCACAGAGAGGTAGAGGGTACAGAGAGTAGAGCGGGTACAGAGGTAGAGGTACAGAGAGGGTAGAGGGGTACAGAGAGGTAGAGGGGTACAGAGAGGTAGAGGGATACAGAGAGTATGAGGGTACAGAGAGGTAGAGGCACAGAGAGTAGAGGGTACAGAGAGGTAAGGGTACAGAGAGGTAGAGGGTACAGAGAGTAGAGGGTACAGAAAGGTTAGGAGGGGTACAGAGAGGTAGAAGGGGTACAGAGAGGTAGAGGGTACAGAGAGGTAGAGGGGCACAGAGAGGTAGAGGGGCACGAAGTAGAGGGTACAGAGAGTAGAGGGTACAAGAGGTAGAGGTACAGAGAAGGTAAGGGTACAGAGAGGTAGAGGTACAGAGAGTCTAAGCGTACAGAGAGGTAGAGGGGACAGAGAGGTAGAGGGGGTACAGAGAGGTATTGGCAGACTGGAGGTAGCTGGAGTAGATGAGCAGAAAATGGTGATGTGTTACGCTGTGAGAGGTTCTCGTCAAGGACGAGTAGGTGGTCGGTGTGTATATTCTTCATGCTAAAACCTGTTTTCTTCCCCCCCCCACTCCCCCGCACGTCCTCTTTCCCCACCCCCCCACTCCCCCCTACCTGCTCCTCTTTCCCCACCCCCCCCCCCACCTGCTCCTCTCCCCCACCCCCCCCCCCCCCCCCTGCTCCTCTTTCCCCCACCCCCCCACCTGCTACCTCATTTCCCCCACCCCCCCACCTGCCTCCTCTTTCCCCCACCCCGCCCCCCACCGCTGCCTCTTTCCCCCACCCCCCACCGCTCTCTTTCCCCCACCCCCCCCCCACCTGCTCCTGCTTCTCTCACCCCCCACCTGCTTCCTCTTCTCCACCCCTCCCACCTCCTGCTCTCTTTCTCACACCCCCCCCCCAACAACCTGCCCCTCTTCTCACACCCCCCCCAACACCTGCCCCTCTTCTCACACCCCCCCAACACCTGCCCCTCTGCTTCTCCCCTCCCCCCCCAACACCATGCCCTTCTCTTCTCCCTCCCCCAACACACTTTGCCCGCGGCTCTTCTCTCCCTCCCCCCAACACGCTGCGCCTCTTCTCTCTCCCGCTCCCCCCAACACCTGCCCCTCTTCTCTCCCCCCTCCCCCCCCTCCCCAACACCGAACCCTCTTCCTCTTTCTCTTCCCTCTTCTCTTCCCTCTTCTTCTTCCCTCTTCTCTTCCCTCTTCCTCCCTTCTTCTCTTCCCTCTTCTCTCCCCCCACCAAACACCTGCCCCTCTTATCTGCCCCTCCCCCACTTTCTCCCCACCCTTGTTATTGATATAAAGACTTGATCACAAACAAAGGAGGGAAGAAACGTGGACTGTCTTGGGAAAAGCTCGATTGTACAATTGAACTAGACGAGTTATAAAACACCGCAAAAATATAACTTTAACAATTATTAATTTCAACAATCCATCTTTAAATATTTACGTGTTTGTGTTGTGTTTGTGTTTGTGGTTGTGTTGGTTATTCAACCCCCGGTGCATTTTGCGTTTCGCTTTGCGTTTTGTCTTTACTCATGTAATAACCCTGGTGACCGCTTAAAAAGAAATCCATCACGATCGTTAAATATCTGGTACTCATGTACATGACTGTTTGCAATGTTGACAAAGCTGCATTAATATTGATGTGTAAATTAACTTTTCGTGCGGTTATGACTGCATTTATTAAGTCGTCGGGCTCTCGAAGCTTAAATAACTTTGTGATGGCGGTTTCACACGCTCATGATTACATCGACAATCCACTTTCTGTTATTTAAACTAATGCTTTTACGTAAATGACGCTTGCGACGTACAAGATTCCGGTGGCTTCATTGTGTCCGAAGCGTGCGCTTCCTTGGCTTGTCGCAGAGATACATCACGTGTCACACTCAGACACGAATCTCGATTTGCGTGAGGGACACCTGCACGTGACCCCAACGAGATAGTCACATGACGAGCGCACGCGACCACGGTCACGTAGCACCATTGAGGGCCGTGGTCGAAACAGTATACGTAGTTTGCTGAATGTTATAGGAACCTCGAGAATGCCAAGCAAAATAGGAAAACGTATCTGCTTGTGAGAAAGGTGCGCCCAGCCATACGCTTCAAATAGGCACATAATCATTGCACAACAAAGCAGGCATTGAAACAACTGGATATCTTTTTCATACATAGAAAGTACTGGCTCAAGATGAGAAGACAAAGTTACCCCTCTCCCTCCACCTCCCTTACCTGGTCCATGTTCCCTTCCTTGGCACATCCTTCATTTACTCCACCATGTGAGTTTACACTTGACATGTTGAACCTGATCTTCTTAACAACATAAATAAGAAAAGGAGTAAACGATCTGAGACGTACAAGACAGCAGCGTGCCTTGGCCCATTATGCTTGTCTCGTATCCAAATCGCTTCCCATACACATTTACACCCCAAATAAATAAATCAAGCAGTCATAGACTGGTACTTACGAAATCGTCCAACTTGACTCTGACCTGTCTAATAAAAAGCTGCTCTAAGAAGTTAGCCACGCAAACCAGAAGTTTCTACGATGATTCGTACCAAACCCATCAAAAAATCGAATGTTGACCGCACTGTACCTTGACGTTTGACCAAATCTATATCAGCACTACAGTCACCGCTCCTGAATCACGTGGTGTCATTTGACATTTGGTATGCCTTCTCCCTTCTCAGTTATAACTTTTTTGATGTTTGACCTCACTGTGACCTTGACCTCTTGCACCGATTTGACCAAAATCTAATTCCAGCACTAAGCCCCATCACCCTCCCTGAAGCACTGGGGTATTTGACATTGGTAGCTTCTTCCGCGATCTCGAGATATCGTTGCAAACAAAACAAACCACACACACAAACACAAAACACGCACACAAACACACACCACAAACAGGATGACGGAATACATCAATATAAGATTTCTACCAAGAACAATATGATGTGCTCCGAATCGCGTACTGATTGACATCATTTTTTTTTTGCTGATGGATCAATTGTAGCCCCCTGACCCTCTCAAAAATTTTCATCGCTGATTCTGATGGTAGCCTCTAACATATGGCAATTATGACGTCACAATGAAGTACCATGATGGGATATGGCATTTTTTTTAATCACACTTATCCCCATGTGAAGAACTTTCCATGTGACAAAGTTTCAATTATTTCCTTGTCTATTCAGAGAGACAGAGATCTAAATTTTTCCATTTTGATCTCTCTCTATGTTGTG
>CM068957.1:83954746-83967631 GCA_035128595.1 Eptatretus atami | reverse complement strand
GGGGGGGGCATTAGGGTGTACCATTTTGCAAAGTAGTTGCTGGAATGAAGCATTATGTGCCTACGATTCCAATAGTGAAGTTAGGTGGATCGACCAAAGTTTGAAAATTTTCCCGCCTTTTTTGACCGTGGGCCGCCATTTTGAAATTTCAGGAAAAATCCATATTTTTGGAAATAATATTGATTTTTGAATTTTTTTAAATATATTTCTCTGTGTTTAGATGACCGAATGCACTTCAGTAGGCAACCAGTATGATAGTAAGTACCCGTAAATATTATTCACAACTTGTCCAACATTTTGAGAAGGGGTTGCCATTTTGGAATTTCACTGAAAATCCCATATTTTGACAATTATTGCACGGCAAATTGTTAGGCATTTACAGAATTCAGAAGTAGCGTTTTCATAAAAGATTATTAAATGACAAATGAGAGCATGATCAATTAATTATGAGAACAACCAAATATGTTTTAAGCGACATGGTTTTCATATATGACAACATAACAATCTAGCAAACAAGCAACCACACAGATATCTTATAGAGACATAGCGTTTGTTTTGTATAGTCTGGGTAAGCTTCCTGTGCTCTTCCACGCACTGTGAATGCTTGACGTTGTTTCTCATCATTGCACATATGAATAAAGTCAGACACTAGCTTAATTCCTCTTTCAGCTAGATCATTTACGACACGCAAAGAATTAGCAGTGACACCACGCCAGGTGGATGGCGAAAGCCATCTATTTTCTCAAATTAGCTTTGCTCCAAGACCAGTTCAAGATATCGGATGTTCAACACGTGTATTTTAAACAGAGTGGCAAGTTCGTAGTCTGTTCTATGCTAAAGCATTCCTACAGAGTCACTTAGCACATCTGCGGCACGACACGATTACCAGGATGTCGACAAAATTACGCAGTGTGAGTAGATGCTCGATCTTGTGTGCACAATCTGTTAACACGTTATTTGGTGTCCAGTGATAACGGTGCCAACAGAGAGAGAGTTGAGGACAAGTGTATTTGATACAGAACGGCCTGAGAAGTTCGACTTGGCAAGCCACAACTTCGCACGTGGAATTTAATTCAACTGATGATATGCCAACGCTAAGGTCTTTCATTAGCCAAAAATCCTGGCTGATGTTTGACCTCCTAGGAATAGATGATGATCAGGAGTGGCTGCAGACACCTGTGGCTATGTGGGACAAGTTCGCTAGTTACAGGAAATTTTGCGAAAGTGATAATTCTTTGCGTGTCGTAAATGATCTAGCTGAAAGAGGAATTAAGCTATGTCTGACTTTATTCATACAGCATAACCCGCGCCTCTGCGCGACATGTTGGGTGGGTGTGTTTGAGAAAGGAACTGATGCAGAGTATCAGTAGTAATTTTACTTAATGCAGTAAGTGGATACGATTTCACTGTTTCAGAACCATTTTATTTCTTTTTTTTGTACCATGCACCTTCATATGGTCTTTGAGATAATGTGAGCCAAATATCACGTTACTCGAGCGCGAACAAAGTCGAAGATAGCGCGAACGAAACCACAACTCGGAAATAATATATAAGATGTGCAATGATGAGAAACAACTTCAAGCATTGCTACAGTGCGTGGAAGAGCACAGGAAGCTTTACCCAGACTATACAAACAAACGCTATGTTCTCTATAAAGTATTGTGTGGTTGCTTGTTTGCTAGATTGTTATGTTGTCATATATATGAAAACCATGTCGCTTAAACACTATTTGGTTGTTCTCATAATTAATTGATCATCGCTCTCATTTGTCATTAATATGTCTTTATGAAAAGCTACTTCTGATATTCTGTAAATGCCTAACAATGTCGGTGCAATAATTGTCAAAAATATGGGATTTTCAGTGAAATTCCAAAATGGCAACCCCTTCTCAAAAGGTTGGGACAAGTTTGTGAATAATATTTATGGGTACTTACTATCATGCTGGTGCCTACTGAAGTGCATTCGGCATCTAAACACAGAGAATTTTTTTTTAAATATTCAAAAATCAATATTATTTCCAAAAATATGGTTTTTCCTGAATTTCAAAATGGCGGCCCGCGGTCAAAAATGGCGGGAAAATTTTCAAACTTTGGTCGATCACCTAACTTCACGAGTGGAATCGATAGGCGCATAGTGCTTCATTCTAGCAACTACTTTTTGCAAAAGTTGTACACCCTGGGGGGCATGACGATAATTATAATACTAGATGAAGGCCCATCTAAGACGAGCAATTAAGTACTATTCTTCTCAAAGAGTGCATATAACCATGTTCTGTGATCGTTGCATTATTAATTAGTTTCAAATTATAGTATTTTGTGTGCACATACAGTATGTTTTTACATTTTAATCCTCGCTTCAGTTTCCCATCCACTTCTGAGCCACCAGAAGGCGCTTTTGGCTACATACATACATAGCCACGTTCACGATCCATCCATCCATTGGGACCATGTTTGTGTGCAGAGCGTTGGTGCTGCCTCAGCAATCTCCTTGGCTATTGGGCACAATCCTGGACAGGTCGTCACTCTCCGACACAGGATACCAGCAAGCTGGCACTCATTTTGCCGACCTCTGAAGATGACAGGCCAGAGCCACCAACCTGGTATTAATTCAACAGCTGAGTGGGATTTGAACTCAGGACTCTAGGATCTCAAGCCCACCACCCTAACCATTAAACCAACACCAGGCATGCATTCACGATAGCTGCATTATAGTAAAGATAGTTCGTGTTTCTCTACTCTTTATATAATTATCATTCCTAATACTAAATAATTCCATATACACTAATAATCGTGCAACTTCTCAATTCATAGTTCGATAAACAAGAATAATTACATCATCATTCATCAACCACCTCCACTGAATCAAATCAAAACGTACCAAAACGAACTAGAATGGCACTCGATAGAGCGCATACCTCTGCCAGGCTGAACAGTTTACATTTTTTATCTCACTGATGGCGGATCTGTATTTGGACCTGAAGCAAATCGAATCGACTTTTTCTTGTCACGTCTATACCCAACTCACACAACCAAGTTTTGGCATAATCTGTCCAATAACTTTTTGAGATATCGTGCTATATATCATTTTGGCCCTATCTCTCAATGGTGAAGAATCACTTAAAGAATTGTAGTATCCAGATCTGAATAGTCATCAATATAATCGATTCGTCCTTGCACAACACCCAACCTGTCACCAAGTTTCGTCTGAATCCGTTGACAACGTTTTGAGGTATCCTTCTAACAAACAGACAAACAAAACAGTCCACTCGTACTTACAAAATCGTCAACTTGACCTCTGACTTTGTCTATATAAAGCTGTCTCTAGGGAAGGTATGATGCAAACCAGAAGTTTTACGATGATTCTGTACCAAACCATCAAAATCGAATGTTTGACCTCACTGTGACCTTGACCTTTGACCGATTTTGACCAAAATCTAATCAGCGCTAGCCATCACCCTCCTGAATCACGTGGTGTAATTTGACATTGGTAGCTTCTTCCGTTCTCGAGTTATCATGCCTACAAACAAACACACACAACACACACACAAACACACAAACAAGCAGTCATAGACTGGTACTTATGAAATCGTCAACTTGACCTCTGAGCTTGTCTAAAAAAGCTCTCTAGAGAAGGTAGCGACGCAACCCAGAATTTTCTACGATGATTCTGTACCAACACCATCAAAAATCGAATGTTTGACCTCACTGTGACCTTGACTTTGACGATTTTGACCAAAATCTAATCAGCACTAGCATCACCCTCCTGAATCACGTGGTGTAATTTGACATTGGTAGCTTCTTCCGTTCTCGACTTATCGTGCCTACAAACAACACACAAACACCACACAAACAAACAAGCAGTCATAGACTGACTTACGAAAATCGTCACTTGACCTCTGACCTTGTCTAATAAAAGCTGTCTCTGGATAAGGTAGCGACGCAAAGCAGAAGTTTCTACGATGATTCTGTATCAAACCATCAAAAATCGTAACGTCGACCGAAGCAAAAATCTCCATTTCTTCACGCAATTATTTAATATTATTTATCAAAGTCACAAAACCGTAATATTCGGCCATCCACCAACAATCTTTACATAATCCGACGCTTAGCGAGTCAGGCATGCGACGATAACCTTTATTGGGATAAAAAATGATTTTAAACACCATCTTATCGAAAACACCGTCAGCGCGCACACGAAAACCATTACGTGCTCAACGAAGCCCTGCTCGAGCGCGCTGCATCACGTGACGAGCCGTGACGCGGCGAGTGAAATATTTTTTATACAATCTTAAAACGTCTCCAAAACATCCGATTTTTACCAGAATTTCGAAACCCAGTGTTAAGCGTCCTAAGCGATCGCAAAAACCGAAGACAAAATTAAAATCGAAGTTAAAACGAACTCGTAACGTCGACCAAAGCAAAAATACTTCATTTCTCCACATGAATTTACGGAATTATGTTTGACCTCACTGTGACTTAACCTTCGACCGATTTTGACCAAAATCTAATCAGCGCTAGCCATCAACTCCTGATCACGTGGTGTAATTTGACATTGGTAGCTTCTTCATTCTCGAGTTATCGTGCCTACAAACAACACACACACAACACACACAACACACACAAACACACACACACCAAACAAACACACAAACAGAGGACGGAAGTCATCAATATACTTACGAAATCTAAATTTCGTAAGTAACAAACAGGCAAACAGTGGTGAATACGTAACCTCCGTCCACCTTTGTGGCAGTGGTAAAAATTCTCATTTTCATAACAATAATTATCGATTTTTGGAGTGTTTCACTTTTGGATGTAATGCAAAAATGTGTTGCAATAAGAGGGTCACTAAAATTTGGCCTGGACTTTTGATTTAAAATCTATTAACTTATCATGAATGATGGACTTAACACCACCGACACTAATGTTCACTTCTGAACTGATATGACGAACAAAAATTCTTCGGTGAGTTAATATGATAACTCAACTTGCTTTTTGTTGCTTTGTTTATCGAAGTAGCTGTCTTGCAGCAAGTGGTTCGTTCCGTACACTTTCACGTCCATGTTTAAATGATTTGGACTACTCTTCCCTACAGGGCTTCAAACAGCAGTGCACCACCATCTCTTGACATCCACAATTCTGAACCATGATCTTAATTTCCTAATTAACTTTCCTTCCTTAACCATCTTCAGTGTTTCCCCCCTTCCTCCATTTCCTCTATCCTGTTCGTTCATTCCCTTGATGCTTGTCCCACTGTCAGTTCTCCCTTGTTCTTCCATGAGCTTTGCTCTTGCAAAGATAGAAAAAGAAACCTGAAATAATACTGGTGTAACACCACAACTTTATTTTCTTATTCTCATGATTGACAAGCAGTTATAAGAATTGTGATCTTCCTGGACATATTTATACATCTTTTGCAAATCAGATTGGCTGAATAATATAACTTTTTAAAATTCCAATCAACAAAGTTAAGGTTCAATATTGTTCTGCAGTTGATGTTTGCGACCTTTGCGGCACCAGACAATAAACCGCGTTCTCATCAGAACCAAAAAACACATCTTCCGCATTGACAAGCCATGGAGCTTATCTTCCTCTGGACTTCCCTGTGGTTCATCCGCTTACAGGTCTACATGTTTCATTGGCAACAATCACCTTCTGTCACCTTGAAGTCCAAAGTTTCATCGATGACGTGCAAACCATGTCCACTGGTGTTAGAATATCTGTGTCTGTGACTGCTTTATGCCAGATGATGTGTGATAATTTCCTGTCAGATGCTCTACATGGTGAAGAATGCTCAAGTCAACTTGTATTAGCTTGAGAGCAGCATTCCTCATTTAGAGATAAACTTCTGAACGCATTGCTCAAACCGTATTATTGGTGATATCAAAAGTGTGCGCTAAAACGGAGGTCTTGCACAAGTAAGAGGCATGTCAATGATGTAACTTCTCAAAGATGTGAGCTTCATATCAGGTGAAACCGCAGTGAAATAAAGGTATCTAGCTATTATCGTTATTTTGCAGAGACGTCCAAGGCAGGGGCTTTCCATTTTAAAGAAATCATTGTTTCCCTCCAGGATGCATGTAGCCCTGCAGCAATGCCAAACACAACTCTCTTCCCACTTCGCATGACAAGCTGCACATCCACAAGGCGTCTTTGTTGCCGACTCCTATATCAAACAAGAAGCCTGGTGTGCTTATGGTTAGGGTGGCTGGCTTGGATCTTAGGTCCTGAGTTCGAGCCTGTTGGTGCTGAATTAACACCAGGTGGGGTTGATTCAGCCTGCCATCTTCTGAGGTTGGTGAAATGAGTACCAGTGCACTGGTGTCATAGTCATCCGCCCCAAAATGATTGCTACCCGCAGCCAAGCTGCCATATGCCAGAAGAAGAAGATATCAAACAACGAGCCTGCTTTATGTTTGTGCGAAGCATGAGGATAGGGAATGATATATCATGCCTTGTGATCTGACAAGGTTGGTTCAGTCTCTGGGGGATTGGAAGTCATATGCTCGGTTGACATGAAAGAAGTGGAGTTAGCCTCCACCAGTTGTAAAGTTCAATGAACAGTGATAATGTATGTGCTCAAAACTTTTATAATGTAATCCAAATGGTTTATGTGAATGATGTCATCACACAAATAAAATAGTAATCGAAATTTCAAACATGTCGCCACTTTGGGTGAGAACAATGTTCTGCAGATAAAGAAAGCATCAGCAGTTGCCTCGATTGTCCAGTTCTTGCATGCGGACTCCATGAGCCTTGAGCACGAGTTCAGAAGCAAAATAATATAGAATGAAAAAAAAAAACCACCTGCATCCATGAAAACTTTTGTTTTGCAGTCCTATATTTGTAATAATCAACTTTGTCCTTGTCAATCTATCCCCCTTCATTCCCCTTCATCGACTGCTGGCATGATACAATGCTGCATTACCCAAGGGCTCTCATAAAGCCTCCGCCCTGTTTTTATTCGCTGCTCCCTCTCTCCCCTGCCTCAGCCGCCCTCTAATCCCTTGTTACCTGGTTTCCAACCCCATAACCATCACCACTGTGCCACACTCTCTGGTTTCGGTCTCGACAAAGAGATCTCCATTTGGATGAGGAAGCTCCACTTGATTGTCTCTACTGAACACGCTGAGATTTGCCTGGTGCAATGCTGCCTCAATGTGGGCGAACTCTGCTCTGCGATCTTTGCTCGCTTGAGGAGATGAAGGAAGGGGGGGAGGAGAAGGGGAGGATGGAGAAAAAGGAGGATGAGGGGAAAGATGAAGAGGAGAGTCTGCCAGTCTATGACAGCTGCACGTGGAGGATCCAAGTACACCGCGGGGGTCGTCTTGGGGAAAGGTGACTCGGTTGTTGGTTCGAAAGAAATTCTGAACCCGAGACTTGAGCCTGCTCGATGATAATCCTGCCTTTTCTCGCAGCTACTTTACGAAAGGCCAGCAGGTGAGAGTTATGATGGATCATGTGGATGTTTTAAGTTACAGCTTCAGACCCAACCAGTGCTCTCCATTAAGCAACGTTCTCGAGTAACATAATTACGCTGATATTTCTGCACACGGCATCAATTTAAGTTCATTAGCCTATCATGTTTAATCAAAATAATTCAACATCAATATATACCTCTCCATTTTAGTCCAACATCGAATGGACAACTATTGGACATCAGCAATGACACACAATCCAGAATTGAAAATTCAATTACTTCAGTAATCATTCAATTAAAGAATGACTTTAAGAGGAATATCTCTCTCTCTCTCTCTCTCTCTCCTCTCTTCTCTCTCTCTCTCTCTCTCTCTCTGTAATTGCTCTGTTTCTTTTTCTGACTGGATGACTCCCGACACAAGTAAGATTGTAAACATTTCAGATTGGAGAGGTTCTGGGCTAAAAGGTCAAAATCTCAATGATGGACAGTGCCAAGCTGTGATCGCGATGACATTGAATCAGCACTCAATGTGAGGTAATCGACAGATCTCTTGAAATCAATGTTTTATTTTGGCGAGGCATCTCTGGTTAAGCTGTTCTTTCTTTTGCTGAATATTCCCAGACATTGTTTCTGCCCTTAACTCTCTTCTTCTCTATTCGCCTGATTGGATCACTTCCAGACACAAATAAGGTTGTCGACCTACCATTAGGAGTTTTTGGCTAAAAGAGATAAATGTCGATGATGGAGGGTGTCAGCTGATGATCCAGATGGTCATTGAATCAGGCACTCATAAGCTGAAATAATTAATCAGATGCTTCCTCTCCCCCTCTCTCTCCCATTTTCTCTTCTCTCCATTCTCTCTCTCTCTCTCTCTCTCTCTTCTCTGACTTTCTCCTCAATTCTCCTCCACAATTCTCCCTCCCCTCTCTTCCCTGATGGGATGATCTTCAGACACGGACTAACTTGTGGAACCTGCTTTTTGGAGGGTTCTGGGATTGAGGGGTTAAAACTTCGCAATGGCTGTACCCTTCCGCGGATGAAACCAGTTCCCATTGAATCGGGTAAGTTTGAAGAATCTGTCTCTCTCTCCTCTCTCTCTCTTCTCTCTCTTCTCTTTCTCTCTCTCTCTCTCTCTCTCTCTCACACACGCGACTGGTTCTGTCGCTATCTGGCCCCCTGCTTGCCGATGTAAACCCAAATATTGTAGCATTCGACCGGTGGTGGCTTGTAAGAAGAAGATTTTGAAGCAATTTGCACGGTTTTTCCAAAATACTGACCAGTCGACCATTTTACACACTGTCCGGTCAATGATTGGCATGAACGCAATTATCAAGGACCTGTCTTAATGTTGCAACCCAAATTTGTAAGCATTCTGACTGTGGTCTGGAGAAGAATGATTTTTGAAGGAATTATACTAAGTCTGCCATTTTGACTATAAGTCATGTGTCCGGCAACGGCTTTGCATCCTGTTCATGGTAGGAGGGACACGTTGTGGTTTGACTGGAGAAGCATTGAAACAGGAGATGGACGGGCCAATGGTACGGGTGATCAATGACAATACTTATCTGGACCGATGCGTAGACAAAGTTGTAGATTTGTAAGGTAGATAACAGAAGCATGACCGCACCTCGATTGGGATGTAAAAAAAGTCATGTCAAACAGCTTGTACACACAAAGTCACAACCAGATATGTAGATAATCGCACTGTGCACATCTCTAGATATATTCAATATTCATAGTTCCACAAAGTACACTACACACAACAATCGGATCACAACACACAACAAATCAACACACTACACAACACGATCGAACACATACTTCGTGAACATAAAGATTAATGTTCCTTTTCTGCCTTTTCTCATACGCAGGTAATTCTGATTCGAAGACATACCCTTTTCCTTCATTTATTTTGTTTTTTTAACACCACAGTCGAGTTCACAGTTCATTCGATGCTCAGTCCGATTGTTGCATATGAGAACTCCACATCAGATTCCACTTGCGATTCCCCATCAGATTTCACCAAATCTATGTTATATGGAGATTGTCCTTTGCAAGCGATTCCTGTATCATCAATTCCTTTAACTAGGAATCTCAGGCCACAATATAATCATGACTGTGTAGCCAACCTCTGGTGCCCAGGAGAGAGGGTGACGAACAATGAGGCACAGACAACACCAACCTCTGTACATGGAAAGCACAACAGAAATCTCAGAACATGGTACATAATACGCAGGAGAAGAAGAAAAAACAAACAAGAAAGGATGTTGGGCATAGCATGATACTTGCAAATCATAAAACAAATTTGATCATAAAAAATACTTGGTGATTAATTCAATGACAAATTTGGCAATGCTCTTCAATTTCAAGATCAATCGGCATGAAAATTGCAAAATTTTGGCTATGTCAACGTTTTGGGCCTATGTTGAACCTTTTGGCCTTGGACCTCAAAACTACTTTCTGTTGAATCACTGACTCGATATACAATCCTCTTCAATTTCAAATAATGGATAAAAATTGAGGCTTTTAGAAATCTCACCTAAGTTTGCCATTTGCCTATGTTGACCTTTTGGCCATGTTGAACCTCAAAAAGGAATTGGTGGTCTGAATTCCAATGAAGCTCAACTTCATTATATGCAACTCCTCTTGCAAATATGCCAGCCCCCCGACAAGCTTGGGCTTTGGAAGCAACTAGACCACCCGTGAACCTGTTGGGTTCCCGTTGTGACAGCGGTTGATGAAAAAAATCATTTCAAGAAACCAAAAAAAGATAGCTCCAGCGAACTATACGCCGAGGTTGTTTGCATTGATCAAATACTCCCGAAGAGTACTTGACTGAACCGGGAATTGATTTTTAAAAATAATTTTCTTTGCCCGATTTGAACGAAACTTGATACTGCACACCGCAGCTGTATGGTGAGTAAGGTGGCCCTAAAATGTTTGCACTATCCTGTACCGTTTTGGCTGTATCTTGGGAACATACATACATACAAGAGGGGAGTTTTAGTAATATACAGATAGATGAATCGTCAAATGATTGTTTGCTCAGATGGACTATAAACATAAAAGGCAAGACTTAAAACTGCGTGAGGAAGAGACGTGGCAGACAGAGGTCGACAATGCCACAGCACCAGAGAAAACAGATCGAGGAAAAGACCCTGGTGATGTTTCTTCACTGGGATTCCTTTGTTCTGGTCGGGGAGATCCCCCTTTCAACATGAGTCTGAGTCTGAACAAAGGTTGATTCAGATAACTTTGGTGCTCCACTCTAAATGAATTTTTGAAGCTTTTATTTAAGACTAACAAATATCACCCGTCACTTTGCTGAGGGTAATACTAAAGGGGGGAGGGAGAAAAAGAGGGGAGAAGAGGGAGAGAGGAGTGGGGGAGAGTGAGAGAAGGGTGGGGGAGAGGGAGAGGGAGCGGGGAGAGTGAAGAGGTGGAGGGAAAAGGAGAGAGGAGGGAGGGGAAGCGAGGAGGTGAGAAAGGAAGCAGACGTGTGGTGGAATGTTAATTATGATTCATACTGTCTCATCAAAATGATTCTGCATTGATAACAGTGAAGATGGAAACAAAATAATGTTGAAATCCATTTTCTACCGGTCATGCTTTTAACATGGCCCGGAGACAAACTCCCATCCAGACATAAATACCGCCCAGACACATCCAGAGATGAACACCACCTGGACGTGTCAAGCACAGAGAAAGACAGAGAGAGAGAGAGAGAGAGAGAGAGAGGAGAGAGAGAGAGAGAGAGAGAGAGGAGAGAGAGAGAAAAGAGAGGAGATGTGGGAGGAGGGTACTGCACTGTGTTGGGAGGGGTAGAGCAAGGATGGGAGACAGAGAGATGTGGGTAAGGGAGTTAGCAGAAAAAACGTTATGCGTTAATGAACAAACACACACACACACACACACCACACAAACACACACACACACACGCTTGGCCGACACCCGGCATTTTTCGGGTTGTGGCAGGTTGGAGTCAGTGTGATTATCAACACAGGACTTAATGTATACAACCCAGAAACCTTGAGTAGCTTTCACCGAAAAACAACGTCGCATTTATATTACGATTCAGGGATATGTTCACAAACATTATTCTTTATAACAGCTACGTGTGAGGAGTGGAAAAAATTTCCCTCGGTAATTTAGAAAAAATGTCAATTGGCAAATGGCTTGGAAATCAGGTGTTATTTCAGTGAACCACTCACGCAAGATGACGGACCATGAACCTCTCGCCAGGTGATGGAGCAGAAACCACTCGTGCAGGTGATGGAGCACGAACCACTCGTGTAGGGTGACGGAGCACGAACCACTCACGCAAGATGACGGACCATAACCTCTAGCCCAGGGTGACGGAGCACAAACCACTCGCCAAGGTGATGGAGCAGAAACCACTCGCACAGGTGATGGAGCACGAACCACTCACGCAAGATGACGGACCATGAACCTCTCGCCCAGGGTGACGGAGCACAAACCACTCGCACAGGTGATGGAGCACAAACCACTCACGCAGGTGATTGAGCACGAGCCACTCATGTCGCAAGATGACGGACCATGAACCTCTCGTGCAGGTGATGGAGCAGAAACCACTCGCGCATGTGATGGAGCACGAACCACTCCGCAGGTGCGGAAGCACAGAAACCACTCGCGCACGGTCGATGGAGCACGAACACCTCGTGTAGGGTGACGGAGCACGAACCACTCGCTCTGAATGACATGGCGGGCAAAAGTGGCCGCAGTGAGTGAACGATTCGTTCAGAAGGACAGTGTGGTACTGCTATCGAGAGGCTTAAGCACTCATGCAAGCACTCCAATTAAATGGTTGATAAGGAACGGTTGGCCAAGCTGTAGCTGCATACCAAGTGGGATCTCATTAACTTTAAATGCGGTCTTCACCGCGCACGCAGCAATTAATGAAATAAAACAAATTCGTTTAAATAATGATTTTATCCACAAAAGAGTTGCAGTTTAACGCAGAACAACTCTGGAGACAATGCAAAGTTGAATTGCCTGTGAAATAAACGTTGCAGATAATCCGCCATCTTGCCTGCTCATCTGTGCAAGCGTCCCGTGGTACATCGGTTTGGGGTCCGTGCAAATGTTTTCACTGTTTTTTTTTTAAACGTCAGTTTTTTCACCAGATTTCCTTTGCTTCCCTGTGGAACACCTCGCGAAACCTCCGAAAATATAGACATAGATCTGGCAGATGCTATGGATGGGCAGTCCCTCTGGGGGACAGGGCGCGAGGTCTAGCAGTGAATGCATTGAATCATATAGCTCAATGAAGCTGGTTAATTTTGGCACGTTTCTAAATTTTTGGTTCACTCAATATTACACTTGGCAACAAAATAAATCCGTTTCGTCTGCTACTAAGGGAAGTACAGGTGTTCTTGGCTACATCTGGGCCGTTAATTTCAAATCTGTCGTTAGAATTTAGCCAGCACGTCAGGTTTTCAAAATATG